>OX326958.1:30177313-31377313 GCA_946800325.1 Luzula sylvatica | reverse complement strand
TAACCATCTAGTCAGGCTATACTAAAAAAGAAAATATATTATCCCCCGATATCATGTCTAACATCTTTGACGAGTAAACAAATTAAAATTAATTTGGTTGATTACACTCAAATTAATTGATAACATAAATTTGGATTCATGCACGAGTCAGAACCAAATTAATTGAAAAAAATTAATCTGATTCAGAGTACTCCTTACTCTGTCACACTTCATTTGGATTCATGCACGAGTCAGAACGAAATAATTGCCAACATAAATTTGTCTAGATAAGAAATGGGAATCCACATGTCAGCTAAAAAAAAGCAGTTTGACAGGTCATCAGTCATTACTCTATTGACACGTCTGCATACTAAAATATTTAAAATAATGAAGTTAAATTATAAGGGAAATTTTCAAAAAACTCCCTATCTTTTTGGAATATTCTAAAAAAACCCCTATCTTTTTGGAAACTCCAAAAACCCCCTCTACCAAATTTTTATTTTCAAATACACCCCATGGGCTTAAAATTAACTATGGATGGTGTTAAATATTTTTTTATGACCAAAATACCCTTCATTTTACATATTTAATAATTAAAATAATGTTTTTGTTATTTGCATTAATTTTAAAAAAGTCCTAATTTTTTTTTTGCTTATAATAATTTTTTAAAAATAATTGTCATATGTTATATTTGTATAATTTTAATATTTCATACATTACATATATTTGACCTTCATAATTTTTATTGAAAAAATAACATAAAATAATAATAAGATGAACAACAATATTAAAATAACACCTTGCAAATATTTAAAAATTAAAATATCATGAATCTATTAAAAGCATACATAAAAGAAGAACGAAAATAAAATTAAAATAGATGTTTAAAAAAATATTTTTCTTTGAGTATATTTTCAAGGTGTTTGTTTTATTATTATCTGATGTTAGTTTTTCATGAATAATAAATGAAATATTAAAATTATACAAACACAACATTTAATTATTTTATTTTTGTGAAATCATTATATGTTAAAATTATTTATGAATTTTTTTAAAACTAATAAAATTAATGAAAAAATAACAAAAATATACATATGAAAATAAAAGGGTATTTTGGTCAATTTTTTTTTAACACCATCCATGGTTAGTTTTAACCCCTATAGGGGGGGTATTTGAAAATAAAAAATTGTACAGGGATCTTTTTGGAGTTTCCAAAGAGATAGGGGTTTTTTTAGAATATCCCAAAAAGAATTGGGGGTTTTTGAAAATTTCCCTTAACTTTTTATCCTCCCAAAGAAAAAGTACCAGTACAATTTCATCTCACCGTGACACTAAAGTCCAAGTTATATCTGATATTTGATTTTTTTCATAGAAGGAAATAGAAAAGAATCATTAAACATTTATATACTATGTTAGCATGTTTTAGAAAGTTGGGTATATAATATATAATATTAAAATAGCAAATTGAAATTATTATTTATTAATTAAATTGAGTTATTATAACTCTTCATATGTGTATATTATTACATGATATTTTTTAAATATGTTTTAGTCACTATAAAATGTGTATAGTCATTAAACATTCACAAAAAATGTTTTTATGTATTTTTTATTTTATTTTATAACATTCTTTAATCAAAATTTGATTTTATAAATAAAATACTCACATATAAATGCAATATATATTTATACATTATTTTATCATTAAATATTATATTTTTACACAATTTTTTTTTTCAATCATTTTGTTGTAAAATAATTTCTGATCCCAATTCTAACTTTCAAAATTATGATATGTATTATGTTATGTCTTAATTTGAGTTTTTATTAGTTCAATTTGTTCTTATAACGATTTTTTAATTTTTTAAATATATTTTTTTAATTTTTTTCCATTTTTTATAATTTTTTTACCAACAATCCGATAATTATTTTTGACTCGGCCGAGTCCCGAGTCGACTGGACTAGCCGAGTCCGAGTCCGATATTCAGAATCATGGATCAAACTTCTTGGGGATAACTTGGAGACGCTATGGCCACAATATAGTACTATTGTTCCGGACAAAGATAATAAGAAGAAAGGTCCATATTTAATAAATATATATATTTAAGAGGGAGGCTAACATACTTAATTAAGTATCAAAGATTTGGTACTTAATAATTTTTAACCATTGACTTTGCATTGAGATTTGTGTATTTAATGATGTGCACAAAATTTTATGATTATGATGAAAAAACACAAATCTCAATGCAAATCCAATGGTTGAAAATCATTAAGTACCAAATATTTGATACTTAATTAAGTAGGTTAGCCTCCCTCTATATTTAAATAACTTAACACAAAAATAAAAAATAAAAAATGCTAGACGGGGGTCATTTTAGTTTTCAAGAATATAAGGTGGCTTTCAGAATATAGATATGTAGGGACTTTATTATAGTTTCTTACAATATAGGGGCGTTTTGCAAAATTGACATATCTTACAGGGTTGATTCGGTCGTATGAGGAATTATCCTGCATCATGTCGGGTCTATTGAGGTGATGAACATTGAGCCCACACGGTGCCAGCCACACGCATAACTCATTCTCGCATAACTTTTCGCCAAATTATACAAACACTAAGAAAGTTGTGTTTTCAATTAATAGCAATCTTTTAACGCTTTAAAGAGTTTAAATAACGTATTTTTAGATCATTTGTATCGTATATTTTACTACATAATTTTTCACCAAATTTTACAAATACTAAGAAATTTTGTTTTTCGATTCATAACAATCATTGAACGCTCAGAGGAGTTCAAATAACGTGTTCTTAGATCATTTGTATCGTATATTTTACTACATAACTTTTCACCAAATTGTACAAACATGAAGAAAGTTTTTTTTTCGATTCATAGCAATATTTTTACGCTTTAAGGAATTCAAATAACATGTTATTTAGATCATTTGTATCGTATCTTTTATTACATATTCACCAAATTTTACAAACACAAAGAAAGTTTGATTTTCGATTCATAGCAATCTTTTTACCGTTTGAGGATTCAAATGACGTATTTTTAGATCATTTGTATCGTATCTTTTAATACTTAATTTTTCACCAAATTTTACAAACACTAAGAAAATTGTTTTTTCGATTCATAACGTTCTTTTAACGCTCCTAGAAGTCCAAAATAACGTGTTTTTGAGATGGTTTGGATCTAATCTTTTAGTACGTAACTTTTCGCCAATTTGTACAAACACTAAGAAAGTTTTCGTTTCGATTCATATCAATCTTTTTACGCTTTGAGGAGTTCAAATAACATGTTTTTCGATCATTTGTATCATATCTTTTACTACATAACTTTTCAACAAATTTTAGAAACACTAAGAAAGCTTGTTTTCTATTCATAACAATCTTTTAACGCTCTGCGTAGTCCAAATAACGTGTTTTTGAGATTATCTGGATTGAATCTTTTACTAAGTAACTTTTCACCAAATTGTGCAAACACTAAGAAAGTTTGTTTTTCCATTCATAACAATCTTTTTACGCTTTGAGGAGTTAAAATAACGTGTTTTTAGATCATTTGTATCGTATCTTTTACTTCATAACTTTTCACCAAATTTTACAAACACTAAGAAAGTATGTTTTTCGATTCATAGCAATCTTTTTACCATTTGAGGAAAATTCAAATAACGTGTTTTTAGATAATTTGTATTGTATATTTTACTACGCAACTTTTCACCAAATTGTACAAACACAAAGAAAGTTTTCTTTTCGATTGATAGCAATCTTTTTACGCTTTAAAGAGTTCAAATAACGTGTTTTTAGATCATTTGTATCGTATATTTTACTACATAAGTTTTCACCAAATTGTACAAACACAAAAAGTTTGTTTTTCGATTCATAACAATCTTTTTAAACTTTGAGGAGTTCAAATAACGTGTTTTTAGATCATTTATATCATATCTTTTACTACATAATTTTTCACCAAAATTTACAAACACAAAGAAAGTTTGCTTTTGAATTCATAACATTCTTTTAACGCTCTCAGGAGTCCAAATAACGTGTTTTTGAGATGGTTTGGATCTAATTTTGTACTACGTAACTTTTCACCAAATTGTACAAACACTAAGAAAGTTTTTATTTTTCATTCGTAGTAATCTTTTTACTCTTTGAGGAGTTCAAATAACATATTTTTAGATCATTTGTATCGTATGTTTTACTACATAACGTTTCACTTAATTTTACACACTAAGAAACTTTGTTTTTCGATTCATAACATTTTTTTACTTTTTGAGGAGTCCAAATAACGTGTATTTTAGATGGTTTGGCTCGGATCGTTTATTACGTAAGTTTTTACCAAATTTTACATACACTAAGAAAGTTCATTTGTTGATTCATAGCAATCTTTGTACGCTTTGAGGAGACCAAATAACATGTTTTTGAGATTGTTTGGATCGAATCTTTTATGATGTAACTTTTCACCAAATTGTACAAACTCTAAGAAAGGTTGTTTTCCGATTCATAGCATTTTTTTACGTTTGAGGAGTTCAAATAACATATTTTTAGATCATTTGTATCATATCTTTTACTACAAAACTTTTCACCAAATTTTACAAATACTAAGAAATCTTGTTTTTCTATTCATAACAATCTTTTAACGCTCTGAAGAGTCCAAATAACGTGTGTTTGAGATGGTTTGGATCGATTCTTTTACTACGTAATTTTTCACCAAATTGTAGAAACGCTAAGAAAGTTTTCATTTCATAACAATCTTTTTACGATTTAAGGAGTTCAAATAACGTGTTTTTAGATTATTTGTACCGTATATTTTACTACATAAGTTTTCACGAAATTGTACAAACACAAAGAAAGTTTGTTTTTCGATCCATAGCAATCTTTTTACGGTTTAATGAGTTCAAATAACGTGTTTTTAGATCATTTATATCATACCTTTTACTACATAACTTTTCACCAAAATTTACAAACACTAAGAAAGTTTGCTTTTCGATTCATAACATTGTTTTAACGCTCTCATGAGTCCAAATAACGTGTTTTTGAGATGGTTTGGATCTAATCTTTAACTACGTAACTTTTCACCAAATTGTACAAACACTAAGACTGTTTTTAATTTTTCATTCATAGTAATATTTTTACGCTTTGAGGAGTTCAAATAACGTATTTTTAGATCATTTGTATCATATCTTTTACTACAAAACTTTTCACCAAATTTTACAAATACTAAGAAATCTTGTTTTTCTATTCATAACAATCTTTTAACGCTCTGAAGAGTCCAAATAACGTGTTTTTGAGTTGGTTTGGATCGATTCTTTTACTACGTAATTTTTCACCAAATTGTAGAAACGCTAAGAAAGTTTTCAATTCATAACAATTTTTTTACGATTTAAGGAGTTCAAATAACGTGTTTTTAGATCATTTGTATTGTATATTTTACTACATAAGTTTTCACCAAATTATACAAACACAAAGAAAGTTTGTTTTTCGATTCATAGCAATCTTTTTACGCTTTAATGAGTTCAAATAACGTGTTTTAGATCATTTATATCATATCTTTTACTACATAACATTCTTTTAACGCTCTCATGAGTCCAAATAACGTGTTTTTGAGATGGTTTGGATCTAATCTTTTACTACGTAACTTTTCACCAAATTGTACAAACACTAAGAAAGTTTTTATTTTTCATTCATAGTAATCTTTTTACGCTTTGAGGAGTTCAAATAACGTATTTTTAGATCATTTGTATCATATCTTTTACTACAAAAAATTTCACCAAATTTTACAAACACTAAGAAATCTTGTTTTTCTATTCATAACAATCTTTTAACGCTCTGAAGAGTCCAAATAACGTGTTCTTGAGATGATTTGAATCGATTCTTTTACTACGTAACTTTTCAACAAATTGTAGAAACGCTAAGAAAGTTTTCAATTCATAACAATCTTTTTACGATTTAAGGAGTTTAAATAACGTGTTTTTAGATCATTTGTATCGTGTATTTTACTACATAATTTTTCACCAAATTTAAAAACACTTTGGCCTCAAACACAGAAGCCGACTATCTTGCCAACTTGGCACGTATTCTTCAATCAAATTACGCGGATAATTGCCTTCCTTCTATCGACTAGGGTTTTTGGCTTTACCCCCTGATGCTCCTACGTAGCTTTGATTTGAAGTACTTTTCTCTTAGGGGGTGTTTGGATGTAAGAATTTCAAGTGGAATTAGAATCTTAAGATCCAACAAATTGAAATTCTTTGTTTGGACATCTTTTAAATGTGGATTTAACAAATGAGGATAAATATTTTTCCTTACAAAACCTACAAAGTGTAATTCTCCAAATATCTAGAGTGCCAAGATGATGGAAATGTTTACAGCTAATAAAATGCATGCTAATTAAGTTTGGATCTTAAGAATAATAATAATAATATTATTATTAATAATAATAATAATAATAATAATAATAATAATAATAATAATAATAATTATTATTATAATTATAAGATCCATAAAATAAATATAATATATAATAATAAAACAATGCATTTAAATTTTATAAGTTTCAATATTAAAATAAATTTAAAATATTATTACAATAATATAATAATTATAATAATATAATAATTATAATAATATAATAATTATATTATAATATTACTAATATATTAAAGTGGGGTAAAAGGTTATAATTACAGAATAATTATATAGTAGTTATTAAATATATTAATATAATATTATATATCATTATAATAAATAACACACAATAATTAATATACATAATAATTAAATTATGTGTATATAATTAAATAATATAATATTTTGTTTTATTTATTATATAATTAATTATTAATCAATATAATTAATATTATAACAAAATAATTATTTTAATTATAATATATATTAATAGATAAAATATAATATTTCAATAACATAGAAGTACATTTAATATTTTTATATTATTATTATATAATTGCTAATATTATTATACTAAAATAATAAATTAATTATATGAATTAAAATATATATTATTAGATAAAATATAATATTATAATAATATAAAAGTATGTTTAATATTTTTATATTAATAATATAATATATTGTATGTACATAATATAATATTATTTTATATAATAATGCTATTATTACTTTACATCAAAAAATTAGAATGCCGAGATCCGATAAAATTGATATGCATAAATTATTATATAATAATACTATTATTACTTTATAATTATATACTCAATACAATAGTTTATAATAAATATTTTATTGTAAACAAATTATATTATAATTATTATATTCATATAATTAATATAATACATTATATTATTATTTATATGTTATTACATGGTTAAAATAAATATTATAATAATTACATAAAGTACATTTACTATATATTTAAAAACTATACTTATCATTTTTATCAAATTTAATTAAACATAATTTTTATATTTTAAATAACAAAATTCCAAAAAAAAGTAGAAAAGTACATTTTTGCCCTCCAAACTTGTCAGAAATGTCCAACTTACCCCCCTACTAAAAGTTGCACCTTTTTCCCCCCCGAACATTCAAACTTTATTCACATTGCCCCCTCCGTCATTTTTCTGTTAAAAGCTCAGTTAAGTGATGATATGGCTAGATATGTGGCAAAATGACATGGCATATAACCCAAACCCGACCCGCTAAACTCAAACCCGACCCGCTAAACCCTTCTCCTCTCTCAAAAGCCCCAAACCCAACCCGAGCTTCTCTGTGTGCTGTAACTCTGCCGCTAGCTCTCTCTCGCCAGCTCTCTCTCTCTCTCTCTCTCTCTCTCTCTCTCTCTCTCTCTCTCTCTCGCCTTAACCCTGGCTGAGAAACTGGACGAACAAAACACTCCCATGTTTACTCTTCTCGCCAGCACACTCCCATGTTTACTCGGTTTCGAGCACATATACTCAGATCTCCTCTCTTCAAACCCCATTTCTCCCTCTTCATTACTCTTCACCTCTGACCCAACCTCTCTCTTTCGCAAAATCGACCGAATCTGCACCTCAACCCGACCCGCTAAAGAGGAGTACAACCATGGCGAACGCCTCTTCTCTGACGAGTACCGTTCCGCAATTCCACTTGGCATCCAATGGAACTCACCACCGTCGGCGTGGCTCCGTCGTCTCACTTCCTGCCTCTGCCGCCTTTAGTGGCACTCCGCCTTCTCTTCGTTCTAGTCGGTCTCAGGCCTTCTCTCCAGTTTTTCGTCACAGGTGAATGATTCAAAAGGGGCGAGAGTGAGAGGGGGCTGAGAGAGAGAAAGAGAGATGAGTTTGGGGCGGATCAGAGAGAGAGAGAGAGAGAGAGAGAGAGAGAGAGAGAGAGAGATCGAGAGGTGAGGGGGTGTGTTCAATGGGGAGAGGGAGAGGGAGAGGGAGGGAGAGAGGGAGACAGCGAGATAAGGGGCGAGAGAGAGAGAAAGATGGCGAGAGAGAGACAGAGAGAGAAGGGGCGAGAGAGAGAGAGAAAAAGATGGCGAGAGAGAGATAGAGAGAAGGGGCGAGAGAGAGAGAGAGAGAGAGAGAGAGAGAGAGAGAGAGAGAGAGAGAGAGAGAGCTGGCGATATCATCACTTAGCGGGTCGGGTTTGGGTTATATGCCATGTCATTTTGCCACGTATCTAGCTATATCATCACTTAACTGAGTTTTTAACAGAAAAATGACGGATGGGGCAATGTGAATAAAGTTTGAATGTTCGGGGGTAAAAAGGTGCAACTTTTAGTAGGGGGGTAAGTTGGACATTTCTGACAAGTTTGGGAACAAAAGTGTATTTTTTTCAAAAAATTATAACAACCAAACAAAGAATTATACTTTCCAACATCTTCTAATTTGGACCTCCTAGCAAACTGTGGAATTATTAATTCTAGAATTTTTTACTCCTCCACCTTATAATCCAATTCCATTCTACTAATTCCCCTTGCCAAACGGCCCCTTAGTAGTATTAATTTCTAGAATGTTTTTTCTACTTTTTTAGTCTCTACTGTAAGATAAACATTTTGCTTGGTTATTATTTTATAAAAGCCCACGGGCCTTTTTCATCAAAAAAAAAAAAAAAAAAAAAAAAACCAGGATGAAATGGACGCTCCAGTAAGTTTTTTTGTCTTCTAGAAGCATTGAATAAACTTGACAAAGCTTCCGTTGAGAAACAACTCACTAACCAGATCTGATCCAGAGATGAATCCCACCGCAGATCACAAATCTGACGGCGGTGAGAGATCGCCTGAATATGCTCCGTATCCCACTCTCGCGCCCGTTGACGTCGCGCCTCCGCCTGTGCCTTTTCAGTCGTCTCCTCCCAACGCTGCTGCCAACGCCGATCCGACCTTCAGGCCGACAGATTCCAACCCTTATGTGACCCCTGTTCCTGCTCCTTCTTCTTCCAAGAGTATGAATGCTTTAATTCCGTTCTTTTATGTTGGATTTTTGCTTTTTTGTTGGAAAGATTTGGATCTTTGATTGATGGGTTGAATTTGGGTGTGTAGATACTGTGGATATGCTGAAGGATGTATTGGGTAAATTTGGTAAAAAGTTCAATGAAGCCACTAAAAAGACCGAAGTTCTTGCTGGAGATGCGTGGCAACACTGTGAGTACTTCAATTCCATCATTAATTTTTCCATTTTATTCCGAATTTGTCATTTATGTTCCAAAAAAGATCGTATCTTTCACTTACTATTCTCAAATTGTTGAACTCAATCAATCAAACCAATTGTTGCACAAATTTAATTAATCTTCAAAACATAATAGTGAAAACAGGGCCAAGTATCGGAGACGCAGCGATGGGGAGAATCGCGCACACGACAAAAGTAATCGCAGAAGGTGGATACGAGAAAATATTCCAACAAACTTTCAACACGCCCCCTGAAGAACAATTCAAAAGGGCCTATGCGTGCTATTTGTCCACCTCAGCAGGTCCAGTCATGGGCGTTTTGTATCTCTCTACTCATAAGCTCGCTTTTTGCAGCGATACCCCTCTCTCTTATCAATCTGGGGACAAAACCGAATGGAGCTATTACAAGGTAATGAACTTTCTTTTATAAAATTTGCAAAACAGCCCCCGTGTTTGGAGTATTCACGAGAAGTGTACTTTTCGCGTGAACAGGTGATGGTACCGTTAGGGCAGGTAAGATCAGCAAGTCCGTCAGCTAGTAGGGCCAACCCGTCAGAGAAGTACATTCAAGTTGTATCCACTGATAATCATGAATTTTGGTTTATGGGATTCGTGAATTATGACTCGGCGGTAAGGACTATACACGAGGCTGTGACTGGAGGACCTCAAGCGGTGCAACCTAATTAGTATGCTATTTGGAGTTCTAACATGCTTTTTTATGGCGAATATACTTTTATTGTCATGTATTTGGATTTTGCGTTATATTTGTTTGTTGCGTGAATAAGTCTTGTGTTTAGCTCTTGTTGCGGGTTTATACGACTTGTAAAGAATGAAAATATTTTTTGTTTGAAGATATGATATTTTTTATGTGAATTCGTTTTATTTAATTGCAAAGTTCATTTGTTTGATGATTTTATTTCTCCAAATATATCATTTTCTTATGACATCAAATACATATTTTTATGGGATAATTTCTTGTATATCCTTACAAAAATCTAAAATATCAAATTTGTCCCTGCAAAATTGTTAATATCATATATATCCCTCTAAAACTCAACTTGACTTTTCTGTTTGATTTAACGGAAAAAATATAAAATTACCATTTTGCCCTCTAACATCATTTCCCTCTCTTATTGACTCGAGATAATTTTGCTCTGTTTTTTTTTTACCAACTGGCTCTCTCTCTCACAGTGGAAGAAGCCCTACTCTCCTCTCATAAACAGGTAAAGTACGCGTAACTCTGGATCTAGTTTGTCCCAGTCTACACTTTCTCTCTTGGAACATGTGAGAAGCGAGATTTCAACATATATTAATAAAAAAAATTTAATAACCTTTGAAGTTGCAAGATCATAATATTAAAATCATGATACTTTCTTATCTTTCTTTTTCTTTTCATTTTTTCATTCAAAGCACAAGTATTTGGGTCTCATCTCATACAGTCATACTAAGCTTATCATGCTTATGACATTGGTGCCAGAACTAGTATTTGAGTTTTAATAAGGAGAAAAATGTGGATATTGAAAGATGAAGGCAAAATGAAATCGCCCAAAAAATACATGTTGAAAGAAATACTAAAATAAATATGAAAATATAATATGATATGACAGAAAGTCAAAGAGGTGATGTGGCTCATTGTGGAAGCTCAAAACCATCCTCTATTTAAAGGGAGATAAATTTGATCACGTTAAAACAATGTCTTCTTAAAGGCTCTTTGAAAAAAAAACATGCACAGTATCATGTTAAAGCAATGTCTTCTTAAAGGCTCTTTGTAACTTTGTAACTATATGAATCTATGAATTAAAATAACGTGATGTCTATCTGTTATAGCAATGTCTCCTATTACTGTTTGATCACATGCACACTATATGTTAAAGGCTAGCAATGTTATACTTCTTGTACTCTTTGATCACATGCACACTCTAGCTGTTCAAGCACTCTATAAAACACTCCCTTGGACTTTCCTTCGTTCATTCAACATTTATCAACTCCTTTCACAGAGCTATTTCTTAGTCTCCCTAATCTCACACACTATTTCTTACCCTTTCACAAATTCTCTCCTACAAACATGCCAAAAGATCTAGGATGGAATCATTTAGAATGGTGCGAAAAAAAAAAGGAACAGTCAGATGTCGACATTGTAAAAAAATAATTCATGGAGGAGTGTCTCGAGGCAAACAAACATTTGGCACACATTAGTGGCAATGTTTCAGCTTGTCTTAAAGTTTCAGCAGAAATTAGAAAAGAGATGAATGAATAGGGACAAAAAAGTTCAAGCCAAATCAAAAAAAGCAAGAGGAGTCGTAATAGAAGAAGAACTAACACGAGTCGACGTTCCTTCCGATGAAGAAAATAATTCAGACGAAGAGCTCCAAAGAGTATTGCGTGAGAATAGGGATAGTTATAGGGAGCAAGAATATAATGCGGGAAGGGGATATTCGGGTCCAGGCCAGTCTAGTGAGAATAGGGATAGTTATAGGAACCGCATTTATTAAATCTGTAGATGCAACCGACCATTTCAAAAGTTCAAGATACATTTGTAGCTTGATGTCCGAAGTTATCTAACAGATCGGCCCTTTGAGAGTCGTGCAAGTCGTATCTGATAATGGCGCGAATTTTAAAAAGGGAGGAGAGTTAATAATGGAGAAGTATAACCATATATATTGGTCGCCTTGCGCCGCGCATTGTATTGATATAATGCTAGAAGATATTGGTAAAGATACCCGTATCAAAAATGTTGTTGCACATGCACAACATATTACTAAATTTATGTATAATCATCAGTGGACACTAAGTGCCATGCGAGAGGCAACCGAAAACCATGAGATATTAAGACCCGGAGTTACCCGTTTTGCCACACAATTTCTTACATTGCAAATCCCGCACTCATTTAGAGATGCGTTACAAAAAATGTGTTTAGATCACAAATGGGCTGATGGCGTTGCGCGGTTAAAAGTTAGAAAAGAAAGAGAAAGGTCCGACGAGATACGTAATCTTTTATTTGATAATGAGTTTTGGATCTCGACTGGGGAGACAATGTTGTTATTTAAACCATTAGTAAAGGTACTGTGAGAGAAATTGGACCACATTGGCCTTGATCCACACAAGACCGAGAAATAGGTTGTAAATTGATCGGCTTATGCACCTTGTGTTTTGTCATTATAACATGAGGCTTAGAGAAAGAAATCTGAGGAGGCGTCAGACTGAGAAATTAATTGATCTGGATGAGATATTCCACGATGATGATCCGTTACAACCTTGGATCAGAGAAACAGAAGATAGTGTACTCGACGGTAGAGATAATTCCGAGTGGTTGGACGATTGTTTATCTGAAGAAGAAGAAGAAGAAGAAGAAGAAGAAGAAGAAGAAGAAGAACCAACAAGTAGTAGTAATGATCCCAGCAATGGCGATTCTGGCGGTAATGATACAGTTCCGTGTCCTGATGTGGAAGTAATAAGAGAATATGATAATATTCCCAGTCCGGTTAGAGGGAATCATGGACATGGTACACGTCGCAATGTGAGGCTCACAAGTTTGTATGAAAGAGATGGGGTTAGGCAAGGGGAAGACAATCCTGATATGCAAAGGAACCTCCAAGCACTGTACTTTTATGACGGCATCGCAGGGTTAACTGGCTCTAATTATGGTACCACATATAGTGAGGGATCTAGTTTTTTAGGAATGGATATAAGTTCAACTGCAAGCGCAAACAATGAAAACTATTCCGATCCTTATATTGGTAACAAACAACACGAAAACCGCTCACCCTTCGACTCAATGATGAACATTTTCGACAATACGAATTTACAAATGTATTTTCCTCCTCCTCATGATCAATATGAGGATGATGATTACACAATGCAACCCGCTCGTCACAGTTTTTGGCAGTAGAAGTTTTTAATGTAGTAATTTTGTTATGTAATATTGGTTATGTAATGTATTTTTTTAATGTAGTAATTTGGGTTTTATGAGTTGAATTAGTGTGTATCATGTTTATAAATGTTTATATATTTTTTAAAAAAAAAATTTATTTATTTTTCTATTTTTTCCGATTTTTTTACTAACCGTTCGATTTTTTTTTTTGACTCGTCCGAGTCTGGTCCGAGTCGACCGAGTCCCAAGTCGCTAGAGCCGACCGAGTCCGAGTCCGAGTCCGAGTCCGAGTCCGATATTCAGAATCATGATATTTTGTATGTTTTAAGTGGATGTATATGATATATTTCAAATTTTCAAAGGTTAAATTTGATAAATTTCTAGTTTTGAAAGGATAAATTTGATATGGATAATTTTGTAGGGACAAATTTGATATTTTGAGTTTTTTTAGGGATATACAAGAAATTGCCCCTATTTTTATCTGATGAAAGAAACTTTACCTAATTAAATATATAATGAATCTTCAAATGCAATAATAATTTGGTATGATAAATTAACTAGCTTCTCCCCCGCGCAATTGCGCAGGAGTTTTTTAGTTTATTCCGATATATGTTTTAGTAATCTATATAATTTTTTTCATACCGACACGATTTAATACGAATAAAAGATGTATAAAATATGTAGGAACATAATATAAAACATATGAATATTTCACAACAAAACAATAGATAATATTACATAACTTTTGATAATAATAGAAATATAAAAATTAGTTACAACAACGCGAAATTTGAATTAATTTAATTATTACAAAGTTACACAACGGAATGCATCGAAAGCAACAAATGATTTCATTAAAAAATAAAATATATCAATATGATATGTTTGCCTCAGTTTATTGTAATTTTTATGAATTTTAGAGCAACGACTGTACGAATTGTTCAAGAGCCGGCTATCTTGAACAATTCAAACGGTCATTGCTCTAAAATTTATCTTTTTTTTAATACATCATTGGCAGAATGATGATGATGATGATGATGATGATGATGGTGATGATGATGATGATGCTTATGATAATGATGATGACAGTGATGATGATATAGTGACGATGATAATTCATTGTTCATGATTTCACATTTCAACGGTAATATTTGGGTTTGTGTCTTTCACGCTTAAAATATAAAAGAACAGCATTTTACCTCAGTATATCATGATTTTCATAAATTTTAATGTGAAAATTGTCTGAATTATTGAAGTTTCAGCTTTTTGAACAATGTAAATATTTTTTGTTACAAATTTATTATTTTTTTTTTGTATATCACCGGCCCCAAAGAGAAGCAATATTTCTTTTTATTGGTTCTTGTGTCGGTGCTTCATATTCGTGTTTGTAATTCAAACTTTTTGATCAATATCACCGGCGAAAAGAGAAGCAATATCACCGGCTTTTTGAACAATGCATAATTCATGTCAAAATCAATATTATTATTGTTATTTGTCTATTTTTAATTGGTTCTTGTGTCGGTGCTTCATATTCGTGTTTGTAATTCGAACTTCTATATGTTCTAATTATAATGAACCGGCGCAAAGAGAAGCAATATTTCTTTTTTATTGGTTCTTGTGTCGGTGCTTCATATTCGTGTTTGTAATTCGAATTTGAACAATATCACCGGCTTATTGAACAATGCATAATTCATGTCAAAATCAACATTATTACTGTTATTTGTCTCTTTTTTATTGATTCTTGTGTCGGTGCTTCATATTCGTGCTTTAATTCGAACTTCTATATGTTCTAATTATTGCATAAATATCAAAATTAATATTATCACTGTTATTTGTCTCTTCTTTATTGGTTTTTGTGTCGGTTCTTCATATTCGGTGTTTGTAATTCAAACTTCTATATGTGTTTGCCACTTAATATCCATATGTTGTATTGGCATTTATTTATTCGTATTTATATTTTCTATACATGTTATTATTTTCCGTTTCATGCTTCTTATGGGTTTAGTAGCTTTTATTTGTTTAATGTTTTCATATTTATACTCTTAGGCGTATTTGTAATTGTTTTATAACTCGTATTTGGATTTGCTGCTGATATGTTGTGTTGGTAGTTACATTTATATTTCGTGTTTATGTATGTCTTTGTAACTATATTTGAATTCGAATTTGACATTCAAACTCATATAGAAGTTCTTTTTGTAGTCTTGTAACTCGTAATCGTACAACATTTTTCCAGTTGTTCTTTTTGTTTATATTGTTGAGCTTTCATGGTTGCGTACAAAAAATTCAAGCATATATATTCGTTACTATGATGTTGATGACAATGACGATTTGGATGATATGATGATGATGATGATGATATAATGACATGATGATAATGTGATGATGATGATATGATGACATGATATGATGGTGATATGTTGTTGATACTAATAATAATAATGAGGTAATTACAATTACAATGATAAAAAAGAGTCACCATCGCAATTTATTTGATGATTTTTAATTGATCTCAGATTTTCCAATCATATCCATTCTTATATATATACTTATTTTTTGTGGGATAATCATCATCGATCTGAGCCGCACAAACTGGGAAAGAAAAAGAAAACACAAAGTAGATGAGAGAAAAACAAACATGCCGTAAGGAAAAAAAAACAGAAGAAAGTAGGAAGAATAGATTAGAGGTGACTAAGCCACAGAGGATCAATAATCGTACTCATTCCGAACATAATCCAGCCTTGAACTAACGAAACCAACACATTCAACGCGCAACCCGAGATAATCGATTAAAATCAGAAACTGGTGATGAAATCCAATTCTGACAGCAACACAAAAAGCCAAAATCAGCCCTCCTAAACCGATAATCGATCCATGCTATTTTCTGTAATGACATCATAAACTCGTAACAGAACATGAACATAGGGCCCAAACATTCCGAACATAACTCTTATCTTTAACGACCCAAACAGAACGCGCTCAACGCCAACGCGCATCCCAAGAGAATCGAGTAAAAATCAGGAACTCGCGATGAAATTCTGTTCAGATGGGGAACCAAAAAAAGCCAATATCAGCCCTCGAGAATCTAATCGTCCTCATTTCGAACAAAATTCAGCCTTGAATTAACAAAATCAAACACATTCAACGCGCATCCCGAGAGAATCGATTAAAATCAGAAACTGGCGATGAAATCCTGTTTTGATCGGCAACCAAAAAAACCAACATTAGCCCTCGAGAATCAATTATCTACTCATTCCGAACAAAATCCAACCTTGAACTAACGAAACCAAACACATACAACGCGCAACCTGAGCCGAGAGAATCGATTAAAATCAGAAACTGGTGATGAAATCCAGTTCTGATCGGCAACCTAAAAGAGGCAACATCAGCGCCTCGAGTACTCATTCCGAACATAATCCAGCCTTGAACTAACGAAACCAAACACATTAAACACACGTGACGCTCAATATCAGAATCAGCAAGAGCTCAAATCGTCATGCTCAATTTCGCAGGGAATGAATAAACAGTGAAGGAACAATCTGAGCCCTGGAATTGAGAAACAAAATGATAATTGGACAAAAATAGTAAAATTGTTTTAGAAAAAGTAATTACCAAGTTGGAAAGGATGATTGTGGGGAAACATTCGAAGTATCGAAGAAGAATCAATGCGTGTTTCTTGGACCAAATGATTTCGCTCCATGCATCGACGCACATCCCGCCACTCGAGCAACCATGGGACCCAGCACGAACAAATCAATATCGTCTCCCTTTGGCCTTGACTCCTTCCTTAACTCTTCCCTGCGGAAAAAATTTCAAAGTTCAAAGACAAATTGTAAAAAGAAAATACAAAATGTGTTTGCAAGTGTATCAAGACAGAAATTTGGACCAAACCTTTTCGCTCCATGCATCGATGCACATACTGCCACTCATGCCGCCATGGACCCGACACGAACAAATCATGCACCCTTTGGCCTTGAATCCTTCCTGGACTCTTCCCTGCGATAAAAAAAATTCAAAAATCAAAGATAAACCATTAAAAGAGAATACAATATGTGTTTCCAAGTGTATCATGACGGAAATTTGGACCAAACCTCTTCGCGCCATGCATCGATGCAGGATCGTCTCCCTTTGACCTTAAATTCCCATATGAAATCCTGCCTAGAAAAAAAATTCAAAATTGAAACAGAAATAATCAAAATAAATACTAAATATGATAATATATGAGCAAAATTAAATATATTGAACTAACCAAGGGATTGCATGCTGGAGCATGAGTGTCTTCGTGAAGCTAGCACACAAAATTGGCCTTTTCTGAAATCCCCAACTCCTGGCGAGCAGATTTGAGTGAGGAAAATTGCCTCCAGCACACAAAATCAAACACAATTCCTTGATAAACGAACAAAATCGATATAAAAAAATCACGAATCTAAAAAATAACACTCACCATTACATTTATGGAGGTGAAGCAAATGGAAGAAAATCGCCTCTTACGTCGGCGTTTTTTCCCTCGTCTCGTCTAGGGTTCGGCGCGCAATCAAATCTGGCCCGTGAATGAGCAGCCGCGCGACTGTCCACCGTGACTCCATGGCTAGGGTTTCGTCTCCATCGAGGTCGCCGCTCTATTTTCTGATATATGGCGAGAATGAGGAGAGAGACTGAAATATAAGCAAACAAATACAATATTGGATGGGCCAGGTAAAAATTGAGAACAAATTTCAGAAATAGCAAGCAACTAACATCTTTTTACAAAGTTATTTTTACAAAAAGAGTGGCGTGGAGGGCTGTAAAAACAGGAATTTCCCTAAAATTATTACTATCAATAATATCTCCATATCAATTGGCCCTTTTTGTCTTTCTTCTTCTCATGTTGCTTATTGGCACAATTATCTGTTTTTGACAAACTCGGTTCGGACCAAGAACTCGAAAGTCTGAAAGCATCACGACAGTTCAATTTATCTTCCTTTATTTCAATATCGCATCCAATACCGAGTTTTATCATAATACTTAGATCAACAAAATCTTCATTCCTGTGACTTTGTGAGTTGATCGTGTTTCGTCTTCTTTTCTTGTGTCGATACAATATTTGGAGGTGGCGAGCTAGACGAAAGAAAGCGTCTTTTATTTCCTCTTCTAAATTTCTCTCTATTTCTGATTCTAATTCATCCCGAATTCGTTGTTCTTCTTCAGATATTGTACTTCCATTAGCATAATCCTGTTATTATGGCTTGGGGTGTGAACCAAAATTTCATTTCGGTTTTGTCAATAAATGAACAAAAAGAACACTCAAATTCGAAATTCGAAACCTACCATGATTTGAATTGTGCTGCTTGGAAACTGAAATTCTCTGGATCTGCCTGGTCGAGAGAGAGAACCTGGCCTGTATGGATGAGATGATGTTGACTAATTTTTGTTGAGAAATGGGAGATAGTTACCAATGAGTTATGTAGAGAACAAGAAGACCAGCTAGCCTTCAATTTATCGTTTTCATGGGGTATCCATACTAGCCGACCTTTAATACTTTAAATTGACAAAAATATAGAAGCTTATTATAGAAACTAATTCATAATAGAAGATCAGGAAAAAAAAGTTGATGTCTACTTCAAAACAAGAGGAAGAGTCTCAACTCAAGTAGTGTTGTTCTGGTTAATTTTGTAGGGTCACCTCACAACTTCATCTTACTGTATTCAATGAGTTTATTGGGGACACCTCAAATTAGCTTCATTTTAATTTTTGTTACCTTTATTTATTTTCAAATGTGTGTTTTGAGCAAAAGTTTTAATGATTTAAGTTATATATTTATTACAAAAGAATATAAATCTTAAATCAAATCAAACAATTACAAAGACATGAGTGTGTGTATATATGAGAATGACCAAATATTTAATTAAGTACAATGAGATTTGATAGAAATCTTAAAAAATGATGAATACAATATCCCAAATACTCACTTGAATAATATATATATATATATATAGGGGAGTGCTATGATAGACCCATTTTCTTATCATGGACCCATTTTTTAAAAAAAAAAATTCGAATATTTGTGAAACAATGATATTTTTTGTAAGATTCTAGTGTATATTTATCATTTAATGTTATTCAAAACATAATTTTGTAGAATTAATTAATAAATAACTAAAATTCTTAAAATATTTTTTTGAAAATGGGTCCATGATAAGAAAATGGGTCTATCGTAGCACTCCCCATATATATATATATATATATATATATATATATATATATATATATATATATATATATGAGGATGGATAAGATACTCAATTAAGTATCATGTATTCGGTACTTAGGATTTTTTGATGATCATTGGATTTGCTTTGAGATTTGTGTTTTTTAATGCTATATATACTCATCATTAATGATTACCATATCTGTTTATGCCAATCATTAATTGCACATATCTCAAAGCAAATCTAATGGTCAAAAATTCTTAAGTACCAAACTCACGATACTTAATTAAGTATCTTAGCCATCCTCACATATATATATATATATATATATATATATATATATATATATATATATATATATATATATATATATATATATATATATATATACACACACACACACACACACACACACACACACACACAAGTTTGCTAACGAGAATCTAAAAAAAGAATCCACGCAACCAAAATATACTAATGAAATTAGCAAAATATACTCTTCAAATTAATAAAATATACTACTGAATCCAACATTTTAACATGACTAAAATTAGAAATAAAATAATATATTTTCAACAATATATTTTGCTAAATACAAGAATATATATTTCTAATTTCAACAGTATATTTTGGTTCTTGGATTCTCTCTCTCTCTCTCTCTCTCTCTCTCTCTCTCTCTCCCACTCTATATATATATATATAATAGTAATAATAATGAAAGTGCAACTAAAATACCGGTATGAGTAGAGCTTAATTTGTACTTATAACTTTTGGATCCTTGAACTTTTTTCAATATATATGCAGATTAATGACGGGACGTTCCGTCCTAACCCTCGGCCTCTTCACATCCTTTTCCCTTCCTTTCTTTCTTGTTTGTACAAAGAGCTCTCTCTATCTCTCTCAGTTTCTTTTTGGACGACCATGTGAGATTTCAAACAAATGGATTACACCACCCCAAGTTAACACGTACTTTTTTTTTTAATTTGGTTGGTTTTGCCACAAAAAAGAAAAAAAAAGACAGAAACCGGCAAGAAACAAAATGATCTACATAGCAAAATGATTTCACATAAAACAAGTTCTTCTTTACCTAGTGACATCGGTCAGATGATCCACATCTGCTTCAGTTAAAAATGGGATCTGCAATCGGAAGGCTTCCCTTCGCCCCTCACTACTTCACATGCCTTATTAGCGCATTGAGTTCGAAGTGGATTGCGTTTTTTTTGTTCAAATACCAATTAAGGTGAAGCGGGGTCAGGAACAACAAATCTCTTAATAATAAACAAATTCTTTTTGTAAGCTCGTTATTTGACTAATTACGTATACAATGATTGAATTCTTGCTGTAGGTGCTACATAGTTAGTTCTCACCCTTCATATGCTACGAGTGTAATGGGAGCCATCCGTGGACAAAAGGATCACACTAAGATGATCATATAATGGTTATTGAGAACGAATGAAATCAGATGGTTATATTTATCAATCTTTCTGACTTTCCCCTACGGAACCAAGGTCGAAAAGAATGAAAGAGTCATTCACAACCACCGAGGAAGGATGTCTCGAGAAGTTCAGGATTATAAATCCTTTTGAGAAACCGAATGGATTTAGTCTTATGCATACGCGAGGAAGGTATTCAAAAAAGAAAGAAGAACTCGTCTGCTTTCTTTTATCACTTAGGAGCCGTCCGAGATGAAATTTTCATGCACGGTTTTAAATGAGAGAAAGAAGTGAGGAATCCTTGTTTCGACTCAATTTCTCCCACTCTCGTCGTTGCTTTTCTTTCCGTTACTTCGAAAGTAGCCGCTTCAGCTTCAACAACACAAATTTTGATATTCTGTTTTGATTTATCGTCAAACGAATGTCATATTCTTCTCGAAATCCTAGCTATTCTTAGCATGCACTACAACACATGTATTTTTTAGGGTCGGGCCGCCCCTAAAATATACTCATTATTGGGTCGGACGGCCCCAATAAGGCTTTTGGGTCGGCCTGCCCCAATAACTCTGACAGTACTTGGCTGCTTTATTGTTGATTTGACTGATATGACTATAGGGTCGGCCCGCTCCAATAAATGCCGCCCCAATAACCTTATAGGGTCGGCCCGCCCCTGTCAGGATCGCCACTTTTAGGGACCCCTAGTTAGGGTCGCCCAACCGACCCAATAACCTATAGGGACGGTTTTGAGGTCTTGTTGGGTCAGTTTTGGCTGCCCCAATAACCCATATGTGTTGTAGTGATGATATTGGAAAATCTCGAAACATATGCTTGCATATTTGTCCATCAGACAAATTAGGTATGTAATGATTGGAATAATTGTTGGAGACTCCAACAGTGGATATGCAAGCATGATGACTTATCTAAACTTAACCGATTGATCTAGCCATGAGCAGGTTGAAGAGAGATCTAACAGGCCTTGGAGGACCGAACCCACGTATGTGGAAAAATGTTGGGATGACTTATGGCTAGGGGTGAAAAATGTCGACGGCCCGAGGTAGAGCACTCAATGGGCTAGAGTGGCCACATTTGGCTTGACCAACCCTAGGGAAACTCCTAATACATGCCTTCATTCTTGTACAGACAGACTTCATGGGTGCTCACATCCAAAGTCGAGGGGGAAACCTTCCTATTCGTGCGCTAAGGTCCCTAATCAATCACTTAATGTTAAAGGCTGTGATTGAGCGATGACAACAGGAGGTGGGCTTGGAAGCAGTTATCCTTTGAAGAAAGCGTAATAACTCACTAGTCTAGCTCCATGGCGACTAAAATGTATCAGAAATCCAGTGATTCACTGAAGCTACAAGACCATCGATCTTTTCGACGTGTCAGTAGCGAGATGTTCTGTCAACTGGGGAATATTTTTGGTGACAAGAATTGGAGATATCATAACTGAGAATGCTCACTTAAGTAACGACACTTTATGTGAAAAACTCGACCGCCTTAAATGGAAGGCCTTCTACGTCCAGTCAATCTATGTAGAGTGAATAATTTCCTATGGACCCCCCCCCCTCCCCGAACGGGGTGTCGTCCGATGGGTACACGAAAGTAACGAAGTTTCTTTGACTATTGAACCATGCTTGGATCTTGGAGCAAATTACCGATACTTGGGTAATATGTGCCCTTTATTAGTATTTTAGTACTTGCATGGCCTAAGAAGCCTAAGGAAGAATCTCACGCTCCTAACTCTCCATCTTATCCGCTTTATTTTTGTGTGACTTGACAAAAGGGTATAGCGGCTCACGCTTTCCCAGCTCCTCTTCAAAATCTTCCAGGGTGAGATGGCACTTGGACAGATTGACCATGACTCAAAGATAGAATTTCACCGAAATTCACTATTCAAATCGAAGACCCTTCCCTTACTTCCCTTACTCATTCTATTTGGATTCTCGTCAATGATTAGTACTTGAAAAAAATTGACGCCAATATATCTAGACATCACTTTTCGTATTTTTGATCGATCATAATGGTGCTCAAATCAAAGAAGAGATATAATAGCCTTGATCTAATAACCACTAATTTAGTTGACCTTTCTGAACCTTTCTCATCTCATCTGACTTTGGAAATTTCCTCATTCCATTATGATCTTCACTCACCAAAATAGAGAGGGAAATGATTGCCTGAATCAATGACATTCTTTCTCTCGTCTTCGCCGATACCAATCATCATGAAATCATTCAATAAAAGAGTATGATGCCTTCAACTGGATCTCTCCTTTAGAGTCCAAAGATAAAATCATCAAATGAAAGGGCAGTACTCCTTCCCCTGCTTCAAGAAAAGAATCTCCATAGGAGTTCAGACAATAGCTTTTCAACCGCATAAACGGAAAAAAATAGAATAAGATTTGGACGTACCAATAAATAACTTAGTGGTTGTCCTTGTTGGGTATCGGTGTCACTACCGAGCCCCGCGCAGCGGATTGTGGAGCCCGGTCCGACCCGATCCCGTGGGCCACGCCGTCGATTTCACGATACGAATCATAATCCTACATGCAACTACTAATATATAACTATTATATATATAGTGTCATACCATGTGAAATTGATCACGGAGAAGGCTTGACACACGCTTGTAGTTGCTTTTCTCGCTCCGTTCTTCGGCAACACGTGCGTCCCACGCCCGCACGATTAGAGACTGTCGATGAAGCTTCGCCTTGTCGTATACAACCGGAATCGTTCCGGTTAAGCTCCGACCTTGCTCTTTCTTGATCTCCTTGGATCACAATGAAAAGGTCTCAACTGAGATCTCTGTACCCGTATCCACCTCGAGTTCTCGTCTTCCGGTTACACGTGAATCCTCCTAGTGTACTCACGTGTAAACTTGCTTGAATCTGAATTTGAGAACTTTTCTCCAAATTCTCATTTTTTCTCTAATGCATTCTTGAGGAAGAAGATGAAGAATAAGCACCAAAAATTTTCTGTTATATTCTCCCTTCCATATTTGAGGATTAATACTATTAATTACAGAACAATTATTTGGAGATAAAAACTGCCAACACAGAATTCGAAACATAGTCCGTTCGAACGCACCTTACGGTTCGTTCGAACGAACTTTCCACTGTTACTGTGTTCCAGTTCTACATAGATGCGTTCGAACTGAATAACACATTCAATCAAACGTACCATAGTGCGTTCGAACGAACAATCTTTGTTCGTTCGAACGAACTATCTCCTGGTTCCTGAGTTTGCGCAATCTCATTGTGAACTCAACCATTTCATCATCCTTATTTGTACGTTCTTCTAGTTGATCCAAAATTGTATTTCCTTCAGTCTCCCACTCAGTTTCAGATCCAACTAAAAATTGTACTAATGTATATCATATGTACATAATTTGTTTAGAGAAAGTCTATGTATATCACATATGCATTGATTTATATTCAAGCCCGAAATAAGACAACTCTATGTGTGACCGCGTAGGTTCGTATCAATCAATGGTAGTAAACTTATGCCTAAGTTCACGGGCTCATGAGAGGGATCTAGGAAAGAATCAATCATAGCTTTCCCATATTGAAAACAAAAAAAATGATTGTGAATATTTATACCCATCTCGAACAGTGGTGTTTAGTTCTCTTGTTCACGATATCCGTCAATCAAAAGACACGGTAATAGCCATCCTTATAATTTGATTGACTAAACATATGTCTCGATACCAAATTGAATCAACAAACACAATCGATATTAACCATTCATATCATTTACTCTGGCCAGAGATTTCGTTGATCATTCCATCGATAGGCCTAAGAGATATCTCTTTCTCTCGAAAGGAACAATTTCTATCTTGATGACTCACATCAAATTTCGTATTTTAGATAACACCCGTGAAGGAAATACAGTTTCGGATCAACCATAAAAGTGTACACAGGGATGAACGAATGTAAGCGTACATTTGTGGTCATAACTTTCAGTAGGAAAATCCAATTTGAATGGTTCAAATTGGGTTAGATAGATAATAAGATTATCTATAACCTTCATGTAGAAATATTGTTCATTTGAACGAAGTATCAGTGTCGTTTTAAATGGAATACCGAAAGGGTGCGACAGTTTGACATACAGTTAGTAAAACGTCCGTAACTTTCTCATCCGAACTCCAATTGGGCCAGGCCAAATTGGGTTAGAAATATAATAAGATTATCTAGAACTTTCATGAAGGTTTAAAGTCGGTTGGAACGATTTAATATTTTCGTTTCAACAGAATACTGAAAGGGTGTCCGCTGTTTTTTGTCTGAAAAGGTGTATATTAGATATACATACTTTTTGGCCCATCCTTATCCTATGTGATATAAATATGATGTTTCTCTCTCTCTCTCTCTCTCTCTCTCTCTCTCTCTCTATATATATATATATATATATATATATATATATATATATATATATATATATATATATATATATAACCAGATCATTCAGTCCAACCTATTGAATTAATTAGATTAATCCAGAATATTGAGAGTCATCTTTCAGAGAGTGAAATAGTGCGAAGAGAGAAAACCGAGAAAAAGAGTTCTTCTCGGAATAGAGAATCGATCTAATCAAGCAAGTTCGCCGGTGCTTCGTCTAGGCAGTTGCATCCGCGACCGACGTATTCCGACTCAAGGTGGATACACGTAGAGGGGCGACACTTATGGCTCTTCGATTGTGATCAAACCGAAGGAGCAAAACTGTTGGCTGTGGAAGAGTGTGGACGTGAGACGCACGAAAGACGACCAGAGGCGTGTCAATAAGGTGGGAGACGTGTGGTATGGGAGGCACGGGCTAGTCACCAATGTGACACCGAAGAAGAAAATGATGCGAGCGATCAACCCGTCGTGCGTGATCAATTTCATGCTGGTAATCGTCTATCCTTCTATTGCATCGTACCCTCGAAGTCATGGCGTGATCTTGGGTTTTGGGAACCGGACCGAGCCTTCATATCCGCTGCGCGGGACCGGGGACGGGATGAATTCCCAACAGTGGTATCAGAGCGATCGCCATCGATTCGAGGGTCGAATCATAGTCGTATATTAGATATACGCACATGATATCAAAGTTCGTACCCGTTTGCATGATGTTAAATATAAAGAAAGTCAAATTCCGTTCAAATCACAAGTGGAATTCGCTAGAGATCGATCAAAAGTTGATTGAGAGTATTTAGGAATGATCGTGAAAAAGTTTCATGATTTATCGTTTTGGAAACGAGCAAAAACGGAAGAAACGACGAAATCTGCAGAAAATCAGAGTTTCTGCCGTCCCAGGTATGGTTTTCTCGCGTCCCTTGGGCCTCTGCATTACAACGGATGGGGCAGGGACCCCTTCTGGATGCTGATTTTGTTTTCGCGTTAACTTTGGCTACGAAACTCGGAATTTTGAGTTCTTTATATCGATATGATCGGCATCAAACATTCTAGCATATAAGATAATTAATTATTTGGAATAGTTAGTCTCTCTGATTAAATCATATGCATTTAGAAAATCTTGTGATAGTGATATAATATGATTATGTCACAAAATGAAACATGCATAGGCATGATCCCTCATAATATTTAAGTCATGGAAATGCCTTCCATGTCCACAACCACCGATTTCGGTGTTACGTTTCATGTGGGTTCAGGCTAAAGTCGGGCACGTGATATTGTAACTATCGAAAGGGTTGCAAGCGTTAAATCAGGACTTGTGAGGTCCAGGCTAAAGTCGACTCACTAGTAGCTTATTTGAATGATACGTTGGATATGGTTGTGACTTAACCGTCCAGGCCAATCCGATTGGAGTTCGGGGCATAGATAGGATGCACACACGGAAATGGGATTGTATATGATACGATCCATCACCGAAATCCTATAAAGGTTCAAGAGTCGCATATGATGCGATTGGATATAATCCTACCTAAATAACGGGATCCCACCCGATAGGCTAAAGTCACTTGTGGGAGGAACGAAAATATGGGTCTTGAGTGTTATGGACTTGGAGTCCCGTATCGGTATGAGGGTTATCGATTCGATAAAAATAAAATATTCATATATTCATCATATAAGCTTATAGATTAAGTACGCACGGTTGGGAGCTTAATCTTCATCATCCATTTAGAATTATGTTTTCTAGCAACACCAAATATATCGATGAGATCGATATGATTCCAAATATATCGATGAGATCGATATGATAGATGGATTTTGGGATGGAATTACTATAATTAACCTTGATAGTCAAAGAATAGTTCTTAGACTTAAAGGAACATGTTGGACACGGAAAATGGTAGATTCGGGGCTCGAGGCTTTGGTTTTAGAGAAAGCCGGGTTCGATAAACTTTAAGAAGAAATCGAACGATATTACGTGCCTTGTGGTGGCATGTATAGACGCAAATTTCTCAAAATTGTTTTCAGAATTCGGGTGCATACGAAAGTAAAACACAACGCTCATGAAATAGTTTCAAGAGCTAGAGCGCTTTGAATGGTTCGATGCGGCACAAAGAGTATGTTAATTTTGAGATGCCTTATGGGTCTTTGATTAACACTCGTGTATTGATGGTACGAGATTTGATCTTCGTGACCGAATATCATATGCATTCCATAGATAAGTCGATTCTGGAATTGCATGAGATGCGATATAAATTTGAATAGGAGATGCTTGGAGCATCCGAGGAATCCAATGCATTGAGATGCGTGGATGTCCTTGTAATTCAAGGGCGGGATCGAAAGAAATAAATGTTTAAGGGTATTTTGGGAAAAAGTTTTCCAAACAGAAAGTTCGGACAAAGAGTTGTCCAAACTAATGACTCAAAGAACGGTGAAATCCGAGGAGGATTAAACCTAGAAGTCGATTGCTTCTTTTGGCATTGTCGTCATGACCATATAAACGAGATAGGCATATCTAGATTCCATAAGATGGATTGCTAGAATCATTCGAATTAGATTCGATTGGTTAACGTGCTACTTATTTATTAGGCAAGACAACAAAGGGCATCATTCTCCAAAGGTTGGAGAAAGATCCAACGAATTATTGGAAATTACATTTAGATGTAAATGTTCCGATAAGTTCCGAGGCAAGAGGAGGCTATCGGTATTTTGTTACGTTTACGGACGGTTAAAGTAGATACGGTAATATCTGTTTAATGCGTGCCGAAGCAGAGACTTTTGAAAGGTTCAAAGAGTTTCAAAAACAAAATACAAAATCGACTTAGCAAGAAAATCAAAGCCCTTTGATAGGATCGAGGAGGCAAGTATTTGAGCTACGCACTTCGATAGGATCGAAGAGGCGATATTTGAGTTATAAGTATTGATTATCATTCATGATTGTGGAATCGTTTCACAATTATCTTCATTTCGGAACATTGAGATGTATTTGAAAAGAGGAAATGAACGCATGTTAGACATGGTTCGATAAATGATAAGTCAAACGGATCTCCCAAAAATGTTTTGGGGATACGCCCTTGAGACAGCGGTACTAATGAATGGTTGCATATATGATATGGACCATAAACCTTCTAATCGGTACAAAAGACGCCATATGAGATATGGATCGGAATGGTTCCGAAGTTGTCATTTGTATAGATTTGAGGATATGAGTATATTTTCGAAATTGGTTTCAATTCAACTCAATCCCAAATCTGAAAATTGTTCGTTTATCATATATCCTAAAGGAAACTAAAGGGTATTAGTTCTAACGTCCCGACGAAAATGAGATTTTCGTGGCTCGAAGAGATGCCTTCTTAGAGGAGGACCGAATGCGCACAAGTTAGGAATTTGATGTCGCTTATCTCTATGCGGGCTAGTGGGAGTAGAATAAATCTCGAAAGAGTTCGAGATCTGGAAAATGAACATTGTACCGATGAAAGTTGACATGACTTCATCAAGAGTTGATGAATACGAGTCGAACACACAAATGAATTTTTCGTAGATCAAGTAGGCTATATCATAAGCCGGTAAATACGGATTTATCGTTGCTAATGATGATAGATCGAAATCATATGGTGATTCGATATCCTACAAGGATGCTATGAAAAGTAACGGTTCCACATGGCAAGGTGTCATGAAATCTGAGATTCGATCCGTGTAAATTATCAAGTTTAGAACTTGATTTCATTACTTTCAAGGTTAGACCCGTGAAATGTGAATGGGTTTTCATGGTGAAGAACCTACATGGATAGGAATTTGCATATATGCAAAGCGAGGCTCGTAGCGAAGAGTTTCAAGTAATTCATAGTTGGACTATGAAGAAACGTTTTCGCATGTTGCCATGCTTTCACATTCTAAAAATTATGCTTTCCATTGTCGCGTATTATGACTATGTGATGTGGCAAAATGGATGTCAAAACCGAATTTCTTGACAGAAATTTTATGAAAGGATGTGTACTTGACACGACCTTACGGTTTTGTCGATTCATAAGAATCAGGGATAAGATATGCACGCTTTAACGATCCAGATGATGGATTAGAAAAAGCTTCTCGGAATTGGAATATTCGTTTTGACGAAGTTATAAACTGTTATAACATTGTCGGAACGAATGGAAACTTTGTGTACACATGAAGGTTAGTGGGAGGCACGTTATATTTCTTGTAACGACAAAGAATTTAGGCGAGACCGCTTATGAATTAAGCGTGAAGATCTATAGGATAGATCTAAGAAGTTCCTCATTATAGATTACAGCACGTATATCGACATAATGTTGAAAATGGTTTTCAACATATAACTCCTTGGAGGAGTTAAATCGAGATGTCGAATGGCAGAAACTTTCTACGGCTCGATGTGAGACATCAAGCAGGGCGAAAAGTAATAATATGATGCTTTACATTTGATGTGAGGATCTGTTATATCTGCCATGACATGTATGTGGCTATTCGTCGTACACATAAAGCGTCTAATTCACCGTCAATAAAATCCAAGGGAATCACACGAGTTTGAATGTAATGCGATTACATGAGACTAACTCTTGTGAATGTATAATGGTTATACATAATGGTTATGTATATTTAAACCATCGGGATTTGTATTGATAGCGGTGAAGTTTTTCCTTGAATACTTTGCGAAAGAATTCAGGATTTTGTTTTATCTATAATGGTGCGGAGGATGTGTTAGTTATAAAGAGTTATAACAACAACAGTTTCCAAATATGGCACGTCCAAATATGTAGCACGACTTTAGATCACAAAGTGTGTACGTATTTTGCTTAAACGAAAACATGGTCATGTGGAAAGGTTCCACACGACTAACAATTTATGATTATATTTACGGAGCCGAGTATATTGCGGTTATTAATCGCAAAAGGAAGAGGTGTGGATCAAGGATACATGACAAAACTCGAGTAGTCACGACTTATCGGATTTATGGTTGTGTATTGCGAGAAACGCAATAGTACAAGCCAAAAATGCCGAGGTCACAACCACTTCTAGCCAATACTCAGAAAAATTTCATTTGATCCATGAAATTTTATGAAAAGATGTGATTGTAGGTATTGGAAATGTTCCAAACCTAATGAAGATTAACACTAGCAGCAACGTGAGGACCCGTTTACAAAACCGCTCTCTCTAGTCGCACGTGACAGTCATGCGATGACTATGGGTATGGAGATACCTAGAGGAGGAAGAAGAGAGTAGAGTGTAGTTATCTAATACGATAGTCCTCGCAGGTTGTGGGTATGGAGATACCCATAGGTAAACGTTGTATCACCTAAATACTTAATCCATATGAATGCATCCCTTTAAAATTTTTGTTTACTTAAATTAATATGCATTCACCTTATATGAAAACTGTGTGCGGGTTGTGTAATTTGATTACGTGAACCCTGATTTGAACTTGTGTGGACGTCGACATAATTGAGGATTATGTGCAGCGAAACCGTCACACTTAAAGTTTCATTTGTAAACATTCCTAGTCATGATTCAGTTTGCTTAAGAGTGAAGCATTTACATTATCAGATAATAGACTGAACATGTACACTAGTACGTTAGCCGAGGAGATGATTATGTTTTGCTAATCATAGGACAAATGTGTTTGTCGAATCGGGAACGTAGATATATGCTAGGTGACATATATTGGATATGACCGAAGCCACGAGACCATGACATGATTTAGTCATTATAGATGGACTCACGACGAGTAGGGTATTAGGTTCTTCACTTTTGTAGTCTTCATGGTGCTTCTTGGTAAGTCTTCTACGAGCTTGGTTATTCGGTCTTGCAGTCTTCGTCTACGGATTTCTTCAAGACTTACTAAGAAGGTCCTGGTCTCATGTACCTCCTCGTGTGATTTTTCTTGTGTGATTTCCAAGTGTATTGGTATAGTTCATATGTGTGTATATATAGTGTGTCTCTGTTAATTACACTTAGATGAAACATTAGTATCTAGCAATGATTTAAATTGCGGCGCAATAGCGCAATTCGCAATAAATATCCATAAAACGCAACACCGCAACCTGCTATATAGCGCCGCAATATCGCCGCAATATGGCGCAATATGCCGCAATATCGGAGATCATGTGTAAATTATTGTTCAAGCGCAATGGACCGCAATATCGCAATTTAAAACATTGGTATCTAGTGTATTGTTTTGGATATCATCCAACGAATCGACAATATCAATTTTGGTATTTTTAGAAAGATGTGATAATTGATTTTTTTTGCATGTGTTAGATTTTAATTTTTTTATTTTTTGCGAATTTTTTGAAAAAAAAAAATAGAAATGGCATGTAGTCTTCTATTACGGAGTTTTCTGAGAAAAAACATACAAATTGAGCATTTTTCTCATATTAGACTTCAATTTTTTTATTATTTAGAGAAAAAAAAATGTTAAAAACAATTTTTTGAAAATCCTAGACTTCATTTTTTGTATTTGTGCAATAAATTTTTGATGAAACAGAAATGTGATTGTTTTAGTCAAGCGGGGTTTGGGGAGGGGTTTTTCTCATTCTAATATGATCAAGCAAAAATAAATTTTGATTCTTTTATGAATATAAAACTTTAAATCCATAATAACTATTTTTTGTGAAAATTCATTCATTTGCATATTATTCAATGATTCGTGTGAATTCTATATTATACATTGGATTTTTTTACCTCAGTGATTGATTTATTTACTGCTTTCCAAACTAAAAGTTACCAACTTGCCTAATTTCGCATCCGAACACGGCATATGTACGGTGTTGAAGTATTTCTCTCCCAAACTAAAATACATATTTGTACTCGTCTAAACAAGTCCTTAACAAATTATAAATAGTTATCAAATAATATTTTGAAAAAATGTCTATTTTTAGTCCAGTCTCTTTCATCAAAATCTCAATCAAGTTTCTAATATTTTAATTTGGTCAATTAAGTCTCTTACTTTTTTAAATTGGTTAATTTAAGTCTCTTATCTTTTTTATTTAGTTCAATTGGATCATTTCATCCATTGACTGATGACTAGACTGTTAAATTGTGATGTGACAATCTATGACATGTCATATTTGATGACGTGACAATGTAAATTATTTTTTCTAATATTTAATGTCATCTTTAAATAAAATATATAACATGTCATATTTAAATTAAATAATTATGGTGTTACGTTATCAAATATGACACGTCACATTTTGTCACGTCATCAAATATTTCATGACATACGTTGGCACGTCATAACTTAACGGTCCAGTCATCGATTAATGGATGGAATGACATAATTGAACTAACTTAAAAAGCTAAGAAACTTAATTGACCTAATTAAAAAAATAAAAGACTTAATTACTAGATTAGAATATTAGGGACTTGATTGGATTTTGTATGTAAGATAAGGGACCAAAAGTATATTTTTTTCTAATATTTTTGACTAATTTATCTCTATTTTCTTTTATATTGATATAACAAATGCAGGCTTAATGTGTACAAATTGAAGCCACTTAAAACAATCATAGAGAACATGACGCGGCTAAGTAACCGATCGGGTCTGGTTCCGTCCGGTCTAATTTTAGATATGTTGGAACCAACCGGGCCGATCCCAATCTAATTCCACTTTTACCTCCCGAAGGCCGAAGCTCTCTTTCTTTCTCTCTCTCGATCGATCGATCGCGATCTCTCTTCCCCTCTTTCTGTCTCTCATGGCGAATCACTACTATGATTCGGGTCTCAGATCAAGGTATGTTTGGTTTTCTCTCTCTATCTATTGCCTAATTCTTTGCTGTAGTTTTGGTTTTTATTCAGTTTTAGGTCTAATTTTGTTTGATTTTTTGGCGAATTGGATTAACAGAGAAGGCTTGATGGCGAGGCCTGGGTCGAGTTCCGATCAGGTGCAGGTTCAGATCGATCCTATACATGCCGATCTAGATGACCAGATTTATGGACTTAGAGGCCAACTTAGCAAATTGAAAGGCGTAAGTTTTTTATTTTCCTTCCTTTCCGTCATAATTTGATTAACTCTTGTTAAATATTATATAATTACAAATATAATAGGTGATTTCTATGTCTGAATTCTGGAACATAGCTATTAACTCTGCTATTAATCTGGTTTATTGTCTGAATTCTTGTTAAATATTATGTAATTAACTCTGCTATTAATCTAGTTTATGATCATTGATTTTACATTGTTTTTTCAATTATTCAAAACAAAAATAGCACAGTTTGCAAATATATTTTTTTGGAATTTGAATAAATCTTTCTAAAATATATGTATTCCAGGTAGCTCAAGAGATCGAATCTGAAGCCAAATATCAAAACGATTTCATATCGCAGCTGGTTAGTCTCTATAAATAACTCTTCAATTTTTGAAATATTTGGTACATTTTACAAATCATAGACAATTAATATAATTCTTCACTTAATTTCAATTCAGCAATCTACACTGATCAGAGCCCAAGCAGGGGTGAAGAACAATATGAGGAGGATGAACAATAAGATAATACAAAACGGCTCGAATCATTTGGTCCATGTGGTACTATTTGCCCTCTTTTGCTTCTTTGTTGTTTATCTTGTCATGAAATTCTCTCGAAAATAAGATAAAAAGAAACGTTAACCATCGAGTTTTATGTAAAATTGATTTGAAGATATTTCCTCTCTTTTTTGGCCAATCAATGACTGTATATAATACAATATCTAGAACTAATTAGGGCAATTCCACTTCGACGATGCTAGTTGAATTTTCTTTAGCCGCTTTATCGTTTTGTTTCTTTTCACCATACAAATACGAAACAAAACCCCAAATCGACAACACGAGAGCGACCCCTTTGCTTCCACTGAATTTTTCGTGGAGAAATATCACGGCCCATACTTCTGAAAGTGGGAGAAGAAATGCGAGAATAATGCCGACAAAGAGAGACGAAGCACCCGAAATGAGACCTACTAGTCCCCTCATTTACGAGTTGCCAAAGTATCGTGTCCCAAATTAACACCATGTAGTATTTCGTCTCACCGAGTCCAAATTCTCTTGCCTCCCTTTTCATTGCCTGTATAAACCAAATTATGATGATAGTTAATCAACATAATTATATGAATAATTTCATCTGTTGATTAATGTTTGTCCACGTGAATAAACTTGGGTGGGGTAAAAAAAAAATTGAATTTCTGAGGTCAAATTTGGAATGCTATTGCATTGAATTGTTGGATATGCATGATCAGAGGCGGCTCAAATAGGTAGGCCATCTAGGCAATTGTCTAGAGTACAAAAATTGCAAGGCCCTGTATATTGTAGGAAAATTACACCGTGTCCCTCAGATTTCCCCTACTATTCACGATATAGTGAATAGTGGGGTATAATTTTCCTATCCATCTTCAATTTACACCTCCTCATTTCAATTGACGATTAATTATGATTTGAATTAACGATTAATTCAAATATAATTAACACATAATATAATTGTATTAGTCATCAACATAATTAATAATTTCAATTACGAGGTCAACGAATGATTCTGTAATCGTAATCTTTGCTTTTTTATATTTTATTGAACTTGGGGTAGTCGAATGAGATACGAAACTTGGGCTTGGAATACTTTGTACTTGGGCTCGAATTAAAATGAGTTAAAACTACATACATTATGATCTTAATGGGCTTTGAACATGGCCTAATAACTAACAATAACTCGACCTTAAAGTGAAATAGAGGAATAGAATTAGATCAATTTTTTTTATTCCGTTAGACATATAATAAATATTTATGTTTCATGTTGGAAATGAAATAGTAAATTAGTATTAGTATATAATAAATATTAATAAACTCACCCTACTAACTAACAATGCATGGACCAAAAGTACAGTGCCCAAAAAAGAATGGTGACTAAAAATTATTTAACATTTCAAATCAAAACTTTATTCCGTTCGAACGGACTAATACGAATGATGTTTGGAATTAACACTGAAGTGGGACAGGAGATGCTTCGTTCGAACGAACCGTAAGGGTGCGTTCGAACGGACCTCTTCGAGTATAAAATGATTTTATACATTCTCATGACAGGAAGCAGTTGGTTCGAACGAACCTTATGGTGCGTTCGAACGAACATACTGCTGGAAGTGTATAATGGATATACACAAACTTTCATCCAATCATTATCCTATTTTAGTATAAATAGGATGTTTCTCTCTCTATTCAGACAATTTCAGAATTCAGAATTATGTCCAAAGAAGTCAACTGAAGTATTATTCAGTCCAATCCAGTTAATCATTCTATCAAGGAATTGAAAGAGTGCGAAGAGAAAGAGAGAAAGAGAAAAGAGGAGAAGAGAGTTTTCTCTGTCTAGAGAATCGAAAGCAATCAAGCAAGTTCTCCGGTGTATCGTCTAGGAAGTTGCACCCGCGACCGAAGTGCTACGACTCACGGTAGATACGGGTAGAGGAGCGAGACTTGTGGCTCTTCGTTGTGATCAAACCGAATGAGCAAAAGGCTGTGGAAGCGTGTGGACATGGGATGCACGAAGACAACCGGAGACGTGTCAAGACGGTGGGAGACGTGTGGTATTGGACGCACGGGCTAGTCACCAACGTGACACCGAAGAAGAGAAGGATGCGAGCGATCAACCCGTCGTGCGTGATCAATTTCACGCTGGTAATCGTCTTTCCTACTTTGCATCGTACCCTCGATATCGAAGCGTGATCTCGAGATTTAGGAACCGGACCGGGCCTTCATATCCGCTGCGCAGGCCCGGGGACGGGATAATTTCCTTCAATATGGTCTGTCATGATGGACATATCTCTGTAACTATTGTTCATTAAAAACAATTGTTATTAACAAGTAAGCATACTTCCGTCAGGACGAAACCTAAGTTCCGTCGTGACGGACCACCCTCTAAAACTCATTTTTTGCACAATCTTATTATCCATCTAATGGTTCCCACGAACATGTATGTTCGTTTGTCCTTATTTGTACATTTTACCGTTGATCTAAAACTGTATTTTCTTCAGTCTCTCACTCAGTTTCAGATCTAACAAAAAGGTACTTCCACGTATATCTCATATACATGATAATTTAGAGAATCTAGCTAACGTATCGTAAACGCTTAAGCCATGCACATCCAATGTGCCAAAATCTTATGAATCAAGTCCGACATAGTACAACTCATTATGTGGCCGTGTAGGTTCGTTTAACAATGGCAGCAAGGATTGCTAAGCCTTACAAGCTCATGAGCGGGACCTAATCACTCCATTATAGATACCCATGTCAAAACGAAAAATGATTGTGATCATTATTCCTATCTCGAATAGTGGTAACTGGTCCTCTTGTTTATGATATCCGTCAATCAAAAGGCATGGTGATTGTCATCCTTATATTTTGATCGACTATATTTACTTTTCAATACCAAATTGAATTAACAAATATAATCAAATTAAATATGGCCAGAGATTTCGTTAATCGATTCATCGAGAGGCCTAAGGGATATCTCTTTCTTTCGAAATTAATAATTTATATCTTGGTAACTCACATCGATTGCCGTGTTTCGGACAATACCCAATAATGATCCTTTTGGCTGCTTTCTACAGACAACGGAATACCACATCAAAGCATTGTGTTACGCACGCAAAGCAATCAGTGGTCGCCTCAAATATGAAGAACCAAAATCCTACTCGTTACGATTTCATTTTCAATGACTAAACCATGTTGTGTAATGGCTCGAACTTTTGGTCAAGTCCAATATGCATAACCTAATACATATCTATATTCCCAATTCGACAAGCACTTTTGTCCTATGATTAGCAAAACATAATCATCTTCTCGGCTAATATACTAATGTACACGTTTAGTCTCTATTATCGTATAATAGATATGCTTCTCTCTTAAGCATCATAATCGTGACTAGGGACGATTTAGAAATGGTAACTTATAGTGTGACGGTTTTACTTAATATAATCATGTATTATGTAGATGCTCACACAAGCCACAATCAAGGTTCATGTAATCAAATAACACAACTGTTGGGTATTCGGGCAACCTTATTGCACAATCAAGGTTCATGTAATCAATGTTCATGTAATCAAATAACACAACTGTTGGGTATTCGGGCAACCTTATTACATCCTCCAACAAGCTTCATGTAATACCCAATGATGATCTTGATTACCCGGTTAAAAATAACAAAGAAACATATCTGAGTATCATAATTCACATGTGAGAAATCTAATGATAACATCAGGTGAAAGAACTAAAATTCTATTTGTTTATGAGAATATATATAATGATAATAACCATTTATATTCTCATAAGTTGGTCAGGCCAATATGTAGTCTCCAATACATATCTATATTTCATATTTGACATAACTACATCTCTATGTATTCCATGTCCATGATCAGTAAAACATAATCATCTCATATGCGAATATACTGGTATACACATATATTCTATTTCTTTAGACATGTATATCTCCATATACATCATATATATGACCATAGACATTTAGAATCGTATTACGTTCATTTCTACATTTTACTATCATAATCACATATTATGATGATGTACAAACTAGTGATAAAATTTATGGCTTATTCACATATTCATAAATATGATAAATAACCAGTACACGTATTAAATGAAACTTTAATCAAATATGTCATATTAGATTAACAACACATAAATAATAACTATCCTTTGTTTACATACAATCTAAACAGTTTACCCTAGGGCATTATTTCTATCAGTCTCTCACTTGTACTAGGATGAACTGACAATAATATACCCTCAACTCTCCTCACTGAGGTAATCCAAACCAATAGCTCTAGCATGACGATCATGTTTCGCTATCGAGAGCGGCTTAGTAAACGGATCAGCTATATTATCATCAGTTGGAATTTTACACAAATTCACGTCTCCCATTTCTATTATCTCTCGAATAAGATGGAATGCCGAAGTATGTGTTTGGATCTGTGGTGTGACCTTGGCTCCCTTGATTGCGCGATTGCTCCATTGTTATCACAAAAGAGAATCACAGGGTCCAACACAATAGGAACTACACCTAGTTCTGTCACAAATTTCTTGATCCAAACAGCCTCCTTAGCTGCTTCTGAAGCAGCTATATACTCCGCTTCCGTTGTAGAATCTGCGATAGTTTGCTGTTTGGGACTTTTCCAAACAACTGCTCCTCCATTCAAACAGAATACATATCCACTTTGCGATCTAAAATCATCGATGCAGGTTTGAAAGCTAGCATCAGTATAACTCTTTATCACCAGCTCACTTTCCAAACCTCCATAGATTAAGAATACTTCTTTAGTCCTTCTCAAGTTCTTAAGAATATTCTTAACCGCTATCTAGTGACTCTCACGTGGATCTGATTGGTATCTGCTAGTTACACTTAATGCATATGACACATCTGGTCTAGTACATATCATCGCATACATGATAGATCCAATTGCCGAAGCATATGGCACTCTATTCATGCGTTCTTGTTCATCTCTCGATGTCGGACATTGAGATTTATCTAACGAGATCCCATGCGACATTGGCAAGAATTCTCTCTTGGAATCTTGCATGTTTAACCTCTTCAATACCTTGTCAATGTATGTACATTGACTCGGACCTAGAAGCTTCCTTGATCTATCTCTGTAGATCTTTATGCCTAGTATATAAGCTTCTTCTCCTAGGTATTTCATTGCAAATTGATTCCCTAAATACTTCTTAACACTTAAGAACATAGGTTTATCATTGCCAATGAGCAATATGTCATATACATAAAGAAGTAAGAATACATGTGCACTCCCACTGAATTTCTTGTATACACAAGGTTCTTCCACATTCTTGATGAACCCATAATCCTTGATTACCTCATCAAAGCGAAGATTCCAACTTCAAGATGCCTGTTTCAAACCATAAATAAACTTTTGAAGCTTGCATATTTTCTTAGAATTCTTTGGATCGACAAAACCCTCGGGTTGCATCATGTATACATCCTCGGTTAAGTTCCCGTTAAGGAAAGCAGTTTTGACATCCATTTGTCATTTCTCATAGCCATAATATGCAGCTATGGCAAACAGAATTCTTATAGATTTAAGCATGGTCACGGGTGAAAACGTTTCATCATAGTTTATACCATGAGTTTACTTTAAATCTTTCGCCACAACACTACAACAGATCTGGGTATCAGCGACGGGGGTCTGACTTCAGCTACTGCCCGTCGCAAATAAATCGCCCTATCTGCGTTGGCCCGTCGCTGAAACTTATTACCGATGGTATTATTAGTGACGGCCCGTCATATATGCTTAACTATTTTCCGTCGGCCCGTCGCTAAACTGTATACCCGTCGCTACTAGCCTGCTACGGCCCGTCGGCGATGCTAATAACCGTCGCTAATAGCCTCCGTCGGCCCGTCGCAAATGTTTCCCCGTCGCAGAAGGCCCACTAAAGAACCGCCAAATATTTTCAAAAGATCTCCGTCGGCCCGTCGCTAATGCATTACCGTCGCAGATACGTATTAGCGTTGGCCCGTCGCTAATAACCCCCGTCGCAGATAGAGCTCCCACGGCCCGTCGGTGAAGTTTGTGCACAATTACTTAACCCCGCTGGCCTCCTTCTCTCTCTTTACACTCATTCACCCCTCTTCCCCTCTTCTCTCCACACAGCGCCGCCCCTCTTTCCCCTCTTCTCCACAGCCCCCTGCCCGCCCCTCACTACAGCCCCGCCTCCCTCTTCTCCTCTTCTTCACTACAGCCCTATCTTTTCATTCCTCTTCTTCTTCTTTTCTTTCCATTCTTCTTTCGAGCTTTGAGTGTGCTGCCGGACTAAGGTGTTGGAGTTCGACCTTAGGAGCTTTGGTGGTGGTCAGTGTGTTGCCGGGGAGCTCATTTGGAGCTTTGGTGGTTGTCAGGGTGCTTTCGGTGGAGTTGGAGTTCGAGTTTTGGTGGTGGCCGTGGACATTGGTACTCTCTCGAGCTTTGGTGGTGGCCGTGGACATTAGTTCTCTTGCTAGATGCAGGTATATATTTTTATCTCATTGTTTTATTATTTCGAGCTTTAGGGTTTCTAAATTTTTAAGAGTTTTAAGTACTCTTAGGGTTTTTAAATCTTGTTATTTTTAAAAAAAATCGAGTTAAGGCGTTTTTTTAAATCATGTTCTTTCTCTGTTATTTTACATCCTGTTCTTTTTTAGTTTAAATAAAAAATATTTTGTTTTTTAGGTTATTTTTGTTTGTCTTAATTTCTTTTTTTAAAACTAAGTTTTTCTAGTATAGAATTATTTAATTTCTGTTGTTTAATTCTTTTTTTTAAACTGTTTTTTTTAAGTGTATGTAATTCTTTTTTAATTCTTTTTTAAACTATTTTTTTAAGTTTATGTAATTTTGTTGTAATTTATGTATTAATTCTGTTTGTTATATAATTATTTATGTGTAGGTTACTTATTTAATTTAGGAATATTTTGAAAATTATATTTTGTTTGAAATATTTTAAACTGTTTTATATTTTGAATTCATGTATATTTGAAATATTTTAAACTGTTTTTTTTTAAGTGTATGTAATTCTTATTTAATTCTGAGGATTTGTGTGTCTCAATGTTAGAGGATTTCAGGAGACGTCGACGCCACCATCGGGATTAAGATTTTATTTGGTACGATTGAAGACGATTGCTGGTACCGGTTCGATTGCTGCTACTAGGGTTTAGATCTTTGGAGCTTGGATTGAAGACGAAGATTCAATGGGATGTTCTGGAGTAGGGACAGGGACGATTCTTACTGGTACGGCTTGAATTGTTCTTAATTCTTGTTAATTCTTAATTCTTTTTTATATAATTAGATTTATGCCCATGAAATTAACTAATATATTTAATTAATTTTCTGTGCAGTTTTGATGGTTTGAGTTGTATCGTTGCGTGTATGTCGTGCCGGAGCTGAAGCTGGAGCAGGAGATGGATGTGGAGCTGGAGCTGGGGATTGTAGTGGAGCCGGAGCCGGAATTGACGGCTTGAGATGGTTTCTGTGCAGGAGATGAATTGAAGGCTAATATGGACTGGTACGGGTCCGATTAGTGGTACAATTTGGATAGTAAATGGGACGGCTTGGATTACTTGTTGGAATACCGGTACTCTCCGATTAACGGCGTTGAATTTGTATATTTGTGAGATTATGTGTTTATTGTGAGATTATGTGTTTATGTTTATGTGTTTATGTTTATGTGTGGAATACCGGTACTCTCCGATTATGTGTTTATGTTTATTTGTAAATTAATTCATTTGATATATTAATTATTAATTGATTTGTTAAATATTAATAATAATTAATGTGTTACTGATTGATGTTACCTTGTTAATTAATAATTACATAATAACTGAATTAATTAATAATTAATGTGTTACTGATTGATTTGTTAAATATTAATAATAATTAATGTGTTACTGATTGATGTTACCTTGTTAATTAATAATTACATAATAATTGAATTAATTAAGAAATATATTATTTAAATAATATACTTATTACCGACGGGCTGTCGGAAATAACTGGACCGTATGCATTATATTATTTAAATAATACAATTAGAGTCGGGCTGTCGGAAATAATTTTACCGTCGGGCCGTCGGAGAAGTATTTGGCGACGGGCCGTCGGGGAAAGCATAACCGTCGGTGAAAGTAGAATCAGCGAGGGGCCGTCGGTGAAAGTGGCATCAGCGACGCCACTTTCACCGACGGTTTTTTAGGGACGGTTGGCCGTCGGTGAAGGCTTTAGCGACGGTTTTTGAGACTTTTAGCGACGGTTCTTACCGTCGCTGATACCCTGAAATGTTGTAGTGCAAGCCGTGCTTTGTAAGTATGCACCTTACCATCCATGTATGTTTTCTTCTTGAAAACCCAGTTACACCCAATGATCTTTAAACCTTCAGGTGGATCAATCAAGTTTCAAACTTGATTGTCATACATGGATTGCATCTCGACATTCATGGGTTCTTGCCATTCCCGTGAATCTTCACTCATCATAGCCTCTACGTAGGATGCTGGTTCATCATGCATGGCCAACACATATCATCATCATTGGTCACGATAAATCCATATCTCTCGGGCTCTTGACGATTCCTACTAGATCCATGAGGTGGATCTTGTGTCACATTTTCTGATTCTCCAACATTTGGTGAACCAGAAACATCTTCCATCTCATTTTCAGTTTGGGAATCTTGAACTTCTTCAAGATCAACTTTACTCCCACTAGCTCTCTTAGAAATGAACTCCTTCTGTAAGAAGACTCCATTTCTTGCTACGAAAATCTTATTTTCAGAGGGGATGTAAAAGTAATATCATTTAGTTTTCTTAGGATATCTCACGAACGAACATTTATCCGATTTGGGTTCAAGATTATCTGACATCATGCGTTTTAACATATGTCTCGCAACCCCAAATCTTCAGAAAAGACAAACTCAGAGTTTTCCCTATCCATATCTCATATGGAGTATTTTCTACGGATTTAGATGGAATTCTATTTAGTATGAATGGAGCTGTTTCAAGGGCATAATCCCAAAACGATTTTGGGAGATTGGTTTGACTCATCATCGATCGTACCATATCCAACCAGGTACGGTTTCTCCGTTCAGAAACACCATTCCACAGAGATGTACCGGGTGGAGTTAATTCTGAAACAATTCCACAATATCTTAGATAGTTATTAAAATCTTGACTCAAATATTCACCACCTCGATGTGATCGAATGGTTTTCTTGCCTAGTTGATTCTCAACTTCATTCTGACTTCATTCTTAAAATCTTGGCTCAAAATTGTTATTCATCAACAATTTTTCAAATATTTGGTACATTTTACAAATCATAGACAATTAATATACTTCTTCACTTAATTTCAATTCAGCAATCTACACTGATCAGAGCCCAAGCAGGGGTGAAGAACAATATGAGGAGGATGAACAATAAGATAATACAAAACGGCTCGAATCAGTTAATCAAAAAAAACGGCTGGAATCATTTGGTCCATGTGGTACTATTTGCCCTCTTTTGCTTCTTTGTTGTTTATCTTGTCATGAAATTCTTTCGAAAATAAGATAAAAAGAAACGTTAACCATCGAGTTTTATGTAAAATTGATTTGAAGATATTTCCTCTCTTTTTTGGCCAATCAATGACTATGTATATAATACAATATCTAGAACTAATTAGGGCAATTCCACTTCGACGATGCTAGTTGAATTTTCTTTAGCCGCCTTATCGTTTTGTTTCTTTTCACCATACAAATACGAAACAAAACCCCAAATCGACAACACGAGAGCGACCCCTTTGCTTCCACTGAATTTTTCGTGGAGAAATATAACGGCCCATAGTTCTGAAAGTGGGAGAAGAAACGCAAGCATAATGCCGACAAAGAGAGACGAAGCACCCGAAATGAGACCTACTAGCCCCACATTTACAAGTTGCCAAAGTATCGTGTCCCAAATTAACACCATGTAGTATTTCGTCTCACCGAGTCCAAATTCTCTTGCCTCCCTTTTCATTGCCTGTATAAACCAAATTATGATGATAGTTAATCAACATAATTATATGAATAATTTCATCTGTTGATTAATGTTTGTCCACGTGAATAAACTTGGGTGGGGTCAAAAAAAATTGAATTTCTGAGGTCAAATTTGGAATGCTATTGCATTGAATTGTTGGATATGCATGATCAGAGGCGATGATCAGAGGCGGCTCAAATAGGTTGGCCATCTAGACTATATTGTATATTATTACAGTACTATATTGAATATTGGATATGGATATGGTCACAAGGTTTGTATCTAAGTTAGTCAAATTTGGAATGCTATTGCATTGAATTGTTGGATATACATGATTTAATATGGTTACGTTACTTTGTTGTGGAGTCTTTTCATATTTCTTTATGATAGATAATGAAATGTGGGAAAACTTTAAGATGGATAACTAGATAAATTGAAAGAATATTTATACATCTGCCATCATGTGTCAATTTACCATGCTAATTGAGAATGACAAGCATCGAACTCAGATATTATCATTACCATGCTAATTGAGACATATACATATCATGTGTCAATTTAATCAAAATTGATGGTTGTTTAAAAAAAATATTCGAATTCAAGTATAAATTGAACTGAATTAAACTATCTTGTAAATTTACAAATATGAAGTTGCCATAAAGTTCTAGTAATAGGTTTTGAATTTTTATTAACAAGCCTATTTTTTCTTTTTCTTTTTCTTTTTCTCTATGTGCGAAATTCACTCATTGGAATGAACCTACCAATAATAAAATGGTGCATGATGTATGTTAAATGTGAATGACAAATTTCTATAAATGAAATCTCAATTAAAAAAAGAAGATACTGTACACCATTATACTAACCTGAAAATCTTTGTTAATGGCCATACCAACGAGACAAAACGCGGTCCCAGCAATGCCCATAACAAGCTGCATCTCCATCACGGCCACGTAACTCACTGCCATCTTTCCCCTCCTCATCACAAACTCCATTAGAGGAATTATCAACCCCATGAGGGCTGCTGCGACTATCGCCATAGAAAACCCTAGAAAATACTTTCCCTTTGACTCTCCCTCTGGCCGGTCTGATCCTGAACCAAAACTCAGAACAACAGGCCCCATTGTCAGTAACACGATTGCGTTGAATGAATATGGCGTAAACTTTTGTCGAACTATTAGGAAGGCGAACACAGCCGTGAATGCAAGTTGAGAGGCAATGAGGAGAGAGGAAGTGGAGAGAGGGAGGGAAGCTGCGGCGAGCGCGTAAAGATAGCAGTTGAGAGCAAAAAGAAGACCGAGGAGAGAGAATGCGAGGATGAGAGAGAAAGAGAGGTGCGATTTTTTTTTAGAGAGGAAGATAGGGATTAAGAGGAGTGGCCAACCGGCGATCTGGACGAGGGATGAGAGCCAGAGGCGATTGCCACCATGAACGAAGTAAACACGGAGAAGGAGGCTGGCCCCACTACTGATAAGGAGGAGGAGAGAATGAATCAGGGTGAAGGGGTTTAGTATGGTTTCGGATCGAATAGGTGTTGCTTGGGTCTGGGTGGTGGCCATCAGAAAGAGGTTTTGGATCTCTTCTGAGCGAGCAGTGTGTGTGATGTCTTTGAGTTATGCCAGCAATATAACGATCATTTTCAAATTGTTAATTAGTTATTCCGTTGAATAGTCAGCATGATCCCAGACAAATAAAAATATCCCGCGCCATCTACTGAGTTAAATGATGATGAGTCAATTCTGAGAGAGCAGTGTGTGTAATCGTAATCTTTGCTTTTATATTTTACTGGAATTTTTTTTTTTTGCTCCTTGGCTTCTTCAAAAAAACAATTTTGTAAAGATATCTCTGCATTTTCTCAATTTGCAAAAGTAACTTTTTCGTCAGAACGCCTGATGAAAGAAAATGCTCTTTCGTCTGAAAAATTGACGAAAGAGCTTAAGCATCAAAATTCGTTGTTAAGAGAGATCTAAAGCTAATCAGAGTGTTTGCAGGGATGAAAAATTCTGAATTTGTAGTCTTTCGTCAGGCCTCCTGACACAGTTCATTTCAAACCTAACAAACGGTAAGCCCAAATATATAAGGGTTTGGAGGTTTGTTTTGGGCTTTTGGTCTATCCATTAGGGGTTTTTAATTTTGCAAACCGATTTTAACAATGGACGGTATGTTCCAAACCGGCAAATATCAAAGATGTTTGCTCATGGTAGTTCTTTGCTCATGCAAAGAACCATTTATTTCTTCTTGTTTTTGTCTTAGTTGAGAGAGAAAAAAAACGAAACATGGCAATGATTTTTTTGAGAATATGGGCGTTATTTCCAGACCGGCCAGGATTGTCCATAATCTCAAACAAACATGAGAATTTTGAATGCAATGTGAGATCCAAATGGGGGATGGAGTGAACCGAATGCATGTCATCGTTGGTGCATGTGACATTTTGCTGCCAATTTAGTAAGTAATTTGGGAAATAAAAAATATATTCCAATATTTGAAAGATTGTGTAAACAAAAAACAGTGGCCAAGTTCGACAAAGTCCAGAAAATTCTAGAACCCCGATGCCCGGATGCCGTTCCTTGGCACGTCAAGATCGTACGAAATTGGACACTTGCTTACGATGGGCAAGGTGAGCGGTGGAGAATAATCACCAGCAACTAGGGGTGTCAATGGGGCGGATATTGCCCGAACCGACCCGAACCTTATCCGAAAAATATCCGGATCCGAAAATAAAATATCCGGATCCGGATGGAACCGGATCCGGAATCGTATCCGTTTTTACGGGTATGGATCCGGATCTAGGAGCTAAATTTTTGATGGATCCGGATATGGATCTGGATACTATCCGGATCCGAATAAAATTTGTAAACGGGTATTCGTTTTGTTGTAATCATGATCAAAATTATAGTAATAAATAATAGACGATAATTATATTTTAATTCACAATAATACATAATAATCAATAATCACTTATATATATGTATATATATAATTTGTTTTAAAATTATAAAATAATCAAGATTCGAATTATAAAAAAATTATTATATTATTATATCATAGTATCCGTTTTAATATCCGAATAGGATCCGTATCCGTATCCGACAATATCCGAACCGTATCTGTATCCGTTTAATATCCGAACCGCATCCGGATCCGGGTAGTACCGTATCCGGATCCATATCCGAAAAAAATAATATGGATATGGATCTGGTACGACCACTATCTGAACCGTATCCGAACCGTTGACATCCCTACCAGCAACCATGCCGAGGTAATGAATTTTGTGTTCAAAGGTGTCAGAATCTTGCCGGTTACCGCAATTTTGGAGACGACTTTCGACAAGTGCAATTCATATTTCATGAAACATCGACAATCATCAACTATCTTACAAATGGAAGGCAAGGTATATGTGCCTAGGATCATGGATAAGATGCAACAACGACTTGACAAAATGCGTACACATTCGATAATTTTATTTTAAATTATGTCATATTATTAATTAATTCGTACATTATTTTTATGTTTTGTAAAAATGAAACAGGTTACTCCTTTCTGTGATTCACAAGGAATATTTCAAGTCAACACTTCACGTGATCAACTAAACCATGATATTTCGAGAGTCAGGGACAAGTTCATTGTGAACTTCAATAATAGGCACTGCACATGTCGTAAATCGGTGTTGACCCATTTTCCATGCTCTCACATTACATCCGTTTGTGCCGGCCAACATGTAGATTACATTAATTACATTTCCCCAATGTACTCGGTATACAATTTGTTGGAATTGTCAAGCCAGGGAAAAGTCGAGTCGACGCCTAGTCGTTACCCCTCTCTATTACTATTTAGTGCAAAGGTATTCTTCCTGGTTTAATCCAATGCAAGAACAATATATGTGACTAGAAGAAAACGTGGAGAAAGACAAACCAATAGACGTCCTAGTGAAATGGACACGTTTTCTCAAGCCTCTGCCTTCACCTCCGCATCCTCGAGAAAATGTTTGTGTGGAAAGTGTCAAGCACCGGGACATAATCAAAGAAGTTGCCCGCAACATGATCGCAATTAGTGTTTCGTTATGATTAGTTTTTGTTTTGTTGTCATTGTTTTGATTTAGTTTGTTATGGTTAGTGTTTGTTTTGTTGTGATTGTTGTTGAAAAATCGTCAGCCCCGTGCCCCGCACAGCAGATGAGGGACGCGAAGCTGTCTCCCTATTTTCGAAGACCCCGTCATAGATTATGAGCGTGCGAATCATGGAAGAAATAATATACAACCATACCGCACAAATTTGATGGTGGACGAAGGGTTGTCGCTCTTATTCTTCCTTCTTCTTCTCCACTCAGACCGTCTCTTGTGCGTCCCACGTCACATGTCTCAACACCGTCGCGCTTTCCATCGTGCTCCTTGCTCCGACAACGCATGCGTCCCATACCACACGACTCAACGCCGTCTCAAACACGTTCTCCTTCTTGTGGGTAAACCGAAACGATTTCAGTCAAATCCTAACTTCAGTATTCTCACAGTTGAGAATCACAAACGTGAACTCCTCTACACGTATCCATCGTGAGTCGTAGTCTCTCGATCACACACGCAACTGCCTAGTCAAAGCGTGTGTGAACTTGCATCATTCGATCAATTATGTTCTCTAATGGAGAAAAACTATTTTTCTCCATTATTCTCTTTCTCTCTTTCTTGCCACTCTTTGAATAAGTGTTAGACTGAATTGCTTAGTTAGAGGAGAGATAATACTCCTATCTATACTTAATAGGAAAAGACACTTTAGAAGGTTGCAAATACGTGTATAACAAATTATGAAAGAAAATATGGCTTAAGAATTAACTTGGAATAATTTATATAAATAGGCAATTCTGCAGTCAGAATAAGGTTCGTTCGAACTAACTATATCAGTGCGTTCGAACGGACTTATTCGTGATAAACAGAAGTGGGTTCGTTCGAACGAACATTTAGGTGCGTTCGAACGAACTGGGTTCGTTCGAACGAACTATGTTAAGTTCGTTCGAACTGACCTATTTCATATATATATAAAGTTCTGATTCCGGAATTTGACCTAAGTTTTCTAGGGTTTTGAGCCGTCGTTTCTCTTCTTCTTCTTCCACAGAATTCAGATTAGATCTGAGAGATTGAGAGGGAGAATTGAGAAAAGGATTTGAGAGATTCAATCGTGACGTCGACTAGAACGGCGTTGGCGATTTCCGATCGGAAGAAATCAAGGTGGACACGAGTAGAGGGATTGCACGAGCGATTCTTGGAGAAGGTTCACGGATTTGGAGAAGTAATCGACACGTACTAACTTGTACGAGGTAATTATCTTCACAACTCTTCCTTTTTCGTTGGTTTTAGGGCGTGATCCCGGTAGAATTAGGTTACGCACGTGAACTAATTTCCGCTGCACACTATGATAATCGTGTGCGTAACCCTACAGTGGTATCAGAGCAATCGCTCGTTAAAACCATCGAAAATCGATGATTTAATTCGAATTTAGGACATTTTAGAATTTTTGGACTGAATTTCAGAAATTAGAAAAGCTGGCAGAATAGGGTTCGTTCGAACGAACTGGTCTGGTCGAACGAACCTAGTGTTCGGTTCGAACGGACTGATCTGTTCGAACGAACTTGGAGTTGCGTTCGAACGAACAATTTTCTGGACAACTAATTTTTTTTTTCTGTCAAAAATGCCCAATAATTTTAAAATTTTCAATTTATAAATTCGATACGGTATAGCATATAGCCTAAAACGGGGATGATTGTGAAAGAAATACAGTTTCGGATCAACCGTAAAAGTGTACACAAGGATAAACGAATGTAGTCGTACATTCGTGGCCATAACGTTCAGTGGGAAAATCCAATTAGAATGGTTCAAATTGGGTTAGATAGATAATGAGATTATCTACAACCTTCATATAGAAATATATTTCATATGAACGAAGTATAAGTGTCGTTTCTGTGAAATACCGAAAGGGTGCAACAGTATGACATACAGTTAGTAAAACAGTCATAACTTTTGCATACGAACTCCAATTGGGCTGGGCCAAATTGGGTTGAGTAGATAATAAGATTATCTACAACTTTCGTGTTGGTTGATTTTCTGTCAGAGAAATTTATCAATTTCGTCTGGACAGAATACTGAACAGATTCATACAGTTTTCTGTGTGAAAGGGTGTATATTGGATATACATGCCTTTTGGCTAATCCTTATCCTATTAGGTATAAATAGGATTTTCTCTCTCATCTTCACTAAGGAATTCAGAAGTAATTCAAAGCAATATTCTGCCCAAGACACAAGAAAAAAGAGCAAATTCAGATTTGATCTTTTGTGAGTGAAAAGGCACGAAGAGAGATTAATAGAGAATCGATCGAGATCAAGCAAGTGCACTGATACATCGTCTAGGCAGGTGTATCCGTGTCCGGCGTCTTCCGACTCAAGGTGGATACGTGTGGAGGAGCAACACTTGGGGCTCTCCGTTGTGATCGAACCGAAGGATCGAAGAACGGGAACGAACGGTGAAGGACGCACGGTGTGGGACGCGCGTAAAGTCACCAACGTGACCGGAGGAATAGGAGGCAGCGATCAACCCTTCGTGTTCCATCAATTTGGAACTGGTATGGATCTAACCTTCTATTTGCATCGTACCCTCGAAGTCGTGGCGTGATCTCGGGAATCGGGGAACCGGACCGGGCCTACATATCCGCTGCGCGGGCCCGGGGCTGGGGATATTCCCCAACAGATTGTTTGTGTTGCTTGTAATGTGTGTTGTGTGGGGGCCGGTGAGCTTTCCAAATTGTATTTTATTTAATTATGTGGGGACCGGTGAGTCTTCCAAAGTTGTAATAAAATAAAATAGGTTTAGTTTTGAAGAAGGACCTTCAAGGCAAGACGACACGACACGAAGATTGGATCTTCACATGAAGCAAGGAATCATCTTGGGTTTTAGGGTTGGGAATTTTAGGGTTTTATGATTGCTCATAAAACTAAAAGGCCAATATGCTATACCTTATTATTTTATTTGTTTTCGTTAATAAATAAAATAAAATGATTTTAATAAAAAGTAAAATCCTCCCACGTAATTATCAAGTCTTATGCCCCCCTAAATGGAACCTTCTAGACTAGTGTTTGTTTATCTGTGTTGCATGGCCATAGTCTGGCACAGATTTACACGTGCGTAGCAAGGAAGGCATGCATTGATTAGGAATTGATATGTTGCATGGCCATAGTCTGGCATGTCAATTCGCTGATTGAGTGATACTCCATTTGTGGTTTGGACTTGACCAATTCGCTAGCTAGGCTACGATTTGGGGCAAGGAGTGAGGTACACACACTCTGGTTTTGAGTTGGACTCAATACCGGACCTCACGAATAAAGCAAGAATCGTCTTGGAGATGATTGGACACCGTCCTACCCGACGTGACGCATTTTCTGAGTGGTTGGCCATAGTCGCAACGGACACTGTAGCAGATACAGGAAATTGAGAATTTTTCGAAAAAACACATATTCCGTTGTAACGGACTTGGAGTCCGTTGCAACGGACCCTGTATAGGATGCGGGGGTGTGAAGAGAACTGTGAAAAACGCATATTCCGTTGCAACGGACTTGGAGTCCGTTGTAACGGAACCTGTATCAGATACGAGGTTGCGGGGATGCCAATGGTGTCTATTGGAGTCCGTGGTAACGGACTGGGTCCGTTATAACGGATGTCTTCGCAGTTTTGTCCGTTGCAACGGACTATATGTTGCGTTGTAACGGACAGGTTTCTGGAAATTTGGACAAAGGTTTGCAGAAAATAGCGTTGTAACGGACCAAGGTTGCGTTGCAACGGACATGTTTCTGGCAATTTTGGCCAAACTCCGGAATAAATAGCGTTGTAACGGACTGGTATTCCGTTGTAACGGAGTGCCAAGTATACAGGAGGTCCGTTGCAACGGACTATGTTGCGTTGCAACGGACTGGTTTCTGGTTGCTGATTTTGTTTTCGTGATAACTTTGGCTACACAACTTGGAATTTTGAGTTCTTTATATCGATTTGATCGGCATCAATCATACTAGCATATAATTAGATAATTATTTAGAATAATTAGACTCCCAAATAAATACATATGCATTTATGAAAATCTTGTGATAGTGATATAATTGGATTATGTCACGAATTTAGAAACATGCAATGGCATGATCCCTCATAATATTTAAGTCATGGAAATGCCTTCCATATCCACAACCATCGAGATTGATATGACATAGTGCGTGGTTTCAGGCCATAGTCGGGCACGTACTATTGTATATATTGGTGCGGGTGGTAAGCGTTAATTGGGGACTCACGTGGTTTCAGGCCATAGTCGGGCACGTGAGTAGTTCAATTGAACGATACGATGGATATGGTTATGACTTAACCGTCCAAGCCAATCCGATTGGAGTTCGGGGCATAGATAGGATGCACACACGGAACTGGGATTGTATTGGATACGATCCATCACCGAAATCCTATAAAGGTTCAAGAGTCGTATTGGATACGATTGGATTTAATCTTACCTAAAATATCGAGATCTCATTTGTCGGCCATAGTCACTTATGGGAGGATCGTAAAATATGGGTCTTGAGTGTTATGGACTTGGAGTCCCGTATCGGTATGAGGGTTATCGATTCGATAAAATAACACTATCATATAATCATCATATAAGCCCTATAAGATAAGTACGCAACGTTAGTAATCAATCTTTCACTTCATTTGTAGATCATGTCTTCTAGTAACACCAACACCATGTCGATTAGATCGACTTTAGAAAAGGATAAGCTAGTGGGTCGGAACTACTTTGACTGGCACCGAAACCTGAGAATAGTTCTCAGGCAAGAGGGCAAGAGTCACGTATTGGATACGGAACTAGTGGAACCGGGCCCCGATGCTTCGGCCGAAGAAAAGGCCGCGTTTGAGAAACTTAAGAAGGACTCAAATGATGTTACGTGCCTCATGTTGGCATGTATGGACGCTAGTCTTCAAAAGCAGTTTGAGGACTCGGATGCGCACATCATAGACGTTGTGCTCAAGGAAATGTTCCAAGAGCAGGAGCGTATTGAACGGTTCAGTACGCTCAAAGAGTTGGTAAACTGCAAGATGCCTTCGGGGTCTTCGGTTAGCTCTCACGTTTTGAAGGTGCAAGCTCTCATAGACCGTCTTGAGAAGCTAGGAGAGAAATTGTCGAAGATTATGCAACAAGATTTGATCTTGTGTGCACTTCCTCCAATGTTTTCTCCGTTCGTGACTAACTATCACATGCATTCGATGGATAAGACGATCCCTGAGCTTCACGGAATGCTCAAGAATTTTGAATCGGAGACGTTAAAGTCATCCGGAGAGAACAGGGCAAGAGTTGCCGGAAATGTTCTCACAATTCAGAATAAGGATCGTAAGAGATCAAAGTCCAAGGGCGGATCGGCTAAGAAACGTTCGAAGCCGAATAAAAAGGGAAAGGAGAAATCCAAGGATGAGACGTGCTTTCATTGTCACAAGGCTGGACATTGGAAGCGCGATTGCAAGTCTTACCTCGAGGAGGTGAAGAAGGGCAAGGCGATTTCAGCGACCGGCCTCTCAGGTATTAACGTTATTGAAGTTAATATTTCAACTATGACTAATTGGGTATTGGATACCGGTTGTGGGACTCATATTTGTCGAAATATGCAGGTTCTTCAAAATAGTCGAAGGTTGGAAAATGGTGAAGTCGATCTACGCGTCGGGAATGGAGCAAGAGTTGCTGCGTTTGCCGTAGGAGTAGTTAATTTGACTTTACCTAATGGACTTATTTTAGTACTAAATAATTGTTATTATGTACCGACATTATGTAAGAACATAATAAGTGTGTCGAAACTGGCCAATGATGGCTATGAATTCGTTATTAGGAATAATGAGTTTTCGATATGTAAGGATTCTATTATCTATGGAAATGTTCTGTTAGAAAATGGTCTTTATGTGTTGGATTTCGATCACGGAAATAATAAGTCTATATATAACGTTAATGCAAAAAGGATTAACTCTAAAGTTGATAATCGGACTTTCTTTTGGCATTGTCGTCTCGGTCATGTGAATGAGAAACGCATTGCTAGACTCCATAAAGATGGAATGCTAGACTCATTTGAATTGGATTCATTTGGGAATTGCGAATCTTGTTTACTTGGCAAGATGACTAAGGCGCCATTCTCCAAGGTCGGAGAGCGGTCCAACGATCTATTGGAACTCATACATTCCGATGTGTGTGGACCGATGAGCATCGAGGCAAGAGGAGGCTATCGATACTTTGTTACGTTTACGGACGATCATAGTAGATATGGATATATCTATTTGATGCGTACTAAAGCGGAGACCTTTGAAAAGTTCAAAGAGTTTCAAAACGAAGTTGAAAATCAACTTGGCAAGAAAATTAAAGCCATTCGATCGGATCGAGGTGGCGAATATTTGAGCTATGAGTTTGAAGATCATCTAAAAGATTGTGGAATAGTTCCACAATGGACTCCGGCAGGAACGCCACAATGGAATGGCGTGTCCGAGAGGAGGAATCGGACCTTGTTGGACATGGTTCGCTCTATGATGAGTCAAACTTCCCTTCCAAAATCGTTTTGGGGATTTGCCCTTGAGACAGCGGCTTTCTTGTTGAACCGCATACCTTCTAAATCGGTACATAAGACGCCATATGAGATGTGGTTTGGAAATTCTCCAAAGTTGTCTTTTGTTAAGATTTGGGGTTGTGAAGCATATGTTCGAAAATTGATTTCGGATAAGCTCGAACCCAAATCTGAAAAATGTTTATTTGTCGGGTATCCTAAGGAAACAAAAGGATATTATTTCTATCTTCCAATCGAAAATAAAGTTTTCGTAGCTCGAAGAGGAGTCTTCCTTGAGGAGGATTTTATCTCTAGGCGAGTGAATGGGACTGAAATAGATCTTGAAGAAATTCGAGACCCGCAAACGAATGTTGAACCGATGAACGTTGATCCGATTTCCTCAAATGTTGAGGATCCGGAGTCAAGTGCACAAAGCGCAGTTCTTAGATCGGGTAGGATTCGTCAAGAGCCTATACGATATGGTTTTATCGTGGCAAATGACGATGAAGTCGAATTCATAGATGATGAACCGACATCTTATCGCGAGGCTATGAAAAGCGAAGATTCCGATAAGTGGCAAACTGCCATGAAATCCGAGATTCAATCCATGTACGATAATCAAGTTTGGAACTTGATTGATCCACCTCCCGGGGTTAAACCAGTGGGATGTAAATGGGTCTTCAAGAAGAAGACCGACATGGATGGGAATGTAAACACTTATAAAGCACGGCTTGTGGCGAAAGGTTTCAAACAAATTCATGGTGTAGACTATGAAGAAACGTTTTCTCCAGTAGCAATGCTTAAATCCATACGGATCTTACTTGCTATTTCTGCGTATTATGATTACGAGATTTGGCAAATGGATGTCAAAACCGCATTCCTTAACGGGAACTTAGAAGAGGATGTGTACATGACAGCCCGAGGGTTTTGTCGATTCGAAGAGTCCGAATAAAGTGTGCAAGTTGCAACGATCCATTTATGGATTGAAGCAAGCTTCTCGGAGTTGGAATATACGTTTCGATGAAGTTATACGAGAATATAATTTCGTGAAAAACGTAGAAGAAACCTTGTGTATACAAGAAGGTTAGTGGGAGCCGCGTAGTATTTCTTGTACTATATGTAGACGACATCTTGATCATAGGAAACGACATTCCGATGCTTACGGATGTTAAGAAGTATTTAAATACTCGTTTCGCTATGAAAGATTTGGGCGAGGCCGCTTATATATTAGGCGTGAGGATTTATAGAGATAGATCCAAGAAGTTACTCGGCTTGAGTCAAAGCACGTACATCGACAAAGTGTTGAAACAGTTTTCAATGCAAAATTCGAAGAAAGGACTTCTTCCAATGTCGAGTGGCATATCGTATTCTAAAGCTCAATGTCCGACATCGAGCGAAGATAAGAATGCGATGAGTATTGTTCCATACGCTTCGGCGGTTGGATCAATTATGTATGCCATGATTTGTACGCGCCCCGATGTGTCGTATGCATTGAGCGTCGTTTCGCGTTACCAATCTAATCCAGGGGATATGCATTAGATCGCGGTTAAGAACATCCTTAAGTACTTACGAAGAACTAAGGATCAATTTCTAATTTATGGTGGAAAGACATCCGGGTTGGTCATCAATGGATATACCGACGCCAGTTTCCAAACATGTGTCGATGACTTTCGATCACAAAGCGGATACGTGTTTTGTCTAAATGGTGGAGCGGTAGTTTGGAAGAGTTCCAAACAACCCACGATAGCAGACTCTACAACTGAATCGGAGTATATTGCGGCTTCCGAAGCAGCAAAGGAGGCGGTTTGGATCAAGAAATTTGTGTCGGAGCTTGGTGTAGTCCCGAGCATCTCGGAACCTGTAGTTGTGTATTGCGACAATACGGGCGCAATAGCACAATCCAAGGAACCGAGGGCACATCACCGCTCCAAGCACATACTCAGAAAATTTCACTTGATCCGTGAGATTTTGCAAAGAAAGGATGTGATCATTGAGAAGATTGATACTGACAGGAATGTTGCGGACCCGTTTACTAAGCCACTCTCGCAAGCTAAGCACGATTATCATGCGAAAGCTATAGGTTTGAGATACCTAGAGGAGGAAGAGAGTAGTTAGTTATCTAAAACGATAGTTTCGTAGGACGAGATTAGTCTAATAGATTAGTAAACGTTGTATCACCCCAAACTTATCTTATAGTAATGCAATTTCAGAATTTTAAAATTTTTCATTTTTGCATCTATCTTATATGAAAATTGTGTGCAGGGTTGTGTAATATGATTGTTACATGAACCTTGATTTGAACTTGTGTGGACGTCGACATGGTTGAGGACCATGTGCAGCGAAACCGTCACACTTAAAGTGTCATTTCTAAACATCCCTAGTCGCGGATCAGCTTGCTTAAGAGAGAAGCATTTCTATTATTAGATAATAGACTGAACGCGTACACTAGTACGTTTGCCGAGGAGATGATTATGTTTTGCTAATCATGGGACAAAGGAGTTTGTCGAATCGGGAACGTAGATATATGTTAGGTTACATGTATTGGATATGACCGAAGCCGCGAGACCATGACATGGTTTAGTCATTATAGATGGACTTGCGACGGATGGGGTTTTAGATTCTTCATACTTGAGGGGATCATTGATTGCGTTACGTGCGTAACACAATGCTTTGATATGATCTTACGCTCACCGTAACAGGGAGTTAAAAGGGTCATCATTGGGTATTGTCCGAAACACGGAATTCAATGTGAGTCTCCAAGATAGGAATTGTTTATTCCGAAAGGAAGAGATATCTCTTAGGCGCCGCTCGATGAGTCGATTAACGAAAACTGTGGCCACAGTCAATGATATTAATGGTTAATATCGATTGGAATTTGTTAACTCAACTCGGAATCGGGGAATAAGTATAGTTAATCAAATTATAAGGATGACTATAACCGTGTCTTTTGATTAACGGATATCGTAAACAAGAGAACTAGTAACCGCTATTCGAGATAGGCACAATGATCACAATCATTTTTCGTTTAACATGGGTAGCTATGATGGAGTGACTAGATCCCGCTCATGAGCTTGTAGGCATTGGAAACAACCTACTGCCATCGTTAAGTCGAACCTACATGGTCACACAACGAGTCGTACTAAGTCGGGCTTGATCATAAAATCGGCACATTGGATGTGCATAGCTTGGTATTTGATACGCGAGCTATATTCTCTAAAATCGTGCGTATTGGATATGCATGAGTACCTTTTAGGTAGATCTGAAATTGAGTGGGAGACTGAAAGAAATACAGTTTCGGATCAACCGTAAAAGTGTACACAAGGATAAACGAATGTAGTCGTACATTCGTGGCCATAACTTTCAGTGGGAAAATCCAATTAGAATGGTTCAAATTGGGTTAGATAGATAATGAGATTATCTACAACCTTCATATAGAAATATATTTCATATGAACGAAGTATAAGTGTCGTTTCTGTGAAATACCGAAAGGGTGCAACAGTATGACATACAGTTAGTAAAACAGTCATAACTTTTGCATACGAACTCCAATTGGGCTGGGCCAAATTGGGTTGAGTAGATAATAAGATTATCTACAACTTTCGTGTTGGTTGATTTTCTGTCAGAGAAATTTATCAATTTCGTCTGGACAGAATACTGAACAGATTCATACAGTTTTCTGTGTGAAAGGGTGTATATTGGATATACATGCCTTTTGGCTAATCCTTATCCTATTAGGTATAAATAGGATTTTCTCTCTCATCTTCACTAAGGAATTCAGAAGTAATTCAAAGCAATATTCTGCCCAAGACACAAGAAAAAAGAGCAAATTCAGATTTGATCTTTTGTGAGTGAAAAGGCACGAAGAGAGATTAATAGAGAATCGATCGAGATCAAGCAAGTGCACTGATACATCGTCTAGGCAGGTGTATCCGTGTCCGGCGTCTTCCGACTCAAGGTGGATACGTGTGGAGGAGCAACACTTGGGGCTCTCCGTTGTGATCGAACCGAAGGATCGAAGAACGGGAACGAACGGTGAAGGACGCACGGTGTGGGACGCGCGTAAAGTCACCAACGTGACCGGAGGAATAGGAGGCAGCGATCAACCCTTCGTGTTCCATCAATTTGGAACTGGTATGGATCTAACCTTCTATTTGCATCGTACCCTCGAAGTCGTGGCGTGATCTCGGGAATCGGGGAACCGGACCGGGCCTACATATCCGCTGCGCGGGCCCGGGGCTGGGGATATTCCCCAACAGATTGTTTGTGTTGCTTGTAATGTGTGTTGTGTGGGGGCCGGTGAGCTTTCCAAATTGTATTTTATTTAATTATGTGGGGACCGGTGAGTCTTCCAAAGTTGTAATAAAATAAAATAGGTTTAGTTTTGAAGAAGGACCTTCAAGGCAAGACGACACGACACGAAGATTGGATCTTCACATGAAGCAAGGAATCATCTTGGGTTTTAGGGTTGGGAATTTTAGGGTTTTATGATTGCTCATAAAACTAAAAGGCCAATATGCTATACCTTATTATTTTATTTGTTTTCGTTAATAAATAAAATAAAATGATTTTAATAAAAAGTAAAATCCTCCCACGTAATTATCAAGTCTTATGCCCCCCTAAATGGAACCTTCTAGACTAGTGTTTGTTTATCTGTGTTGCATGGCCATAGTCTGGCACAGATTTACACGTGCGTAGCAAGGAAGGCATGCATTGATTAGGAATTGATATGTTGCATGGCCATAGTCTGGCATGTCAATTCGCTGATTGAGTGATACTCCATTTGTGGTTTGGACTTGACCAATTCGCTAGCTAGGCTACGATTTGGGGCAAGGAGTGAGGTACACACACTCTGGTTTTGAGTTGGACTCAATACCGGACCTCACGAATAAAGCAAGAATCGTCTTGGAGATGATTGGACACCGTCCTACCCGACGTGACGCATTTTCTGAGTGGTTGGCCATAGTCACCTTAGAAATACGTTAAATAGGGATCTTGTCCATTATGAGATTTAAGGTATCGAATCTCCGTTTCAATAGTGGGGGCTATTTGAAATGATAAAATAATGGGAATTTCAAGTTATTTAAAATGAATTTTAATATATGAAAGACTACGTTATTAATTACATTATTTTTCAAAATTGTAGAACACATGGCTTTACCAAGTAATAACCGATTTAGTTTGCGTCCCATTTTGGAAAGAGAACGAATGAACGGAAAGAACTTTCTCGACTGGCAGAGGAATCTGGGATTCGTTCTGAAACAGGAAGGAAAGGCACATGTCTTGGAGACGCCTATCCCTCCTGTGCCAGGGGATGACGCAACTGGGGATGCCATATTAGAATATCAGGCCATGATGGATGATTCGAATGATGTCACATGCCTCATGTTGGCTACTATAGCTCCTGAATATCAAATCCAATTTGAGAAACAGGATGCATACGAGATTATGAAACAACTCAGGGAGATGTTTCAGGTTCAAGCAAGGGTGGAGAAGTACCAAGCTCTTGGCAATGCGACGCAATGCAAGATGCAAGATGGTACGCCTGTTAGCTCGCACCTTCTCAAGATGAAAGGATATTTCGATCATCTTGAGAGGCTTGGCATAAAATTCGAGGTGGAGTTACAAACTGATTTGATCATGTTGTCACTGCCACCGAGTTTCGATTCGTTCATTTCGCATTTCCACATGTCAGACATGAAAAGGACCATTCCCCAGCTTATCGGAATGCTCAGAACATTCGAAGGTGACATGAAACCGCGGTACATGAAGTCTAGGACTTCGGAAGTATTGGTGGTTGAAGGGAAGAATCCCAGCAATGGGAACAAAAACAAGAAGAGGAAGGCAAAAAGCAACAAGGTTGCGCCTAAGCCTGTGGGCAAGAAAGCCAAGGATGACAAGAAGTGTTTCCACTGCCTCAAGGAGGGGCATTGGAAGCGTGATTGCGAGATCTTCCTGAGGGAGAGCAAGCAAAAGACCGCATCCTTGGACACACCGGCATCAGGTATTTTTATTATCGAATCTTATTTCTTTACTTCATCATCATGAGTGTTGGACACTGGATGTGGGACTCATATTTGTAATAATATGCAGGGCCTAAGAAGTAGAAGATCGTTGATTCGTGGCGAAGTTGATTTACGCGTCGGGAATGGAGCTCGAGTAGCAGCATTAGCCGAAGGGACGTATGATTTAACTTTGCCAAATGGACTTATTTTAGTTTTGGATAATTGTTGTTATGTACCTACTTTGAGTAGGAGTATTATTTCTGTTTCGAGACTTGTTGCGGATGGATATGAATTAGTTATTGGTACTAATGATTGTTTTATTCGCAAGAATGACATTTTCTTTAGTAATGTTTTAGTTGAAAATGGTCTATATGTCTTGGATTTAGAAAATAACAACAATAATCAGTCCATTTATAACATAAATACTACTCAAACTAATGAAACATACTCATGGCATTGTCGTCTCGGACACATAAACGAGAAACGCATTGCTAGACTCCAAAAGGATGGAGTGCTAAATTCTTTTGACTTAGAGTCAATAGAAAATTGCGAATCTTGTTTGATGGGTAAGATGACAAAGACACCTTTTTCCAAGAAAGGAGAAAGATCGAAAGATGTGTTGGCTCTTATACATTCCGATGTATGTTGACCGATGAGTGTCGAGGCTAGAAATGGGTATCGCTACTTCGTGACTTTTACTGACGATTATAGTAGATGTGGATATCTATACTTAATGCGTCACAAAAGTAAAACTTTTGAGAAATTCAAAGAGTTTCAACATGAAGTAGAACTTCAACTGGGCAAGAAAGTAAAAGCCATTCGATCGGATCGAGGTGGCGAATACTTGAGCTATGAGTTTGAGGACTATCTGCGAGATTGTGGTATAGTATCACAATGGACTCCACCTGGTACACCCTAATGGAATGGAGTGTCCGAGAGGAGGAATCGGACCTTGTTAGACATGGTTCGCTCGATGATGAGTCGAACAGATTTGCCAAAGTCATTTTGGTATGGCATGGTGCCATCATTGTCTTATCTTAAGATTTGGGGTTGCGAGGCATACGTCAAAAGGATATTGATGGAAAAACTCGAGCCAAGATCAGACAAGTGTTTATTTGTGGGGTATCCTCAAGAAACAAAAGGATACTACTTTTACTTGCCTAGCGAAAACAAGGTTTTTGTGGCTCGACGAGGACACTTCTTAGAGAAGGAATTCCTAGATCGTCAAGCCAGTGGGAGTAAAATTGATCTCGAAGAAATTCGAGAACCACAAAATGAACAAGTTGATTTGGAACAAGATTCTGAGTTACCATTGGATGGTGAACCAGAATCTAGTACACAAGCTATACGTAGATCTGGTAGGAATCGTCAACAACCTGAGAGATATGGATTTCTCATTAGTAATGACGATACTGAGTTGACTCTAGATGACGAGCCAACCTCCTACAAAGGTGCTATGTCTAGCCTGGATTCCTCGAAATGGCATGACGCCATGAAAACCGAGATCCAGTCCATGTATGATAATAAGGTTTGGAATCTTATTGATCTACCTAATGGTGCTAAGACCGTTGGGTGCAAATGGGTTTTCAAGAAGAAAACTGACATGGATGGTAATGTACACACTTTTAAAGCAAGACTGGTGGCGAAAGGTTTCAAGCAAATTCAAGCAAAACTGGGACGGTAGCGTCGATTCTAGAATATGGATATACGCGGTGTCGTATATTGGACTGACCACTATATGAGTTTGTAACATGGTTAGAGTCATTGGAGACGAACTCATATCCAGATAGTGCGTTTTAGTTCTTCATACTTGAGTGAGCTCACGGATACCTAGTATGTGAAAAGACAATGCTTTGATATAATTAACCCTACGCGTAACTGTGTAGCAGAGATTACTATTGGGTATTGTTTTTAGCATAGGCAAAGGATGTGAGATTACAAGATAGGAATTGTTCCTTTCTAACCTTGAAAAAGGATAGAGGGAGATATCTCTCGGGCCCCTCGATTGAATTGAGATTGATGAAATGCTTGGCCAAGCTCGATGGAACTCAGTAGAACTCAGTAGAGTTCGCATTGTTATTATCAATCTAATTCTTACCGAGAAAGAGTGTATCTGATCAAAAAGAAAAGGGGATGACTTGAAGTCTTACGCTTCACCGTGACCCTTTTGATCAGAAGATATCGCGAACAAGAGGACTAGTAACATTTATCTGAGCTAGGTATGAAGATGTACTGCATCTTCATAAAGGTGTTCTTCACCTTTTTCGTGCTAATTCTGGGTAGGTATTAACGGCAGTCTAGTGCTCGCAATACCTTGTGGATTGCTGCCATATCCACTGCCAGTCTTAGACGAACCTACAAGGTCACACCAAGATTTCGTAATATATCGGATTCTCAAGATATTGCTCACCAATATGTTTGTTGGACAAACAAAATGGAATCACGTAAGATTAGATCTCACGACATATGTTGGACATATGGCCAAGTTGATTAAGTCTTAATCCAAGAGGGAGTTTGAAAGAAAATATGGCTTAAGAATTAACTTGGAATAATTTATATAAATAGGCAATTCTGCAGTAAGAATAAGGTTCGTTCGAACTAACTATATCAGTGCGTTCGAACGGACTTATTCGTGATAAACAGAAGTGGGTTCGTTCGAACGAACATTTAGGTGCGTTCGAACGAACTGGGTTCGTTCGAACGAACTATGTTAAGTTCGTTCGAACTGACCTATTTCCTATATATATAAAGTTCTGATTCCGGAATTTGACCTAAGTTTTCTAGGGTTTTGAGCCGTCGTTTCTCTTCTTCTTCTTCCACAGAATTCAGATTAGATCTGAGAGATTGAGAGGGAGAATTGAGAAAAGGATTTGAGAGATTCAATCGTGACGTCGACTAGAACGGCGTTGGCGATTTCCGATCGGACGAAATCAAGGTGGACACGAGTAGAGGGATTGCACGAGCGATTCTTGGAGAAGGTTCACGGATTTGGAGAAGTAATCGACACGTACTAACTTGTACGAGGTAATTATCTTCACAACTCTTCCTTTTTCGTTGGTTTTAGGGCGTGATCCCGGTAGAATTAGGTTACGCACGTGAACTAATTTCCGCTGCACACTATGATAATCGTGTGCGTAACCCTACAAATTATACACAATACAGAGTCAGAACTAGGTCCGTCATGACGCTTCATATGGTCCGTCATAACAAACCATTCACTGTCTCACAGTGAAGACTCGAATTCAATATGCACTCATAGGTCCTTCGTGACGGGATGATATGGTCCGTCATGATGGACATATCTCTGTAACTATTGTTCATTAATAACAATTGTTATTAACATGTAAGCATACTTCCGTCAGGACGAAACCTAATTTCCGTCGTGACGGACCACCCTCTAAAACTCATTTTTTGCACAATCTTATTATCCATCTAATGGTTCCCTCGAACACGTATGTTCGTTTGTACTTATTTGTACATTTTACCGTTGATCCAAAACTGTATTTTCTTCAGTCTCTCACTCAGTTTCCGATCTAACTAAAAGGTACTTCCGCGTATATCTCATATACATGATAACTTAGAGAATCTAGCTAACGTATCATAAACGCTTAAGCCATGCACATCCTATGTGCCAAAATCTTATCAATCAAGTCCGACATAGTACAACTCATTATGTGGCCGTGTAGGTTCGTTTAACAATGGCAGCAAGGATTGCTAAGCCTTACAAGCTCATGAGCGGGACCTAGTCACTCCATTATAGATACCAGTGTTTTAAATAACGGCGCTTCGGCGGCGCTATAGCGGATTTTAGGTGATAAATGCTGCATCGCTTCGGAATTTAGCTCTGAAGCGTTTTGTTCCGCTGCAACGCTATAGCGGACTGCTATAGCATGAAGCGTTCAAATATAGCGGCCGTAGCGGTGCTATAGCGTGATTATTATTATTATTATTATTATTATTATTATTATTATTATTATTATTATGTTAAAACTAATAATAACAATAGTAATACTAAAAATAATAATAAAATAGTGATAATAATAATAATAGTACAAATAATAATAATAATAATAATGATAATAATAATAATAATAATAATAATAATAATAATTATTATTATTATTATTATTATTATTATTATTAAATAATAATACCAATGATAATAATCATTATTATCATTACGCAATAATAATAATTGTTATTAAATAATAGTAATAATAATAATTATTATTGGTATTAAATAATAATAACAATAACAATAACAATAATAATAATAATAATAAATAGTTTATATTATTATTATACAAAAGAATCATTGTTATTAAATAATAATAATAATAATAATAATAATAATAATTATTATTATTATTATTATTATTATTATTATTATTATTATTATTATAGGAAGAATAAGATCAACAACAACTATTATTAGCATTATTATAATTACATTAATAGAATAATAATAATAATAATAATAATAAATTTTTCTTAGAAATAAATTTTTAATTTATGTTAGTTTGTGAGGTTGATATAAATAAGAATTCGATATAATTTTATTTATAATATTGGGCCGCTAAATTATATGTATATGCATATTGTAGTATTATAAAAATAATAATTTTGATCAAACTCCGCTGCGATGGTGAAGTGGCGCTATATCGCCCGCTAACGCTAACCGCTAAATTAAAAGTCAAAAACGCTGCGTGTCGCTACACGCTATTTAAAACATTGATAGATACTCATGTCAAAACGAAAAATGATTGTGATCATTATTCCTATCTCGAATAGTGGTAACTGGTCCTCTTGTTTATGATATCCATCAATCAAAAGGCATGGTGATAGTCATCCTTATATTTTGATCGACTATGTTTACTTTCCGATACCAAATCGCAATAACAAATATAATCAAATTAAATATGGCCAGAGATTTCGTTAATTGATTCATCGAGAGGCATAATGGATATCTCTTTCTTTCGAACTTAACAATTTCTATCTTGGTAACTCACATTGATTGCCGTGTTTCGGACGATACCCAGTAATGATTCTTTTGGCTGCTTTCTACAGACAACGGAATACCACATCAAAGTATTGTGTTACGCACGCAAAGCAATCAATGGTCGCCTCAAATATGAAGAACCAAAATCCTACTCGTTACGAGTTCATTTTCAATGACTAAACCATGTTGTGTAATGGCTCGAACTTTTGGTCAAGTCCAATATGCATAACCTAATACATATCTATATTCCCAATTCGACAAGCATTTTTGTCCTATGATTAGCAAAACATAATCATCTTCTCGGCTAATATACTAGTGTACACGTTTAGTCTCTATTATCGTATAATAGATATGCTTCTCTCTTAAACATCATAATTGTGACTAGGGACGATTTAGAAATGGTAACTTATAGTGTGACGGTTTTACTTAACATAATCTTGTATTATGTAGATGCTCACACAAGCCACAATCAAGGTTCATGTAATCAAATGACACAACTGTTGGGTATTCGGGAAACCTTATTGCACAGCGAAACTCGCCCGAATCCCTAAAGCCATGGATCTATGTATTGCCAATTAGATACCAAGGAAGAGATTCAAAAAATTTACCTCAGATCAAGTTCAAATCTGGTTGAAGGAACCTCGCAGAGATCACGTTAGGTATGCACGAACCGGCACCATCCTCTATCGGTATCCACACGCGACTCGCTTAGACTGGATGGCAAGACCTCCGATGCTAGTCGGATCCTTCCGCCCTTCAGAAAACCTGCTGTCACCTCTCTCTTTTCTATCTCATATAATTAGGTTAACGGCTAGGGTTTCTCTCTTTCTCTCTATTCTGAATATCGATAATGAAAACCCCAAAAAGAGTGATTTAAAGATTTTCATCTATGAGGAGATTGGGTGGACATTTATAATCAAATTGGAAAACCCTAGATCTTCCAAATCTTTCATTTCCCCAAACGAATTAATTTTGATTATTAAATCCCATGCATCCATACATTCATGTAGCATATAATGCTTACACCTATTCATCTTGATCTGATTTTCTGTGTCAAGTCCAAACTTATCTTTGTGTGTGACCCTATAGGTTTATTTAATATTGCCATCATATTAAATCTCCATTTAATTTTACAAATCATAATTGGCCTCTATCAAGGCATTATGACTACCCAAATTAAATTAATGATTTTGTTATCATCACCTATTTACAAATAGATAAATTTCTAGATCTCTTGTTCATGTGATATATGTTGATCAAAGGCATGGTCAAATGTCATCCTTTCTAAATCAACTTAACTATTTCCCGATCTAGAATCAGATTGAATATTCAATTAATATTAACAACACATGTTAATCTTATTGAGCGTGGCCACGCATTTTCTTCAATCCTAATTCATCAGGGGGCCCTGACAGATATCTCTTTCAATCATGAAATGAACAACTTCCATCTTGGTTATTTACATCCTCCAACAAGCTTCATGTAATACCCAATGATGATCTTGATTACCCGGTTAAAAATAACAAAGAAACATATCTAAGTATCACAATTCATAGGTGAAAAATCTAATGATAACATCAGGTCAAAGAACTAAAATTCTATTTGTTTATGAGAATATATATAATGACAATAACCATGTATATTCTCATAAGTTGGTCAGTCCAATATGTAGTCTCCAATACATATTTATATTTCATATTTGACATCACTACATCTCTATGTATTCCATGTCCATGATCAGTAAAACATAATCATCTCATATACGAATATACTGGTATACACATATATTCTATTTATTTAGATATGTATATCTCCATATACATCATATATATGACCAGGGACATTTAGAATCGTATTACGTTCATTTCTACATTTTTACTATCATAATCACATATTATGATGATGTACAAACTAGTGATAAAATTCATGGCTTATTCACATATTCATAAATATGATAAATAACCAGTACACGTATTAAATGAAACTTTAATCAAATATGTCACATTAGATTAACAACACATAAATAATAACTATCCTTTGTTTACATACAATCTAAACAGTTTAGCCTAGAGCATTATTTCTATCAGTCTCCCACGTGTACTAGGATGAACTGACAATAATATACCCTCAACTCTCCTCTCTGAGGTAATCCAAACCAATAGCTCTAGCATGACGATCATGTTTCGCTATCGAGAGACGCTTGGTAAACGGATCAGCTCTATTATCATCAGTTGGAATTTTACACAAATTCACGTCTCCCATCTCTATTATCTCTCGAATAAGATGGAAACGCCGAAGTATGTGTTTGGATATGTGGTGTGACCATGGCTCCCTTGATTGCGCGATTGCTCCATTGTTATCACAGAAGAGAATCACATGGTCCAACACACTAGGAACTACACCTAGTTTTGTCACAAATTTCTTGATCCAAACAGCCTCCTTAGCTGCTTCTGAAGCAGCTATATACTCCGCTTCCGTTGTAGAATCTGCGATAGTTTGCTGTTTGGGACTTTTCCAAACAACTGCTCCTCCATTCAAACATAATACATATCCACTTTGCGATCTAAAATCATCGATGCAGGTTTGAAAGGTAGCATCGGTATAACTCTTTATGACCAGCTCACTTTCCAAACCTCCATAGATTAATAATACTTCTTTAGTCCTTCTCAAGTACTTAAGAATATTCTTAACCGCTATCTAGTGACTCTCACGTGGATCTGATTGGTATCTGCTTGTTACACTTAATACATATGACACATCTGGTCTAGTACATATCATCACATACAAGGACGGAACCAGGATGAAATAATAAGGGGGGCCAAGATTAAGTAATTACATAGAATTTTGACATATAAATTATAAAAATATACATTATTACCATAAAAATACATTGGGGTGCAATTTATTGGGGGGGGGGGGGGGGGGCTTGGGCCCCAGCTAGCCCCCTAGTTCCGTCCTTGATCGCATACATGATAGATCCAATTGCCGAAGCATATGGCACTCTATTCATGCGTTCTCGTTCATCTCTTGAAAACGTTTCATCATAGTTTATACCTTGAGTTTGCTTGAAATCTTTCGTCACAAGCCATGCTTTGTAAGTATGCACCTTACCATCCATGTCAGTTTTATTCTTGAAAACTCACTTACACCCAATGGTCTTTAAACCTTCAGGTGGATCAGTCAAGTTTCAAACTTGATTGTCATACATGGATTGCATCTCGACATTCATGGGTTCTTGTCATTCCTGTGAATCTTCACTCATCATAGCCTCTACGTAGGATGTTGGTTCATCATTCATGGCCAACACATCATCATCATTGGTCACGATAAATCCATATCTCTCGGGTTCTTGACCCTACTAGATCTATGAGATGGATCTTGTGTCACATTTTCTGATTCTCCAACATTTGGTGAACCAGAAACATCTTCCATCTCATTTCCAGTTTGGGAATCTTGAACTTCTTCAAGATCAACTTTACTCCCACTAGCTCTCTCAGAAATGAACTCCTTCTCTAAGAAGACTTCATTTATTGCTACGAAAATCTTATTTTTAGAAGGGATGTAAAAGTAATATCCTTTAGTTTTCTTGGGATATCCCACGAACAAACATTTATCCGATTTGGGTTCAAGATTATCTGACATCATGCGTTTGAACAAATGTCTATCAACCCCAAATCTTCAGAAAAAACAAACCCAGAGTTTTCCCTGTCCATATCTCATATGGAATATTTTCTACGGATTTAGATGGAATTCTATTTAGTATGAATGCAGCTGTTTCAAGGGCATAACCCCAAAACGATTTTGGGAAATCGGTTTGACTCATCATCGATCGTATCATGTTCAACAAGGTACGATTTCCGCGTTCAGAAACACCATTCCACAGAGATGTACCGGATGGAGTTAATTGTGAAACAATTCCATAATATCTTAGATAGTCATTAAAATCTTGACTCAAATATTCACCATCTCGATCTGATCGAATGACCTTTATTTTCTTGCCTAGTTGATTCTCAACTTCATTCTGACTTCATTCTTAAAATCTTGGCTCAAAATTGTTATTCATCAACAATTTTTCAAATATTTGGTACATTTTACAAATCATAGACAATTAATATACTTTTTCACTTAATTTCAATTCAGCAATCTACACTGATCAGAGCCCAAGCAGGGGTGAAGAACAATATGAGGAGGATGAACAATAAGATAATACAAAACGGCTCGAATCATTTGGTCCATGTGGTACTATTTGCCCTCTTTTGCTTCTTTGTTGTTTATCTTGTCATGAAATTCTCTCGAAAATAAGATAAAAAGAAACGTTAACCATCGAGTTTTATGTAAAATTGATTTGAAGATATTTCCTCTCTTTTTTGGCCAATCAATGACTATGTATATAATACAATATCTAGAACTAATTAGGGCAATTCCACTTCGACGATGCTAGTTGAATTTTCTTTAGCCGCTTTATCGTTTTGTTTCTTTTCACCATACAAATACGAAACAAAACCCCAAATCGACAACACGAGAGCGACCCCTTTGCTTCCACTGAATTTTTCGTGGAGAAATATCACGGCCCATACTTCTGAAAGTGGGAGAAGAAATGCGAGCATAATGCCGACAAAGAGAGACGAAGCACCCGAAATGAGACCTACTAGTCCCACATTTACGAGTTGCCAAAGTATCGTGTCCCAAATTAACACCATGTAGTATTTCGTCTCGCCGAGTCCAAATTCTCTTGCCTCCCTTTTCATTGCCTGTATAAACCAAATGATGATAGTTAATCAACATAATTATATGAATAATTTCATCTGGTGATTAATGTGTCCACGTGAATAAACTTGGGTGGGGTCAAAAAAAATTGAATTTCTGAGGTCAAATTTGGAATGCTATTGCATTGAATTGTTGGATATACATGATTTAATATGGTTACGTTACTTTGTTGTGGAGTCTTTTCATATTTCTTTATGATAGATAATGAAATGTGGGAAAACTTTAAGATGGATAACTACATAAATTGAAAGAATATTTATACATCTGCTATCATGTGGACATGGCCACTACAATTTTTTCTGAGAATGAGAAGCATCGAACAGATATTATCATTACCATGCTAATTGAGACATATACATATCATGTGTCAATTTAATCAAAATTGATGGTTGTTTAAAAAAAATTATTCGAATTCAAGTATAAATTGAACTGAATTAAACTATCTTGTAAATTTACAAATATGAAGTTGCCATAAAGTTCTAGTAATAGGTTTTGAATTGTTATTAACAAGCCTATTTTTTCTTTTTCTTTTTCTTTTTCTCTATGTGCGAAATTCACTCATTGGAATGAACCTACTAATAATAAAATGGTGCATGATGTATGTTAAATGTGAATGACAAATTTCTATAAATGAAATCTCAATTAAAAAAAGAAAATACTGTACTATTATACTAACCTGAAAATCTTTGTTAATGGCCATACCAACGAGACAAAACGCGGTCCCAGCAATGCCCATAACAAGCTGCATCTCCATCACGGCCACGTAACTCACTGCCATCTTTCCCCTCCTCATCGCAAACTCCATTAGAGGAAATATCAACCCCACGAGGGCTGCTGCGGCTATCGCCATAGAAAACCCTAGAAAATACTTTCCCTTCGACTCTCCCTCTGGCCGGTCTGATCCTGAACCCAAACTCAGAACAACAGGCCCTATTGTCAGTAACACGATTGCGTTGAATGAATATGGCGTAAACTTTTGTCGAACTATTAGGAAGGCGAACACAGCCGTGAATGCAAGTTGAGAGGCAATGAGGAGAGAGGAAGTGGAGAGAGGGAGGTAAGCCGCGGCGAGCGCATAAAGATAGCAGTCGAGAGCGAAAAGAAGACCGAGGAGAGAGAATGCGAGGATGAGAGAGAAAGAGAGGTGCGATTTCTTTTTAGAGAGGAAGATAGGGATTAAGAGGAGTGGCCAACCGGCGATCTGGACGAGGGATGAGAGCCAGAGGCGATTGCCACCATGAACGAAGTAAACACGGAGAAGGAGACTGGCCCCACTACCGATAAGGAGGAGGAGAGAATGAATCACGTTGAAGGGGTTTAGTAAGGTTTCGGATCGAATAGGTGTTGCTTGGGTGGTGGCCATCAGAAAGAGGTTTTGGATCTCTTCTGAGAGAGGAGTGTGTGTGATGTTTTTGAGTATTGCCAGCAATATAACGATCATTATCAAGTTGTTAATTAGTTATTCGGTTGAATAGTCAGCATGAACCCAGACAAATAAAAATATCCCGCGCCATCTACTGAGTTAAATGATGATGAGTCAATTATGAGGTCAATGAATGATTCTGTAATTGTAATCTTTGCTTTTTTATATTTTATTGAACTTGGGGTAGTCGAATGAGATACGAAACTTGGGCTGGGAATACTTTGTACTTGGGCTCGAAATCAAATGAGTTAAAACTACATACATTATGATCTTAATGGGCTTTGAACATGGCCTATTAACTAACAATAACTCGACCTTAAAGTGAAATAGAGGAATAGAATTAGATCATTTTTATTCCGTTAGACATATAATAAATATTTATGTTTCATGTTGGAAATGAAATAGTAAAAATTAGTGTTAGTATATAATAAATATTAATAAACTCACCCTACTAACTAACAATGCATGGAGCAAACAGCAAAGTACAGTGCCCAAAAAAGAATGGTGACTAAAAATTATTAACAGTTCAAATCAAAACTTTTAAACTTAGTATAGCACTGCCTCGTACAAGACGAACGATGCTTATGGTGTCAAATAGACTTGAGAGAGCTCTATGACGTAATCACAATAGAAAACAAACCCGTTACAGGACAATAATAGGTCCTTATAATTTATAAAGGATCTATTGATACTCAAGGATATTCTTCACATTTATACACAAATTGGAAAATAAATGATAACAACACTGTTTTGTTTGGACTGTTAATGATCAAATTTTGATCTATCCAGTTATGCTCCAAATGAAGATGTTTACATCGATTTGATTTCTCAATGAAGATGTCATGCGTTGCACAGATTCGACGATACGGCGACACGTATCGGATCCGGCAATACGATATTTTAACATATGATTTAGAATACGATTCGGATACAAATGATACAGGAAAAATCGATTTTTTTTAAGAATGATGTTATTGCAATAGCTAACATGGTTAAATTGGGAACAATATCAATTTTTTTTAACCAAATAATCATTATACTCATATTTATGGTGATTGATATTTATTATACTTATATAATATTATTTATATCTTCCATAAATAATGCAAAAATATTTTCCTAATATTATGAAAAAACCAAATCTAACCAATATATATTAATTTTCATATTTAAATATATATAACAAGTTACAATTTAATTGTTTTTTTATGATGAAAAAAATTAAAATTAAAAATATTTTTAATATACGAAAGATTGTATTTGCATGATTTATGGAAAGTGATAAACCAATAGATAAATGTAAGTAATATCAATTATCAATCATCATTAACAGTGCTTTAACGATCATTTGATAAAACAAAATTGAAATCGCTCTCAATTTAGCCATGTCGACTCTTGCAATAGCGTCATCTTTTTTTTAATTATCCACGCAACATAGAAGATGTCCGATGCTTCGAGAGAGAGGAAATACAACTCGAGAACATTCTCCTATTAAGAATTACGTCTGGCAAGTGGAATTAGTAGAATGAAACCGGTTCATAAGAAAGAGGAGTAAAAAAATCTTGAATTAGTAATTAGTAATTTCATAATTTGTGTGAATGGTTAAATTATAATATGCTAGAAAATATAATTTTTTTTGTTTGGTTGTTTAGAAAATTTTGAAAATTTTGTTATTGAAAATGTAAAATAATTAATTGAAATTGACAAAAAATATTTTAATATTGTTCTTTAACGTTACAATTTGGAACCACTTTTCAATTTGGAACCACTTTTCTACTTTATTATATTGACACGTCGTCATCTCTACAATAAGCTCCAATTTTTACAGTTTCTTCAGAGCCCCAAAATTCCAAGCCAAAAAAATGGTCTCTTCCAAACGTCTCTTTGAAGCACAAAAGGATAACAAAAGAGAGCGTCTCCGCCTCTCTTTACCTGTATCTTCGTCCCCCTTGTCTACCTCCCAAAAGTTCGAAGCCCAAAATTGATTCACTACTCAGGTTCTCTGTTATGATAGGAACTTAATTGTAATTATGTTACGAACGGAGCCATCAATCCGTTCGAACGGAACCTCATACTTTGTTGGAACGATACGTTCAAGGTTTGAATGGAAGAATGAGTTGCAAGCTCAAGTTGAAGACATGCTCCCTTGCGTTCGAACGAAATCATGAAGACATGCTCCCTTGCGTTCGAACGAAACCATGGTTTCGTTCGAACGGAAGTGTCAGATTTCGAATTATTACATTCCAACAGCTAGTTTGACTTACGTTTCGTTTGAACAGAAGACTTATTCCGTCCGAACGGAATGTACTGAAAATTATACGTTTGAAGGGACCATGTGTTCTATAAATGGATCCCTTCCATTAATTCTCTATCTAACCTTTACACAAAATATTTACACCATATCAAAGAGAGAAATACAAGCCTTGTGATCTTGAGATTAATCAATCCATATCAAACCCTTAATCGAGATTCGATCTTTCAATTCCTTCCTACAAACGATTCCCAACTCACTTGATCGATTGCATAGAGTTCGATTTGTAAATTGTAATAGGCTAGTATTCAATTGTAAATTGTAATAGGCTAGTATTCAATTTAAAGGGATGCATTCATATGGATTAAGTATTTGGGTGATACAACGTTTACCTATGGGTATCTCCATACCCATAACCTGCGAGGACTATCGTATTAGATAACTACACTCTACTCTAGGTATCGCCATACCCATAGTCATCGCACGACAGCCATGCGCGACTAGAGAGAGGGGTTTTGTAAACGGATCCGCTACGTTTTCATTAGGGTTAATCTTCGTAAGGTTTGGAACATTTTCATATACCTACGATCACATCTTTTCATAAAATTTCTTGGATCAAATGAAATTTTCTGAGTATTGGCTAGAAGTGGTTGTGACCTCGGCATTTTTGGCTTGTACTATTGCGTCTCACGCAATAAACAACCATAAATCCGATAACTCGTGACTACTTCGAGTTTGTTCATGTATCCTTGATCCATACCGCTTCCTTTTGCGATTAATAACCGCAATATACTCGCCTTCGTGAATAGAATCGTAAACTATTGGTCGTGTGGAACATTTCCACATAACCGTGTTTTCGTTTAAGCAAAATACGCATACACTTCGTAATCGAAAGTCGTGCTACATATTTGGACGTGCTATATATTTGGAAATTGCTGTTGGTATAACTCTTTATAACCAACCCGCGTCCTCCACACCATTATAGATAAAATAAAATCATGAATTCTTTCTCAAAGCATTCAAGGACAAACTTCACCGCTATCAATACAAATCCCGATGGGTTTAGATATACATAACCATTATGTATATATCTGTATAACCATTATACACATACACAAGAGTTAAGACTCGTGTAATCACATTACACACAAACTCGTGTTGCATAACTATTATGCATATATTATGTATGATTCACACACACATGAGTTAGACTCGTGTAATCATATTACATTCAAACTCGTGTGATTCCCTTGAATTTCATTGACGGTAAATTAGACGCTCTATGTGTACGACGTATAGCCACATACATATCATGGCATATATAATAGATCCTCACATCAAATGTAAAGCATCATATCATTATTTTTCTCCTTGCTTGATGTCACATCGAGCCATAGAAAATTCCGCCATTCGACATTTTTCACTTTAACTCCTCCAATGAGTTATATGTTGAAAACCATTTTCAACAATATGTCGATATACGTGTGATAATATAGAACGAGGAACTTCTTAGATCTATCCAATAGACCGTCATGCTTAATTCATAAGCGGTCTCGCCTAAATCCTTTGTCGTTACAAGAAATATAACGCCGCTCCCACTAACCTTCATGTGTACACAAAGTTTTCATTCGTTCCAACAATGTTATTACAGTTTATAACTTCGTCAAAATGAATATCCAATTATGAGAAGCTTTCTCAAATCCATCATATGGATCGTTAAAGCATGCATATCCTATCCCCGATTCTTATGAATCGACAAAATCGTAAGGTTGACATCCTTTCATAAAATTTCTGTCAAGAAGTTCGGTTTTGACATCCATTTTGCCACATCACATAGTCCTAATACGCGACCATGGCAAGCAGAATTTTGAGAATGTCAAAGCATGGCATCATGCGAAAACGTTTCTTCATAGTCCGACTATGAAATACTTGAAACTTTTCGCTACTAGCCTCGCTTTGTTATATGCGTATTCCTATCCGTGTCGGTTCTCATCTTGAAAGCCATTGACATTTCACGGGTCTAACCCGGAAAGTAATGAAATCATGTTCTAAACTTGATAATTCACACGGATCGAATCTCAGATTTCATGGCACCTTGCCATCTGGAATTGTCACTTTTCATAGCATCCTTGTAGGATATCGAATCATCATATGATTTCGATCTATCATCATTAGCCACGATAAAACCATATTTACCAGCTTATGATATAGTCTACTTGATCTACGAAAAATTCCTTTGTGAGTTCGAGTTGCGTTCATCAACTCGATGAAATCATGTCAACTTTCATCGGCACAATGTTCATTTTCAGATCTCGAACTCTTTCGAGATTTATTATACTCCCACCAGCCCGCGTAGAGATAAATGGCAACAAGTTCCAAACTTGTGCGCATCCAGTCCTCCTCCAAGAAGGCATCTCTTCGAGCCACGAAAATCTCATTTTCATCGGGACGTTAGAACTAAAATGAACATTCCGATCCGTCTGAAATTTGTTTGTTTATCACAACTTCGGAACCATTCCGATCTATATCTCATATAGCGTCTTTTGTACCGATTAGAAGGTTTAAGGTTCATATCTTATATGCAACCATTCATTAGTGCCACTGTCTCAAGGGCGTATCCCCATAACATTTTTGGGAGAGCCGTTTGACTTATCATTTATCGAACCATGTCTAACATGCGTTCATTTCCTCTTTTTGAATACATCTCAATGTTCCAAAATGAAGATAATCGTGAAACGATTCCACAATCATAAAAGATCATCAATACTCATAACTCAAATATCGCCTCCTCGATCCTATCAAAGCGCGTAGCTCAAATATTTGCCTCTTCGATCCTATCAAAGGGCTTTGATTTTCTTGCTAAGTCGATTTTGTATTTTGTTTTTGAAACTCTTTGAACCTTTCAAAAGTCTCCGCTTCGGCACGCATTAAACAGATATTACCGTATCTACTTTAACCGTCCGTAAACGTAACAAAATACCGATAGCCTTCTCTTGCCTCGGAACTTATCGGAACATTTACATCTAAATGTAATTTCCAATAATTCGTTGGATCTTTCCCCAACCTTTGGAGAATGATGCCCTTTGTCATCTTGCCTAATAAATAAGTATCGCATTAATCAATCGAATCTATTTCGAATGATTCTAGCAATTCATCATATGAAATCTAGATATGCGTATCTCGTTTATATGGCCAAGACGACAATGCCAAAAGAAGCAATCAACTTCTAGGTTTAATCCTCCTCGGATTTCACCGTTCTTTGAGTCATTAGTTTGGACAACTCATTGTCCGAACTTTCTGTTTGGAAAACATTTTTCCAAAATACCCTTAAACATTTATTTCTTTCGATCCCGCCATTGAATTGCAAAGGACATCCACGCATCTCAATGCTCTGGATTACCCGGATGCTACAAGCATCTCCTATTCAAATTTACATCGCATCTCATGCAATTTCGGGATCGACTTATCTATCGAATGCATATGATATTCGGTCATGAAGATTAAATCTCGTACCATCAACACGTGAGTGTTAATCAAAGACCCATAAGGCGTCTCAAAATTAACCTACTCTTTGAGCCGCATTGAACCATTCAACGCGCTCTAGCTCTTGAAACTATTTCTTGAGTGTTGCATTTTACTTTCGTATGCACCCGAATTCTCAAAACAATTTTGAAAAATTTGCGTCTATACATGCCACTACAAGGCACGTAATATCGTTCGATTCCTTCTTAATGTTTATCGAACCCGACTTTCTCTAAAGCCAAAGCCTCGAGCCATGAATCTACCATTTTCGTGTCCAACACGTTCATTTAAGTCTAAGAACTATTTTTTGACTATCAAGGTCAATTATGGTAATTCCGGCCCAAAAGTCATGTATCATATCGATCTCCTCGATATATTTGGTGTTGCTACAAAACATGATTCTAATTGGATGATGAAGATTAAGCTCCTAACCGTGCGTACTTAATATATATGCTTACGTGATGATTATATGAAAGTGTCATTTTATCGAATCGGTAACCCTCATACCGATACGGGACTCCAAGTCCATAACACTCAAGACCCATATTTCCGTTCCTCCCACAAGTGACTTTAGCCTATCGGGTGGGATCCCATTTATTTAGGTAGGATGAATATCCAATCGTATCCAATACGACTCTTGAACCTTTATAGAATTTCGGGGATGGATCGTATCATATACAATCCCAGTTCCGTGTGTGCATTCTATCTATGCCCCGAACTCCAATCCGATTGGCCTGGACGGTTAAGTCACAACCATATCCAACGTATCGTTCAAATAAGCTACTAGTGAGTCGACTTTAGCCTGGGCCTCACAAGTCCTGATTTAACGCTTGCCACCCTTTCGATAGTTACAATATCACGTGCCCGACTTTAGCCCGAACCCACATGAAACGTAACACCAAACTCGGTGGTTGTGGACATGGAAGGCATTTCCAAGACTTAAGTATTATGAGTGATCATGACTTTCATGTTTGTATAGGTGACATAATCGTATTATATCACCATCACAAGATTTGATTGATCATTAAACTTTAATAATCATTTCATATGCAAGTATGAGTGATGCCGATTCTATCGATATAAAGAACTTAAATTTTCGAGTTTCGTAGCCAAAGTTATCGCGAAAACAAAAAAAACAGCATTCTGCCAACCAGGGGCAGTTCGTTCGAACGAACTGTCAGTCGGTTCGAACAAACTTTCACTGTCTTTCAAGACCCTTGGAGGCATCCCCACCTCCCCGTGGGTCCGTTCCAACGAACCGGGCCAGTCCGTTCGAACGAACTGGCCCCTGGGGACCCTGAAAACCCTGTTTTCGTGCAGTTTTTTCCGCCGTTTTTCCGTTTTCGCTCGTTTCCGAAGCGATAAATAATGAAATCTTTTCACGATCATTCCTAGATACTCTCAATCATCTCATGATTGATCTCAAGTGAATTCCACTTGTGATTTTAACGAAAAATTAAACTTCTAAATATCCAGCGTCATCCAAGCGGGTACAAATTTTGATAACCCGTGCGTATATCGAATATACGACTATGATTCGACCCTCGAATCTCAGCGCTTGCTCTGATACCACTGAAGGGAAATATCCCATCCCCGGGCTCGCGCAGCGGATATGACGGTCCGGTCCGGTTCCCAAATTCCGAGATCACGTTTCGATATCGAGGGTATGATGCAAAGTAGGATAGACGATTACCAGCGTGAAATTGATCACGCACAATGGGTTGATCGCTCGCGTCCTTCTCTTCTTCGGTGTCACGTTGGTGACTAGCCCGTGCGTCCCATACCACATGTCTCCCACCGTCTTGACACGCCTCCCGGTTGTCTTCGTGCGTCCCATGTCCACACACTTCCATAGCCTTTCACTCCTTTATATCTCCGGTTTGATCACAAACGAAGAGCCACAAAGTGCGAACTCCTCTACTCGTATCCACCGTGAGTCGTAGCACCTCGGTCGCGGATGCACCTGCCTAGACGATGCACCGGCGAACTTGCATGATTTCTTTATATTCTCTAAACGGAGAAAGCTCATTTCTCCTCTTTTCTTTTTCTCTCTTTCTCTTCGCACTCTTTCAACACCTTGATAAGAGTCTCTCTAATTTCTGGACAGAACTTGTCTTGTCTAGATTAGAATGAAAATGGACTGATTTGGACAGAATTCTGAATTCTGAAATGTCTGAATAGAGAGAGAGAGAGAAACATCATATTTATACTAAAATAGGATAAGGATTAGGTGAAAGGTTGGGTATATCCAATATACACTTCCAGCAGCATGTTCGTTCGAACGCAACATACAGTTCGTTCGAACGCACAGCTTCTGTCATGAGAATGTATAAAATCCTTTTTATACTCAAAGATGTCCATTCGAACGAACACCATGGTTCGTTCGAACGTATACTCTCTGTCTCATTTTCTGTGTTAATTCCATAATTACATTCGTAGTCATCCGTTCGAACGAACTACAAGATTTGTTCGAATGGACACTCTCTGGAATGAATATGTGTAAAACCATTTTACACTTGTAGTGGTCCGTTCGAAAGAACCCAATGGTTAGTTCGAACGAACCACTCTCTGGAACTTAACTTTGCACAATCCTATTATGCATTTAATCAACCCAAATCCATGACTTTCACAATCGAACTTAACTTTGCACAATCATATTATATCCTTATATGTACACTTTTACGATTGACCCGAAACTGTATTTCTTTCACAAGCTTCCTTCAACTAGATTTGAACTAAATCTGAGGTATAATATTGAAACTCTTCCTTCGTATCTAATTAGCAATACACAGATCCATGACTTTAGGGATTCGGGTAAGCCGCTGTGCAATTGAAGGAAATACAGTTTTGGATCAACGGTAAAATGGTACACATAAGGATAAACGAACGCACGCGTTCGTGGGCATAAATAATGTGTATATTAGATGCACATATGTATATTGGATATACATAGTTAAATTGATAAGAAACGGTTTTATTAAGAAAACCAGAAAATCAGTTTAAACAGTTTTAGGAAAACTGACATAACTTTCAGATAACGACTCCAATTTGAATGTTTCAAATTGGGTTGAATAGATAATAAGATTATCTAGAACTTTCATGAAGAAATATATTTCATTTGAGCGATGTATCAGTGTCGTTTTAATGGAATACCGAAAGGGTGCGACAATTTGACATACAGTTAGTAAAACCGTCATAACTTTCGTATCCGAACTCCAATTGGGCTGGGCCAAATTGGGTTGGAAAGATAATAAGGTTATCTACAACTTTCGTGAAGGTTTTAAGTCGGTTGGAACGATTTAACAATTTAGTTTCAATAGAATACTGAAAGGGTGTGTGCAGTTTTTTGTGTGAAAAAAGTGTATAGTAGATATACATATCTTTTGACCCATCCTTATCATATGTATTATATATAGGATGTTTCTCTCTCCTCCATTCAGTTAATTGAAGTCAATTGAAAGTCCAATCCAGATAATTCATTATATCAAAGAGTTGAAAGAGTGCGGTGAGAAAGAGAGAAAGAGAAAAGGAGTTTTCTCGGATTAGAGAATCAAACGCGATCATGCAAGTTCGCCGGTGCATCGTCTAGGCAGGTGCATCCACGACCGAGATGCTATGACTCACGGTGGATACGGGTAGAGGAGCGACACTTGTGGCTCTTCGTTGTGATCAAACCGAAGAAGTAAACGAGTAATAGGCTGTGGAAGCGTGTGGGCATGGGACGCACGAAGACAACCGGAGACGTGTCCAAACGGTGGGAGACGTGTGGTATGGGACGCACGGGCTAGTCACCAACGTGACACCGGGGAAGAGAAGGATGCGAGCGATCAACCCGTCGTGCGTGATCAATTTCACGCTGGTAATCGTATATCCTACTTTGCATCGTACTCTCGAAGTCGAGGCGTGATCTCAGGACAAGGGAACCGGACCGGGCCTTATTATCCGCTGCGCGGGCCCGGAGTCGGATCGATTCCCAACAGTGGTATCAGAGCGAACTCCACCGATTCGAGGGTCGAATCGTAGTCGTATATTTGATATACGCACGGGTTATCAAAGTTCGTACCCGTTTGCATGATGCTAGATATTTAGAAAGTCAATTTCGTTAAAATCACAAGTGTAATTCACTAGAGATCAATCAAAAGTTGATTGAGAGTATCTAGGAATGATCGTGAAAAAGTTTCAGGATTTATCGTTTTGGAAACGAGCGAAAACGGAAGAAACGGCAAAATCTGCAGAAAATCAACACTTTTGTGGCCGCGGGGGCAGTTTCTCGCGCCCCATCGTCCCCAGGGGAGTGAATGGGTGCATAGGGGTCCCCAAGGGGTGCGGTGGTGCGGGGGTGCGTGTGGGGCTTGACGGTCACGCCCCAGGGTCATTTTTCTGCGCCTCTGGACCAGTCTGCATGGCCCCTGGATGCTGTTTTTTGTTTTCGCAATAACTTTGGCTACGAAGCTCGAAATTTGGAGTTCTTTATATCGGTAGAATCGGCATCACACATACTAGCATATAAATAAGTAATTATTTAGAATAATTAGTCTCCCTAGTTAATGCATATGCATTTAAAAATCTTGTGATTGTGATATAATATGATTATATCACGAAATCAAAACATGAATATCATGATCCCTCGAAATACTTAAGTCATGGAAATGCCTTCCATATTCACAACCATAATGTTCGGTACTACGTCTCACATGGGTTAAGGCCAAAGCCGACATGGGTTATTGTAGCTATCGACGGGGTGGCAAGCGCTAAATAAGGACTGATAAGGGTTAAGGCCAAAGCCGACTTATTAGTAGTTTATTTGAACGATACGTTGAGTATGGTTGTGACTTAACCGTTCAACCCAATAAGGGTTAAGGCCAAAGCCGACTTGATTGGAGTTCGGGGCATAGATAGGATGCACACACGGAACTGGGATTGTATATGATACGATCCATCACCGAAATCCTATAAAGGTTCAAGAGTCGCATTGGATGCGATTGGATATAATCCTACCTAAATAGCGAGATCCCACCCGTCTGCCAAACCAACTTGTGGGAGGATCGTGATATATGGGTCTTGGGTGTTATGGACTCGGAGTCCCGTATCGGTATGAGGGTTACCGGTTCAATAAAAAATAACACATTTATTTATTCATCATGTAAGCATATATATTAAGTACGCACGGTTATGAGCTTAATCTTCATCATCCAATTAGAATCATATTTTCTAGCAACACCAAAAATATCGATAAGATCGATATGATAGATGGCTTTTGGGTCGGAATTACCGTAATAAACCTTGATAGTTAAAGAATAGTTCTTAAACTTAAAAGGACGTGTTGGACACATAGATGGTAAATTCGGGACTCGAGGCTTTGGATTTAGAGAAAGTCGGGTTCGATACACTTTAAGAAGGAATCGAACAATATTGCATGCCTTGTGGTGGCATGTATACACGCAAATTTCTCAAAATTGTTTTGAGAATTCGGGTGCATACGAAAGTAAAACACAATGCTCATGAAATAGTTTCAAGAGCTAGAGCGCGTTGAATGGTTCAATGCGGCTCAAAGAGTAGGTTAATTTTGAGACGCCTTATGGGTCTTTGATTAACACTCGTGTGTTGATGGTACGAGATTTGATTTTCGTGACCGAATATCATATGCATTCGATAGATAAGTCGATCCCGGAGTTGCATGAGATGCGATGTAAATTTGAATAGGAGATGCTTGGAGCATCCGAGGAATCCAATGCATATAGATGCGTGGATGTCCTTGTAATTCAATGGCGGGATCGAAAGAAATAAATGTCTAAGGGTATTTTGGGAAAATATTTTCCAAACAGAAAGTTCGGACAAGAAGTTGTCCAAACTAATGACTCAAAGAATGGTGAAATTCGAGGAGGATTAAACCTAGAAGTTGATTGCTTCTTTTGGCATTGCCATCTTGGCCATATAAACGAGATACGCGTATCTAGATTCCATATGATGGATTGCTAGAATCATTCGAAATAGATTCGACTGATTAATACGATACTTATTTATTAGGCAAGATGACAAATGGCATCATTCTCCAAAGGTTGGAGAAATATCCAACGAATTATTGGAAATTACATTTAGATGTAAATGTTTCGATAAGTTCCGAGGCAAGAGGAGGCTATCGGTATATTGTTACGTTTACGGACGGTTAAAGTAGATACGGTAATATCTGTTTAATGCGTGCCGAAACGGAGACTTTTGAAAGGTTCAAAGAGTTTCAAAAACAAAATACAAAATCGACTTAGCAAGAAAATCAAAGCCCTTTGATAGGATCGAAGAGGCAAATATTTGAGCTACACTCTTCGATAGGATCGAGGAGGCGATATTTGAGTTATACGTATTGATGATCATTTATGATTGTGGAATCGCTTCACGATTACCTTCATTCGGGACATTAAGATGTATTCGAAAAGAGGAGCTGAACGCATGTTGGACATGGTTCAATAAATGATAAGTCAAACGGATCTCCCAAAAATGTTTTGGGGATACGCCCTTGAGACAGCGGCACTAATGAATGGTTGCATATAAGATATGAACCATAAATCTTCTAATCGTTACAAAAGACGCCACATAAGATATGGATCGGAACGGTTCCGAAGTTGTCATTTGTAAAGATTTGAGGATGTGAGTATATTTCGAAAATTATTTCGGTTAAACTCGATCCCAAATCTGAAAATTGTTCGTTTATCATATATCCTTAAGGAAACTAGAGGGTATTAGTTCTAACGTCCCGATGAAAATGAGATTTTCATGGCTCGAAGAGATGCCTTCTTGGAGGAGGACATAATGCGCACAAGTTTGGAACTTAATGCCATTTATCTCTACGTGGGCTAGTGGGAGTAGAATAAATCTCGAAAGAGCTCGAGATCTGAAAATGAACGTTGTACCGATGAAAGTTGACATGACTTCATCAAGAGTTGATGAACGCAAGTCGAACACACAAAGGAATTTTTCGTAGATCAAGTAGGCTATATCATAAGCCGATAAATACGGATTTATCGTGGCTAATGATGATAGATCGAAATCATATGATGATTCGGTATCCTACAATGATGCTATGAAAAGTAACGGTTCCACATGGCAAGGTGTCATGAAATATGAAATTCGATCCGTGTAAATTATCAAGTTTAGAACTTGATTTCATTACTTTCCGGGTTAGACCCGTGAAATGTCAATGGGTTTTCAAGATGAGAACCGACACGGATAGGAATACGCATATAACAAAGTGAGGCTAGTAGCAAAAAGTTTCAAGTATTTCATAGTCGGACTATGAAGAAACGTTTTCGCATGTTGCCATGCTTTCACATTCTCGAAATTATGCTTGCCATGGTCGCGTGTTATGACTATGTGATGTGGCAAAATGGATGTCAAAACCGAATTTCTTGACAGAAATTTTAAGAAAGGACGTGTTCTTAACACAACCTTACGGTTTTGTCGATTCATAAGAATCGGGGATAGGATATGCACGCTTTAACGATCCATATGATGGATTGGAGGAAGTTTCTCGGAATTGGAATATTCGTTTTGACAAAGTTATAAACTGTTATAACATTGTCGGAACGAAAGAAAACTTTGTGTACACATGTAGGTTAGTGGAGCCGCGTTATATTTCTTGTAACGACAAAGAATTTAGGCGAGACCGCTTATGAATTAAGCGTGAAGATCTATAGGATAGATCTAAGAAGTTCATCGTTCTATATTATGGCACGTATATCGACATATTGTTGAAAATAGTTTTCAACATATAACTCCTTGGCGGAGTTAAATCGAAATGTCGAATGGCAGAAATTTGTACGGCTCGATGTGAGGCATCAAGCAGGGCGAAAAGTAATAATATGAATCTTTACATTTGATGTGAGGATATATTATATATGCATGATATGTATGTGGCTATACGTCGTACACATAAAGCGTCTAATTCACCGTCAATAAAATCCAATGGAATCACATGAGTTTGAATGTAATGCGATTACATGAGACTAACTCTTGTGAATGTATAATGGTTATACATATATATACATAATGGTTATGTATATTTAAACCCATCGGGATTTGTATCGATAGCGGTAAAGTTTATCCTTGAATACATTGCGAAAGAATTAAGGATTTTATTTTATCTATAATGGTGTGGAGAACAGGTTGGTTATAAAGAGTTATATCAACGGCAGTTTCCAAACATGTAGCACGACTTTCGATCACGAAGTGTGTACGTGTTTGGCTTACACGAAAATGTGGTTATGTGAAAAGGTTCCACACGACCAATGGTTTACGATTCTATTTACGGAGACGAGTATATTGCGGTTATTAATCGCAAAAGGAAGCGGTATGGATCAAGGATACATGACCAAACTCAAAGTAGTCACGAGTTATCGGATTTATGGTTGTGGATTGCGTGAGACGCAATAGTACAAGCCAAAAATGTCGAGGTCACAACCAATTCTAGCCAATACTCAGAAAATTTCATTTGATCCGTGAAATTTTATGAAAAGATGTGATCGTAGGTATATGGAAATGTTTCAAACCTTACGAAGATTAACACTAGCGGCAACGTGTGGACCCGTTTACAAAACCGCTCTCTCTGGTCGCGCATGACTGTCATGCGATGACTATGGGTATGGAGATACCTAGATGAGGAAGAAGAGAGTAGAGTGTAGTTATCTAATACGATAGTCCTCGCAGGTTATGGGTATGGAGATACCTATAGGTAAACGCTGCATCACCCCAATACTTAATCCATATGACTGCATTTAAAAAAAAATGTTTACTTAAATTTTTATGCATTCATCTTACATGAAAATTGTGTGCGGGTTGTGTAATATGATTACATGAACCCTGATTTGAGCTTGTGTGGACGTCGGCATAATACGTGATTATGTGCAGCGAAACCGTCACACCTAAAGTTTCATTTCTAAATATCCCTAGTCGCGGATCAGTTTGCTTAAGAGAGAAGCATTTATATTATCAGATAATAGACTGAACGTGTACACTAGTACGTTAGCCGAGGAGATGATTATGTTTTGCTAATCATAGGACAATGTGTTTGTCGAATCGGGAACGTAGATATATGCTAGGCGACATATATTGGATATGACCAAAGTCGCGAGACCATGACATGGTTTAGTCATTATGGATGGACTCGCGACGAGTAGGGTACTAGGTTCTTCACACTTGAGGGGACCATTGATTGCATTACGTGCGTAACATAATGCTTTGATATGATCTTACGCCTGCCGTAACAGGAGGCCAAAACGGTTAATATCGATTAACGAAATTTCTTAGGCGCTGCTCGATGAGTCGATTAACGAAATATGCGGCCGCAGTCAATGATATTAACGGTTAATATCGATTGAAATTTGTTAACTCAACTTGGAATCGGGGAATAAGTGTTGTTAATCAAACTCAACTTGGAATCGATTAACGAACAAGAGAACTAATAACCGCTATTCGAGATAGGCACAATGATCACAATCATTTTTCGTTTTAACATGGGTAGCCATGATGGAGTGACTAGATCCCGCTCATGGGCTTGTAATGCGTAACGGCTTACTGCCATCGTTAAACGAACCTACACGGCCACACAACGAGTCGTACTATGTCGGGTTTGATTGCAAGTTTTGACACATAGGATATGCATGGCTTTAGCGTATATGATACGCGGGCTTGATTCTCTACTATAGTGTATATGTGATATACATGAGTACCTTTTAGTTAGATCTGAAACTGAGTGGGAGACTGAAGGAAATACAGTTTTGGATCAACGGTAAAATGGTACACATAAGGATAAACGAACGCACGCGTTCGTGGGTATAAATAATGTGTATATTAGATGCACATATGTATATTGGATATACATAGTTAAATTGATAAGAAACGGTTTTATTAAGAAAACCAGAAAATCAGTTTAAACAGTTTTAGGAAAACTGACATAACTTTCAGATAACGACTCCAATTTGAATGTTTCAAATTGGGTTGAATAGATAATAAGATTATCTAGAACTTTCATGAAGAAATATATTTCATTTGAGCGATGTATCAGTGTCGTTTTAATGGAATACCGAAAGGGTGCGACAATTTGACATACAGTTAGTAAAACCGTCATAACTTTCGTATCCGAACTCCAATTGGGCTGGGCCAAATTGGGTTGGAAAGATAATAAGGTTATCTACAACTTTCGTGAAGGTTTTAAGTCGGTTGGAACAATTTAACAATTTAGTTTCAATAGAATACTGAAAGGGTGTGTGCAGTTTTTTGTGTGAAAAAAGTGTATAGTAGATATACATATCTTTTGACCCATCCTTATCATATGTATTATATATAGGATGTTTCTCTCTCCTCCATTCAGTTAATTGAAGTCAATTGAAAGTCCAATCCAGATAATTCATTATATCAAAGAGTTGAAAGAGTGCGGTGAGAAAGAGAGAAAGAGAAAAGGAGTTTTCTCGGATTAGAGAATCAAACGCGATCATGCAAGTTCGCCGGTGCATCGTCTAGGCAGGTGCATCCACGACCGAGATGCTATGACTCACGGTGGATACGGGTAGAGGAGCGACACTTGTGGCTCTTCGTTGTGATCAAACCGAAGAAGTAAACGAGTAATAGGCTATGGAAGCGTGTGGGCATGGGACGCACGAAGACAACCGGAGATGTGTCCAAACGGTGGGAGACGTGTGGTATGGGACGCACGGACTAGTCACCAACGTGACACCGGAGAAGAGAAGGATGCGAGCGATCAACCCGTCGTGCGTGATCAATTTCACGCTGGTAATCGTCTATCCTACTTTGCATCGTACTCTCGAAGTCAAGGCGTGATCTCGGGACAAAGGAACCGGACCGGGCCTTCTTATCCGCTGCGCGGGCCCGGGGTCGGATCGATTCCCAACAGCAATATGGTTGCCCGAAATCCTAACACCTAGAAGATGCGCTCCTCGAGAAAAATCCGGAAATCAGCACGGACAAAGGAAAATGGAAGTAGATGAACCGTAAGGCGCTAATCTATATACAATTGTCGCAAGCCAAAACATTGGCGTTCAACGTAGCGAAGGAGACGACATCTTTCAGGGTCATGAAGGCGTTATCCAACACGCACGAAAAATCGTCTTCGCTAAACAAGTTGCACCTGGTGCACCGCCTTTTCAACTTGCGGATGACGGAGGGCGGATCTGTGGCGGAACATCTAAATGTTTTTCAGGTTATTTCAAATTCAAACCAACTGGTCTCTTTTAATTTTAATCTTGGCGATGAGATGAAATCACTCATGCTAGTGTCATCTCTATGCGAGAGCTGGGCGACGACGGCAGACGTTATCGGCCTCAAGGAGGATCTAACCTTTGAGGAGGTGAGGTACCGCATCATGAATGATGATATTCGACGATAGGAGCGGAACGAAGCCTCGGGTTCCTCGGGTTCGACGTTGGATTTAGAGAGTCAGGGTCGTGAAGGTCGGAGAAGCAAGAACCTCGGGTGATCTAACGACATGTCGCAACAAGTCAAGGCAGTGTGGCGAGTTGGAGTGCTGGAACTACGGCAAGAAAGGTCAAATGAAGAGAGATTGCAAAGCCCCAAGAAAAGAGAAGGCATAATATAATTCCGCAAACGTCGTCATCGAGGAGGCCGCAGACGAAGCTCTTATCTTATGCATCGACAACACCGTTGAATCATGGGTTTTGGAATCAGGCACATCTTTTCACTCTACCTCACAAAAAGATAAATTCTTAAATTTTAAATCCGGAGATTTCGGAAAATTTCACTTAGCGGATGGAAAATCTCTAATGAAACCGCTAAATCTATCGGCGGGTCACGATATTACGTCACCTTCATTGACGATTCTACCAAGAAGGTATGGATTTACTTTATTAAACAAAAATCTGACGTGTTTAATGTTTTCAAAAGGTAGAAGGTAGAAGTTGAGACCCAAACCGGCTTGAAGCTAAAATGCCTAAAGTCAGATCATGGAGGAGAGTACGACAACGTCGAGATCAAACCATTTTTTGCGGACCATGGGATTAAGCAAGTTCGGACGGTTCCAAATCGACAACGACAGAACGGGGTTGCAGAACAGATGAATCGAACTCTGAATGAACGGGCGAGGACGATGTGATTGCACGCATGACTACCGAAGATGTTATGGACAGATGCGGTTAATATGACCGCATATCTTATCAACCGTACTCCGATGAAACCGCTAAACCTCGAGTTACCTGAAGAGAAATCGAAAGCTAAAAAGATTTTCTTGTTCACTTGCGAATTTTTGGGAGCATCTCGTATGCCCATATTTATGCAGAAAAAGATGGACAAACTAGACGCGAAGGCCAAAAAAATGTGTGTGTATTGATTACGGATCGAATTGATTTGGTTATCGATTTTGGACGAGCAAGGTCGAAAAATAATCGGTCAAGAGACGCAATATTTAATGAAGATGAACTCTACAAAATAGGTTCGGATCAAAAGACGAATCCAAATCATAGGAGAGTGTCCATCAAATTCCGATTACGGAGAAGGCGAGTAAGTATGATTCGAGCGAGACCGAGGATGACGACATTTCGGTCGAGGATGTGACCGAAAATGAGGATGACGACATTTCGGTCCATCAAATTTCGACTACGAATAAATATTTATGCGATAAACAATGTTTTTTGAAATTAAAAAAAAAAAACTTTACAAATTCATTTGTTTCTTCTGAAGAGCATATTAAATGACATAAATGCATTTTTTTTTTCATCAACTTTCGTTATTAACGGGCCAGCCCATATCCTCACTTCCCACAAAATTATTAAGATTTAATTGCTTTAATTAAGATGTAAATATTTGACCGGTTTTCAAACCCCGTCAAATTAAAGAGTTGGTTACTTTAAAAAAATATACCTTTTTATTTTGTACGAGAACGAGTAAATGCTAAACAACTTCAAGTACGCTTCATTTCCATTTTCCTCTTACGATCAAATTGCCGGCATAACGACCAAAGGTTGATCCTCTGATCGGTATCATTTACTCCGGTAGATGTCCATTGTATTGATGGAATGGAGAGTAAGATACCAACTTGAGTACATTCTCTTAACAAGAATTAATCTCTCTAGTCTCTACTATATCTGTTACTCTGTTAGAATGGATGGCATAATTTTTATCATCATTAGTCATTATATCATGTTTTCATATTTGAATGTAATAATAAGTATACATAGCGTGTAACTCTAATTGTTAATCAATATAGAAGAAGAAAAAAAAGTAGTTTTAAAACACCCTGTTCAGTACGGACAGATATATGGATGGATCAGTCCCCATAAAATGTGTGTAAATGTGTATGGGCCAAACCGAGATATCATGGTGACATTTTATTTTAGTATAGTGAGAATTATGACTTCAATTTTTTATTGATTTCCCTCTTTTCTTTCGTGAAAGTCTTGAAAAAGTTATGAATGTAGGATGTTTAAAAGGTGTTTAAAAGGATGATAGTATTGATCAGCTTTTCGGAAAAAGAAGAACTGTGATTGATGATCAATCAAGCATCCCGATCACATGCCATTATTATAATTAACTTCATTATTTTAAATATTTTAGTATGCAGACGTGTCAATAGAGTAATGACTGATGACCTGTCAAACTGCTTTTTTTAGCTGACATGTGGACCCATTTCTTATCTAGACAAATTATGTTGGCAATTATTTCGTTCTGACTCGTGCATGGATCCAAATGAAGTGTGACAGAGTAAGGAGTACTCTGAATCAGAAAATAATATGGCTCGTATCAATTAATTTGAGTGTAATCAAGTATAATAATTTGTTTACTCATCAAAGATGTTAGAGATGAGATGATATCGGGGGATAATATATTTTCTTTTTTAGTATAGCCTGACTAGATGGTTAAAATTGATATCATGGATGTCAAATATACAATAGAAAATTGTATTTTATATTTAACTATAAAACTCACTAAATCATTATCAATATCATCCACGACTCCCAACATGTAGTACACATTTCGAAAATAAACGATGACAACACTATGTTGTCTGGACATACATGATATGGAATATGGATGCATCAGTCCACAGTAAAATATGGCTATCAAAATGTGCATGTCCTTTGGCAATAATCTCATGATCTAAATGATTGAGTACTTAACGTAATAAATCATGTTGTAAAAGTTGTGGTTTCGAATTCCGACGGCATCAATATAAAAAATATATATATATAATGTTCATGATTCGTGGTCTAGAATTTTTTTCAAAAAAAATGTGCATGGCCCAAACTGAGATATCACATAAACTAGCAATGTCTCAAATAGAAAATGTCGCCGAACTACGAGTACAAAATAATTAGAGTTAAATCCGAAAAGTTTTTACATAATGATGTTTTCTATTTAGTATATTATAGTATATAGTAAGAATAAAGGGAATTTTTAGAAACTCCCCTAATATTTTTTTGGGATATTACAGTGCGCCCTTCGAATATTTACAAAATCCTCTCTCATTAATTTTTCTTTTTTTTCAAATATTTATGTAAGAATTCAAATTAATTTCGAACGATGCTAAATATTTTTTGGAAGAAAATATTCTTTTATTTTCATTTTTAATAATTACTAGCGTTTTAAATAGCGGCGCTACAGCGCGCTATAGCGGATTTTTTGAAGGTAAACGTTGTATCGTTTCGGAATTTAGCTATATAGCATTTTGTTCCGCTGCAACGTTATAGCGGACCGCTATAGCATGAAACGTTCAAATATAGCGACCGTAGCGGTGCTATAGCGTTATTATTATTATTATTATTATTATTATTATTATTATTATTATTATTATTATTATTATTATTAGTATTATTTTTATTGGTTTTAAATAATTATAACAATAACAATAATAATTAATATTATTATTATACAATAATAATTATTGTTATTAAATAATAATAATAATAATAATTATTATTATTATTATTATTATAGGAAGAACAAGATCAACAACAACTATTATTAGCATTATTATAATTACAATAATATAATAATAAAATAAAATAAAAAGTAGTAATAATAATAATAATAATATATTTGTCTTAGAGATGAATTTTTAATTTATGTTAGTTTGTGAGGTTGATATAAATGAGCATTTGATATAATTTTATTTATAATATTGGACCGCTAAATTATATTTATATGCATATTTTGGTATTATAAAAATAATAATTTTGATCAAAATCCGCTGCGATGGTGAAGCGACGATATATCGCCCGGTAACGCTAACCGCTAAATTAATCGTCAAAAATGCTGCGTGCCGCTACACGCTATTTAAAACATTGATAAATATCCATGTAAAATTATTAATTATATGTTATATTTATAATAAAAAAATTAATTGGGCCGGTTGTCCAAATAGCTGAATCGAAGTTTGGTCATGAGTCTCATGACCACTTCGAGCAGAGCCGGGCCATCAATACAAAAAATAAAGCCCAGGCTTCGGGTCCGGGGCCACGAAAAAAAATTATGTAGTAAAATTTCTAAAATTTGGGGTCTATTATAATAAATTTGGGGTCCATTTTAACAAATTACATAGTATGATATAAAAATTGAGGGTCCATTATAAAAAAAATTTAGTTAGGTTTATGATTTTGCTTATAAATCCTTGGACCGGCCCTGACTTCGAGGTGTAGTCCTTGTTACCTGAGTTAGGTGTCACAATCACTATTCTACGAATTCTTTGGCTTGATAATTTAGGAATCTGGTTTTTCATGCGCATATCAAGCACATCTAAGAAAAAAATCTATTTTGTGCGAGAACGCTTGATATATCAAGTTATGCTCCGAATAGGGATGTCAATGGGCCGGGTAGAAACCCGAACCCGCGGGTACCCGACCCGAACGGGGCGGGTAATACCCGAAAAAATACCCGCGGGTCGGATAATACCCGAAAAAAAATACCCGCTCCGGGTTCGGATTCGGGTACGGGCGGAGTACTACTCGCCCCGCGGGTAACCCGAACCCGTACCCGAAAACTTAAAACCCTAGATTCCCGTGGTCGCCTCTTCAGTCTTCCTCAATCCTTTGCGATTTCTTCATGGCGAGTGGTGATTTCTTCATGGCGAGTGGCGACGGCGACGATGCTCTCGGCGAGTGGCGACGGCGACGATGCTCCTGGCGAGTGGCGACGGCGACGATGCGACTGGCGAGTGGCGACGATGCTCTCTGGCGATTTCGCTCCTGCCGGCGACGATGCTCCAGGCGACGCTGCTGCCGGCGACGATGCTCCTGGCGATTTCGCTGCTGACGGCCATGGCGACGATGCGACGGACCTTCATGGCGACGATTTCGCTGCTGACGATGCTCTGCGATTTCGGGTAACGGGCATACCCACAGGTAACGGGTTACCCGCGGGTTCGGGTTCGGGTATCATTTTATACTCGCGGGTATTTTGGATTCGGGTTCGGCTAATACCCGAAAATTCGGGTTCGGGTATGGGGGAGGCTTACCCGAACCCGCCCCGTCCCGTTGACATCCCTAGCTCCGAAGGAGAAGGTTTATATCGATTTGAATTTTTAATAGAAATGTTTAATGAAGACACTTGCTTGAGAACATTTTCTTAACAAACATTATTTCTTGTACAAGATCTGTTAGAGTTGAGCTGACATAATTTATATAAATAATTATACACAACATGTTGACAGCAGAATGATGAGGTGTAAGATTTATATTGAAATAAGTTAAACTAACTATATGATGTGAACATAATATCTAACGTAAATTCAATATTTTGTTGTCAATCATGTAACGAGAGCATGTTGTATATAATTACTCTAATATATATTTTCATTAGTCGTTAGATCTCATTTTCATATTTGAAAGAAGTATTTGAATATAATTAGTATATACGGTGGGTACTCTTTGTCAAATCAATATAGAAAAATAATTTAAAAACACTATGATCAGTGTGGATATACCTGGCATATGGATGGAGAAGTCAATCATGAAATGTGTATCCAAGTGTACATGGCCCAGTGGTGCTATGCAACCAATGGTGCTATGCAACCAGTTGTATATAATTACTCTAATATATATTTTATTTTCAAAATTTTCATTAATATGCATTAATTACATCCTTAATCATATTAATTACTTTCCAACCTGGTACATGCGGGTTGATTGCGGGATTAGTTGTGCGGAATGTTTAGAATTATTGGTGCACGGGCCAAACTGAGATATCACGTTATATATATATATCCTAAATTTTTAAAATTAATCCAAATTCTACATTATTAATAATCAAAATTCAACGATATAAAATAAATTTCAAGTTAAATTATAAATGCGTTCAAAACAATAACATAAAATTTGTAAATAATACAATAATATGTAATAATGAGTGGGTCCAAAATTAAATATTAAAACAAATTGTAATTCGAATCCAAATTAATTGGTTTAAATCGGTATATATATTGGTCATTATCCGCTCATATCGGTCTATATATTGGTCGATCGATTTTACTCAACCGATATGCATCATATCGTAACAAATAGATATCGATTAATGATATGAAATCGACATATCGGTCAATATCAAATCGGTCAATATCAGTGATATTTAAAACAAGATAAAATTATAGATTCAAGATCTGTCGCTTCTAATGATTTCTCTATTCTTCCATTGAGATCCAAGAAAAAAAACGATAGTATTATATAGTATTGATGTGCTTTTCAGAAGAAGAAAAAAGAACTGATTGATTATCATGATGTTTGACCAACGTCCCATTATAATAAATAAAAACTTACTTATGTTTTTAATATTTTAGTATGTAGACGTGTCAATAGAGTAATAATAACAAGGGGAATTCTTCAAAAAGCTCCCAATTTTTTTGAAAATTCTGAAAAACCACATCTACTTTTAGAAAATCTCCTATCTTTTTTAGATTTCCTCAAAAATTCCCTATATTTTTTGCTTCTTCAAAAACCCCCTAACTTTTTTAGATTCTCTCAAAAACCCCCTATCTTTTTATTATGTTTTTAAAAAAATAACCATTATACCCTTTAGTTTTATTTTTTAAATTTCTATAATTTAATAAATAATGAATATATATAAAACTATTATAAAAAAATTAAAAATAAATAATACATGATATTATAATATTATAATAAATAATATATAGTATTAAAATATTATAATAAATAATATATTGATTTTAAAATATCATTTTCAACAATTATTATAATATTTTAATATCAATTTATTATTTATTATAATAATTTAATATATATGTATTATTTATTATAATATTTTAATATCAATAAATAATATATGATATTAAATTATTATAACATTTTTATTGATATTTTAATATCAATAAAATTATAAAAAATAAATAATGCATGATATTATATTATTATAACATTTTTATTGATATTTTAATATCAATAAAATTATAAAAAATAAATAATGCATGATATTAAAATATTATAATAAATAATACATAGATATTAAATTATTATAATAAATAATATATTGATATTAAAATATTATAATAATTGTTGAAAATGATATTTTAATATCAATATATTATTTATTATAATATTTTAATACTATATATTATTTATTATAATATTATAATATCATGTATTATTTATTTTTAATTTTTTTATAATAGTTTAATATATATTCATTATTTATTAAATTATAGAAATTAAAAAAATAAAACTAAAAGGTATAATGGTTATTTAAAAAAAAAACATAATAAAAAGATAGGGGGTTTTTGAGAGAATCTAAAAAAGTTAGGGGGTTTTCGAAGAAGCAAAAAATATAGGGGGGTTTTGAGGGAATCTAAAAAAGATAGGGGGTTTTCTAAAAGTAGATGGGGTTTTTCAGAATTTTCAAAAAAGTTGGGGGCTTTTTGAAGAATTCCCCTAATAACAATGTCAAACAGCTTTTTGTCATCTAACATGTGAATTGGGATCTCATTTTATTATCTGGCGAATTTCTGTTGGCCATTATTTTGTCCTCCCCTTTCCTGGACTCGTGAATGAATGAATCAAACGATGACAGTAAGGACTAAGGAGTACTGCAAAACGAGAAAAGTATGGATTTTAATTGACACTGCCCTGCCCCTCTTCCAGCTGGGAATTAAAATATTTCAATGATACGAATGCAGATTCTGTGAATTATTATTATTCATCAAATATTAATTGACTAGATCCCAATAATGTCATCAATATTTTAAATATCGATTAGGTATGGATTTTAATTGACAATTTGAATCTTGATGTTCAATTTTTTTTTTTTTTAATATTTTACAGCTTGCATACAATCAACAGACAACACCTATTACATTATTCTAACATATTTTGTCTCGTTCCCCTTCTAGAATCGAGTCTGGATCCTAACTGGGATAGCTGATAGTACCATCCATTAATTGCATTAATGTGCTGGTGTTACGACTTACGATGATCAATTTCAGAAGAGACCGCCTATATCTTTCCCTGTATTTAATTCAAACTAATTATTGGTGTCTATGATCAACTCGATTGTGTAAAAGTAATAATCAAGTTTTTGTGATTAAAAGAATATATTTCATTTTATAATTAGAGCTCAATTACAGGATTTTAAATAGTAATTAACTCAACACTAGTCCTAACGGTTGAACTGTTATCAACCGTCTGATTCAACTACCCTTGATCAGACGATCTAAAACAATCATTCGATACTATTTAAGAAAGCCCATCAGCTCATACTAATTACGCTAAAGCCCACTTTCTAATTAATCACGGATATGATAACGGATCCTATTCGAGTAACAGCTAATCCGTTATCATGTTTAAAACTAACTAATCTTCTCCAGTGACCTTTTAAGAATGGACACCTCCAGTGCGTTGGCGATTTCAGCTCCACAGTCCCCCTCAAGCCGATTAGGCGGTTTTCTTACCGTCAGCCGGTCTCGGACCATCGCTAATCGTCGAAAAAAAGACCTTCGGTGAAGAAAATTTTTATACTACCCCATAAGGTAATATAAAATAATATAAAACAACATAATATAATATATAATATAATATGATATAATGTAATATACTATAATATAGTATAATATAATATAATATAAGGTAAAGTAATATATTATAAACCAATATTATATAAAATAATATAAAACAATATAATATAATATGGTATAGTATAATATAGTATAATATAAAACAATATAATATAATATAATATAATAGTATATAATATAACATCATATAATATCATAAAATATAATATAATATAAAACAATATAATATATATAATATTATTATATATTATATTATATTGTATGATATATGATAATATTATATTGTATAATATAATATAATATAAATATCATATCATATAATATAATATAATATCATATCAAATAATATAATATAATATTATATTATATTATATAATATAATATAAAGAAATTAAAGAAATATTATATAATAAGAATTAAATAACATAATATTATATAAAGCAATATAATGTTATAAAATATTATATAATGTAATATAAAATAATATAATATAATATAAAAATAATATCATATCGTATAATATAATGTAATATAATATATTATTAGATAATATCAAGTAATATAATATAATATAAAATAATATAATATAAAATAATATAATAAAGGATTAAATATTAAAATATCAAAATCATGGATTTTGTATCAAGAATCAAATAAAGGATTTAATATACATGAATTATCAAATACAACAAATCAAACAACTCACATGGATTACTAAATACGTGAATAGTGAAATACATGTATTTCACATATCACGTATATCAAAATCCTTCAAATCAAACATGCCCTTAGTAGTAGATGAATCATTAGTATTTACTGAGTGTTTAAAGATTGTGGAGTTTTTTAATCGAGGTTAAGGACCTAGTAGGTTGTATTTGTAAGCTAGTAGAATTGTCTGAGCTTTTTTTAAGATTTTTAAAAGAAAAAATATTCTCTTCAAAAGTAATATTTCTTGAAATATATATTTGGTTGGAGACAGGATTATAATATTTGTACCCTTTATAATTAAAGCAAGAGGATGGCTAAGATACTTAATTAAGTATCATGAGTTTGGTACTTACAATTTTGGTCCAGCCCAATTGGAGTTCGGATGCGAAAGTTACGACGATTTTACTAACTGTATGTCAAACTGTTGCATCCTATCGATATTCCATTAAAACGAAAATGACAAATCGCTCAAATGAAATATATTTATTCATGAAAGTTCTAGAATCTTATTATCTAACCAATCCAATTTGAATCATTCAAATTGGAGTTGTTATCAGAAAATTATGCCAATTTTACTAAAACTGTTTAAACTGAATTTTGTGGTTTTCTTAATAAAACCGTTTCTTATCAATTTAACTATGCATATTCAATATACATTTGTGCATCTAATATGCACGTTATCTATGCCCACAAACGCGTTCGTTCGTTTGTCCTTATACGTACCATTTTACCGTTGATCAAAAACTGTATTTCCTTCAGCTTGAACATGTGTGAGCATGGCAGTGACTTCAGTTTTCTGTTGATCCATAGAGACTTCAATATGGCTGAGAATGATTGAGTGAAGCTGAGAAATTTTGATTTTGTTTGTTGTGGAAGTGATAGAGATAATATTTCCAAAAGTATTTTACCGAGGTGCTCGTGTGTACATAAACATATTTTGTTTTATTAATACATTGGATGCAGGACTTTGTGCCTACTGCTTAAACGAAAATAAAAAAATCTTTCCAAAAGTGAGCATGTCGAGTCGTTTAATTAAACGGTGAAGCGACGTGCCGCAGTTTGATAATTTTCGATTTTAATCGCATTTGATCATATTTATGCACTCTAATGCATGTGACAAAAAAATTATAAGATTTATACAAAAGATATAAATATAGTACAAAAAAAATTTATACAAAAGGTTACTCAGCTAAAATAACTATATCTTAAAAAAATATTATACATACATAAATGTATATCATACATTGTATTTAAAAAAAATAATATCTTACATATAAAAGATATATGATATATCTAATCATGTATGAAAAATGAAATGTATGTATTACATGTAAAAAATATAACATATAATGTATATTTACAAAATATTTGTCATACATCCAATGATCCAAGAAGTATAAAATAAGTCTATTAATGTACAATATGTAAATATATATCATACATGTAAAAATGTATAACAAATATCTAAAATATATATAATATATTTTGAATGTAGATGTAAAATATATATAACATATATCTAAAATGTACAATACATCTAAAAAAGACGACGTGCATTTTGCGATATGCATGGAGCACACAGAATAAATTTAAAATTGAAAAAAAAAATCAAACTGTACGATCCGAATATGCTTATTTTTTTCAGTGTGCATATTTTTTTGTATATCAAAATCAAAATAAAAAAGAATGCCTGTAACAAAACTAAGATGCATATTTTGAAATACACGGATATATTCCTAGGGAGTTGAATTTATTGATCACATGCATTTTTGTACTATTTAGGGAAATTTTACTTTGCCACCACAATCCTCTTTCCCATCTTCTATGTCTATTTCGAAAAGGATTATTGAAAATAATTAGCAATTCAATAACGTACCAATAAAAATACGGGCTAATTAATCATTAATTTATGTTTACATATAAATTTGATATTTATGAAATTACTAATTATCATTAACACCGTGATATCATATTACAACATCAATATACAAATCAATGATAAAAATCGTGAAAGTAGAGAAATAGTTCATGACCTCTATTATTTATATCCATAAACTTCCACAAAAAGGATTACTTTATCATGTATGTCCAATGATAGCTGGAGTTCAAACTATTCGAACCAACCTCTGAACTATGTGATCAACTACACATGCAGCATATGCTTATTTAGATCAGCTTATCTTCCATTTGGGGATAAACAAAATGTTGTCACTTGTATATAGTAGGGAAAAGTGTGAATTTGGCATCTGAACGATTGATTTGGTGCAATTTCACTTTCCAATCTGTTACTATTCATGTTATCCTCTTAATTGCATTCCATTATTTGCGATATATATATATATATATATATACAAAGAGAGAGCATAACCTACTTAATAAAATATCAAAACATTGATTCTTAATGATTTTCACAATTGGATTTGCATTAAGATTTTTGTTTTTTCATAATGATAATGAAAGTTTGTGCACATCATTAAATACACAAATCTCAATGCAAAGTGAAAAAATATTAAGTATCAAAATTTTGATACTTAATTAAGTAGGTTAGACTAACCTACTTAATTGAGGACAATAAATTTGATATTTAATATTTTTTATCATTGAATCTGTATTGAGTTTTTTTTTAGGATGGTCATGAAATTTTGTGCATATTATTAAATATACACAAATCTCAATCCAAATTAAATTGTGAAAAAACATTAAGAATCAATTTTTTGTATTTAATTAAGTAGCTCTCTCTCTCTCTCTCTCTCTCTCTCTCTCTCTCTCTCTCTCTCTCTCTCTCTATATATATATATATATATATATATGAAATTTTATAATATCATTTTTCTTGTGGTATATTCATTTTAAAAAGAATTTTGAGTAATTATCAATTAATAAATATTTAAAAATAAAAAATGATTTAGATTGATATTCATATTCAACGATATCTTAATTGTATTCGGATTCGAAAAAAAATATATGGTTCCGAATCAAATGGTTTGAGCAAGCCGTGTCTAATTTGGCCAAGTTGGCATTTGGCCAAGGCCATACAAAAACAAAAGGTCTCCAAAAAAAACTATAAAAAAATATAAGTATATTTTGGGGTCCAAAAATTAAAAGACCTTTCAACACAATTTAATTTTGCTTTAAACACAATTTAATTTGTTATTATCAAAATTCATTTTTCTAAATATTGAGTGTTAAATAATAATCTAAAGTCAATTAAAGTTTAATTACGATATTTTTAATTGAAATCTCTGATAAAATTTACCAACCCCCTTATTTTGGACCCATCTTTATACAATCTCATCATGCCACCTCATCACAACTCATGCAACATCATCACAATTATTTCAACCATTAGATTACGATATGTGGCAACATATGAATCATAGATTAACCTTTGATTTTGTGTGGTTATGTTTTATTTGTAGATCTTTATGTGTCCCTTATTTCACACATAGTTTTAAGCAAATTTAGAAGGCCACATCACCTTACACTAATGACGTGTCAAAATATTATTTGTTAGGTTCATGTTGGACCAATTGTATTTGATTTTGAATTTTTTTCACAATATGATACATGATCAATTGTGAATACAAATAGAATGTGAAGAGTTTAAATATCTAACATTAATAAATTAATAAATCAATATATAATATAATAAAACATACATCAAATATTGTTAGTATGTTCATAATATAATTTAAAAAAATTAAGAAATATATTCGTTGGAATTTTATCTTTATTTTGAGATCCATATTATCATATATTTAATATTTTTTCTAACTTAAAATTATGAAAACAATTGTGTAAAAAAAGATATAAAAATAAATATAATTACATTAATGACTTGTAAGACTAATTATTATTATTTTTAAAACTATAATTGAAAAAAATTGCACATACTACTAAGTATGTTATTATCATATATTCAATATTTTTCTCTAACTTAAAATTATGAAAACAATTATGTAAAAAAGATATAAAAATAAAAATAATTATATTAATGCCTTGTAATCCTTATTATTATTATTTTTAAAAATATAATAGAAAAAAATTTGCACATCCTAATAATTATTATTATTTTTAAAACAATTATGTTATATTTGTATTTGTACTTCAAACAGTTTCATGTTAAATCTTTAAAAAAAATAATGAAAGATATTTATTTACTAAACACAAATAATTTCTTTAACTTATATAATATTTTTCAATAATAAACATGAAACTTAAAATTTATCAGAAAAAAATATTTTTTTTAAACTTTTACAATGTTATTATTCTTAATTTTAGATATGAAAATTTAAAATATCATATGGTTTTTATTTTTGTTTATGTCCACCCATGTTGTTTTATTATTTTATAGTGACATTTATTATTTTTTGTATGTGTTGCATTATAGTACTAAATAAAATATTTCGCAATGTGTAATATTCAAAAATAGTATGATAATTTTGTCATAAACTTCCTTAATCAATATGATATTTATTTTCATAAAGTCTTATATTTGATTCCGAAAAATCATAACTATATATTATGTGTATATATTACGTGTATGGTAAAACAAATGAAACAACACTGCCGCGAAGCGCGGGTAATCTCATAGTAATGTACATATCACAATAAAAATACAAGAATTTTCATACAAAATGGTCGAAAAATATTATTATGTATACATTAATATTGTATTATGACTTGTATAGTTACTGAAAATTTAAATAATTAATTTCATAACGAAATACAATTGATTTAGGGACTTTGTCCCGATTTAAAATTTATAAACTATTTACTCATATTTATTTAAAAGTTAATTATAATTATAATTTTATTTAGAACATATACTTAGTTATCTAATTTATTTAATTATGAATTAAAGTGTAGTCATCTGTAATAATAGTCGAGAGACTTCGAATAAACCGGAAAGGTCCTGGATTTGAGCACTGCCCTATCAAATCCGAACCGTGGGCTCTTTTAATTGACTCCTAATTATATATCGATAGTACCACAAAAATTCACATGTGCCCTCATTAATGTGTCTTAGTTAATTGACTGAGACGAGATTACTCCACGTATGAAGTCGGTCAGTGGTTGTGGTGTTAGAAAACAAACCACAAAATAATCAAAAAGGATCGGGGCAAAATCACAATTTTTCTTGCATAACACCACGTGTTTCGATGATTTAATGCTACACCCCAATTTGATAATTGCCACGTGACTCAACAATGCGTAAACAAATAATTTCTCAAAAAAAAAAGTGTAAACAATCGAGCCCACAGTAGCACATCACACCAACTTTAATAAATGTCCATGCAGGTCACCAACAACAAATATATTGTCATGGATACGATCGTATTAATTGTAATTTAATATACTGCGTGCATAATTATGTTTGAATGCAAAATTTTGAATAATTTTGAACATTTACAAACATGAAAATGTATATATTTGAGTTTTTATATTGGAACACTCAGATTTAATCAAGTGATGTCATATTTTCTATATAAATATTTTTTATGTTAATTATTTGTACAAATATACAATTCAATTTATAACAAATATTTTTTCTCCATATTTCTGTGTGTTATTTTATCTTCCATTTATAATACGATATTAGCATGACGCTCTTGATTTTGTAGTCAAAAAGTAAAACTAGTTGAGTTTGCATATTCTTTTCTTAGTGTGCAATTATATTTTTTTTATTTCTTCACGTACTTCTCTAGAAATTATGAGGAGATTTTTTTTTGTCTGTTATTAATATATGAGAAATTGTCAAAAACCCCGCTAAATTTTTTGAATATTGTAAAAAAAATTCTATCTTTTTGGAAACTCCAAAAAACTTTTCTATCGGACTTTTATTTTTCAAATACCCCTATAATGATTAAAACTAATCATGTACGGTGTTAAAAAAAATTAATTACCAAAATATCCTTCTATTTACATATGTTGTAATTAAAAAAATTGTCATTTTTTATTAATTTTAAAAAAGTCCTAATTTTTTTAATATATAATAATTTAAAAAAAAATATTATTATATGTTATATTTATACAATTTTAATATTTTATACATTATATATATTTGACTTTTATATTTTTTTTCCAGAAAAAATAACATAAAATAATAATAAGATTGAGCAACAATATTAAAAAAACACCTTGCAAATAATTAAAAAAAAAATATCATAAAACTATTAAAAAAATACATAAAACAAGAATGAAAATAATAAACTATATGTTTAAACATATATTTTTCTATTAATATATTTTCAAGACGTTTATTTATTGTTATGTATTTTATTATTATCTGATGATAATTTTCATAAATTATATAAATACAACACGTAATAATTTTATTTTTTTGAAATCACTATATGTTAAAAATTATTTATTAATTTTCTTAAAATTAAAAAAATTAATAAAAAATAACAAATTTTTTTTATTACTACGTACAAAAATAAAAGGGTATTTTGGTCAATTTTTTTTTAATATAATTCATGTTTAGTTTTAATTTCTATATATGCTATTTGAAAATAAAAATTTGGTAGAAATTTTTGTTTCGAGTTTTCGAAAAGATCGGTTTTTTTACGATATCCAAAAATGTTGGGAGATTTTTTGAAAATTTCCTTGATATATTTTCTCTATGTTATTAATATAATTGTTGTCTTATCGAATTAAATCAAATGTCGTTATTCGGAGGAAATTGAAACGGAGGGACAGGGAAAGAGACCCTAATTAAGCATGGGCTCGGTATCTCACATAATCGATTCCCGTAATGGTTGGGACCATTTCACAATTTCACAACTGGCAAACGAGTAACCATCCCCACCCTCCGCGTCTCTCTTTTTTAAAAGCTGAAAGGTGAGAAACGTGTAGTAGTTGTGTGAAACCTTTTCAATTGTAAGATATTGATAATTGATAATTGATAATATATATAACATTTATCAATTGATCATTCCATTTATTTGGTGGGTCCGTGGTAGTAGTCAAGTTAATGCCTAGTGTGTTGCACGGATACTACTTATTCTACAAATATCACAGTGTGTGCTGCACGGATACCACTTATTCTAAAAATATCACGGACTGACTGATTCTAGAAATATACTGAAATTAATTTAGAAGTATCCTAAATTATTATATATAAAAAAATTATGAATCAAAATACATAGTAGGCCGAATTATCTGTTGGTTCAAATTCTATTTGATTGTTTCAAAATAATATTGATAATATTAATAATTTGATCTAAATGTTTGATATTAGGAAAATATCATTAAAGATAATATGGAGCACAATTATCATCCAAAAAAATCAAGAACATGAATAAAATCAAGCCAAACATACGTATACAAGATAGAAACTCAAGAATAGTGCAAATGATGAACATCAAACGAGCTACGATCGAGATCAAGTGAAGATCGATCAAGATCAAGTGAAGAAGATGAACGATGCTACAATATCAAGATCACAAGAATTCATCAAGATCTTTGAAGACGAACAAAACTAAAATTCAAGATCACAAGAGTTCGTTGCAAGACTTCCACGATTTGAGAAATTGTTCTACATTGACATGAATCTCAAGATTATTTCGAAACTAAGTTACCTTATAGTTCAAGCATATAGCTATACGTTTAAATTCACTTTATACGTTTACACATACAACTATATGCGTTTGAACGATAACCGAGTTTTGTATGCATTGTTATCTGGTAACAAAATACGTAACTTGCGTTCAAACGAATAGCCATAGCGTTTGGATGATTGGTTAATCGTTCAAACGTTTGGTGATGTGTTTGGACGAAAGATGTCACAAGGATTAAACATAACCCGTTTCGTTTGAACATATCCCACAGCTCGTTGAAACGCATGTGACTGAAAACCTTAGGAATTTGAATATGTGTTTAAACTCATCGCACATGCGTTTAAACGAATAGTACGATATAGTACATATTTTGAATTACAATGGCTAGTTGATGGGATATCGTTTGAACGAACCATATGTGCATTCAGACAGATGGACATGTTCAACAAGATGGATACCACAATTCTATATGTACTTCATCTCTTACTTTTCTCTCTCTAGCTCTTCCATTGCAAAATTAATTATTCAAGAGAGAAATATAGTCATTGTTAGAGTTCTAAAATTAATCAAGATATACTAGAGATCAAATCCTCGATCTTTCAAATCTTCAAAGTTATTCCCAATATTCGTGTGACTGAATTTGTTAGGTTAGATCTATAGGTCTTCGTAGTTATTCCTATGTTAGGTCAGCACATTGTGTGAACGCATAATTCACATCGATAGAACGTTGTAATCGGTGTTGGAAACCTTGTAATCCATTCATTTGAGAAAATGAATAGAGTGCCCAAAAGACGCAAGTTAGCCGCGTGGCATCTCCAGAGATGTAGGTACTTGTGAACGTTGATTCGATCGACTAGCAAGTAAAACATAGTTAAAGTAATGAACTCTCTACCAAACTATGTAATCATATTGTGTGCCAATTTGGTTACCTGATATTGTTTCTATTTAGCAATTACTTTTCGCACTATCTAAATCATTAGTTAATTGATAAAGCACATCCAAATTGAGAATTGTTAAAAGTCCAAAATATGAAGTTAAGCCCTAATTATAATATATTCACCCCCCTTGTAGGTCATTTAGAAACAACATTATCCTAAATGGAGTATGTTAACCGTATTCTGGAAGTATCACATGCATATCCTGCCATTCTCTTGAATTATCCGAAATGTATCCTAAAAAATATTAAAATAATCGAATATATCATATGGCGCATCCGACACGTATCGGGCTCGTATTACAAGAGTATCGGATATCCGTATCTCCGGGATATCCTTTTAGAAGTATCCTCGTAACATAGCATAGTATATCTCGTAACATAGCTTAGTATATCTCACGTGGTCTCATTGAACATAGCTTATATATATATATATATATAATAACAATTTATATTTTTATTTAAGTAGAAATCAAGTTGGTAACGAAAATATATGTGTCGGATTTTCAATAAATATATAATTATGTCACAAAAAATATAATAGTCATGTAAAAAGACATATTATATATTATTCAAAAATATATATTGCACACATCCGAAAAATATACAAATGTATTAATTACTATTAAATAATATATACTGATCATGTACAAAAAAACATTCATTAAAGAATAATTGTTTCTAATATAAAAACATAAATTGGATTTTTATTGGAAATAATGGATATTTCTAAGCAAAAAATAAATAATAGTCATGTAGTTATATATATATATATAGCAATGTTTTAAATAGCGTGCAGGCGGCATGCAGCGTTTTGACGTTTAATTTAGCGTTTAGCGTTAGCGGACGATATAGCGTCGCTTCACCATCACAGCGGATTTTTGATTGAAATTATTATTTTTATAATACTACAATATAAATATAAATATAAATTAGTGGTCCAATATTATAAATAAAAATTATGTTGAATGCATATTTATATCAACCTCGCAAACTAACATAAATTAAAATTCATCTCTAAGAAAAATATATTATTATTATTATTGTTGTTGTTATTATTATTACTTTTGTTTTTATTTTTATTATTATATTATTGTAATCATAATAAGGCTATTAATAGTTGTTGTTGATGTTGTTATTATCTTATTTTTCCTATAATAATAATAATAATAATAATAATAGTAAGTATGCTTATTATTATTATTATTATTATTATTATTATTATTATTATTGGTATCGTTGTCATTATTATATTATTATTATTATTATTTAATAACAATAATTATTATTTTATACTAATAATATTAATTATTAGTATTATTATTATTGTTATTATCAATTAGTACCAACAATAATAATTATAATAATAATTATTATTAATATTATTACTATTATTTAATAACAATTATTATTATTGTGTAATGATAATAGTGATTATTATTATGGTTATTATTATTTAATAACAACAACAACAACAACAACAATAATAATAATAATAATAATAATCACGTTATAGCAATAACAACAATAACAATAACAATAATAATATTAAAAGATTTCGAATCCATTGGGTCCAAAGATTAGGAAAATCTCTAATCGTTAGATTCCAACACATAATTATTTGAATAAGTTTAACATTTGAAGGTTTAGAGATTAGATATTTAACATTTGCAAATTAAAAAAAAAGTTGGGCATGGAACGAGGTACGTTCGTATTTTTCTGAATGAGTTTTAACATATGCAAATCGAAAAAGAGAATTAAATCACTAAATTTTCGGGGACAAGATTTACTCCTTGTGTTATGATTTTACACTTTACAGTATCCGCCCCAACGCATCGAGACACGCAGGAAAAAAATAAAGGTATTTACAAAATTTCCTTCTAAAATTCGGTCAAAGTCTTCAAATTAATAATATTAACAATATATTGGATCTTCTAGTGCACTTCATGTTTCTCAAAAGAAAAAAAAAAAAAGGATTCGGTCAAAAGGACTCAATAAGATACAACAGTCAAGATCAAGCCACGTATAACACAATACAGATTATAAAGAACTAAGGTAGGATTTGGATATGGTCCAACAGTCGTTTGGGATGTTCCGATCAATACATTAATGATCATTGGATGATATTTTTGATGATAATTTTCTAACATGATATACACACGATCAACAATAACCTTAAAAGAAATATCATAATTATCATCAAAAACATCATCCAATAATCATTAATGTATTGGTCGAATCATTCTCGAACGATTGTTGAACCATATCCGAACCCCTAACGTAACCCAAACACCGATGTTGCATCGGATCATGATTTAAAAAACGAGTAAATGAAGAAGGCTCGGTGGTCCTCTATCCATTGGTGTCAATGAGACTCGATCGGATCATGATCTCACGATCAGCTATTAATTTTTCATTTAATGCTTAGGCTATATAAGGCTAGAAGGGTAAGCTCAACATATCAAGCACACTTAAGGAGAGAGAGAGTGCTCTAGAGAGAGAATGGGGAAAGATCAGAAAAAAGAAGATGGGAAAGCTCCACTTCTGTTGAAACTAGTAGATGAAAAAGATGCGAGTCATGAATTAGGGCTATGGAGAAGGATAAAGGACGAATCAAAAATGTTATGGGTCATTGCTGGTCCTGCCATTTTCACAAGGGTGGCCACATACGGCATGACTGTGGTCACTCAAGCTGCTGCTGGCCACCTCGGCGAACTCGAGCTTGCTGCTCTCTCGATTGCTCATACGCTAGCTATTGGATTCAATTATGGACTCATGGTATGTATATCAATCGCATTTAGTATTTTATCTTTATGAATTTGTTCTCTAATTAGTTAGCTAAAAGTCTCAAATAGATCATTAAACACTGCACGGCCGGCACAGGCCTACGAGCTCGGGGCCTAGGATCCGAAAAAATGAGGGTCCGATTTTGATTTTTTTTGTTATGTATATAATGAATATTGATAAAAATAAAAAATTGTAACAATGGAGAATATGTGTGTGAAGATGATGAGTTTGAAAAAAGAAACCGAAAAATGAGGACAAAAAATACAATAAATGTTTGGTGGGATCTTTTTTGAAATTATATTCGTGGTTTTTTGTGTTCTTAATTATTTATAATAAGTTGAAACAAAAATAAAGGTTCAATATACTACAAAAAAATTCACAGTTGATCTATAATAAAAAAACTCACCACTTTATACGTTATAAAAAATAATACTTATAATTAAATTCAAATTTCATAGCATAACATGAATTATTAAGAAAGAAAAAAATATATAGTAATAAAATAAATAATTTAATTTGATAGATTTTGATTAGTATTTAAATTTTAACTATTATAGTTATTTAATTGGAATATATATTTTTGAATAAATTAATTAGAATATTGTTTAAAAAAGTATTTTTATATCCTCGATCTCGTAATACATGATTTTTTTTGGGAGCCAAACAGTAAATTGTATAGTGTTATACCGATAAAAAAACACCGAATTATTAAATATATATACTATTTGGCAAAAAATTTGGAGATACCAAGATCCTTCCCGGTTCCTATAAAAATTCTAAATGTTTATTATTCTTGTAAAATAAGTACTTGAGACAGAGATTTACTCTTTGATGACAATTAAATAGAGATTATCATAGTGTCTTTTAAAAAATTATCTCATCATATACTATGTTGCTCGGATACGCCGATACGACGATACGGTTACGCGTATCGGATACGACGATACGACAATTTAACATATGATTTAGGATACGATACGCGTATCGGATACGGGTTGGTTTTGGTTTTTCGAAGTATCCGCGCAACTTTTATAAAACAATAATATGTATATGATATTTCTTTGTCATGATGAACATTTTTTTTTTGTGTATATTCAGCTCGGTATGGCGAGTGCATTAGAGACATTATGCGGCCAAACGTTTGGTGCAAAGAAACACAAAATGTTAGGAATTTACATGCAACGTGCATGGATCGTTCTCTTCTTTTTCGCGCTTCTTCTGGTCCCGTTTTACTTTTTCGCCACACCGGTTCTTATTTTCATGGGTCAGCCATTAGAGCTAGCGGAAAAAGCTGGCCAAATTATTCCGTGGTTCCTCCCGATCCATTTCTCATACCCCTTGTTGTTTCCTCTACAACGATTTCTACAATGCCAGTTAAAAAACATGGTCAATGCTTACACGGCTGGGGCGGCGTTTTTGTTCCATATTGTGATAACTTGGGTTTTCATCTTCAAAATGAAACTCGGGTTAGCAGGTTGTGCACTTACGTTAGGCCTGTCATGGTGGGTAGTGGCACTATTGCAATTTGGATATGTTATGTTCGGAGGGTGTCCTCATACATGGACTGGTTTTTCGATGGAAGCTTTTGCGGATATGTGGGAGTTTATGAAACTCTCTGTTGCTTCCGGTGTCATGATTTGGTTAGTTTTTTACACTAATGAAATTTGGTAGAGCGTAGCATTATTTTTGTTCACTTTAAGTCCATTATGTTTTCAAATTTTCATTCAAATGAGGATTAATGATTGAACAGCTTGGAGACGTGGTATTACAGAATATTAGTTTTACTCACCGGTAATTTACAGAATGCCACTGTAGCCATCGATGCGCTCACCATATGGTACGTACAATTGAAATTCATATTTGTCTAAGATTTGTTCGTGGATTGTGAATGAAGTACTGTTAAGAGTTAATTTTGTAACAAAATGTATCTCGTTGCACAGCATGAATATAAATTCACTGGAATTGATGATACCTCTCGCCTTCTTCGGCGCAACAGGGTATATGCATACATGGCCTATTTTACTTCAATTTGAACCTTCCTATTCCAATATAGTGCAAATTCCGTATTTATGATTTGTTCCTTTATCATTAGAGTGAGAGTAGCAAACGAACTGGGGGCAGGAAATGGAAAAGGTGCGAAATTTGCGACGAAAGTTTCGGCGGTGACATCATTTTTAATAGGGCTATACTTTTGTGGTCTGATAATGGGTCTCCATGACAAAATTTCTCTTCTATTTACCACAAGTGATGATGTAGTAAAAGAGGTAGACAAGCTAGCGATTTTGTTAGCCCTAACTATCCTTCTTAATAGTGTTCAACCAGTTCTATCTGGTCAGTTCAATTTAATTCATTTTCAAATTACAAATTTACATTTACATTCTATTTAAAAGGAAGAGCACAAATTTGAAAATTCGGTGCATGGAATTAATGTAGGTGTGGCAGTCGGATCAGGTTGGCAATCTCTTGTGGCATACGTTAATATAGGATCATATTATTTGATCGGCATCCCTTTTGGTTTCCTTTTGGGGTGGTACTTCAATTTTGGTGTTTTGGTAATTAGTAACTCTTAATTCTAATTAATTATAAGCAAATATTGTATGTAAATATATACAGGTAAATATTTCAAATATTTGCTTATGCAAACTTGAATAAATGTAGGGAATGTGGTCAGGAATGATTGGCGGGACTGCCGTTCAGACTTTAATCCTAGCTATTATTACCATGAAATGTGATTGGAACGAGGAGGTAACTAATTAAGTTATCAATTAATCATGATGATTACTTCTATCGTTTTAATTTATTGCTTTTCCGTGTAGGCTCTGAAGGCAACAATGCGAGTGGAAAAAGAGGCAAATATAAATTGAAAAATGTGGAATGCATAATGCAGTGCTTGTTTTTGTTGCGAGATATATTATGAGTTATTTTGAATTTGAACTGGGTTTGATCTAGCCTATTATTGATTTTGTTTTCATTCAATTATTTTCTATTTAATGTCTGATTCTTTTTAGGCAAGTCATGCTTTCATTCAATTCTTTTCTGTTTGTTGTTGCCTGGTTCTTTTCTGGACTTGCCTCTCTCATGGCACTGGGGACGTGTCTCTCTCTCTCTCCCCAAATCTTCTGTATTATCAATGCTTCTGGTAAGGACGAAAATTATTAATTTGCTATGTATGTTACATTCAAACTTCAAAGCATCATATCAAACAATTATTATGCTGCTCTTCACATCACATGCATTCTTCATCAAGGTTAATTTGGGGAATCAATTAAGCGTGCAGTTGCCTATTTTCAGAAGAGGGCTTATTATGGTATGAGGTCATATACAGTACCCCTCATTTCCCCGCACACTCTCTATATGATTAATTAATGGTTAATTATTGGAGTAATTAATAAAGTACATCCGATTAACAGTTAATTAATATATAATTAAAACACATATACATTAATAATTCATAATTAAAATCAATTAACTGTTAATCGATTGTATTTTTGTTCATGACAATGTTAATTAATTACCAACTAGGAGATTACCCGCGCTTCGCGGCGATTTTGTTTCATTTTTTTGCCATAAACATAATATATACACGTAATATATAATTATGTTTTTTCGGGATCAAACATAAGCCTTTGTGAAAATAAAAATCATATTGATTAAGAAAATTTGATGACAAAATTATTATATTATTTTTGAATCCGACACAATTCGAAATATTTATTTAGTACTTTAATTCAACATATACCAAAAAGAATAAATGTTACTATAATATAATAAAATAACATGTGTGGTCATAAATAAAAAACAAAACCATATGATTCTTTAAATTTTCATATCTAAAAATAAGAATAATAAAATTTTAAAAGTTCAAAAAAATTATTTTTGTCTGATAAATTTTATGTTTCATTTTTATTATTGAAAATTATTATATAAGTTAAAGAAATTATTTGTGTTTAGTAAATAAATATCTTTAATTTTTTTTTTTTTTAAAGATTAATATGAAATTGGTTTAAGTAAAAATACAAATATAACATACTTAGTAGTATGTGCAATTTTTTTCAATTATAATTTTAAAAATAATAATTAACTTACAACTCATTAATCTAATTATACTTATTTTTATATATTTTTTTACATAATTGTTTTCATAATTTTAAGTTAGAAAAAAATATTGAATACATGATAATATGGATCTCAAAATAAAGATAAAATTCAAGTGAATATATATCTCAATTTGTAAACATTATATTATGAAAAATACTAATAATATTTGATGTATGTTTTATGATATTATATAATAATTTATTAATGTTAGATATTTAAACTCTTCACATTCTATTTGTATTCACAATAGATCATGTAACATTGTGAAAAAATTGAAAATCAAATACAAAATGGTGCAACATGAACCTAACGAATAATATTTTGACACATCATCAGTGTAAGGTGATGTGGCCTTCTAAAATTGCTTAAAACTATGTGTAAAATAAGGGACATATAAATGTCTACAAATAAAACATAATCACACAAAATCAAAGGTTAATTCATGGTTCATATGTTGCCACATATCATAATATAATGGTTGAAATAATTGTGATGATGTGGCATGAGGAGATTGCATAAAGATGGGTCCAAAATAAGGGGGTGGTAAATTAATGATTAATTGGTCATATAGAGGATGTGATGGGGGAAATGAGGAGGTATGGTATAATTATCCTTATGGTATTGGTGCCTCCGGTTGGAGTATTTTTGCGTGTACGATAAAATTTCGAAAATTACCGGGATTTCAAACATATTTCAAAGATGTATATACTGTGTTGCACGGATACGGCGATACGGCAACGCATATCGGATACGGCGATACGGCAATTTAACATATGATTTATGATACGATACGGATACGGCGATACGGGTAAACTCGGTTTTTTGAAGTATCCGCGCAACATAGTGTATATATCATTAATTAGATTTAATCACCAGGTTAAAATTTGAGTAAAAATGACGGATTATATAAATCCGGTGAGAAAGTTATATATTATTAATAAATACATGTCTCCATATTTACTATCATTTTTTTTTATGTTTTAGTTAACTCATTTAATTAACATAATAATTAGCTCATGTAATATAATTGTTCATTAATTAATATATAATTAATATTCATTTGAATTAATAATGTTTAATTGTTAGTTATGTGTTTTCAAATTGTCATGTTAATTATGTGTGTTAATTTGAACATAAGAAAGGTAATGGTGAATTGCTAATTAAGTATGTTAATTAGAACATAGTAAATGTGTTAAATCGAGATAATGATGGCCGAGTGTAGTTAGCGGTTGCTAGTGGATAGAATTAGTGGATGTATATAATAGTTAATGATTGATGTGTATAAATATATATGACTTTAACATGGTATCATGAGCTATACTAAGCAAACGCTTAATTAGATCCTAGTATTTCCTTTTCAAAATCGAATATCTTTTTTTTTTTGTTTTTTTTTTCACAAGACAAAACTGCCAAAATTATCAAGAAAATCTTTCTCTCTACAGTAAAAGAATGAACCTCCTCCTCTCCCTTTCTTTTCTACAGTACAAACAAATACCACTTTTCACTTTCCATTTCTAAGCAAACTTTGCCAATCGAGGCTGAAACTAGCAAATTGAAGTTCTCCTTCCAGATTTACTCTTTATCTCTCTCATCTCTCTCTCGATCAACCAAGAACTAATAAAACCAAACATGTTACCATACCTCTAACCCTAATTCGTCGAAGAAGAACAAAAGGAAGAAGAAGAAGAAGCAAACCGCCCGCAAATTAACTAAAACAAGAACACGGGATAAGCAAAGTGTCATGATATAGGATTATGTTAGTAAATTATGTAATGTAAGGGTATTATGTAAATGTGTGTTTTTATGGGTTGTTGTGTAAATATGTATTTCGGTCCATAATGGATCAATCATGAACCGAGTCTACAAAATTATTAGTGGAGTCAGTGAGAGATCACAACTTAGTGGTGTGAGTGCTCATCTATCTATATAATATTTTGTAATCAAGTTTGGGAGGGATATGATATTAGTATTATTATTATTATTTTCATAAATATTCAGTTGTATACTTATAATAACATTTATTTTCAAAATAAGTTAATCATCGAAAATATTAATCATATAAATTGATGAATATAATAATTGGTTATAAATAATAATAAAGCATGTCACGGACAAGCATGGACATTTCTCTCTCCAAAAATCCACTCCTAGGTAAGTTTCAATATCCAAGGTTTTAGGTTAGTTTGATTAGTTTTGAGAGTTTCCTATCTTGGAAACTTTACTTTCTATATGCCCTTCAAACACCTTGTAGTTTTGTAAATCTAGATTCTTGCAAAACGTAACAAACTAAGCAATAAAAGTAAAACATTGGTAGCAAGCACGCCCTTAGTAGTATAAACAATGTGCATGACATGATATTATATTATATTGTATATATTTAAAAAATTCAAATGAATCATAAGGTGACACGTGTTCATTTGTTTTATCATTTTTGTAGTCATTCATGTAACGAATCACAATAATGAACAAGAATTAGTATTGCATCTTTGTGTGATCAATCGTGTAACGAGTCAATAATGATATATAAAATGAATTTATTCATAAATTTTCAAATGAATCATAAGGCAACACGTGTCTCATTTTCCAATTTTATGTTTTCTCATTTTCGTAGCCAATCGTGTAATGAGTCACAATAATGAACAAATTTAGTATTGCATCACTTTTTTGAACAATCATGTAACTAATCACAATAATTGACAAATAAAATAAATGTACTAAAAATATCTAAATAAATTCATATTAACTTATTTTAATATACAAATAAATTCATAGTACAATGTGTACGCAATTTTAGAAAGTTATTTATACTCCCATGAAAGAAAAAAAATGAAAAAAAAAACTTATATTTCTATTTCGTTGCAAAACAAAATTAAATAATATTTTTTATTTTAAAATATTTACACGGCCATTAACAAGTTCGCTTTATCGAAAAAAATACTTATTTTTATTCTTGAATGTATAGTGCAAATAATATTGTTGAGTAAAATTGAATAATAATAGACATATATAGTATAATGAATGATGTATAAAATTATTAAATTTAGAACAAAATTTCGACCAAAAATTATTTGTAACTTTACAAGTCACAACTATCAAAATAAAATGCATCTTCTATAAAATGACATGATCATTTTATAATTTCATTACAAAGATGAAAGATAATAACTTTTAAAATACAAACTATAAAAAAAATAGTAATTTCGTATCATAAATTTTTTATTTTATTGTTTCAGAAGCAGAACAAAGATATCTCCTTTTATATTAAAATTTTATTCTAATTTTTTTGTACGGGTAATTTGCATGACATGACATTTAGATCTAAATTTTCTTCCAATGTATTTTTCTTTGCCCATTACTTTAGCCCAGGCCAATCCAACGTATTAAAATTAAAATAAATATTTAAATACAAATACACCTCATTTCTCCCATCCACCCACAAGTATATTTTCACAAAAAGTAAAAAAAAATCTCCTTATTTTAATTTAGTTCCTTTATTTTTCGATTTTGTCTGTCGTTATTTCCTTTACTAATTGGTTTATCCTTCTAATGTCACACTTGTGATTTTTAATTTGATCAAATATTTTGAATATTTGTATTCAATCAAAATAAAATAATACACAATCAAAATGAGACAATAGACGATTTTAATATGATGCAAACAAGACATGGTTCATTTCATCTTTAAAATATTTTTTGAATTATTAATATAATTTGAGTATCCATTGTGAGTTATTGTTATGTATTTGACTTGGCATATTTGTAATAATAAAAATAGTTAAATTTGCTAATTAAAATACTAGATTTATGTGGGCATCCCTATCTTTAATTCCCGGTTTCATTCATGTACCTACTTATTCAAATATTGAATTGATTTATATCAGAATAATTCGAAAACAAAATATTATAAATCCGAATAATTCGAAGACAAAAACATCACGAAATCCGGCCCGAAAATCAAATGTCAATACGAATGAATCTAGAATATACTTTTTAAATTCGAATGACTTGACAACTAAATTTTCAAAAATAAATTAACACTGAATGACTCGGAAACTAAAACGATATCTGGAATGATCCCCACACCTAACAATCCGAATTATCCACAAATAAAAATAAAAATAATCTGAAATGAACCCGACCTTCCTCCGATACTGTTATCATTGTCACCTCTAGTTATTTGTTAAAATAATTCCAACAAAAGCCCCACAAAATATTATAATGAAATAATCAAAACAACTTTATTTATTTATTGCAGTTACGAAAATGAAATAATTCATACATAGCGTTTGGCAATAACTACTCCGAGAATAGAATATCAAAACATAAACGGTCACAACACAACAAAAAGTACAGTAAAAAAAAGTTACTGATACGAAAAAGAAATGATTAATAATAACGTTTGACCAGACATATATTATCGCAATCATTTTTTTTTTTTTTTTGAGTTCAAACCCGTAGGTCATTTTCATTAATTCAATTTCAAGGAATTACAAAAGATTTGAGATAAAATCTCAATTACAAGCATAAAATTCCATTACATAAAATTAAAATTATCCCAAAACAATTTTTTTTTTTTTTTTGAAAAGCTAAAGAGGCGAATCCTCTTTTAATATATTAAAGCATAGTTTAATACATTGGGATGCGATTTTACATGATAATGTAAAAAAGTAGCTTAAAGCAAAAGTAAATTACAAAATCAAAAGTACGATACAAATCGAGAGATGATACTTTCGGCCATCCTTAGACGATCGGTTCTTCCATTTCATCGTCATTTTCCTTGTTGCTACGCTCGTCGCTGTCGCCCTCGCTCCCGGAAACTGTCGCTCACGGAAACTGTCGCCCTCGCTGTCGCGGCCTGTCGCGTCGGAGCTGTCGCCGTCGCTGTCGCGGCCTCGAACCAGCGTCTAAGCCGGACCGTCCTCGCAGATCTAATCAATCTGATCGGCCACGAACCAGCGTCCTCGAACCAGCGTCTGGCGCAGCAGATCGAATCAGCCTCGAACCAGCGCCTGAATCAGCCTCGACCCAGCCTCGAATCAGCCTTGAACCAGCGTCTGGCGCAGCAGATCGAATCAGCCTCGAACCAGCGAACCAGCGCCTGAACCAGCCCCTTCTTGTCCCTGAACCAGCGCCTTCTTGTCCCCGAACTAGCCCCGAACCAGCCCCGAACCAGTCCCTGATTCAGCCCCTTCTTGTCCCTGAACCAGCCCCGAACCAGCGCCTGAACCAGCCTGAGCAGCCTGATTCAGCAGCCTGACAGTGAAAGCCGCCGCAGCAGAAAGATTCAGCCCCTTTCTGCCCCCTGATTCAGCAGCCTGATTCAGCCCCTTCTTGCCCTTCTTCTTGTCCCTTCTCCTTGCCCCTTCTTGCCCCTCCAGGAGCTGCTCCAGTCGGCCGCCGGACAGAGAAAGCCGCCGCAGCAGAAAGAAAGCCGCAGCAGTCGGCCGCCGGACAGGGAGCTCGTGAATGGAGTTTAGGGTTTTCCTTTCCTAGAGCTCGTGAATGTTAGGGTTTTCCTTTCCTTTACTTCGCGAATCGCCCCGGTTTTCGCCGCGCCGTTCGGAGCTAGGGTTTGCCTTGCCTCTCGGAGCTGTCCCAAAACAAATTATCTTCACAATTTGCTCCATGTTTGTGGCATTTAGAACAATGCTTGAATTCTCGATTTCTTGGAGGCTCCAAAGAGTAAAGCGATTCTCTTAAGAATTATGAAATGATATATTTCTAAAAATATTTGGGATAAGATAACAAAAAAACTAACATGAAAAAAGAAGAAATAAGAGACATTGAAGAGAAAGAAAGAAAAATGAGCAACCTCATTTAGAGAAATGAAGATAAGAGAAAAGAGATAAAAGAGAGGAAGAAGGAGAGAAGATGAGGAAGAAAATTAGAAAGATCAATAACCAAGACAAATATCCGAATATCCGGTCACCTCCTTGAAATCCGGCCACCATGAAGTCCGACCACCAGGGATGTTTGGATGTTGTTGATATGTCAGTAACTTTATTTTGTGATTTATTTGAATTTGTGTATAAAAAATTGTAGCACAAATTATAATATATAAATATTAATAAATATAACAAAAATTATGTAAAATTACAAATTCGCCTAGAGCCGATTAGTATCCGATTAATTTCTCTAGACGTTATACGGTGTCCGTCCGCCCGACTAGCGACTCGCGATTTCTGTAATATTGACAATAACCAATCCATTGAGAACAGGACAAGTAAGTTATATCCAGACGCAATATGTGTCAGTATGTGTTCATTGCTTGCGTCTTCGACCATAAACAGGTGAAAGACACGATAACTCTGAGTGAGTTATTAATGATTGCGATAATATTAAACCCTAGAAGAGAAAAAGGCGGCTGGCTGGCTGTGAAAGAGGAAAAAGGAAACTATCTAAAACACTAGATCTAGGGGGGGTGAAACCCTAGAAGATGAAGGCGCCCCCCTAGGTTGTTTTTTCATATCTTCATCTCGTGGTGACCGGTTTGACGAAAACACGATCACGTCGACCATGCAAAATACCACATCTAAACATCCGATCATATCAATCGCGCAAAATACAACCTAACACACAAACAGAAAGAAACTAAACATTAAAAAAAAATGGGCTGGGCCTAGGCAGAATTATTCGGCGCCTAGACGGACTTAGGCGGAAATTCGCCCAGATAGAAACGATTAGAGCATATCTGGGCGTTTGTCCGGCGCCTAGCGCCTAGGCGGCCGTCTAGCCCAATTTTTACAACATTGGTTATTGTTAGAACAGAGTCCTGACATACTACTGTAATCACTAATCAGCAAGATTATTATCTATTTTGCACGGATACGGGTATCGTATCCGATACGATGGAAATTTTCAAAAAATCACGGATACGAATACGGCTATGTAGTTATTATTTTAATATATTTATATTGTATATAATTAATAAATAAATAATAAATTAAACAATAAATTAATAATATTTTTAAATTAAATATCATGACAATAAATAAAATCAACATAACAATATAAGTATCATAAAACTATCCTAAATTTATTATAGAAATATTCTAGAACTAATTTTGAAGTATCCTAAAAGTATCCTATATAATTTATTTAAAAATATTATGGGCCAAAATATATAATGGGCCGAAGTATGATAAATGGAGTATCCCAGACGTATCCTAAACGTATTTCAGCCGTATCCTGCCGTATTCCCGCCGTATCCGAAAAAAATAAATATTAAAGTAATCGGATACGCCACGTGGCGTATTCGATACGTATTCGAGCCGTATCGTACTCGTGTCCGTATCGGATACCCGTATCCTCAGGATACTTCTGCATTTTTGAAGTATCCGCGTAACATAGACTATTATACTCCAAATACACTCTAACATACCTTTATTATATAAAGAAATGTCAAGTGTCCACTTCAAAATCTAGTAAAGATCCAAATATTGATCGCAACGTAATTTAAAAGAGATTAGAAAAATAGAACGAACGGCCGATTTTTTGCAGGCAGCACTCAAAATTCAGATAATTTTTTTAATAATTATTTACTTTTGAGGCTCATATTATACCTATTTATAATGTGATACATATTAAACACAATAGATTTTATACCTTTTTACAATATCAGCCACACAATTTTCTTAAGAGAAAAATAAAAAAATTATAGAGCTCATGCTTGACGGGCCAGATGTCGTTCGGAGATCTGTTCGGCCTCGTGCGGAGTCGTGCTACGCAGAGCTTAAAAAAGTATGACTATAATACGGCCCATGCTCGGCCGGGAAGTCTCGCAAGCGGAACAATAACAAAATATACAAAATTAGTTTAAATAACATTTGGAAGCTCCTCGACAGCCCCCCCCCCCCCCCCCCCCTAAAATCTTACAAAAAAAAAAAAAAATGAAAGCAAAAATATTTTTGAAAATAAAATAAAAAGAAGATTTCTTTTAAAAAAAAAAAAGGACACTTGACGGGCACATAGCATGTCACGTGATAGCTCCTCAAGAGCCCTTTAAAATTAAAAATTAAAAGTAAGACATAAAAAGTGATTTCAACATAAATAATTATGAAGTACATTAAAAATTTCAAAAAATATTTTAGTTCATTCTAAAAATATCTCACTCTCTTTCTTTTTTTTGAAAGGTAAAATGTGTATTGAAATTCATTGAATAAAATGTGGGTCATGTTCAAGAGCCACCTGGCAAATTCTCATGATCCGTTTAAAATTATAACTAAAGAAAAAGTGATTTCAACATAAATAATTATGAAATACATTAAAATTTTCAAAAAATATTTTAGTCCATTCTAAAAATATCTCACTCTCTTTCATTTTTTGAAAGGTAAAATGTGTATTGAAATTCTTTGAATAAAATGTGGGTCATGTTCAAGAGCCACGTGGCAAATTCGCATGATCCGTTTAAAATTATAACTATAGAATAGAATAACTAAAATTTATTATATGTCTGATTACACAGTAATTAGTTAAAATGTATGTTATTACAGTTGTTTCATTAGAATAAAAATTAAAAAAATATAACAAATAATAAATCGTGATGTATAAAAGTATAAAAGATGTAATAAAAGTATAAAATATATACAATATGTCTAAACAGATAATTTTTATAATAATTTGAAACTAAAATGTTTATTTATTTATTTTATTATGTTTTTGAATTGATATAATAAATTGCACTTGAATAATTGAATAAAGTGCACTCCAAACTGACTATTATCTATTTAGAAATGCACTCAAAAAAATATTATTATTAATTAAAAAAAATATATATTATTATTATTATTATAAATGATTACCGAGCAATATTTGTTGGCTAGAGGACACATGTAACATTCGTCTGTGCTGATCTCACCAAATCAAGCATATATCTCATGAACAAACATGATGTTGACTGTTGAGTCCTCCGGCTTCTCTCCATTTGTCATTGCTGATCTCATCAGGAGTAATTTGATTGAACCAATTCTCAATGAAAAACTGTATGTTCCCACCGAAGATTCTTCGAGTTCCAATGATTTTGTCTACATTTATTTATTGGTTCCGTTTGGGAAAAAAATATAAGGCAGAAATAATTTAATGGAGAATTCGTAAATAAACACCTATTTTTTTTTAAACCCTCCAAAAAATATTGTTCAAACAAAATTTCATTTTTATTTAAGTTCCGTAAAAATTAAACTTAGTTATTAGACGGCGGTAAATTTTTCTGAACTAAAATATCAATCTATATTTCAATATTTAATTAAACCAAGTTATTTTTGATATTTTTTATTACATATAATAAAAAACAAACAAAGTTATCAACACTATGCACCTTAAAAATATTTTGACACAAAATACTATTTTTCCAGCTAGTTTTAATGTTTATTCGTTGCTAATAAAACTAGTTGTTCAAATCAAACTAATTACTGAAATCAAAACTGCAAGCAAAAAAAAAATGTTGGCAGATAATTTTTATTAGCAATGAATGAAAATAAAAATATATACTAAAATAGTATTATTCTGTCAAGATATTTTTAGAAGTATTTTTTATATCGTTGTTTATTTTTTATTATTATATAGTGCTAATTTTCTATGAAAAAAATATAATAAATGAAATATTAAAATTAGATATATAACATATAGTTTTTTTAAATAAGCATATGTTAAAAAATATTAATGGAAATTTTTAAATTCATATAAAAATAAAAAATGGTATAATGAATTAAATCTGAAAAATAGAGAAATATTTCGGTCTCATTTTTTTTGCACCATTAATGACTAAGTTTAATTCCTATAGGAAGTAAATGAAAATGAAACTTTGTTTACAGAGGATTTTTTGAAGTATCCAAAAGGTGAGGTGTTTTTAAAAAAATCGAAATAAAGTTAGGGGATTATTTAAGAATTCCCCTAATTGTTTTTTTTTGAGATGAATTATTCTTCCATTTTCAAATATTATTTCGTATCATATCTTATAATATCATATCATATCATATCATATCATATAACATCATATTATATTATATTATATTATATTACTTTATATCTTATTACAATCCATTGTATCTTATCAAATCATATTATATTATTATTATATTTAGTATATCATAATAATTACATATGACTATTATTATGATTATTATTCTTATTATTAAATATTAATTTATATTAATAATTATTAAATGTGAAAAATATGTTTTAGATTGGGATCTTGCTGTTCGTAGTGGTCGGATATTTTTTTACAGCGGATTGCGATATTGTGGTTTATTTTGATATTAATTTATGTAATAATGATAGTGTGTTTTAAATATAATTTTCATATTTTTTTTGTCACAATTATACACACAGAAGGCATTTTTTTGTTGAAAAATACGTAGGACAAAAAAAGAAATACACAGTGACAATTTTTTTTATTTGTTGACAAGTACAGAAGGTAAAAAATATACACATGGAGCAAAAGTATATATTTTTTGTTGCCAAATACACAGGTTAGATCGAAACAATGAAATTGAAAATACCAAAATTTTTTTGTTTCCAAATTTTTTGTTGTTGTTGACATCATAAAAATACCAAAGCAATATAATTCAATGTTTTAAATCGAAAAAATCATATAAAATACAATGAAATTATTTTACATGTTATACATAGAAATTGATACATCTAAACAATACATACATCAACAAATTTAATGATTAAACAATTAAAAAAAATTAAAAAAAACCCAATACAAACCGCTATAAACGCTATTCAGTCGCTATTATTCGCGCCGCAATAGGGACGCTATGACTGTAATTTTTCCAAAACACAAACTTTCGCAATGAATCATGGTGACATTGCGAATATATAATTTTGATCGCAATTTTCGCAATTGTGCTGTAATTTGAAACTATAAATTATAGCTAATGAAATGATAAAATAAAGAGTATTTTAGTACAAAGGACGAAAGATAATTTCAGCAAACTCGTTACCATATTTGCAGGTGACAAGTTTTATACCTCATTTTCAATATATTTTGGTGTTGTCTGGAAGAAACAAAAAGGATAAATGGACTTATCCTTTCATATCTTGCTTCCAAACACTATTTTGGTATTATAATTATAATTGATACAAGAGATATATTTATTAGAGATAAATAGATGAATGGATAGATAAATAGATAAGACATACAAATGGATGGATAAAGAGATAGTTTAATATTCAATAAATAAGAGAAATATATTTACAAAACATTTACGTTAATTAAATGATTGTTCTACAATTACACGATAACTATATAAATCGGTTACAAACATTACTACTATTAAATAAAAATCATGACTAAGCCATTCACACAATATAATTGGATTTTACAAATCGCAAATTTAATAAATCCCGAGAGTTACACGGTACAATTTTTTTTGTATGATATGTCATTTCTAAATTTTTTTGTAAATATTTATTAGTTAATTAGATTCTTTTATTAAATAAATAATAAAGTTTTCTGTTTTTAGACTAATATAATTGGTAAATTTATCCACATCCTTATTTTGGAGCCAACTTTGTGATATTTTCTTGTGCCACATCATCATTTTTTTTAACCATTAGATTATGATATGTGGAAAAAATTAGACCATTAATTAATCATTGATTTTTTTATAAATATATTTTTTGTAACCATTTAAGCGTCACTTATTTTACACTATGTTTTAAGAATTCTTAGAAAACCACACCATCATATATGAATGATCTGGACTATTATTATTGGTTAGATTCATGTTAGACTAAGTTTATTCAATTGTTTATCATTTCACGTGAGATTACATGATCAAATGTGAATGCAATATAAGATGAAAAATTCATATATGAAATACTAATAACTTAATATCTAATATTATAAACATACAACATATAGTAGTATTATTTTTAGAATTTTTAAAAATTCATCAAATATATTCGTTTTATTTTTCCCTTTAATTTGACATCCATAATAGTATAGTTCATACGTACCATTTTCCGTAATTTTAATTTGTAAAAATATTATGTAAAAAATACAATGCAAAAAATTCATTTTTACAAAATAAAATTTTAATTATTTTATTTACATAATAGAATTTTAATTATTAATATTTATTTATAAAAATTATAACTATAATAATACAATATAATACTAAGTTGGTTATATTTGTGTTTTTAATCAAACAAATTTAATATTAATTGTTTTGGAAATTAATAGAAATAAAAAGAAAGTTTACCCATCGAAATAATTTCTTAAATTAATAAACACTTATCAAGTAATAATGTTATTTTTTAAAATATAAAATTAAAAAAAAAACATATGATGTAAAATAATTTATATTTATGGTATGCTAAATTAGTTTTTTATATTATTTATTAAATTACTTTCACTATTAAGTTTGATATTATTTATAATTTTCATTGAATTTTGAATCAATAAGAAATTATTAGTACTCAATAATTAATGATATATTACTACGTATGTTGTATGATTTATTTATTTTACATTTGATATTGTATGAAATATTGTAAACAACAATGATATAATATTTGTTATGTTTTTTTTTGTAAAATCATGTTATACCATATATATTATAATACAATGACATTAATATAAGTGTTATTATTTGATTAAGAAAATGATATTTATTGTCATCATAACGTAAAATGATTGTAAAACATATAAAAAATCATAGACAAATTAGTTTAAATAATTATATTATGAAATAATATTATTAATATTATCGTATTTATCAATATTATCAATATTATTAAATTTGTATGTAATTTATATTACAAAGAAAATTATAATTAACATTCTGGTCGCGTAGCGCGAATATTCTCTGGTATACTTTGAAACCGTACTTTAAATTCTCGTTTAACAGTTAACACCCCTCCTATCTATCGGTGCACATTTTCATCCATTCGTAGTAACGGTGCACGAATTCAACACACCTCCCCTTCTTAAGGCCCATCAAGTCCCCTTAATTTTTACCTTCTATTCTTTCTCTCCCTCTCTGACGAAAATGGAGAAAGGTGAAGAGACGGTTTCTCTGTTGACAAAAACAGAGGTGCCACAAGAAGGAGAAGAGAAATTAGGGCGGAGAGTATGGGTGGAATCGAAGAAACTTTGGGAGATTGTTGGACCGGCGATATTCACTCGCGTGGTGATGTACAGCATGAATGTTATCACGCAAGCTTTCGCAGGACACATCGGAGATCTCGAGCTCGCAGCGATTTCCATTGCCAATACCGTCGTTGTCGGATTCAGCTTTGGTCTCATGGTATGAATATTCTTTATATTTTTGGTTTATTTTGGTGATTTTTGTTCGACATGGTTTGATCATAAACTTCGTTAAAAATTCCTTTTTACCATGTTTGTGTTTTTCCAAATTTACTCGAAATATTATTTTGTGGGCTATTTTATGGAAGGGGTTTGCGGTGATTTTTGTTCAGCATGGTTTGATCATAAACTTCGTTCAAAATTCCTTTTTACCATGTTTGTGTTTTTCCAAATTTAATCGAAATATTATTTTGTGGGCTATTTTATGGGAAGGGGTGCAAGTTTGCTATTAATAGGTATTAATTGGTGCCAGTTAATACGGTATTAATCATTCGTGAATCCCTCGTAAATTTGGAAATTTTTCAAAAAATAAAACCTCTAATTTGTTTTTGAGTGGTGATAGATATCATTCTTAAAATTTCCTAGCTCAATTGATGCGTTGGCAAGAACAATAATTAGTAGTGATAAATTATAATTATTTTTTTTGTTGTCTTCCTATATAGGATAGAAAAGAAAAATATTGACTGTTTCACACTTAATTGATGAATTGAACGTTTTTATTGGAATTAATTACCACCATTATTTTGTAATTAAATTTAAATTTACAAATATGGAAAAAAAGTTATTTGGACGGATCGATTCACCATTTACCACGTGTGAAACGTGTGAAATTTAATAAAAATGTAATAAAATAAATAAATTAGGTTTACCACCTGATAAACCTAAGATGTAAAATTTGCTATTATTAAACATATTTAATGCTTCTTTGCCAACACATCAGGCTTTCTCGGAAATTTTAGAGGTGACAAGTATAATTTTTTTTTTTTTAATATTTAAAAAAACCTCTCATTTGTAAAAATCCGCTCTAACAAACTATATGAATTAAATCTAATTTTGGATGGTGTTATATATTTTTTGGATCAAAATTGAAAACTCCCTTCTATTTTCATATTTGATGATTGAAAATAGTATTTTTTTGTTATTTTTTATTAATTTCAATTTTTTCATAAATATTTTTGAACATGTAATAATTTAAAAAATAATTATTATATTTTTATAATTTTAATATTCATTTATTATTTTTTCACGAAAAAACTAACATCAAATAATAATAAAATAAACAACAATTTTTGAAACTAAAAGATCATTAAAGTATTAAAAAATACATGAAAATAATGAAAATAAAAACTGGATGTTAAAAAGATATTTTTTTACGAGTAGTTTGATATTCAAACTAGCTATTATTATTTGATGTTAAATTTTCATGAAAAAATAAAAAAAATGAATATTAAAATTATATAACATATAACATATAATAGTCAAATATTTATGAAATTTTTTAAAATTAATAAAAATTAATAAAAAAGTTAACGAAATAATTTTTTTAATTATCGAATATGAGAAAAAAAGATATTTGGTCCAAAAAGTATTTAACACCAACCAAAGTTAAATTTAACCCCTATAGAAGAATATTTGAAAACAAAAATTTGGTAATTAAAACATGTTGTATAATTACCCAAAATACATTTTGAAAATAACCTATCATAACAAAAAGGGGTCTATTGTAAAATTCCCCATATTTGTAGAACCAGTTCCAGAGGAGAAATGAATGACAAAATCGATTTAATTTGCTTAAGAAACAACTTTTTTTAATTTAGTTCGAAAAGTTTATACCTTGTTCCAATTTCAATGTAGAGGTTAAATCATATTATATATTGGCTATTTTTAATAATTATTAGCGTGGTTGTTAAATAGGATTCGCAAACCATACTGATGCCTTTTATTTTTGGACCGGGCAGTGCATAACCTCATATTGTCGACAAGTAATAAAAAATTAACTAAATTATTGACAATTATATTTGTTAATTATTGCGAATATAGATAAGATAAATTTGGATTTCATAAAGTTTAGTTTTTTTATAAAAAAATATATATATACACATAAATAGTCATATTAGTACTTTGTGAAAAACAATTATAGCATTATGGATAGAGAAAAAATACTCTGCAAATCTCACTTTTTTTTAAACATTGAATAGTTGGGCATGGCAAGTGCACTGGAGACACTATGCGGCCAGGCCTACGGCGCGAGAAAATACCACATGTTAGGAGTATACATGCAACGGTCATGGATCGTTCTCTTCTTATGTGCAATTCTCCTCCTCCCCATGTACTTCTACGCCACCCCAATCCTCCGCTTCATTGGCCAGCCTGAAGACCTCGCCGTTCTGTCCGGCCAATTGTCCATCTGGTTCATCCCCCTCCACTTCTCCTTTGCCTTCCTCTTCCCTATACAACGATTCTTGCAATGTCAACTCAAGAATTTTGTTAACGCGGCCATTTCGGGATTGGTGGTCTTGATTCATATTTTTATCACATGGCTTTTCGTGGCTAAGATGCAGTATGGACTGCCTGGAATTGCGGTTACTTTAAATGTTTCGTGGTGGTTGACTGTTATACTGATGTATCTGTATGTTGCATGTGGGGGTTGTCCAATTACTTGGAAGGGATTTTCGATGGAGGCTTTTGCGGGATTATGGGAGTTCGTTAAATTATCTGCTGCTTCTGGCGTTATGCTATGGTTAAATTTCTCCCTTTTGATGATCTCCATAATTATTTCTACTAATTCATTAACTATGAGGGTATCAGTAATTTGATTGGCTTCATTGATGCTAATTTGATTTTTTTTTCCTTTGTGTGTTGAAATAGCTTGGAAAATTGGTACTATAGAATATTGGTTGTTTTGACGGGTAACCTAGAGGACGCGACCATAGCCGTTGATGCCCTTTCGATCTGGTATGAATAAACTAACATTTTTATTGACCATGGAATATATATTATATATGATTCATTTAATATGGTTTTTAAAGTAATATTTTCATAAATAACATGCAGCATGAATATAAATGGATGGGAGTTGATGATTCCTTTGGCCTTCTTTGCCGGCACTGGGTAAGTCTCTCTCTCTCTCTCTCTCTCTCTCTCTCTCTCTCTCTCTCTCTCTCTCTCTCTCTCTCTCTCTCTCTCTCTCTCTCTCTCTCTCTCTCTCTCTCTCTCTCTCTCTCTCTCTTGTATTTTTGGAAAGACTTACAAACTAATCTTTAATTTATATCATGTGTTTAATTAGAGTGAGAGTAGCAAATGAGCTCGGAGCAGGAAATGGAAGAGCAGCAAAATTTGCTACAAAAGTATCCGTTGTCACGTCTCTGACAATAGGCATTTTCTTTTGTGGTTTGATTATTGCTCTTCATGACAAGTTTGCCCTGATTTTCACGACGAGTCAAGTTGTTTTAAATGCCGTTGATAAACTTGCTGTTCTATTAGGCTTCACCATTCTTCTTAATAGCGTTCAACCAATTCTCTCTGGTAATTAATCTCTCATTAAGTTATCATTTATTCCCCTACGAATTTGGCTACACAATATTAAAAATAGATTATTAGGGGTATACATGACTTTTCATATTTGCAGGGGTATTTCTATTTGTGATATTTCGATGTTTCGTGTGGGGGGTTAAGACACGAAATTATGCATTCATTAGATAACAGTAAATTTACTGAATAGATGTTTCGAATAATATATTGTAGGAGTGGCGGTTGGATCAGGATGGCAAGCAACAGTAGCATATATTAACATAGGTTCATATTATTGCATCGGTATCCCTCTCGGTGTTATTTTCGGATGGCTCTTCAATTTTGGTGTTTTGGTAATAAAATCTCTTATTACTTCGTATTTCACACAAAATCTTGAACTAATCCTCGTTTTAATTAATGAATGTATATATAATTATTTTGATAATTATAGGGGATTTGGGCTGGAATGATCGGGGGAACTGCAATTCAGACGATAATTCTTGCAATTATTACCATCCGATGTGATTGGGACAAAGAGGCGAGTCTTTTAAGTTATTGATCAATACAATTAGTTCCTTCAAATGATTTTTAATATTTTTGCTAACCGATTTAATTTGTTATGATTCAGGCATTGCTTGCAAGCACAAGAATGGATAAATTAGATAAATCGAAGCATGAAAGCACTTAAATAAAATCAAAGCAGGAAAGCACTTAATTAGTTTGTACATGCAAGTCAAATAGATGGTTCAGTATATATACATTAAATTTTTGAATATTTCTGGAAAATGTTTGCTATTTTTTATTCCTTTTTTGTTTTGTTTCGAGTCCCGTCATGCAACGCAACCTGGTGTCGGTTTCGGTCGATCTCTACTCTTTTTCTGGCGTGACCATTCATATTATTATTGTGTACTTTGTGTTTTTTTTAAAGAATTGTGCGACTCCCTTACGTGACGTGCACACACTTCATTAATAGATGAGCAAGTTACAAAACCAAGCATGAGATGGATGTTTTAGATGCAAAAATAAGATGACGCTATTACAAGAGCTAACCTGACTTAACAAAAAAATATTTTAAAAATAATCAAAATAAAGGCCATTTTATCCTCAGTTATGATGATTTTCTTTTTCTTTTTCGGCCAGATTCGCATTTTCAACTACTCGTTTCTCGAATCAGTACTCCTTTGCGTGGTTCCCAATTTTTCCGCAATTGTAGCACTCGACATTTGCTCGATTTGACCGGCCGCCTCTTCCACGATCCTCGACCCCACCAATTTTGTTGATTAGAATGACTATTTTCTTTATAATTATTATCACCATGACCGCGGCCTCTCCCGCGACCAAAACAACGACCTCCACGGCCGCGTTCTCTCCCTTGATTATGTTGGACAAACATCGCTTTATCGTCCTTGATAGTCGCCTTGGCTTGTAAGGCTTCCTCGAACGACTCGTTCTTCTTCTTCTTTTTGCGTTGTTCATGTGCCTCAAGAGAACTAGTAATTTCATCGAGAATCATATTTTTCAAATTCTCGGACTCCTCAATGGCGCATACTACGTTCTCAAAATTTTCAGTCAAGGATCGCAAAATCTTCTCGACAACCCTTGCGTATGTTAAGAGTTTCTCCATTGCCTTTGAGTTAATTTACGACCGTTTGCACGCGCGTGATAGAATCAGATACTCCTCGTTTCTTTCATCTTCATGGTCTCCAACTCGCCTCGTAAGGTTTGAAGCCTCACTTGTTTAACTCGGTTAGCATCTTTGAAGACTTTTTGCGAAGTCTCTCAAGGTTCCTTCGAGGTTACCACACCATAAATTTCCTGAAAAACCGACTCATCCATTGCTTGAAATAAGAGATAGTGAGACGTTTTGTCTTTAATTCGCTTTTCTTTCAGTGTCTTCAATTGAGGTGCCGTCAGGCGTCAAGCCAGTGGTAGAAGCCGGCTCCTCGTGACCTTCCTCGATTTTTTCCCATACGTCTTGTGTGCCGAGCAACACACGCATTTGGATGCTCCAATTCTCGTAGTTTGTCTTTGTGAGTCACGGTAGTGGGATTTGTCCTAGCGATGTATTTTCGGAATCCGTCATTCGTTCTGATACCAATTTGTTGGAAGCTCAAAAAATTCAGATTTAAATGGAGGAAGAAAGAAAAAATATTCTTAATATTTCTTAATATTTTTTTTTTCTCTCTTAATTTTTTCATCTTACAAATGAAATGAGATCTTATTTATAAGTTAGATAATTCATACATACATGAATCACATTAAATTCTTACATTAATTTTTCACTAATATCAAGTTCATGAATCATATTTTCTAAGATGAACTTGATATCTTACACGCATACATCGAATTTAATAAAACATGAATCTAAAACATAATTTAATAAAACATATTAATTAAGTTTTCAACAGACTCGGTCATCAACTCTTCCCCTCTTTTCTCCTAACTCCTCATTAAGATCTTAATTAGCATGAAGAATTAACACTTAATACATAATTCACAATTTGTAAATATTTATTATTAGAAAAGTTTTATCATACACCCATTTTTTCTTACTGTACATCTCTTTATGATTGAACAATTGAGATGCAAAACTGATGTCAATATAATAGTCAAAATTAAATTTTTTGATGTCCTTCAATAATTACTTTCCAGCTCTTTCCTACCCCTCTGGCTCTCTCTAGTAATTACTCCCCCCAATCTACGCCTCCCCCTCTCTAGTAATTACGCCCCCAATTTTTTTTTTTTCAGGGATATATATGCAAAAGTTTCTTCACTTGTGCAGTTTTTTATTTATTTATTTTCTCTCTATGCTAAACAATCACAAACTCACAATTTAATTCGAAATGAGATAATTGAGCTAAAAAAATAGAGCTTTATGATTTAATTAATTTAAAGATCGTTTTTCATTAGATGAGAGAAATATGCAATTAGGAGAGATGGAGTTGGTGGAGGCGGGCATAAATTTTGTTCTTGAAAAAACCGAGAAAATGATATGGTTGTAAATAGGGGTGTTCATTCGGTCGGTTCGGTTCAACCGAATCGAATATGGCCAAACCAATTTAAACCGAACCGAACTAAATTCAAATCGAACCGAATCGTTTTAACTTTCAAACCGATTAAAAACCGAACCGAATAAACCTTTCGATTTATTCGGTTAAACCGAATAAAAAAACATTATAATTTTAAAATAAAAATAAATATATCAAAAAAATTATATTTTATTTATCAAAAAATATAAATACATATTATAAAATATAATTATATTATTTTATAGGATCATTATATCAATTTTTCATAATTTAACATGAAGAAATTAAAATTTTTATGAAATTAGATGTTATTCGGTCGGTTAGGTTTAATTGGTTTTCACAACATCAAAACCGAACCGAACCGAATAAATCGGACAATACCATTTTTCGAACCGAACCGAACCAAATAAACCGAAAAACCGAACCGATTAAACCGAATTCTACCGGTTCGGTTCGGTATCCAAATAAACCGAACCGTTTGAACACCCTAGTTGTAAATTCTCAAACAGGAAAGGAGAGAAAATGAAAGAAAACATTAAAGACTCGAGAGTGCAAATAATTAATGAAATGGAAAGATAATAGATTTAGTATTTGACAAAAAATTTAATACCGAAAATACTTTTTGAAGAAAGGTTGTATGATAGAAGCTCACATATTATTAATGATTAATTTGTAGGCATCTTTATTATATATCATTTTTTGGTACTTATTTATTGATTGTTAATTTACCATATTAATTAAGATGTTAATAGGAATTGGTGGAAATGTTAGGGAAATGAGGAAAATAGTAGAATATACCTTTCTCACATCTAAAATATGAAATAAACATGGTTTTCCTAAAAGACAACAAAATCTAGCATTTTGTTCCAATAAAAGAGTTAAACAGATTAATATCTTAATTTCGTTCAAGAAATTCTGTATTTCAGATTTTTATCTTTGCAGTATATCTTCAAATTTATCTACAAGTATAATACAACATCCCCTCCAAATAAAACTAACACACTGGAATCTTCATTATTACCTAACCACACAACAAAAATATATGGCAAAAACTCAAACCCGGTTACAAACCGGAAGATCATTAAGATCCATCTCAAGACGCGAGGACCCAATTCCCGAAATCTCGCTGTCAACCCGTCTGGAGTATCCAATCAAGCGTCGACTCGATGCCGCCGAATTAGAAACCGACACCTCAGTCCCCTCGGCAACCATGTCAACTATCTGATCCTCTCTCTTGCGTTGCCTCGTGGTTGAAACAGATCGCAAAACAGCCCATAATCTTCCTTCTCTCCAACTTGCTTTCCCTTGATATGTATAATCTTGTACACTAACCGATCTTCGGTGTTTTCGTCCTGTAATTTCTATCTGTTTCAATACTTCGTCAGGCAATGTCAGCGTGTACCGCTCCCACCCTTCTGCTATAGAGTGTGATCTTCTAATCTCCTCTACCCTTGAAACCTCGGTACTTTTACTTGTCTCCTCACGAGGTGACACGTATGGTTCACCAAAGAATATTTCCGAATCCAAGTTGACCGAGAGAGTCCGTTTACCAGCAAGAACAGTTGGGTCTGCAAGGTTAGATCGGCAAACTGGACATGTCGCGTGATCAGTAAGCCAGGTGTCGATGCATACAGGATGAAACACGTGCCGACATCCTGGAAGAATACGCAGAGTGTCGTCATTTTCAAATTCAGACAAACAAACGGCACATTCGAGGGGACATTTTGAAGTTCTTAAACCCTTGATTGACGAATAGTCAATGATCGGGAACGTATCTATCACCGACTTATCGACCCCTTTTGGATTCCTTGGTCTAGTTGGATTTGTATTGTCGGTACCATTTGCGACGGCCACTGCGGCAGTGGTAGTGGTGGCGGTAGTAGTACTATTTCGACCATCTATACATTGTTTTAGATATGCCATGTAAAGTATGAAAAATAGGACGAGAAGCATAGAGACAAGGATGATGATCACCGTCTGAATGGGTAATCCGCTTTGAGCAGGTGGGGGCGGTGACCGAGCGGTATTACTCTGCGCTGAAGCGTACTCCACGAAAAACATAACGAGGAGGACTACGAGTAGATGTGACGAATGTATGGATTCATGGTGCAAATAAAATCCCATTTTTGTTTTCATTAATTTGAGGTGTTTAATCTAGTCATACCTAGAGAGAGGAGAATTGTTGTTAAATGGGAAGAAGGTAATGGGAGGATCATGACTTCCCCCTTTCATTTTTTTTTGGTATTTCATAAATGTTTGACGAGGGCTTGGTCTCATGCGCATGAACTAGATTTGTTCCAATTTTATATTGTTTGGAAACTCATTTCAATGGACACCTATTTGATTTTTATATGAGGAAATATTTTTTAATAACAGGAGCTAAAATATAATTAGTAATATATTAACATAAATGAAATAAATGGAATTTCAAAGTTCAAAGGGTTGAGATTCCGGGAGCGAAACATCACCGTCCGTGAACCGCGTCAAATTTTTTTTTTTTTGCTGATATGCAAGAGATTGCTGTCCAGAAAGGAAGAAATTAATGAAAAATATATTTTGAAAACGTCAATGGAATTAGTGTTTTGGAAACCACTACTTCAAATAACATTTTTATGGTTATTAATAGGTGATTTTAATTATTTTTTTTAAAAACACCATTCGAATTGACGATTTCGAAAATCACAGTTTAATTGGCATATTTGAAACGTATTTAGCCAAATTTATTAGGTCGAAGTACTGTTAGTACAGTCTTAAGAAAATGGGATATTTCACTTTTTTTTTCTCCTCATTTTTCCCACACTAATTAACACCTCAATTAGCAAAGTGAATTAACAATTAATTCATAATTATTAAAAATTTAATATGTAATTAAGGTTCCTACCAATTAAAGATTAATTAGGAATATTAAAAAATTAATAAATATGAATTAATCGTTAATTTATAGAAATAATTAGTAGGTTAATCATGAATTTGTGACTCATCATGATATTGTGTGTGTGTGTGTGTGTGTGTGGGGGGGGGGGGGGAATGAAGGGGCTTGGTAGAAGATCTCATAGAGAGCATTTTCGAATTAACATATTTTCTCTAAATACATGTAATCACAGTTTCAAAAATTTATTCAAAAACTAATGAAGTCGAATCGGCCGACTGGCAAGTAAAATATAACTAAAACAAATGTAATTATCCACCGAACTCCGTTAACAAATTTCGTCGGGGGCTACCTTTGATTTCGATCACAAATTCGTTCATGTTCATTTGATTTGTATGATATTAATTTCTTGTGTTAAATACTTTCATGTATAATTTAAATTACATAGTTATTTAGCACACACTTATTAGAACTTGAACTTGATTATTACTTTTCTGCACTATTTAAATAAATTGATTGATTAGAAACAATTTTACTAACGCGGGAGTTGCCTTACACAACAAACTATAACAGTCCTAGGCAATAAACTAAAATTACAACACTTGGAGTAGCATACTACAAATTAAGACTGTAACGAAAATGGAATGGAGTAACTCGAATTCTTGCTAATATCGCTCACGACTAACCTCACAAATAATGTAGTTAGAGAAAATAGCTTTTCAGAAATTATTTAGGTCGAGAAATCGGTGAGCAAAATGATTGGGGGTGCCTCTCTAGGAGAAATGGAGCCGTTCGGACGCTATATACTAAATATGTATATCAAGATAATGAGCCGATTCATAAATATTTGGAAATTCATAGTATGATGTGTGACGAGCTCAAATTTAGTCGTTGAAATAAGTTTGGGCTAGATCAATAATATTTATAAAAGAACCTTTAAGTATAGAGTAAATAAATTGTCGATTCACGGAGAATTTGTGCGTTTTAATCATTTTAATTCCAAAATTTTGAGATACTGGCTCAAATTTGAAATAATTGTGTATTTCTATATTTTCAATCTTTGTAAAAATTTGGGATGATTTGGAGTTACCAATAAAAAAAGTTATTGCCTTTTCACAATTCAGTTCGCTAGGGCAGTTTTGTATAGTAGCAGGAAACTAGTAGTTGCCGGAAACCAATGTATGAATATCAGGAAATTATGATAGCAGGAAAATGCAAAAACTATGTGTAGGGTGTTTAAAAGTGTTTGATGAAAATCGTAGGATTAGATGTAGGAAATGAATAAAATATTCCATGATCATATTATTTCTTATAAAATTTTATAACTATCGTATTTATTAGTTAATCATATCAAAATATTATTAATTGTTAAATACATTATTATTATTATTAGTAGTAGTATTATTAATTTCTAAATATATTTTAATTATGTATTAATTTATTATTACTATTTTTACTAATTTCAAAACACACATTATTATTATAATTTATTAATACATTTTTAATTATTATTATTATTATTATTGTTATTATAGATTTTAATTATGTTTAATCTATTATTAGTATTATTACTAATTTCTAATACATTTAAAATTATGTATATTATTATTAATTTATTATTATTATTTTCTAAATATACTTTTAATTATGTATTATTTTTTATAATTACAATTATTATTATTATTATTATTATTATTATTATTATTATTATTATTATTATTATTATTATTATTATTATTATTATTACTATTATTATTATTATTATTAATTTCTAAATACATTTTTAATTATGTATTACTTTATTCTTATTCTTATTGTTATTATTATTTTCTAAATACAATTTGCATTATGTATTATGTATTATGTATTATTATTATTTATTATTTATTATTTATTATTATTATTTTTTTTTTCTAATAAAATTAATTATTATTTGAATTGAACTAATTTTATGCCAAATTAAATGTCCTTTTTATATTCAATTAAATTTATTATTATGATGTAAAAAAGAACAAAAAAATAAATATTATGTTGGATAAAAATATTTATTTAATTTTTTTTTGTCAAAACTAGAAAAAAATTCACTCTCTGATAAGTTTTCAAAAACCAACAAAATGGGTACTTTTGTGAATTTGGTAAGTTTGGAATCAAATTCCTTTTGACTTCCTATTGTTGAACCGAACACCCATATTGCACATCCATACAAAACATGACTTTCTTGATTTCCTAGCCTTCTAAACTCCCTGAGCGAACATGGCCTGTGTGTGTTTTTGCAAGGGAACATCTCTCAAATGGAAATTCCAATCTTTTTATGTTCTCTTCAAACAATGGAACCCTTGGATTGAACTAGATTGGCTTATTGTTCACAAAGATCCATGAAATACAAACAATTACAGAGAAGTCCTTTTCAAAACAGTGTATCATTAATCTTGTAAAATCAATATCAAATCAGAAAATCAACCAAATTAGTTGCAACAAGTTGTAAATGAAAGTAGACCAAGAATAATACAAGAAACAAGAATTTGTTTGATCTAAACAAATCCTGAAATGCAAGAAAAATATCCAACAAAATAGTGAAAAAATAGATTTTCTGGAAATTCCAGAATTAACCATGTGTAGTATTGTTTTGTGCCAACTCTGAGAGATGATATTTCCCAAGATTGGAATCCAAATAAGATGGAGTAAATTCATGTAGAAAGTAGAGGAATAATACTTCACAATGGTACTTTTTAATTAGATTTCCGACATCTATAAATACCTCAAATAAGTGAGTGAAAATGGAGCCAGAAAAAGAAAACAGTGAAGTTTTAACTTGATTGTAACTTTGGAAATTGTTAACAATTAAACTAAAGATCAAATTGGAAATCAATTTATATGGAATTAAAGTAAACAAGTTGGTTAATATACACATATTTTTAGTTTAATTTTAACATATCTAAATTTATCACAATTCACTTCACAAAATTGATCCAAAATTAGGTAGAAATTAGGGTTTCCATGTTTAGAATATTCAAATTAATTCGAACATGCTCATATTATAGGACAAAATTTTAGCAAATTGAAGGGTATTTCAATATTTTTTAACTGAAACAAGATTGTAAATTCAATCAAGAAAGAGGGAACTATATTTTACAAATTTTACACTATTACAACGAACTATATATTTGCTTTTTTTTGTTGCGAAAATACAACAAATTATATACAAACAATATATATTTTCCGGACAAGTTACATTTCCGATCCATTGGCTTTCTCATAAGACTCACACGGGGGGTAGAACATGATAATCCTTCAAATTAGTCCTACAAACCGGACATGTAACATGCGACACGAGCCAAGTATCGATGCACCGCACATGGAATACATGGCAACATCCGGGAAGCATACGAAGCTTCTCCTGAACCTCAAACTCGGACAAACAAACCGTACAATCGACATGATCCTTGGCATTCATCATTTTTACCTCCATGTTTCCCAATATCGGAAACGTGTCGACAATTGATTGGTCGAGACCACGTCTTCTCCCTGATTTCTTAGCCCTCTCTTCTTCTCCATCGGCTCGGACGGCATTAACAGAAGTTTGGTCATCACTAATTTGGCGACAATGGAAATAAATGGTAAAGGAAAGGTATAAAACCATGGGAAATACAAAGAGGAGAGAAATTAGTATATATGCAGTTGCGTATAAATTAGCACCATTTGCTATCGTTGGGTAGTAGGGAGGTGGAGGAGGAGAAATGGAGATATGAGGTGGAGGAGCATTCATGGTGTCTTCTAAATAATAATGCATGAATGAGTGGAGATAATTGTATTTTTTTTTTAGTTTGGGCTTGGCATTAATGGTGGAATTGCTGTGACCAGGTTCGTAATTGACTTTTCGGCAAGGGGATAAATGATACATGTGGATGTTTGATTATCTATCAGTAATATTATGTGTTTTTTAATGGATCATTGTTTTTCTTCTGTTTAATAACGATTTTTGTATGAATTATGTCTCTTTCGTAATATGTGGGTGAGTGGAACATCGTGCTTGAGTATTTTTTTTTATTGATGTTGCTTTATTTGATTTTTCGTCTTAAAATATAAGAAAATGACGGTGCATTTATAGATATCAACTCTATCCATCCATTAAATAGTCCTAAATTTTATATCTTTATTTTAAAACAAACGAGAGCAATTTGCTCTCCTTCAAAAAAAAAAAAAATATATCTTTATCAATCTATGATTTAGTATGTTTCTCGGAGGAAGAGGGCGGCCTAAGGGAAAATATGAACAAGGAGTTCCTAAAATATAAAATGTATATTACACAGGAGTTAATTAAATTTGTTTATTTTTAAAATTAATAATTATTCATTCAGATTCTGCTAAAAATAACATAAATACGATTTAAACGCAAAATTATTTAAAAATAATTTAAACCCTAATGTTGGACGTGGATTTAATTGCTAAACATATAATTTATTGGTGTAAAATATATTTTAAAATAATTTCAGAATAAGTTTATAGATAAAATAAATTATATAGCTATTAAGACAATTATTCATTTTGAGTAGATTTGACCGTAACCGTTGCTGCCGGTTGATCTTCGAATTCCGTCGTTATTGTCGGTTTGCCTTCTCTAACTGTTGCTGCCGGTTTGTTGCCGATTTGCTACCAATTTGCTGCCGGTTTGCAGGCGATTCGCTACCGATCCCAACTGGATCTGAAGATGGTCTAAGGAGACCGTTGTCGCTGTTTTCAAGAACTCGCTGTCAAGAACTCGCTGTTTTATTCAATTACTCTAGAAACAAAAATGAAAGACTTAAAAAAATAATATGTTATGGGGACTTGCATAATAAATATATCATGTAATCTATATCATTATTTTTTTAAATGAAAAATTATAAAAGAGATAATTCATGCATATTTATGTAAAATTTTGAAATATTATATACTGATGTAATATTAATAAGTATAAGTTTTTCAAAAAAAAATTACATATAAAAAAATTTGTTAAGAAGAATTAGTACCCAACCAAATTCAATGTATAATACATACCCCGAAAAATAAATTAACTTTTTATTTCTCACTGATATATATTTTGAATGTTATATCTACATATGTAAACAGTTCAAATGTTTCAAAAATTATATTGACAAAAAGATGTTATATCTATGTAAGTATACAATTCAAAATTATATTTCATGTAATGTCAATCTACCAACACTTTCATAAAAATCATTATAAAAACAATCAAATACTGATAATATATTTTCTAAATTAATCAAAAATTAAATTATATCCGAAGCAACGCGAGGTACTCGCTAGTATGTATTAAGTCATCTCATGTTTGATTTGTATTTAATTGCTAAAATGCATGAACAGGAAAAGAGAAGTTTGTAAAGAAAAACGAGGACCGGCAAGAACGTCTTAGAATCACTGCATGTATCGACATATTACGTAGAGGGGTGTAAACAGTCGAATATTATCCGACCGAATCGTAACCGTATCCGACAAATATCCGTATCCGAGCAGATACTTGATACGGATACATATTTTTTTTCCGAATATACGAACACGGTAACGATTTTGTTGCCGAATACAGATACATATACAAATAATATATGTATCCGGATACGAATACAGATTCGGATATTCGGATACGGACACAGATATCAAAATCATATATGTATCATCGTAGTTTTTTTTTTAATTTATTTGTTATCTTGTGTGTGATTTATTATGATTATTTTTTTAATGATACTTGAATATTTCGAATAAGAAAAATATTTACTATATCCAATGGTTGACATGATTAATTTTATATATTCATAATATTTTAAATATTATTTATGATAAAATTTAATATTTACAATTAGATTTGTATTTTTTTAGATAGACAATTTTTTTAGTAAATAATATAATTATGGTAATAACTGTTTGAGTATCCGTATTTGTATTCGATATTATCCGAGCCATATCCGCATTCGTATAATATATTAATCGTATAAGTATCCTGTTACTATTCATATTCGTATCCATATTCGGAAAAATTAAACGATACACACACACACACACACACACACACGCAAGCACGCGCACGCACGCAAAATAATTATCTATTAATATATATGATAATTAATATTATTATTTTATTATTTTATTATTTTAATATTATCAATTATTTAATAATTATATAAAAATATTAAATATACTTTTATATTATTATAATATTATATTTTATCTATTAATATATATTATAAATTAAAATAATCATTTTAATATTTTAATATAATTACTATAATATTAACAATTGAATAATAATATTATTATTACAATAATTTAGTAATATTAAATGTGCATTGATATTATTAGAATATTATATTTTATCTATTAATATATATCATAATTAAAATAATTATTTTATTAATAAATCAATCAAATTCATTTTCATGTACTTTACAATTTGTTCTCCACATCAAACAACACATGTGAGAAACAAATATCTTTTAAATTTCTATCATTACTTCAATTTTTCTAGACAACACAAGAATCCTTTAAAATCCCCCCTAGTCTTTTATATCAAATGGCCTCGTCCTTGACAAAGAAAGAAGTGGATGTCCTCAGAATATTGTGGATAGATCTTGTAGTAGATAATCCATAGATAGGCCTTTTGAATTGTTTCATACCCAAGGCCATCGTTTGGTCGTTGTACTAATCCCAACCATTTTGCGAGTAGGACATCGTTTTTCGTTTCAAGGTGGGCTAAGACAAGATCTCCATTTGAAGTTGGAAGGCATACTCGGTACCAATTTACTAGACATGCCACGTCTGAACAATAGTCGTTTCCTTTCCATATAAATATTATGATAATTTTATTAGACTCCTTTATTAAGTATTTTGGAAACTTGAAAGCTTGCATAAAGTGAATTGGGATGGCGTTAAGGACCGACTTAGTGAGAGTTAGGCGTCCACCTAGAGAGAGTAGTCTCCCTTTCCATATTGTCAATCTTTTTTGGAATGTTATTATTAAAGGTTCAGAAGCTATTTTACGAGGCTTCCTTATAGATAAGGTTAGTCGTAAATATTTTATTGGCAAGAATTTTCTCGGACATCCTAAAATTTGTTGGATGATATAGTGTTGTGTTTTCAGGATGGTCATGGGGACAAAGGCGGACTTGTCATAATTGATATGTGATGAGCGGGTTTTCGATCACTTTTAATTCGAGATATCGTTGTATGTGAAAACCAATTCAATCAACAAGTTTGGAAAATATATGTGTATAGTGGAAATATAGAAGTTCGTTCCACGAGGAGTATATGCGTCAAATAATGAATAAAATTCAGATCTTTAAAATAATTATTTCGAAGTTTCCAAAATTAATGAAAATTAGTCTACCGAGAGGTCTGAATATTATCAAATTTATCCTAAAATTTCAAACAATTTGGACAACGGAATAAAAAGTTATTAACGAATTACAATCATGTCTCTGAAAAACTGTCCCTGGAAACAGCAGGTTTTCAATTTAAGTTACAATTTTCAAAGACTCATATCAATTCGAATATTTCATGGAATTCAACGATTCAAAAAGTTCCCGAAACTAGAAATCAAGATCTACGCAATGAAGGAAACAATTTGAACTTTCTATGCAGAAACTTAATCTAAATAGGCAGAAACTTAATCGAAAAGAGAATTAAGGGCATAAATTTTTCCTAAAAGGCAGTAATTAAAGGCAAAAGATCAAGTAAAAACACCAACAAGGATTCGATTCAAGTAAACAAGAAACTAAAGATTCATTAAACCGAGAATTCTTTACACAAATCCAATTCAATTAAAACTACAAGAATTACAAAAAAGGAAAGAAAACACCTAGAGAGATGAAGTAAGCTTCGAGTCTCGTCTTGGATGCCTTCTCCGTTGCCTTGAGATGCTAGTGAGCTAGTCGCCTCGCACAACGTGTTCCTTTCGTACCAATCCACTCGCCAATCGAAGTAAGCTCCGTACCGGTTGAGTGAACTCGAGATTTGCAAGATGTCAATTGGAAGAAAGCTCCCAATCGAAGTAGAGTAAGCTCGTTTTCTTGCTTGCGCGGATTCGGATGAAGAAAGCTCCAACCCAAACCACACAACTCGATCTTCGTCGAAGTGTAGACCAAATCACCGAATGAAGTAAGCTTCTATTCGGTGCTCGATCCTAGAGAATTATCGTTCGAATTTGCAATTCTTGCTTGTTCTTGAAGGTTCTTGGACTTGCTTAAGAGGGAGAGAGGGGGAGAGAAAGAGAGTGGGCGTGAAAGTGCTCCGAAGAGCGAGGGAGAGGAAGGGAGAAGCAATCCTGCCCCAAGGGCCCTTGGGGTCTATTTATAGTGCATTTGGAGCCCTCTCATTGGTCAAGAGGTGGTTGAGAGGATTGAGGGTAGTTTGGTAATTTTATGTGAGGAAAGTGGGCTGAATGGTGGTTATGGAGTGAGTGGTTTTCGTATAGAATTTGGTGTAGACTTTTGTGTGGTATATTACTTGTCTCCTTCCTCATACATGTACCGAAATGGGCAGTATAATATATCGATTTTATCGGCGCGAGGAGAGGAAGACAACTACACTGTTGGAATGCCAAAAACTTTCGCCCAAAAACCTGAAATTATCAATAAAACACACTTAGTGAAGAAATATTCTTACAATCTTAAATATGAACAATTGTATATATAAAGTTGTGATTCAAAAGGGCTAATATCCCCAAATTAGATATCAAAAAGGTGCTTCATTTTCCTCTTATCAATATGAAATCCCGTAATCTCGGAAAAAGAGACAGTATCTCGAAGATAATATGTGAATTCTTTGAGTGAGGCTAGGCAAATATTATTGTGTCGTTCGTATATTGCGAAGGTTGAGGCCGAGGGGATACGGTTCCGGTACATGTCAAAAGGGGAGACACGTTATGGATCATCCTTTGCTGTAAATCGGCAATAATGTTGAAGCGGTATGGAAATAGCGGGTCCTCTTGCTTTAATCCTCTACGGTGTGTAAATGTGGGTCCAAGCCAGCCATTAGCAATAACAAAAGAGGATGAAGTTTCTAGTAATTTCGTAATCCATAATGTCCAACAGGGTGGGAAGCCCCTAACCTCAACAATTTCGATAGGAATGTCCAAGATAAGTTATCAAATGTCTTTTTAAAGTTCACCTTAATCATTACGGTCGGAATTTTCCTACGATGGTATAGAGATATGATTTCTTGAGTTGATAGGAAAGTTTCTATGATTGACCGATCCTTGATGAAATCTGTTTGTCTTTTGGAAATTAAAGATGGCATAAAAATTGTAGTTTATTGGCCAACAATTTACAGAATAACTTAATCGGTGCGCTAATACAACTAATTGTGATGGTGATTCTGGTTTCTGACAACTGCCAGCGAGCTTGCAAATGCCAATCTACTCCTTTTTGTCCGAGCCGCTTCTGCTGTTGTCTTGTTTCCCGTGATTGGCCTGGTTGAGGAGCTTCCGACCGGCGAGGCCGATTTGGATAGATTTTTCGGACTGGTGGAGGCCACCATAATCAAGTCTCTTGCCAAGGTGCATAGTTTTTGGAGAAATTCGATGTCGACCATGACCTTCCTCGTAGTCAGAATTGTCGGATGCGGTGTTCGGATTGTTTCTACCGAAGATTTAGAGTCAGGCTTGCCAAACTGTTGCAGGTGATACCGCGTTTATTCGGGTGATGAGTGATTGCTTATTTCCTCGGAGTAAGAGCATGATGTTGTCATAGACAGCTTGATTTGGAGACGGGTCTAGTGGCGTTGCGTATAGTTGGGGCTCAACAATTCGACCCGGCACCATCATAGGCACTCTGTATTTGAGACCTCGACTGACAGCTCTCGAGATTAGGCTCAAATCCGATACACCAACAACAACTTAACGTATTTCATGGACGTTAAATTTTCTAATGGATTGAGGTTGATAATGATAACAAATGGACCTACATCAGTGGCTAAATCATCGAAGTACCGCCCATGAAGAGGGAAATAGTAGAGCTTAATCCATACTCGATATGTCAAATCCACTTTATCCGCATAAATTGAAAGTTCTCATTTGAATGGTCCGAAGTTTGCTCGACGGAAAGGCATAAATATATTGGAGAGGACCTCGTCACGGTCCAGACCCTCCGGCAAAACTAGAACATATTGGTTCCTACCGCTGTAAAAAAATTTAATATTGGTTGTCACCACGAAGAGCTCTTCGGAGTAGAACATCGATAGCATTAATGCCTTGCACCTTGCCTGAGGAAGATCAGTTTCTCATCGGGCCTATCTTTCGGCAATCCTGTTGGATATCGGCGTCACTACCGAGCCCCGCGCAGCGGATTGAGAGGCCCGGTCCGACCCGATCCCGAGGACCACGTCGACGACTCGAACGTACGAATCCTAAACTACATGCAACTACATATGAATATAATTATTATATACATAGAAACATACCACATGAAATTGATCACGGAGACGGGTTGTTAAATTAGTTGCTTGCTTGTTTGCTTGCTTCGATTCCGGCGACACGTGTTGGTTCAAATTTCCTGATAGTTTGATTATTTCAAAACACTGTCAGTACTAATGTATACATCCAGAAAAGTGCAGGATAACATAGGTACGATACGAAGATGAAGGAGGACTTGTGAAGGAAGACTTCATTGGATTACATCAAGAATCAGGACATGAAGTCTCAACATAAACAAGAAAAGAAGAACGCAAGGAAGGCCATTGGAATACATCAAGACTCAAGATGTTGAAGCCTTCCGTGAGTGGGACACGCCACAAATAAACCATAGGTACAAACCTAGTAGAACTCAAGTAAAATCATGTTCAAAATAACAAAGAGTTCAGTCAAGCAGGAAGTGCGTTCTGAACGAACTCAAAGTCCGTTCAGAACGGACTTGCTAAATATCAAAACTTTAAAGCTTGATTAGAACCAAACGTGTCCCAGGGATGTGTGCGTTCGAACGAACAATCATGTACGTTCGAACGGACAATTAGAATCCATTCACACACCTTCTGAGTGCGTTGAACGGACAATCTTTCCTGTGAACGGAAATATGTCACAGGGATGTGTGCGTTCGAACGAACACACATGTGCGTTCGAACGGACAACCTGGAATCCGTTCACCCACTTTTCAGTGCGTTGAACGGACTCTTGTTCCTGTGAACGCAAAATGCTATGTATAATTGAGTCCGTTACGAACGGACATTGTCCGTTCGAACGGACCCAAGATGTACTTGCACGTTATTTTGAAACGGCTAGTGCAAACTTCAAGTGCGTTCTGAACGGACTGTATGCGTTCGAACGCACTGCAAGTTTTCTGAAGGATTTCTATAGAGAGTATAAATAGAATGCTTCATGGGTCTCTCTCTCTCACTTCCTCAATTTCAAACTTTCAAACCTAAAAAGAGAGAAACCCTAAGCTGTGATTTTCTATATCCATTGATAGCTTGAGAAACCTCTTTAGATCGTTGATCTACTTTCGATATTCTCCACTAATCGTATCCCACTCACGTGACCGATCACGTTGTAGCTCGATTAGTGAAAAAGTGTAATAGGCTAGTGCAACAAATTGTAAAGAGCCTAAGCTATAGATCGATAGAAGCGTGTAAATCGATCTAGGCAAATCCTTGTAATCGAGTTGAGTTGGAATTCAATCGAAAGCCAAAAAGAGGCACAAGGCATTCCCGGAGACGTAGGTACTCGCAAATAATTGAGTCGGTCAATTAAGCGAGTAAAGGGTGAGTTAAAGCTACAAAGCAACCACCTACCGAACTTCGTAAACAAACATCTTGTGTCAAAGTGTTTGTACGGTATCATCTTTATCATCTAAATTATTATTTATTCCGCACCGTAAATTAGGTTTAAATCTAAACTAAGTGTAAGTTAGATTGCCAAATTTACCCCCCTCTAGGTTAGAATTAATCAACAACACGCACGTCCCACGCCCGCGCGATTCGACACCTAATTCGAAGCTCCTTTGTCGTATACAACCGGAATTGCTCCGGTTCGTCTCCGACCCTGCTCGACCTTGCTCTCGATTGATCACAACAGAGAATCTCAGTTGAGATTCCTCTACTCGTATCCACCTCGAGCTTTCGTCTTTCGGTTGCGGCGAATTCCCCTATAATTCCCACAAACTTGCTCAAGATCCAATCTCCTTTCTTTTTCTCTTTTCTTGTCTCACAAGAACTTTTACGCTCGTAATTGAATTCTTAATAAAAGACAAGTGAGAGTAGCACTCAGCTAATGGAAAAAACTCGTTAAACAAGGGATTAATCAAAATTGTACATAAAATGGAATGAAAATGAAACAACTCGAAACTTGGATGAAATTCTTCTTTTGATCTTGCCAAGTCGCACAACTCAACCTCCTAAGAATTTTGTTGCTTTTCGTTTAGCGAATTTTCTTCTTTTCCTTAATGTTTTTTTTTTTTTTTTTCTCTTCTCTCCTTAGGGTTTCATGAATGTTTTCTCTTCCACGTATAAAGAGAAGGGAGGCTTATTAAGCCGACTAAGAAAGTTAGTGGAATTGCACTTTTTATACATAACCCTTAAATCTTACATATTTGCAAACCATTTAATTTACATCTATATGGGATTTATTTTACAAAATCTAGTTTTACTATTGTTAATGGTTTGATCATTTTGTAAATAAGACCTTATAATATATTTATTTAAATAACCCATAAAATGAAATTACGGTTATACCCTTTCGAAAATTTTGACACATAAGAACTCGGTTTTGATCGTTGGAAGAGTTATATTTTTAATATGAGTCTTATATTCTGAGATTTTAGGAATAATAATCTACAAATATCAAAATCATATTTTTGATATTTATTACAAAAGTGATTCAATTATTTAGTATATTGGACTGATTTTTTAATGATCTAGGTTTTCAAATTAAAACCATGTAAATAAACTTCCATCTTTTTATATCTAATCATGGATGAAACATCCCTTTCATTTTAATAAAAAAAATATAATATTAATTGTTTACCAATTCTGAAGTAGAGTTTAGCATCTAATTTATATAGGTTTTATGGGCAAAATTTATATAATGTTGATTGATTATCAATTGTATATCTATTGTATTGTTGGTAGCATGACTCGTAACTCGTTTGTTTGTCGCAGTTTCTGACAATAGTAATTTGTTTTCCTGTTGATAATGTAATGTAGTATTTTTTATGTCGTAATTTTAGTTTTTATTGGTAGAATTTGTTCTTATAATGATTTTCAATTTTTTTAAAAAAAAATTTCCAACTTTTTTACCAATAGTCCGATTTTTTTTCCGACTAGTCCGAGTCTGGTCTGAATCGACCGAGTTCCAACGAGGCCGGCCGAGTCCGAGTCCGATATTCAGAACCATGATGTAAACTAATTGGCGGGGTTCAATTTGGAGTGTGATTTTGAATTCTAAAAATATAATTTCTAATAGATTGATTATATATCAATTACTTATAAACGGGGATATATGAGTCAAAAACTAATGAGTATTTTGGAATAAAAAGATTATGGATATAAAAACGCGAATCATAATTTTTTGAATTGGATTAAACTCTTACCAATTTTCAAAGTATAAATATCTATGGATAAGGATACCAAAGTAGATTTCTAATCGTAACTAGATCTTTCATTTTTATTTTTCTATTTGAATAGATAGAAAATACAATTGATTGGAGCAAAATAGCTAAAAACGATAATTCTGGTTTGCTCGAACCATCATCATATTATTTCTGCTCAGTGAAAACCAAATTCTTTTCCTAAAAGAATCCTACAAATAAAAAAAAAATAGGGAACCAAATAACTAAGCTAAGAAAATTCTATAGAATTGCTCTTCCCAAGAGAGATTAGAAAGTTGACATAGATGTTATGAATCTCATTTCTTTCGATGAAAATACGGAAATCTTCCATAAAGGAATCGAATGAAAGAAACCTCTTCATTTTTCTTAAAAAAAAACTCATATAAAATAAATTATTACAATTTAATGAACTAATTTGCTTATCCATCAAAATAAACAAACAGTCGAAAATGGAGAACAAACAACACCATGATTTGAACACATTCCGGAAACATGCGGATAATCTCATCTAGGATGCATACAGGCATATCTAGCCGAATCGTAGTTGTATCCGCAAAATATTCGGATTAAAAACAATTGTATCCTGAATTTAAATTTTCTTTTTGTGGAAAATATTAAAAAATCGTTTTCTCTGTGCACATATATGTTAAATAAATTAAAACAAACACATATATACAATGAAAAGAAGAAAACTAGAACCTGATTAACCAGACTACCAAGAATTACTAATTCTCAAATCGTACTAATCTGGTAAAAACAACTCACATAAATTTTAAAATGCAAGGTAAAATCAATAAATATGATCACTTAATTAATTGCGTAGTTCTTATCTAACTTCACACAATAATGTGATTATTTATTTCCTTCAAATTAATCCGGCAAACAGGACAAGTAACTTGCGAGGCCAACCAAGTATCAATGCACTCCACATGAAAAACATGGCGACAACTCGGTATCCTGCGAAGAATCTCATGATCTGAAAATTCAGACAAACAAATTACACATTCTGCATTCGCAGTAATTAGCCGCATGACATCATTTCTCTCCAATATGGAAAACATTTCTATCGTAAATTTATCGAGACCTCCTTGACTCTCTGTCCCCTCGTCTTCGTCTTGCCCATTGATCATATCGGGAGCTTCTGTATTCGCAGCAATTTGACGAAGAGTATTTGCTCTTCTTTTGCAAAACCATACGAGTATAAAAAGTATGATTAAACAAGGACACACTATAATGCCAAACAAAACTAAGAAGCTTCTAACTGGATCATATGGGACATTGAGGGAAGGTGGAGGTGGTGGTTGTGGTAAGAAAAACGGATTCGGTGGAAAAGGAAAACTCATAACTTAATTTTCCGATTGATTTCGGTGTATTTTTTGAGGGAAGATTATTATTGCAATCGAGTGTTTCATTATAAAGAATTTTGCAATATCAATTGGGTACAATTATGGACGTTGGAAATATATTTTTTATGGAGTTTGTACCACAGCTATCACATTGATAATAATTTTAAAGTGAAAGAATCTATTTGTTTATGCTTAAAAAATGATATGCAAGCAAGTAAACTTGGTAAACAGAAGGAAAAAAAGGAGTTTGTGTTGACCTTAATTATAGTGCAACAAAAACATATACAGGCCGAAACTATTTAATTAGGCCAAATTGGGCCTTAAACTAGACTGATTATTACATTAGGCTATTAAGAATCTAAGATCATACTTATGTCACTGCTGGCGTCAGTATGGTCGATGGATTTTGCCCTGTTGTGATCAATTAAGGTCTTTGGTTTCTGGAATGATCTTAGAACCCTTGACTCAACATTAACAATGGGAAAATATAGTTAAACAAAGATAAATCTGCACTCTATAAATAAGCGGGCCACCACCATAAGTCCACAATTAAGACTATTAAATTAAGAAAGTGAAGTCCATAACAAAGACTAGGTAAAAGAAAATTATCTTAAAAAACTAAACCCGGTCAAGCACCGTCATCTCCGAGGCATGTGTATCCTCACTTTGACTTTCTCCAGATCCGGATCCAATAAAAGCAACACTCCGGTAACTCGCCGGAGCTCCGGCACCTTCCGCAAGTGGAAAGACTCTCTTAAACGATCCCTCGCCTACCTCCGCTTCTGTTCGCCGTCGAAAGGAGAACGACTTGACAAATCCCCATAATCTTCCGCTCCTACCGCTTTCTCTTCTTTCAAATGCATAACCAGCCATGCTGACTGATCTTCGATGCCTCCGAGCATCCTCGATCTCCCTCCTGACATGATCCGGCAATCTTAACGTGAATCTCTCTAACCCGTTCATCATGCTAGATTTATGATCTTGATTTTCCACGTGGCCATCTGTGATTTGCTCCTCAGCTGCCACATCAGTAATCGAAGTGATGGAAGACTCATTGGATGGCAGGGATGGCTTAGTCAGGTCGGCGCGACAAACCGGACAAGTGACGTGGCTTTCGAGCCACTTGTCAATGCAGTCTGGATGGAACACATGGTAACATCCTGGAAGCAATCGTAGTGAGTCATCATTTGCAAACTCTGACAAGCAAACCGCACACTCGAGTGGTCGCTTTATCGTGCTCAGCGCCTTAATGGCCGCATATTCCATTATAGGAAAGGTTTCTATCACGGACTGGTCAAGGCCTCGTCGATTGTTTCTTTCATCGGGATCAAGGACAGTTGTTGCAACACTGGTGGTGGATGGGCGAATAATAGTTGTGTGACTTGTCGCGCGGCCATACATACAACGGTTGTAGTAGACGGAGAAAAAAGCTATAAGAACGAAAATGGCGAGAAGGGCTGCGAAGATCGAGCCCGTGGTTGTAGAAAACCCAGAGTTGATGGAGTCATGCGACCCCGTTGGACCGTTGGTTTGAGCAATAGAAACGTGGATAGTCTGGAGAAGGAGTACTAGGATCATATAGTGATCCATGGATGAAGAAGGTCGAGTGGACGGGGAGATGAAATGAGCGTATGAGGAAGGAGAGTAAGAGTTGTGTTTATGAAGTTGAGTGGTGTTAACCTTGCTTTATTGTTTTGACTTTTGATTGTACTTCCCCATTAATATTTTGTAATAAGATAATTAGCTTTGTTTGACATGGGCCTTTATTGCATCTATATACCTAATGGGCCATAGACCTTCAATAATGCCTCGTGAAGTATGTTTAATTGAAATTTTAAATTTTCATATAATCGTACAAAGTCAGCTAGATAACTTAATCTGGAATAAATCAACAAAATCAAGGATAGATCAAGTACAAACACAAAAAGAAGTCCCTACAACCCATTATGAACAAGCTTTATTCGATGTACAAGATTAAAAAATTGTAAAATACTGACCACTCGATTAACAATCCTTTAAAGTAAAAACAATATATGAATTACCTAACAAAACTAACATTGTATATGCTCAAACAATATTGTTTTCTCTAGCATTACTTGAACCCATATTGACCTCACTTAAAGTATCATGTGAACCGGACACCATCGGAACGATTCGTTTACTCTCGCCTTCGTTCCTCCACCTGCTAGATAGTGTTTTGATCAACTCACCCCACCTACTGCTTCTACCGGACCACCTCCCGACCAGACTGGCTGACCGTCTAATCATCCGATCATCGCTCTCCAGCTCCATCATTTCAGTCATCACCACGTCTCGTTCACGCCCAATCAAGCAATGATTGCTAGCTAGAACGCCAGGGTCGGAAAGGTCAGACCGACAAATAGGACAAGTGACATGACAAACAAGCCATGTACCTATACAACTCGGATGGAACACGTGGCAGCATCCTGGAAGGATGCGAAGCATATCATCATTCTCAAATTCTGACAGGCATACTGCACAGCCATGTCGACCCTTCACGTGTTTTAGCTTCTTTACGGACTGATAGGGGATTATATGAAAGCTCTCTATTACCGACGGATCAAGGCCAATTGTATCCTTTTCTATGTCTTCGGATATAATACCTGCGATAGTAAATGTATTTTCGGTATGTCTAGCGGTGTTTCTGATAGTGGTGATCGTTCGGGAGTCGGCACGACAACAAAAGAAAACTGCTAGAGCGAAGGAGACGGCACAAGCAATAATTAAGACGAAGAAAAGAATTAGAGTTGATGAGTTCTCCATGAATTCTGGTGAGAAGAATTATTAGTAGCTCAAGATTGGAGATAAGACATGTTGGATATTGAAGGGGGGTTAGGATTAGGATATGTTGGTGATGTATTGGACGGTTCGAAAGTCAAAACTCAATAATTGGCCAATAGAAATAGAAGAGCGGGTTTAGACTTTAGAGGTGAGGTGAGATTACATAAATTATTGGTTTACGCTTGTGCACGCAATCATTGGATTATTTTGTACTTAGTAAAAGAGTCCAATACGCTATATTGGAGGTACTTACTAGTCCTTAGTTAGCCAAATCGCGTATGATACGCGTATTATACACGTATTTTCCGAATTTTGTATAATATGCGAACTTCGCGTTTCCATTCCTAAGATTCGGATATATTCGCGACTTTTAATCCCGTGAAACATTCGGGCCGTATTTTTAAAAAATTCGTCATGTCAAAGTTGGAACTTGGCAAGTTATAACATTACAAAGTTATAAAGTTGTGCTTCAGCATGGGACAATAATTATAAAATATAACAAGTCTAATTTACATTTTTAGTCAACATAAGTTAGTGAGGCAATTGCCAACTATATGTATCAAATAATGTTTTCAAATATTTAATTCAGGCAACAATAATTATCCTTCCCATTAAATTTACACCACTTTGGAGCCAAACCACGAGGCCACGTCATCCGCTACTGTTCACCCTCTTAAACGTATTGTTCACGAGTTACTGTTCATAATTATACTGTTCACTGAATTTACTGTTCGCAGATTTTTTCTTTTTTTTACCAAACTGCGTCTTTTATGCGTCTATGTTCCAAGCTGCGTTTTTTTGTGCTTATTATAACAGTTTTGATTGGTACCAAGTTGCGACTTTTATGTTTTTTTGTTTGCCTTTTTTAGAATTTAATTTATTTCACATATCTGATATTCTAAATAAAACATTTGAATTTTTCTTTTGGAACATATGATATGCTTTTAGGAGGAAAAAAGTTTGTATTTATTACGTAATACTTGTGAGACTATTTAATATCATAGTTTTTTTTTTTAATTAACATTTGGATAAAGTTGAAAAGTTTGATTTGTACTTATAACGTTTTACATAAAATTATTATTTTATGATCATAAAAGATTTTGAAATATCGCAGCGAAGCGCGAGAAATATTTCTAGTAATAATAATAATAACAAGGGACCGACTAATATATTTTTATGGGTATGCACTTACATGTTCAAAAATGGACAGTTTGCTTTTTGTTTCAATTTTTATCGTATTTGTACTCTCAACACACGGCCCCAAAAAATATAAATTATTATACTAAATGTATAATTCAGTTAAAAATATATATACAAAATATTACTTATATAAAATATCTATATATCATACATACATAAATGTATATCATGTAACATAAAAATATGTAACATGTATTGCATTCAAAAAAAGATATATCATACATCTAAAATTTTTTAACAAACAAACATGCAACATACATGTAAAAAAGAACATAAGTATTGTATCAATAAAAATATATTATACGTCTAAAAATGTGTCATACATTAAAAAAGATATCAAACACGGATGAAGGTGGCGTGTGTGTGAAAGTGCACAAAAGATGATCAAAATCGAAAAGAGTCAATATTTCACGCGTCATTTTTTACACATGCACATAGAGTGCACAATTGTTTCTCTAATAATAATAATAATAATAATAATAATTGGCAACATAATTTTATTATTTCATTTAATACATGTATTCCAAAGTTGGTAAATGACAAATTTATTTCGATAACATATAATATAATGTTGAAAATAAATGATTAGTTATTTGTTTTTTTTTAAATGTTTTTTTTGCTTTAGTAGTTTTTTTCTTCTTGCTACACTAAAGGTTAGTTATCTATTGTTTTGTAAAAAAAAAATTGTGTTTAATTAACTTCTCGTATTTGAATAAAATAATTGGGGAATATATGCAGTACATGTTGCCGGATTTTTCTCGCCGAATCTATAACAGAAACTGTATTTTACACAAACGTACACGAATACAAATATTTGCCGGTCAAGTTTTTTTATCCGAATTTTTCATCGTATTGAAAACCGTACGATCCGAATTATAGGCGAACGTATCACGTATCGTATTATTGTCGTATTCCGAATGATTGACTATGCTTACTACTAGGTAAATAAAAATTTACTCTGAAAAAGAAGTAATTAAAAAAATCAACTCACATCGACATATTAATTTGTCAAGACTTGAATGGGCCATATATTAATATTGTCCAAAACTATAAATTCAAGAAATGACCATATTTTTTATGATACAAAGCCCATCAATATTTGGATATGGTCTTATTTGCGGTTTGGGCTTTTTTTATTTTGCTAGGTTTTTATTTAAACAATGGAATAGACTAATATTTCATGAATTATATTATATATAAACACTACCAATAAAAACACGAAACACTATCAATGGTCTTTGGTCGAGTAGTAAAGTGTTTAGCACAAGATACAAAAAATCAAGCGTTCAAGTCCTATTGGTATCACTTTAAATACACTGTGCAGCACAAGCTTTTTCTCTTAAAAATATATTAGATCTAGCTACTTCAAATGCAAAGTTACAGATACCCCTATGTGTTGGCCTAAACCCTAATAAACAAACAACAATTATGATGTCTCTATTTGCAAAATGAAAAGCTATATGATTCTTCGTAACTCATTATTGTGATCCTCTAAAGGTGAATTTTTAATATCATGATTAGGCTGTATGGAATAATTTGACCGAGAGAGGTAATAATTTTGTACTAAGAGGTCCGAGCACTTCACGTCACTTAAGTTGCCACGTGAACTTTGGTGCTACTACTGCCCAATCCAATCACACAAAAACAATGTTACATGTGTAATCCAGGCAATTTTGCAGATATAACCTTCCTTTACAAATCATTACATGTACTTTATGGTTCTATTGTTTGCTACAGTTACTAAAAATAAGTATTGTAAGTGGTTCTCACATTCTATTCACATTCATATTTTGTTCATACTTTCCTTTTGTCGTACTTTGATAAATAAATTAAAATTCTCGTGATTAATATTTTAAATAGCATGTAGCAGGAATGTATCGTTTCGATATTTATTTATCGTTTAGTGTTAACGGACGATATAACGTCGCTTCACTATCGCAGCGAATATCGATCATAATGTTGATTTTTATAATATTACATAATGTATCCATAATTTAGTCGGTACAAAATTCAAATATAACTTTTTTATCCTAACAAATAATATAATAATTAATTACTTAATCCGAAAATTCATATTTCAAAATAATATAATTAGTCCAAGTGCCCTATAAAATCATCCAAAATGTACATACTACAACAGATGGGCTTTTCAGCGACGGGACCCTATTTTCATCGATGGGCCGTCGCAAATATAAGTCGTTTTCACCGACGGGCCGTAGCTAAAACAGTATTTCCGACGGTTTTCTTTTCCGACGGCCCATCGCAAATTACGACGGCCCATCGGAAGACCTAAACCCGTCGCAGAAGTCCACCGTCGGCCCGTCGGAGAAGACAAACCCGTCGGTGATGTTCAGCGGCGGCCCATCGGTGATAAAAATCCCGTCGCAGATGTATTCAAAAAACCGTCAGAATTCAAAAACATCACCGTCGGCCCGTCGGCCCATATATACCGTCGCAGAAGGCCCACCGTCGGCCCGTTGGAGAAGAAATACCCGTCGGTGATACTCAGCGTCGGGCCGTCGGTAATAGGATTTAAGATTTATATATATACCCCCAGCCAGACTTATCTTTCTTTTTCCCTCACTTCTCTCCTCTTCCCCCTTCGCCCAGCCCCCTGTCTCCCCCTCTTCCCCCCTTTCGCCCAGCCAAGCCCACCCCACCCCAGCCCCCCTCTTCTTCCTCCTTTGCCCAGGCCCCGTCCTCTTCCTCTTGCTGCGCCCGGCCCAGCCCACCCCAGCCCCCCTCTTTTCTGGTCCTCCTCCTGCTCCTCGTCCTCGTTTCTGGTCTGATATTGAAGGTATGTATTTCTTCATTTTTTATGGTCGGTTTTAATTTTGTTTTTGTTGAGTTGATTTTTTCTGGTCGGCTTTAAATCTTTTTTTTACGTCTAGTTTTGTTTCTGGTCTGAATTTTAAGTCTGTTTATTTTACAATTATTTTTGAATCTAGGTTTGGTTTTTTTTTTTTAATCAGATTTTATTTAATTTTTTTTTTTTGAATCAGATTTTTGGAAGGCTTCATTCTCTCGGCTGTTGTCTCTCTGCTTAATTCTCTCGGCTTAAATCTCTCTGGCTTAACTCTTGGTTGAAGGTATTTTCATCTCTCTCGGATTTTTTGAATTTGTATTTGTAGGTTTAAATAGGTTTAATTAGGTTTAGTATAGATTTTTAGGTTTAATTAGGTTAATTAGGTTTAATCTGTTCTAAGTTTTTAGTTTAATTTAATTTTTTTTTTTGAATCAGATTTCTGGAAGGCTTCATTCTCTCGGCTGTTGTCTCTCGGCTTAATTCTCTCGGCTTAAATCTCTCTGGCTTAACTCTTGGTTGAAGGTATTTTCATCTCTCTCGGATTTTTTGAATTTGTATTTGTAGGTTTAAATAGGTTTAATTAGGTTTAGTATAAATTTTTAGGTTTAATTAGGTTAATTAGGTTTAATCTGTTCTAAGCTTTTAGTTTAATTAGGTTTTTGAATGTGCGGTTTTTGAATCTGTTTTAAACTTTAGGTTTAATTAAGTTAGGTTTAAATTTGTTGTAGGTTGAAATCTGTTTTAAATTTTAAATCTGTTGTAGTTTAATTAAGTTAGATTTAATTAAGTTAGGTTAAATCTGTATTTCTAGGTTTAAATAGGTTTAATTAGGTTTAGTATAGATTTTTAGGTTTAATTAGGTTAATTAAGTTTAATCTGTTCTAAACTTTTAGTTTAATTAAGTTTTTGAATGTGAGGTTTTTGAATCTGTTTTAAACTTTAGGTTTATTTAAGTTAGGTTTAAATTTGTTGTAGGTTTAAATCTGTTTTAAATTTTAAATCTGTTGTAGTTTAATTAAGTTAGGTTTAATTATGTTAGGTTAAATCTGTATTTCTAGGTTTAAATAGGTTTAATTAGGTTTAGTATAGATTTTTAGGTTTAATTAGGTTAATTAGGTTTAATCTGATGTAAACTTTTAGTTTAATTAGGTTTTTGAATGTGCGGTTTTTGAATATGTTTTAAACTTTAGGTTTAATTAAGATAGGTTTAAATCTGTTGTAGGTTTAAAATCTGTTTTAAATTTTAAATCTGTTGTAGCTTAATTAAGTTAGGTTTAATTAAGTTAGGTTAAATCTGTTTGAATCTGTCGTAGTTTAATTTGCATTGATTTTAAATCTGGATTTTTAGGTTTAAATAACTATTTATTTTTGGAATTTTGAATCTGTTTAAAATATGTTTTAAATTTTGTAAGTATTTTAAATCGGGATTTTTTTAAATCTAATTTTTTTAAAATCTGTTTTGAATTAATTATAAAATCTATTATTTTAAATATGTTCATTACGTTTTTTGAAATTTGTTTAATAAATTGTTATTATTTTTAGGAAACTTGGATTCTGCACTTTTTGACGAATTAATTAATCAACTCCGGACCAAGGTTAATAAAGTTCAATTTTTAAAATTTATTTGTTGATATTGTGTGTGTGAAAAATAATATAAATATCTTAGTTTGTATTTAGGATTTTAGAGTTATTTGGAAATATGGTAGAAAAATATTAGGTTTAGATTTAGGTTTTAATTGTTGTTTGGATGTAGTACTTTATTTGTTGCGATTATAATTTATGGTTATATAATGTTGAGTTATGAAATTTTTAATATATTTTTTATTACAAAAAATATAAAAAGAATAAAAAGAATATGTATTAAATTATATTAAATTTATTTTTAATATGTTGATGAAATTTATAACATATATTTAAAAATATTTCTAATATGGCTATTTCAAAATTTAATTAATTTTGTTTAGTATGAATACAAAAAAATATAATTAATTTAAAATTATGATTTAAAAAATAATATAATATGATCTTATATCTTAGTATGATAACTTATTTTGTAACTTTGTATGATATTGAAACAAAAATATGTATTATTTTTTTGTATGAATAAATTAATATTGGATGCTTAATATATAATCAAAATTAAGAAAGTTTTTTGAAATATATTATGTTATTATTTCGTATTACAAATTTGTACTCCATCCAAACAAATTTTTAGTTTATAGTATTTCATATAATTAATCTTCGGAGACATTATTATTCCAACTTCTCAATAGTATGTCATATATTCTAAAGAAATTTTCGGTAGTGTTGTTCCAATTTTTTTCCCAATTCTTTCACTTAATACCAATCTTTCCGTTATGGTTGAGTTTTGGAATGGAATGATTTTATGTCGGATTAACTAATTTCTAACGAATTCTTCGAGCCATTGTTATTTCGACATCTCAGTAGTATTTCAAACTTTCTAAAGAAATCTTTGGCAGTGTTGTTATTCTAAATTCTTTTCCCCAATTCATTTTCTAAATTCCAATTATTTTCAATGTTAGAATTTCTCTCGATGGAGATTGATCGTTCTTGGATGTATAATCATTCTCTCACGATTGACTTTTGGAATGGAATGGTTGATTTCCTTAATTTCGCTTAATACATCCCGATGAATTGCCAATAAATAGCCAAGGAAAAAAATGTACTTGGTGCCCATGTAAGAATTGCCAAAATTCTTTTCTTCGTATCCATGATGATATAGCAACCCATTTAAGTACTGCCGGTTTTATGCCGGACTATCTAATCTGGTCAAAACACGGACAGGGCGATTCAAATTTCGAAATTGGTGGGTCGTCGTCATTCAGTCCCAATCGGATGGAACAAATGGTTCGTGATGTTGCCGGACCTTCGTTTGATTGGAAAGAAGAAGTAGAGGAGGATGAGGAACCAAATTCTGAAGCTGCTCGTTTCTTTGAGATGCTTCGAGCATCTGATGAGACTTTATGGGAAGGACCAGGACTTTCAGAACATTCTTTAATGTCTGTTGTAACCATGTTGTTGAATGTCAAATCCGATTGTGAAGTTACGAAAATAGCTTTCGATAGGTTCTTGTATGTAATCAAAAACTTCGTTATCCCTCGGAAAAATAAAAATAATTTTCCTGAAAATTTTAATGAATCTAAGAAATTCATCAAAGGATTGGGTATGCAGTATGAGAAAATTGATGTATGCCCGGATAACTGCATGCTCTCGATTGGTCGTACCTGAATTAGAAATTCCATCAACCGAGTATTTCCAAGAAGTAGAACAAGTGAGAATCGAGCCAGATCATTCGATTGTAGATGTGAATGGACCGTTACATGTACCGGGCGTTGTTGATCTTGTAGACGTCAATGAAATTAATCTTGTCGAAGAAGAAGAAGAAGAAGAAGACGACGACGATGATATTGCACTCCACGAGGACGATTTATGGTTGGATTAGGATTATTTTGATTAGTGTTATGTTTGTGTTCGAGTTTAGTTTTTTCGATTAGTGTTATGTTTGTCGTGAAGTTTAGTTTTTTCGATTAGTGTTGTTTTGTATGTTGTCGTTATTGACTTTAGCTGCGGATTTTGGAATTTGATCTTGTTGATTTTGGATGATTTAGTATGGTTATGTTATATATTATTTCATTATTTTGTTTATTTTATTAAATTTGATAGGTCATGGTTTTCACTCGAGGACGTGCTCATCATGCACTTTGGTCCGAGGAGGATGAGGTCGATGAGAATGAGGTCGAGGAAGCTGCGGATGAGGTTGTACCGCCGGAGGTCTTGGAAGCTGAGGATGAGCTCGAGGGTGATGTGGATGGGGCCGAGGGTGGTGGGGATGGGGCCGAGGGTGATGTGGATGGTGTGGTGGGTGATGTACCGCCTCGTAAGAAAGGTCGTGGCCCTAATGCCATGACTCGGATTACCGGCTCCACCTTACCTATTATACAGTTCGGTACGACATTCATGATTGACCTGCCAGGTATTTATTTGTATATTTGTATTTAATAAAATTTAATTAATTCAAATAATTTAATTTATTTAATGCATGTCTTAGGTAACTTTGGGGCGGATTTGACTCGTGATCTTAATCGTATCATGAAGGGATACAACGAAGTTGGTTATACGAAGTGGGGCACGGATTGGAATGAGAAATTGAAAAAGGCGGTTTATGCAAATTTCTTGGTATTTTTGTGAATTTCATGCTATTTAATATATATTTATAATTATTTTATGCGGAATTCTTAAGATTTTTTTTGTGACAGAAACGTTATCACTTTGCCGAGGGTCAGAACATAGCAGATTGTGAAAAACGCTTGAAATCATGGTGTGGCAAGCTTTGGAGGGATATTACGAGGGAGGCCCGTAAGGCGGCAACACTAAAATTCGGGGATGACATGCGAACTTGGATCGAGCCTCCGTCAAATGCTGTCCTAACTACTCCACCAGATTTCTCTACTGCTGCTTGGACGAACATGGTGCGGAAATGGATGAATAATCCAGATTGGATGGAGGCATCTGCTCGAAACAAGGCTAACTGCAATGCTGGAGACGTGCACGGTCATAGCACTTCTGGATCGATTTCACTCGCAGCCCACAAAAAAAAAATGGTACATTACTATTTAATATTAATTAATTATTTATTAATATTATGTAATTATTTATTAATAATATTATAACTATTAAAATAAATTTATTATTATTTAATTATTTATTTTTATTATATTTATTGAAATATTATTAATATAAATTTATATTATTTATTAATATTATAATTATTAAAATATTATTTAATTATTTATTAATATTAATATTATTTAATTATTTATTAATATAAATTTAATATTATTTAATTATTTATTTATATTATAATTATTGAAATATTATTAATATAAATTTATATTATTTATTAATATTATAATTATTAAAATATTATTTAATTATTAAAATATTAATATTACTTAATTATTAAAATAAATTTATTATTATTTAATTATTTATTTATATTATTAATTATTAATTAATATACGATATTACAAATTGTTGTTCTAAATTTTGAAGGAGGAGCGCAATCCAGACGTTCCCGTCCGATTCTTGGATTTGTTGAAGGTGTCGAAGGTTCGTAAGGGTGGCACTGCTTATATCGATCAGAAGTCCGTCGCAGTAAAGGTATATTTAAATTTTCAATTTGCAATCATATTTGTTATAATCGAACGTGTTGTATTTATGTCACGAAGGAGAATTACGAAGCCGTGATGAAGGAGAAGTACGGTGAAGATTGGGCGGAGTCTCACGGCGATGATCCTGCTACGTATGTTCAGGTGTCAGGAGGGAGATCGCACGGACGTTTCTATACGATAGATTTTGTGATCGATCCGGCTTTGGCGTCTACTCCTGTCTCATCGACATGGTCTTCTCCCTCGTGTCAGAACGCGACTTCAGCATGTCGCGATTCGGAAGAAAATGATAGATTCGAGATGTTTAGGCGGCAAATGGAGGAGGAAAGTCGCAAGCGAGAAGAGGAAATGAATAAAAAGATGGAGGAGGAGGTCAAACGCAAAACAGAAGAGACTAAACGTGCGATGATGGAGACCATGTATTCCACGTTTTCGCAGTTCACACAGCAGCAGAACATGTTTTGTCAGCGTCTTTTTCTCCAGCAGGTAAGTAGGTATTTCAATTAATAATATTTTTTAAATTTCGGAAGAAAATGATATATATTTATTTTATTCACAAGGGACAGGGTTCGGGATCCGGATCGACGGGATCGGGAGGATTAGGAGGTTTGGACGGATCTCAGCAGAATATGTTCTTTCCTCGTCAATTTTGGCCATAGGTAAAAAATTATATGTACAATAAGAAAAAATATAATTTTTTTTTCATGTATCTTACTTTTTATGTACAAATGTTTGGAAAAGGGCTCGGGGTTCGGCATGGGATCAGGAGGTCAAGGAGGTTACGATGGTTTTCATAATCCCGGCATGTTCTCGTCTCCTCCCCTCCAGAATTCAGGTTCGGATTTTCAGAATGTACTGCGGTCTCCTTTCCCACAGATGTTCATGGCGAATATGTCGCAGCAGAATCAGGACACATCGACCCGACCATCGAATGTATGTATATGTTAAATAAAAACTATATAATTATTATAGTAGTATAGTTTCATATAACAATTCATTAAATTCAGGAGACATCGACCCGACCGTCGAATTTTGGTCCCGCAAATGATTTTCTTGGAGGTTTCGATGGTGATAATTTGAATGAGAATTAGAGAGAGTTTATTTGACTGTTGTATTTGGATTGTTGTATTTGTGGATTGTCGTATTCGGATTGTTGTATTTGTGGATTGTGGTTGGGTTGTCGTGGCTTATTTATTTGAATTGTCGTGGTTTCATTTTCTGGATTGTTGTATTTGAATTGTTGTATTTGTGGGTTGTCGTGGCTTAATTATTTATTTAATATTATTAATATAAATTTAATATTATTTAATTATTTATTAATATTATAATTATTAAAATAAATTTATTATTATTTAATTATTTATTTATATTATTAATATAATTTAATTATTTATTAAAATAAATTTATTATTATTTAATTATTTATTTTTATATTATTAATATAAATTTAATATAATTTAATTATTTATTAAAATAAATTTATTATTATTTAATTATTTATTTTTATATTATTAATATAAATTTAATATTATTTAATTAATTATTTATATTATTAATATAAATTTAATATTATTTAATTATTTATTAATATTATAAATATTAAATTATTAATAATACAAATTTAATATTATTTAATTATTTATTAAAAGGGTTCTGCGACGGCCCGCCGGAGAAGGGTTCTGCGACGGCCCGCTGAAGAAAGAACAACCGTCGGAAAAAGTGACATCAGCGACGGCCTGTCGGAAAAAGTGACATTAGCGACGCCCTTTCAGCGACTGGAGATCAACGACGGGTTGCCGTCGGTAAAACTTTCAGCGACGGTTTTTGGGAGTATCAGCGACGGTTTTACCGTCGCTGATGTGCAGATCTGTTGTAGTGATAGCATTTAGTGGTTTGTAGCATTGTGATTAGTTTTTGTAGCGATAGCTATTAGCATGCGCTACATCAAAACTATATCGGATGCTATAATTTCTAGCGTCAGGAACGGTCCGTAGTATTGTGAATTTTTTGTAGTGATGGCGATTAACGAGCGCTATACCGGATGCTATAATTTGTAGCATCAAGGGCGGCTCTGCAACAAGGCAGGTGAAGCAACCGATTTGGGCTATAAAAAATATTAGGGACTTGAATTTAAATAAGTTATTAACTTTTTACAAAGATAATAAACGAAAAATAATAAGAAAGAGCAAAGAAAATAAAAAGGAAATACTAGGAAAACAACAAACAAGCAATTAGACATGGCTTCCATATTAAATTTGTTTACTAAATATAAATGTTAAATTGGAAGAACTTTATTTTTTGCAAAAAAATAAGAACTATAATTCATGTTACAAATTTTTATTTACAATGCATTTAATTCAATTAAATAGTACAAGTTATTTTTCTTGCTAGAAATTAATTATGCGATATCTCAAGAACATTTTCAAGTAAATGCATGAACAAGTATTTAATAAAACAATAACATATTTTCATAGCTTACTAATAATTTAATAGTATTATTAACAATAATAATTTATGTCTAACTATAATCATATTTTTTTTATCGTTTTTATAATTTATGAGCAACTGTATTAATATTTTTTTTATTCGTTCGGGGACTCCGAATCTACAGGACCGGCCATGTGTAGGGCATAAAATAATTAAGTACCAATATGTATTAAAAACAATCTTTAAAATAACAAATATTCATATTAAACATCTCAAATATAAATTTATAAAATAATTAACAAAATATTTGAAAATGATCATTTCCAACAATTCAGAACATCTCAATCTAAAGAAGAGAGGATTTTTTATTTATTTCTCAACCAAAAGTTATTTTAATTATTATAATGAATTTTTTTAATTTGATTTTTTATAAATTCATCTAAAAATATTTTATTTTGATGTAGAAGGTTATAAAGTTGTTGCGCGCAGTATTTTGCTTATAAAATAGGCTATATCGATGTAGCGTAGCTTTTATCGAACATATTTGCAACCATGCTTATTACAAAGAAACATTTAATAATTCATTTTCTTATCAAATATGGAACAACACGCATCCATTATAGCTTCGTGTTAGGAGATGTTGAAACAAAATTATCGGCATCATCTCAATTCTCAATCCAAAAAAATTATTTTTCCAACAAAGGAGATATAAAGAAAAAAAAATCAAAATCCAATTAAGATTTTTGTTTTATTTTGTGAGGCATAATAATAGAATATTAGATTAAAGTAAAACATAATGTAGCACCTTTACAAACCGTTAAATATATGCGCTTCATGATTGTGTCGTAACGGGACAAAATGCTACAAAACTAAATATGAAGAGACACATCATCCACCTTTCGAATTAGGAAAATATACTAGGCACCCCACTCTCATTTAAACATACTTGATGCGTCAATCGATGGTGTTTAATTATATTGATTAGCACCCTCGATTGACGTATCAAGAATGTTTAAGTTAGAGTGGGGGGCACCTTGTCAAACCCCTTTCGAATTTCGCTATGACGTGCTACAACGCCGCTATTTAAAACATTGCTAATGGATGATACATCTCATTGTAAAGTATTCATTAGCTAAAAGAAACCAGATTATCATAAACAATGTAATTATTGGTAATAGGCTCATAGCCAGGCCCGGCCCAACGGCAAGCCCAGCAAGCCCGTGGGCTAGGGCACCCATTGAGCCAGGGGCACCAAATATATCTACACATATATATTAATTACTGTCAACAAAATTATTATAGCTTAGTTGGTTGTAGAACTAGTGCATGATCCTTGTGATCACGAGTTCGAATCCCAACAGCAACGTTTTTCTTTTTAGTGAATAGATTCATTTTCATTTTATCTACAACCGTGTTTATAAATTAAGTATGTACTTGGGTTTTTATTTAACATTTTTTTTCTTCAATAAATGATGTCTACAAATGATGTGTACTTTAGTTTTTGTTGAAGAGTATCTGATTTTGTATAAATAATCTGTTTATATAGTCCTTTTGAATTTGAGTTTCATTTCCATTTATTTTTCAAATGGAACTTTCAAATCTCAAGCAATCAAAGTCAAATGCGCCTCTGCTCTTTACCTTTAAGATATGTAATATGAAATAAATATGTGCCCATTTTTATATGTATTCCAAAAATTGAATTTGAATTGAATTTTGTGTAGCGACAACAACATTTCATATATATCATGTTGTCATTAGAAAATTATATTTGATCAATTATATCCTAAAACATAAAAAGTAAGATAACTCAAACATTATTTAACTGTGATTTTATTTTTCATCTAAAATTTATTTTCTTATGGCACTAGATGTTTGATAATATTTCGAGAAAAATATATTTGTAATATGACAAACGAAATGAGATTTATGCCGTAAAAAAGTAGAATTAAATGATTAGATAGTATCTTTATTTAAAAAATACAAGTATGGTAAACAACTTTTTATTTGTTTGTGGTATGAAGAGTATTTTTTTAGTTTTTTTTTATGAACGTATAGAAATTCGGGCTAGGACATCCAAATGCTCGGGACCGGCCCTGTTCATAGCCCTGTTAGTTGAGTGTGAGATACAAAATTTATATGTTGTGAGAAGTTGTAAATTCAAATTTCATTAATATCAATGGTTGGAGGACCACCGAGCATTCTCCAATTACTCGTTTTAGTCAATGAGTCGATGACTCGATTGGTTGAGTGTGAAACACAAAAAAAATCATATGTTGTAGAATTATGGGTTCAATTCTCATTGGTTAGGGTATGCTAGAAGAAGGAGCAAAACCAGGAAATGGAACAGAGAACCCAGAGGTGAAAACCTGGGGCGAGTGTGGTTTTCTGGTTACAAAGACAAGGCGAGCCAATGAACTAAGCCCAAAATGGGTGATGAGTCGGTATAATTTTGACAAGTGGCTGAGAGAAGCCATGAGAGTGTGCTCGGTCTCGGCTGTATACAAAGAGAAGATGACAAACTACCACGTTTACCAATCACAAGAAGAGAGGGAGAGAGAGAGAGCGAGAGAGAAAAAATTGCACGTACGGTTTTACAATTTTCATGCAAATGGTAATTGCAGAAAAAGTTGGCGAGTCCTTTCATGGAGATTGGTCGTACGGACATGAATTGCAGTGTCGAAGTTTTGTCGCTAACTTTGTCCAATAACTAATAGCTAATCACTAATCACTAATAAATTAATAACGTAATATTTTTACAAGGTCATAAATGGGTGTATCAGTTTCATACTAGCAAATATTGGGGGAGCATTTATACATCTAACCTCTTCTAGAATCAAAATTCAAAAAATAATTCTTTTTCTAAAAATATTCCAAAAATAAACTATTTTTTGATAATATTCAAAAATAACCCAAAACGGGTTTTTAAATCCCGTCGTTCAAATTTATAAAGTTTTAATTGAAAATATAATACATTTCCCCAAATTTCACCATAACATCATGTATGATCAAATTAATACAATTAATTAAAGTGATAACTAATACATGTTAGATATTAACTTAATACATAATTAATATTTATTTGAATTCATAAATTTGAATAAATTTTAATGAATATTTAATTATATGTTTTAATTATCACGTTAATTAAATGTAATTGTTTAATAATGGAGAATTCGGCGGGTACATTTTGGAATGCAATAAAATTTAATATATTTTTTAAACTTATATTAAAAAAAAAATTACACTCATCCAAAATGTACCCGTCGAATTCTGCATTATAGAACAATTACATTCAATTAACGTAATAATTAAAATATATAATTAAATATTCATTAAAATTTATTAAAATTTATGAATTCGAATAAATATTAATTATGTATTAAGTTAACAGCCAACATGTATTAGTTATCATTTTAATTAATTGTATTAATTAGATCATTGATGATGTTATGGTGAAATTTGGGGAAATATATCATATTTTCAATTAAAATTTTATAAATTTGAAGGGGGGATTTAAAAACCCGTTTTGGGTTATTTTTGGAATATTATAAAAAAGAGGGTTATTTTTGAAATATTTTTAGAAACGGAGTTATTTTTTGAATTTTGATTCTAGAAGGGGTTAAATGCAGAAATGCTCCAATATTGGGCTAATTAAATAGTAGCCGCCATTTGTCTTGTGTCGGAGCACGTATCATTTCATCTAACTACAAAATCTCAGGGAGAGAGAGAAGGTTTTGCTAAAATATATATTTGCTAGATTCGATGTATTTTCTTCATTGATCGCAGATCCCGTACAATCTACTATTCTAAAGTTCATTTGAACGTAAATAGAAGATAAAAAAAATAGCGTTGACTGGTACTTAAATCAAAAGAACAATTAGAAGGAGAGAGAATAAGACGAGAGGAAATAAATATTTTATATTTATACATTTGCAGTATACATGTGATCAACGATGGCATTTGGATAGGTCAATTTTGATTTCATTTGTTTTGTGAGTCATTCGAGTTATAAATAATTTTAAGCAGATCAAGTTAATTTTTAATCGGACGGATTTATAATCCCTTATTTTAGACATATTGTTACGAAATTTTATTGTGTCACATTTTCACAATTATTTCAAATATTAAATTAAGATATTTGGCAAAATATGAATCATGGTTTAATCATTAATTTTTTATGATTATGTTTTATTTCTAGATATTTATTTATATCTTATTTTACATATAGTTTTCAAATTTTTTAAAATACTACATCAACTTACATTGATAATGTGTCGAAGTACTATTTATTAGATTCATGTTGCACCGGTAATGTTTAATTTTGAATCATTTCACATTATGTTATATGATCAAATATGAATAGGAATGAAATGCGGAAAGTTTAAATATCTAACACTAATAAATTAATATACAATATCATAAAATATATTACTAGTATTTTTCAAAATATAATTTTAAAAAATTATGAAATAAATTCACTTGAATTTTATCTCCATTTTGAGTTCCATATTATCATACATCCAATATTTTTTTTCTACCTTCAAGTTATGAAAACAATTATATAAGAAAATACAATATAAAAGTAAGTATAATTACATTAGTAACTTGAAAGTCTAATTTTTTTTTTAAAACTATAATTTAAAAAATATACATACTACTAAGTATGTTATATTTGTATTCTTACCCAAAAAAAATATCATGTTAATTTTGTACAAAATTAATAAAAATGAAAGATATTAATTTACCAAACACAAATAACTTCTTCAACATATATATATTTTTCAATAATAAACATGAAATATAAAATTTACTTGACACAAATAACTTCTTGAACTTTTAAAATTTTATTATTCTTATTTTTAGATATGTAAATTTAAACTTATCATATGGTTTTCTTTTTATTTATGTCCACGCACGTTATTTTATTATCTAATAATAACATTTTACGAGTTTTGGATATAACGCCCTCGAACAAAATTGAAAAGACAAGAAATTAATTTCATTTTGGACTACTAAATGAAATAGTAGCGATTTAATTACTAGCTCGACAAATGTCTTGTTGAAGACTAATAAAAGAAAATTTCTGTTTTTTTCAAAAAAAAATTGCAAAAATGCAAAAATTGAAGTATTAACACCTTCAAACAAATTAATTATCATATTTTTCTAAGAAATACCAAAATTAATGTATAAACCGAGCAAAATACTAAATTTTCAAGTTTTTCTTAAAAAACTCCGTAATTAAAGACTAACACAAGAAATTGAAGACTAACACAAGCAAATTGATGTCTAAAATGAACAAAATACTCAATTTTCATATTTTTCAAACTCAAAAAAATGAAGACTAACTCAAGCAAATTTCTATTTTTGACAAAAGTTTCGGAATAATACGAAAAAATGAAGTCCAACACTTTGAAAAAATTAATGATCATATATTTTTCAATTGTACCAATATTGATGTCTAACATGAACAAAATACTCAATTTTCAAGTTTTTCTCAAAAAAGTATCATAACTGAAGGCTAACACAAGCAAATTTCCCTTTTTTTCAAAAATTTCGAAAAATAGTATAAGTGAAGTCTAACATTAAAAAAAATAACTTGTCCTATTTTTCAAAAAATTGAAAAACTTTAAGTCTAAAACGAGAAAAATACTCAATTTTCATGTTTTTCTAAAAAAATATGTAATTGAAGACTAAGACATGCAAATATCAAATTTTTTCAAAAAGTTCAAAAAAAACGCAAATAGTGAAGTCTAACACTTGCAAAAAATCAACTATTACATTTGTCAAAAAAATGTCAAAATTAATGTCGAAAATGAGCAAAATACTCAAATTTCATATTTTTTGAAAAACTCAAGAAACTGAAGCCTAACACCAACAAATTTATATTTTTTTCAAAAATTACGAAAAATGCTAAAAGTGAAGTCTAACAACTTCACAAAAATCAATAATCATATTTTTCTAGAAAATGCCAAAATTGAAGTCTAAGATGAATAAAATAATCAATTTTCATTTTTTTCTCAAAAAATTCCGTAATTGTAAATGAACACATGCAAATTACTATTTGTTTCGACAAAATCGCAAAAATTCAAGAAGTGGAGGCTAACACCATCCAAAAAAAAATTATCCTATTTTTCCATTAAATGAAAAAACTGAAGTTTTACATGAATGAAATACTCAAATCCGTAATTGAAGACTAACGCAAGCAAATTTTGTATGTTTTTTCAAAAATTTCACAAAAATGCTACAAGTGAAGTCTAAATCCATCAATAAAATAGATTATCCTATTTTTCAAAAAAAGACAAAACTCGAACTTTAAAACGAAAAAAATACTCAATTTTCATATTTTTCTAAAAAAAATCCGTAATTGAAGACTAACACATGCAAATATCATTTTTTCAAAAAATTTGAAAAATTGCAAAAAAATAATGTCTAAGACCTTTTAAAAAAAACAATTATCATATTTTTTTCTAAAACATGCCAAAATATAATCAAGCAAAATTCTAAATTTCTTGTGTTTCTTAAAAAAATGCTTAATTCAAGATTAACACATGCAAAAAAAAAAAAAAAAAAAAATTCAAAAATTTCGGAAAAATGCAAAAAGTGAAAACATATACCTTCCAAAAACCAATTGTCCTATTTAGCTAAAGAATGCCATAATTTATGCCTAAACAACCAAAATAGTCAATTGTCATGTTTTTTTTCTCAAAAAACTCCGTAATTAAGGACTATTTATTTTCTCAAAAAATTCCGTAATTGAAGACTACCACACGCAAATTTTTATTTTTTTCAAAAATTTCGAAAATGCAAATGTTAAGTCTAAGGACCTTCAAAAAATCGATTATCATATTTTTCAAAACAAATCCAAAATTGTGTTCCAAAACTTTCAAAAAATTAAATTTTCTTGTTTTTCTCAAAAAACTCTGTAATTGATGATTAACACAATGCAAATTCCTATTTTTTTTTAAAACATTTCGCAAAAATGCAAAAATTGAAGTCTAACACCTTAAATGAATTAATTATCTTAGTTTTATAAAAAGCCAAAATTGAAGTCCAACACGAGTAAAAATTCTCGGATTTCAAGTTTTTCCCAAAAAAACTTTATAATTGAAGATTAACACAAGCAAATTTCAATTTTGTTTCATAAATTCGCAAAAATGCAAAAAGTGAAGTCTAACACCTTCAAAAAAATTAATTATCATATTTTTTACAAAATTCCAAAATTAATGTCTAAAACGAGCAAAATACTCAATTTTCATGTTTCTAAAAAAATTCCGTAATTAAAGACTAACACAAGAAAATATCTTTTCTTTTATCAAAATTTTGAAAAAATGCAAAAAGTGAAGGCTTAACCTTCAAAAAAATAAATTATCGTATTTTAAAAGAAAATGCCAAAAATTGCTGTCTAGATCATGTAAAATATTGTGTTCTCCAGTTATTCTCAAAAACTCTATAATTGAAAATTAACCAATGCAAATTCCTATTTTTTTCGAAAATTTCGAAAAAATGCCCATATTGAAGTTTAAGGTCTTAAAAAAAAAATTATCCTTTTTAAAAAAAAAATGTTAATATTGATGTCCAAAACGAGGAAATTACTAAATTTTCTTGTTTTTCACAAAAAAAAATCATAATTGAAGACTAACACATGCAAATTTCTACTTTTTCAAAAACTTGCAAAACTGAAAAAATTGAAGTCTAACACCTACAAAAATATCAATTATAATATATTTCTAAAAGTTGCCATAATTAATGCCGAAAATGAGCAAAATACTCAATTTTCATGTTTTTTTCAAAAAAATTAAGAAATTGAAGATTTACATAAGAAAATTTATGTTTTATTCAAAAAATTTGAAAAATTCAATAAGTGAAGTCTAACATCTTAAAATAAATTAATTGTCATATTTTTTTTTAAAAATGTCAATATTGCAGTCTAAAATGAATAAGAAATACTCAATTTTCATGTTTTTCTTAAAAACTTCGTAATCGAAAAATAACACATGCAAATTTCTCTTTTTTGCCAAAAAATCGCAAGAAATACAAGAAGTGAAGTCTAACACACCTTCGAAAAAATCAATTATCCAATTTTTTTTCTATGAAATGCTAAAATTGATGTATAATACAAGCAAAATACTCAATTTTCTTTTTTTTTTCAAAAATTCTGAAATTGAAAACCATAACATATGAAAATTTCAATTTTTTCAATATTTTCACGAAAATGCATAACTTAAAGTCTAAGGCTTGCAAAAAATCAATTATCATATGCCAAAATTGATGTCTAAATTGAGTAAAATACTCAATTGTCATATTTTATCTCAAAACAACTGAAGACAATTTCGTTTTTTTTTCAAAAATTTCGAAAATATGCAAAAAATAATGTCCAACACATTAAAAAAATAATTAACATATATTTATTAATAATGTCAAAATTGGAGTCAAACGTGAACAAAATACTCAATTTTCATGTTGTTTCTTAAAAAAACTCCGTAAATTTAGACTAACACACGCAAATATATATTTTTTTTCAAAAATTTCGAAAAAATACATGAAGTGAAGTCTGACATCATAAAAAAATTATCCAATTTTTTGAAAAAATGCAAAACTTGAAGTCTAAAACGAGCAAAATACTTAATTTTCATGTTTTAAAAAAAAAATACTCCGTAATTGAATACTAGCACATGCAAATTTCTATTTTTTCAAAATTTTCAAATATATGTTATACATTTCACATTATTAATATATATAATTTTAAGGAAATTCTTGAAGGGAATTATCCCGACCTCGGACCCGCGCATCGGATATGTAGGATAGACGCATAGTAGGATAGACGATTACCAGCATGAAATTGATCACGCACGACGGGTTGATTGCTCACATCCTTCTCTTCTTCGGTGTCACGTTGGTGACTAGCCTATGCGTCCCATACCACACGTCTCCCACCGTCTTGACACGTCTCCTGTTGTCTTCGTGCGTCTCATTTCCACACACTTCCACAACCTTTTGCTCCTTTACTTCTCCGGTTTGATCAAAAACGAAGAGTCACAAAGTGCGAACTCCTCTACCCGTATCCACCGTGAGTCGTAGCACCTCGTTCGCGGATGCACCTGCCTAGACGATGCACCGGCGAACTTGCATGATTGCTTTCGATTCTCTAGACGGAGAAAACTCTTTTCTCCTCTTTTCTCTTTCTCTCTTTCTCTTCGCACTCTTTCAACACCTTGATAAGAGTCTCTCTAATTTCTGGACACAACTTGTCTTGTCTAGATTAGACCGAATGGACTATTTTTAGGAGAGAGAGAAACATCCTATTTATACTAAAATAGGATAATGATTGGGTGAAAGGTTGTGTATATCCAATATACACTTCCAGCATCATGTTCGTTTGAACGCACCATGCAGTTCGTTCGAACGAACAGTTTCTGTCACGCGTATGTATAAAAACTCCTTTTTATACCCGAAGAGGTCCGTTCGAACGTATACTCTCTGTCTCATTTCTGTGTTAATTTCATAGTTACATTCGTAGTCATCCGTTCGAACGAACTACAAGATTCGTTCGAACGGACACTATCTGGAATGATTGTGTATAAAACCCCATTTTATACTCATGGCAGTCCGTTCGAATGCACCCTACGGTTCGTTCGAACGAACCACTCTCTGTAACTCAACTTAGCACAATCATATTATGCATTTAATCAAACCCAGGAACATACATGTTCATATAACCTTATATGTACACTTTTACCGTTGATCCAAAACTGTATTTTCTTCAATTCTTGCTTCAAGAGAATGTCACATCATCATTTTAATTTTGACCCTTTGATCTTGATCGAAAGGCCGGTCCAAATTAATCGGTTATATATTGAATGTGGTCAATATAAACCAAGTATTGTAAAAGTTACAGGAAATTTAGTCCATTGTGAACCAAGTTCATTAATTTGTCTTTCTCAATAAAATATAGGAAGTTTTAAAAAAAAAATCCCTAATATTTTTGGATATTGTAAAAAAAACCCTATTTGTTTGAAACTCCATAAAAAACCCAACCAAACTTTTATTTTCAAATACCCCCCGTAGGAATTAAAACTAACCATGGATGATGTTAATTGTTTTTACCAAAATACCTTTTCTATTTACATATATGTACTAATTACAAAAATTGTTATTTTTTATTAATTTAAAAAAAATCCTACAAATGTTTTAGCATATAATAAGTTTAAAAATAATAATTATTGCATGCTATATTTATATAATTTTAAAATTTCATACATTATATATATATATATATATATATACATATATATCACTTTTATATTTTTTTCCTGAAAAATAACATAAACTAATAATTATGTAAACAACAATATTAAAAGAACACCTTGTAAATATTTAAAAATTAAAATATCACGAAACTACTAAAAAATACATAAAATGTGAATGAAAAATTAAAACCAAAATTTTATTGTCGTTTATGTTATTATTATATGATGTCAGTTTTGAAGGAAATACAGTTTCAGGATCAACCGCAAAAGTGTACACAAGGATAAACGAACGTAATCGTACATTCATGGTCATATCTTTCAGTAGGAAAATCCAATTTGAATGGTTCAAATTGGGTTAGATAGATAATAAGATTATTACAACCTTCATGTAGAAATATATTTCATATGAACGAAGTATAAGTGTCGTTTCTATGAAATACCGAAAGGGTGCAACAGTATGACATACAGTTAGTAAAACATACATAACTTTTGCATACGAACTCCAATTGGGCCAGGCCAAACTGAGTTGGTTAGATAATAAGATTATCTACAACTTTCGTGTAGGTTGATTTTCTTTCAGAGGAATTTACCAATTTCGTATGGACAGAATACTGAACAGGTTCATGCAGTTTTCTGTGTGAAAGAGTGTATATTGGATATACATGTCTTTTGGCCCATCCTAATCCTATGTGATATAAATAGGATAATTCTCTCTCATCTATAATCAATTCATTCAGTCCAACCTGTGGAATTAATAAGACTAATCCAGAATATTGAGAGTCTTCTTTCTAAGAGCGAAAGAGTGAGAAGAGAGAAAACCGAGAAAAAGAGTTTTTCTCGGTATAAAGAATCGATCTAATCAAGCAAGTTAGCCGGTGCATCGTCTAGGCACTTGCATCCGTGATCGGCGAACTCCGAATCACGGTAGATACAGGTAGAGGTGCGACACTTGTGGCTCTCCCATTGTGATCATACCGAAGGAGCAAAACTGTTGGTTGTGGAAGAATGTGGACGTGGGACGCACGAAAGACAATCGGAGGCGTGTCAAGATGGTGGGAGACGTGTGGTATGGGACGCACGGACTAGTCACCAACGTGACACCGGAAAAGGAAAGGATGCGAGCGATCAACCCGTCGTGCGTGATCAATTTCACGCTGGTAATCGTCTATCCTTCTATTGCATCGTACTCTCGAAGTCATGGCGTGATCTTGGATTTTGGGAACCGAACCGGGCCTTCATATCCGCTGTGCGGGCCCGGAGACGGGATGAATTCCCTTCAGTGGTATCAGAGCAATCGTCATCGATTCGAGGGTCGAATCATAGTCGTATATTAGATATACGCACGGGTTATCAAAGTCCGTACCCGTTTGCATGATGTTACATGTAGAGAAAGTCAAATTCCGTAAAATCACAAGTAGAATTCACTAGAGATCAATCAAAAGTTGATTGAGAGTATCTAGGAATGATCGTGAAAAGGTTTCATGATTGATCGCTTTGAAAACGGGCGAAAACGACAAAAAACTGCACGAAAACAGGGATTTCAGGGTTCCCAGGGGCCAGTTCGTTCCGAACGAACCGGGGGGTGCGGGGGATGAGACCGGGGATCTTGAAAGACAGGGATAGGTTGGTTCGAACGCACTATAAGGTTCGTTCGAACTGACTGTCCCCTGGTTGGCAGAATGTTATTTTTGTTTTCGCGATAACTTTGGCTACGAAACTCGGAATTTTGAGTTCTTTATATCGATATGATCGGCATCAATCATACTAGCAAATAAGATTAGTATTTATTTAGAATAGTGATATAATATGCATTAAGAAATCTTGTGATAGTGATATAATATGATTATGTCACGAAATTATGAAACATGAATGTCATGATCCCTCATAATATTCACTACAACATACACACTACAACATATACAGAGTTTTGGTACGGGGAAAAACCATCACAATAACACCCCAAACCGTCCCAATAATCTTATTGGCACGGTTGGCCGTCCCAAACTCCCCGTACCAACAAAGGGCGTACGTATCAGCTACGGGCCGTCCCAATAAGCTTATTGGTACGGGTAAATTTGCTACGGGCCGTCACTAAATAGGTACTTGACGTGACTGTGTGCAGAGTTGCTCGTGTCCGACCTTTTGGGACAGGCCGTCCCAATAGTGTCAGGGTTTTAGCTACGGCCCGTCGCTAAACCCTTTGCTACGACTTCTTCTTTTAGCTACGGCCCGTCCCAATAATTGTAATTCAATAATTATTATTTCGCTGTTTTTTAATTATTAATTATTATTTAATTATATATTTATATATATAATTATTTAGTACATAATTATTATATATATATAGAGAAATGCTAAATAGAATCCACAAAAAGAATCCACAAAACGAATCCAAGGACCTAAAAATTAATACAACTAGAGGCGGAGGGACTTTTTTGTAATTTTGCAAAATTTAAAGTAATCATTATAACTGAAGGGTCATTTTGTAATTATTCCATTCCCAAGCCCGACCTTTCTTCTCTCCTTCTCGCTCTACACTGAGTCTCCGCCTCTAACTTCTGGTACTGATCGCCGGAGAGATTCGTGGCAGCGATTGAAGGAAAAGGTGAAGCCATCTTCGTACAGTACTGATCGCCGGAGAGGAACTGATCGCCGGAGAGGAACCGATCGCCGGAGAGGTACTGATCGCGACAACGAGACGTTAGTCTTTCTTCCCTTGGTCGACTCCACGCCGCCAAGGTACTGATCGCCGGAGAGGAACTGGCTTGCGACAGCGTTCTTTCTCCGACTATGGCCCGATCTTTCTCCGGAGATCCTGATTTTGAAGAACTGGCCCAATCTTTCTACAAACCCTAGATTTTGAAGAAGCCACTGTATCGCGCATCCGCTCCAAGCACAAGTTAATATTTCTCTCTCTTTTTTACCCTTCTGTCGAATGAGATCTTGATTTCAACCCGATTTGGGGCTGATTTTCGTGAATTGGGACTGATTTTGGCCGAATTGAGACTGCTTTCGTTGATTTGGGACTGATTTTTCTGTAGTCAATTTCAATTTCTGTTTATGAATCAATTAAGCCTAATTTTCGTTTATTATTGGATTCAGAGCCAAAATTCGATCGATATTTCTCTCGCTAGAGATTTCTGCTCAATGAAGGGTTTGTGACTTTCCTTTCTCTCTGAGATTTCTCTCGCTAGAGATTTCACCGCCAGAGCTTCTCTTTCGCCGAGTTCTACTGCCTCTCTTCGTGAACACCGAAGCGCCGAGCTTTCTTTAACGCCTCGCTGAACTGTCTCGCTCTTTTACTCCTAAATTCTCGAAGTAGGTCTCTAATTACTACCTAAATTCTCTAATTTCTGCCACGTTTTACTGATTCTCGAATTAAATCACTCTTGTTTTCAATTTTGATTCAGGGCATATGTTTGATTTGAGGGGTTTAACTTGATATGTATTTCGAAATATCGAATTTGATCAAAATCCCGAAGCTAATCACTCGTCAGATCTTTACCTCTCGGCCAATCCTTTTTCCTCTCATTGTCCTTGGAACTAACCTCTCTTTCTCTCTGGCACGCTATTCTCGAGAAGTGTGGCCGATTAGTGTATTTGATGTTTTGTGTTAGAAAATTGTATTGTGACTAATATTCGATGTATATTTGTATTATCAATTATGTATGGTGTTTAATTGTGTTAAGAATTATAATGTCATCTGTATGTTGTTCGAAATTTATGGCTAATCAAAATAGATGCGAGAAATTTTTTTGTAGGATGTACTATTTGAACTACTCTCCCATTTATATCCTCTTTATAAATATGTGATTAAATTGAACATTATCATTAAATTCATATAATTCAGCAAAATATATTATCGAATTTACCCAAATATACAATTGAATTTAACAAAATATAGTTAATTATTCGATGAACATGATCATTAATTTCATATAATTCTGCAAAATATATAATTTAATTTAGCAAAATATACGATTGAATTTAGCAAAATATACGATTAAATTTAACAGAATATATGATTAAATTTAACAGAATATATGATTAAATTTATCAGAATAAATGATTAAATTTAACAGAATATATGATAAATTTAACAGAGTATATCATTAAATTTAACAGAATATATGATTAAATTTAGCAAATATATACGATTGAATTTCGCAAAATATTGTTAATTACCTGATGAACATGATCATTAATTTCATATAATTCAGCAAAATATATTATTGAATTTAGCAAAATTTACGATTAAATTTAACATAATATATGATTAAATTTAACAAAATATATGATTAAATTTAACATAATACATGATTAAATTTATCATAATATATGATTAAATTTAACAGAATATGTGATTAAATTTAACAGAATATATGATTGAATTTACCAAAATATAGTTAATTATCCGATGAACACAATCATTAATTTTCATATAATAAGCAAAATATATGATTAAATTTAACATAATATATGATTAAATTTACCAGAATATATGATTAAATTTAACAGAATATATGATTAAATTTAACAGAATATATGATTAAATGTAACAGAATATATGATTGAATTTACTAAAATATAGTTAATTATCCGATGAACACGATCATTAATTTTCATATAATCAGCAAAATATATTATTGAATTTAGCAAAATATACGAGTAAATTTAACAGAATATACGATTGAATTTACTAAAATATAGTTAATTATCCGATGAATACGATCATTAATTTCATATAATTCACCAAAATATATGATTGAATTTAGCAAAATATACGATTAAATTTAGCAAAATATACGATTAAATTTAACAGAATATATGACTAAATTTAACAGAATATATGATTAAATTTAGCAAAATATACGATTGAATTTAGCAAAATATAGTTAATTATCTGATGAACATGATCATTAATTTCAGATAATTCAACAAAATATATGATTGAATTTAGCAAAATGTATGATTAAATTTAACATAATATACGATTACCCGATGAATACAATCATTAATTTCATATAATTCAGCAAAATATATGATTGAATTTAGCAAAATATACGATTAAATTTTACAGAATATACGATTGAATTTAGTAAAATAGAAATACATTGTAAAATACAAAATTCATTGTTTTATTATTTTATTTACGTTTTTGCATTGTTCACTTTTTGGAATATTATTTCGTTAGATCTCCGCCAAGTTAATAATGGTTGATTTGCTGCAGCTCGAGGATTCTTTCGCCTTCTTTCATTCTTATGATCTAACAAACAAAATTAATCAATTAATTGTAATTAATAAGCTGAATTAACCAAATATCAAGCAAAAATACACCGTCTTTCTACCTCTGACAGACAGACACTTCCGAGCCTCTCTCCAAGGATACTCTGACGACAATCTTGAACTCTCCATCGAAAGTGACGACTCGAACACCCTCTCCTCCTCCTCAACAGAAAAGAACCCCCCTGCTGGAGAACCTAAAAAAATGCTGCAAAACCTTAATCTTAACTCTAGTGAACTTACACAAATCAATGCATTACGATTCAAAACTTTAATATTAATTCGACGTAAATTTAATACAAATTCATACACACAATTTAATCTTTTGAGCATTGAATTTCGTCAACGATCAATTGAGAATCATCCTCTCGAATTCACCCCTTGAAGAATAATGTGCATGGTGGTGTTAGTTACCACATGATAAATTGGTTTAAGTCATTTCTGAAAATTTAGGCAACAAACACTAAATTGTCATAAATTGCATTTTAGTCCCTACAATTTGTTTTATTTATTCACAATAGATATATATAGGTAAAAATACTGTAGAGTACGTGAACATAAGTAAAAAATTACCAACATTTTTGGCAGTGGTGGTACAAAGATTTGTCGAAATTCTCAAGTTTTTTAATACTCTTACAGGTCAACTTGTTCTCGGTGCTGGTACCGCGTAGGTACCAGTCATCTCATTCACATCAGCTAATAAATTTTTTTAATAAGTAATTTTAATTTATAAAACTAAATTAACCAGATTAAACTCGAATCGAGGCATAAATAACCATATTAAACCCTAATCCAGTTCAATATAACAATATTTAGTTATATTCAACAAAAATTCAGCCATGCAAATTCCTAATTCGGACCCAATTTGCGAAATTATCCACAATAAATCCTAGTTCAGCCTCAATTTTCAAAAAATAAACCCTAATTCAGTCTATTTTGTCTAATTTTATCCTAAAATGATAACTCTAATCTGAGATAGTGAGATTCACAATCAACTTAGTAAAAATCAATAAATAAGTGAGTGCTCACCATCGTGTTGGGTTTTGTAAGAATATCTTACTGAGTTAAAGATGAACTTTCTTCTGAGATCCGAGTCAAAGCTGGACTTTCTAAGGCTGCTGAAGATGCGTTGTTGGATCTGATTCGAGCTGAAGCGGCCAGGCTTGTACGGATCCGGCATCCTGGCGTCGTTCATGTGGTACAGGCTTTCTAAGGTGATGGATGGAAGGCCGGCGGTTTCGAGCTCCGACGCAAAAGGCAAGGCGCACTTTCACTCGCCGGAGAAGGGAGAAGGGAGAAGGCGAGGCGCCTCTTTCACTCGCCGGAGAAGGGAGAAGAGAGAAGGCGAGGCGCCTCTTTCACTCGCCAGAGAAGGAAGAAGAGAGATCGGAGACGGAGAGAAGGAAGGAAGGCGAGAGCGTGAAGTGAAGATGAAGTTGAATAATTACGAAAATACCCCTCCGTCTGATGGATTCGATTTCTGGATTCGATTTGTGGATTCTCCTTAGCAGCCCTGTATATATATATATATATATATATATATATATATATATATATATATATATATATATATATATATATAGGGCTAGGCTCAATGACCAATACCCTTGTATGGCCAACGCCGGCCAACGGAGCTAATTTCTCTAAATATAAATATCAAAATCAAATTTCAACCGTATGGATATGTTCTTTATCACTTATAAATGTTGTAGATTTAATTTCATAGAAAATAAAAATTTCTATCTTATTCATCATAACACGTAAAATAATTAACGGTCAAAACATTTTATGACATGATTTATCATAAAATAACTTGCAAAATTCAAATTTTTTTTGATGGATTCAATTTAATTTATATAGATTGGATTATGATCAAATTTCATAATATTTCGAGTTTTCCTTCATGGGAATCGAAAAATTGAACAAAATAAACGGTTGTGAAAATATGTTGTTGTTTTTGGTAGATCAAATTATGAAAATCACACGAAATTTATTCTACAATGTATCTATATGGTATTGATTATATCTATATGGGTGGATTTTGATTTTCAATGATCGATTTAGAGAAATTAACTCCGTTGGCCGGCGTTGGCCATACAAGGATGTTGGCCATTGAGCCTAACCCATATATATATATATATATATATATATATATATATATATATATATATATATATATAATCAAATAAAACAAATTAGAAAAATACCAACACATAAAAAAAACAAACGAACAAATCTACACAAACACAAACACAAACACAAAATCCAACCATTCGACCAACACAAAACTCCGCATAAAAACAACAAACGAACAAATCTACACAAACACAAACACAAAATCTAACAATTCGACCAACACAAACCACAAAACTCCGCAACATAAATACCACACACAAACTCCAAATATCTCTCACAAACATAAATCTCTCCCAAAACATAAAAAAACCGTTTCGATAAACTATATATATACACTATAATAATTTATTATTTATATATATATACTTACAGTCCAATTCTGTGGCGGGATGACGGGATAGGACGATACATCCTTTGCGACGACGACGACATCGGTTGTCGCCTCTGCGACGACGACGTCGGTTGTTGCCTCTGCAACCCCATCGGGGAATGAGGTGACCTCATCAGATTCTGCAGTTCTGTATTCGTCGAGTAGTTCGTCCGTTGCGATTCGTAGATCGGTCCCGATCCGTCGCCCCGTCCCGATCCTTCGCCCCGTCCAAATCCGTCGCCCCGTCCAAATCCGTCGCCGCGTCCGAGATTGCTGCCTGATCCTGCCGGAGATGTGCCAGATCCTTGCCCCTTAAAAAACAAAAGATATTTTAGAAGGTAATTAGCACTAAAAATATTTCGAATTAAAACCTACTTACATGTTGACGTCCCTGCTGGTAAATCATCTGAGACAAGTGAGCAATCGAGCTTTGCATCATATGCATATCTGCCTCCATCTTCAGACGCGTCTCTCTCTCTTCCATGGCATGCTGCTCAAGTCTCCTGGTCCTCTCTTTTTCTTCGCGGAGTTCATTCTGAATTTCCGAGATCGCAGCCGGAGATGGCACATCTGAAGAGCTACCTCCTCCTGCAGACCAATCGGACGAGATGGTCGAGCTATAAACACTCGGATCCACAACCGAATTGATGCCATAGATCTGGTCGTGCGCTCTCCCTCCTGAAACGGCCATCCAATCTTGCAAACTATCTCCGGCATTCGGGAACCAGTCGGGACCGTGCTTCTCCGTCATACGTGCAGCATATGCATCCTGAAAAATAATAATTACTACATAAATATCCAATATGAATTGAAAATAATAAGTAATTGTAAACAAAAGAATATACCATTACGCGCACACTTTTTCTGTCGACGAATTGGATTTCTCCTTGAGCATTTCGTTCTTTGCGAACTTTGCCCTTCCTAATTACGTCGAGGAACCCAATTGGATGTCCCGGATTTTGTTCTTCCTAATTAACATTTATATATTGTAATAATTTATAAATAATATAATTTGTATAATTTAAAAAGAATAATACCATTTTTTTCTTGTGCGCGGCGAGAGAAATCGATCCGGTGGTGCTATGACCACATTCTGAACTATTGTTCCGATTTCTTCTATTCCGACCGGACGACTCATTCCACGCTCGATCGGAGATCCAAGTCTGGCACATGTTCACCCAAGTAGATGCCGTGGACCACAATGGCTTCGTCTGCGTGATCGCGGCATCTGATGCAATCCACCTCCTCATGTCCGGTTCGGCGACCGCTTCCGCCATGTGTCGAGCGTCTCTCATGATATGCCTATGACGCAGAGTAGCCCAATAATTCATTTGGGTTTCGCATTTTCTTGCATCCTCGCCGTCCACCCAATGATAACGTTTCTGAAAAATATATATAATAGTTGTGAAATAATTATAATGAAATGTATATACATACCATCAACTCCTCATGAACAACACGCCTGTGTGGCTCGGGCCATAATGGCCAACGAATCCAACCACCATCGTTGTGGCTCTTCAAAAAGTACGTCATATCACGCGACAGTCTGGAACCGAAGTTACCTACATAATATTGTACAATATGTTATCACATTAATGTTCGAATTACAACGTAAAATTAAAAAAAAATACCTGGAACCATGACCATGAAAGTACCACCGGTACGTGCAATCGGAAGCGTCTCCTCCGTAATCCTGCTAGCGTGGTATCGTGAACGATTCGCACGTACCGGCAATGCTCGAGCCTCGGCATCATCCTGCTAATCATTTGCCGAGTCGTTCCCGCCCTCAACCTCATCAGCTGCCGGGTCCACGTCCTGGTGCGGATTACCCGGGACATACTCATCAATCGGCTCTTGCAACGGTTCATTCGTCTGCTCCTCCATGAACTCGTCATTGTCCTCCTCCGAACGGATGGCATGATGTCCACGTCCTCGTCCACGTCCGGTACTACGAGTGAAAACCATGACCTAAAGATAAAAACATATTAAATTATAATTTAGAACATAATCATAACGAATCAATATTATTTTGTACTACTTTAGAACATTATCATAACAAAAATACTTAATAAAACCATGATCAAGATAACAAAAACATGTCAATAAGTACTCAATTCGAAAAACTTGAACAACATAATGCAAGCATTAAACATAATAATACAAGAAAAAACATAATCTAAATAATCTAATCTAATAAAAAGTCATCAACGTCCCGCTCAAATGTAGCTTCCTCGGGTACGACTTCATTTATTTCATCATCGTCCAACAGTTCAATCTCCCCCGGCACATTAAGCGCCCCTACATATGTAAAGTTGTGACCACCCTGAACTCTAATTTGCTCTGTTTCTTGGAAATAATCATTGTTCGCCGTTTGAACTCCTGATATGACAACTTGTGGTTTGGTGTTCACGACGACCCACCAATCTCGTTTGCCACGCGTTTGTGATGGGTAATCCATGTAGTACACTTGTGAGGCTTGATGGGCAAAGAAGAACGGCTCATAATACTTGATTCTTGAAGCATGATTCACTTCAACTATTCCGTGTTTCTTATCAACTCTCACGCCACTAACTGGATCGAACCAGTCGCAATGGAACAACACAACTTGTTGGTTCAAATTTCCTGATAGTTTGATTATTTCAAAACACTGTCAGTACTAATGTATACATCCAGAAAAGTGCAGGATAACATAGGTACGATACGAAGATGAAGGAGGACTTGTGAAGGAAGACTTCATTGGATTACATCAAGAATCAGGACATGAAGTCTCAACATAAACAAGAAAAGAAGAACACAAGGAAGGCCATTGGAATACATCAAGACTCAAGATGTTGAAGCCTTCCGTGAGTGGGATACGCCACAAATAAACCATAGGTACAAACCTAGTAGAACTCAAGTAAAATCATGTTCAAAATAACAAAGAGTTCAGTCAAGCAGGAAGTGCGTTCTGAACGAACTCAAAGTCCGTTCTGAACGGACTTGCTAAACATCAAAACTTTAAAGCTTGATTAGAACCAAACGTGTCCCAGGGATGTGTGCGTTCGAACGAACAATCATGTACGTTCGAACGGACAATTAGAATCCGTTCACACACCTTCTGAGTGCGTTGAACGGACAATCTTTCCTGTGAACGGAAATATGTCACAGGGATATGTGCGTTCGAACGAACACACATGTACGTTCGAACGGACAACCTGGAATCCGTTCACCCACTTTTCAGTGTGTTGAACGGACTCTTGTTCCTGTGAACGCAAAATGCTATGTATAATTGAGTCCGTTACGAATGGACATTGTCCGTTCTAACGGACCCAAGATGTACTTGCACGTTATTTTGAAACGGCTAGTGCAAACTTCAAGTGCGTTCTGAACGGACTGTATGCGTTCGAACGCACTTCAAGTTTTCTGAAGGATTTCTATAGAGAGTATAAATAGAATCCTTCATGGGTCTCTCTCTCCCACTTCCTCAATTTCAAACTTTCAAACCTAAAAAGAGAGAAACCCTAAGCTGTGATTTTCTATATCCATTGATAGCTTGAGAAACCTCTTTAGATCGTTGATCTACTTTCGATATTCTCCACTAATCGTATCCCACTCACGTGACCGATCACGTTGTAGCTCGATTAGTGAAAAAGTGTAATAGGCTAGTGCAACAAAGTGTAAAGAGCCTAAGCTATAGATCGATAGAAGCGTGTAAATCGATCTAGGCAAATCATTGTAATCGAGTTGAGTTGGAATTCAATCGAAAGCCAAAAAGAGGCACAAGGCATTCCCGGAGACGTAGGTACTCGCAAATAATTGAGTCGGTCAATTAAGCGAGTAAAGGGTGAGTTAAAGCTACAAAGCAACCACCTACCGAACTTCGTAAACAAACATCTTGTGTCAAAGTGTTTGTACGGTATCATCTTTATCATCTAAATTATTATTTATTCCGCACCGTAAATTAGGTTTAAATCTAAACTAAGTGTAAGTTAGATTGCCAAATTTACCCCCCTCTAGGTTAGAATTAACCAACACAACTGAGTTGTGCATTATGTGAGGGAAGGAGACTTCGACAATTGCATTGATTACGCCGTAATAATCAGTTGCATCGTCTCCCGAACAAATTGCTTTGACGCGAACAACACTGTTTGTTGTACGTAATTGTCGACTATGAGCTCGGGTATGGAATCGATATCCATTGCAGTCGTATCCTCTGAACATTCGAACACGATTTTCGGATCCTAAACCAATATTACGCACAATATCCGAGTAGGCGTCAAGATTTGAAATAACATTGGATTTCAACCACGATGGCAATTCAGTTTCTTGTGTCTTGTATCGAACTCTTTCCGATACATTCCGAGCATCTAACATCTCATCGAATTGTCTATAAAAAATTTAGGACCATGATTAATACATAGACATAACAAAATGGACTATAAATGAATTTTCAAACTTACTCGACAAGTTCGGACAATTCAGGAAAGTTCAATATGACATAAAGGTGTGCGGCATTGACATTTTTGTCTTCCAACACCTTAAATGTGCTCCCCATTGAACGACCCGGATAATCAAAAATGGTGTAATTATCATTTGAGGCATCCATAACATTGAAATGTCGGGATGGACGATTTGCACGAGTCTGAACCTCATGATCAAAATACAACGAACAAAAATTTGATACTTCTTCTATCAAATAATTCTCAACAATCGAACCCTCCACTCGAGCTTTGTTTCTCACCTTCCTTTTCAATCTGCGTAAGCATCTTTCGAATGGATACATCCATCTATAAGAGACGGGACCATCCATTCTAACCTCATACGCTAGATGCACGACAAGATGTTCCATCGAGTCAAAAAAACTAGGAGGAAATATCTTCTCCAACTTGCACATGGTAAGAACGATACTTTCTTCCATTTCTTGCAAATGAACCGGCTCCAACTCGGTCGCACAAATATCGCGGAAAAAATTACTCAATTCCACTAAAGGTTCCCAGACACAATCCGGGATCAAATCTCTTAAGGCCACTGGCAGAAGTCTCTGCACGAAAATGTGACAATCATGGCTTTTTAAACCATGTACGTTCATAGTTTGCATGTTAACGCATCTCGTCCAATTGCCTGCATACCCGTCCAGAAATCGTAATTTTTGCAACCACTCATAAACCAACGTTTTTTCCATCCTTGTCTACACAATATTTGGCTCTAGGTTTACTAATTCGACCATTATCGTGTGATACAAGCTCTAATTCTGGACGAGAACAAATTATCGCAACATCTAATCGAGATTTGGCATTGTCTTTTGTTTTATTTTTCACATCAAATACAGTGTTGAACACATTACCAAACACATTAGCCTCAATGTGCATCACATCAAGATTGTGTCGAACAGAATTCGTGGACCAATACGGCAATTCCCAAAAAATACTCCGTTTGGTCCAATGGTGCGTCTGGCCGTATCCCGGAATTTTTTCTTTCTCAATTACACAAAATTCACAACCTAGACATAATAATGTGGGACGAACCGATTGTTTGTTCAAAAGGGGACCAAATGGATATTTCTATGAAGTGACAAACTACACCGAAGCTTCATATCAACAAGAGTCTCCCAAACATTTCACCAACACATACAAACAATTTAAACAAAATAATGTTAAGCAAAATAAATTTAAATCAAATAACCTTTATCAAATGCCAAAATCGATAACTTCTAAGAGAAGTAATCCTAATAAACTCTCGGACTATTTTGTGAAGAGTACCACACCCACAAATAAGCCCACCGTAGCATTTTGTAACTATTGTTGCAAAATCGGTCATGTCTCAACCGGGTGTAATCTTCGCAATCCAAAAGTGGCATCAAATGTCATGTGGATGCGTAAAGATCGTCACTCAATGGGTTCCTCTACCTCCTTTGGTATAAGACCCCCTAGGGTGTAAAACCCTAACTTGAGACACTATACTCCCTAGTATACCATACCATAACCCAAATATTTAGGGGGAGTATAGTTAGTAAGAATTCATATTAGTCAATTTCAATTTCTTTTTGGTTTAACTAATATGAATTTCTTATAGATGGGCCTAACTTCCAGAACAAAGTCATCAAAATGGTGTCTAGATAGTGGTTGTTCTAGACATATGACTTGGGATCGAGAGATGTTCAAATCTCTCGAACCCTTCAAGGGAGGAGACGTTACCTTCGGAGGAAATCAAAAAGGTAAAATTATCGGTATCGGTTCAATAGGTACCTCAAATTGGACTTTAGAGAATGTCTATCTTGTAACTGGACTTAAACATAATTTAATTAGCATAAGCCAATTATGTGATGCCGGATATTGTGTGAAATTCGATCAACTCTCATGCTTGATTGATCGAATGAAAGACAATACCACAGTATGCAAAGGAACCCGACACGAAAATCTCTACTACTTTGATTTCGAATCATTCGTGCCGGGAATCCATTGTCTCACTGTATCAGAATCAGTATCTCGATTATGGCATAGACGGTTAGGTTACATTTGCATGAAAACTATACATAGGTTGTCCAAAAAGCAATTAGTTAGATGACTTCCCTCACATAAACTTGAACTAGAAGGATTATGCGATGCGTGTGAAAAAGGTAAGCACACTAGATCATCCGGGTTTAAATCAAAGAACATGGTCACCACGAATCGACCTCTTCAACTCATCCATCTTGATCTTTGCGGACCAATGAGCGTTACAAGCTTAGGTAATAAAAGGTATATGTTTGTTATTGTGGATGATTATTCACGTTTCACATGGATACATTATTTACTTCATAAAAGTGAAACGTGTGACAACTTCATCAAATTTTGCACTCTCGTTGAAAATGAAAAAGGCACCTCAATTATCACCATTCGAAGTGACAATGGAGGTGAATTTCGAAATGCAAAATTTGATGAATTTTGTCATAAAAAGGGATATATACGCGAATTTTCGGCTCCTCGCACACCTCAACAAAATGGTGTGGTTGAACGTAAAAATCGAACGTTAATTGAACTTGCCCGTACCATGCTAAGTGAGCATCCTTCTCCAAAATACCTTTGGGCCGAAGCCACTAACACCGCATGTCATGTGGTGAATAGGGTTAGCTTAAGGCCTATTTTGAAGACGACGCCATATGAGCTATGGTATGGGGGAAATCCAAATGTCTCTTACATGAGAGTATTTGGATGCAAATGCTATATCTTGGATGAATTGAGTAATCGAGACAAACTCGATCCAAAATCCATTGAAGGAATATTTGTCGGTTACTCAAGCACAAGTAAAGCATACCGAGTTTACATACGATCAACACGAGTCGTATGTGAATCCGTTCACGTACATTTTGATGAAACTAACAAGGAAGCCGAGAAAGGTAGCTTAAATGTAGGTGAAGTCACGGAAACAATTGCTAAATCACCGAGAAAACAAGCCGAGCTGGAATATCAACACATCGACATAACTCTTGATGAACCTCAGAGAGAAAACAATGATCCTCCAAAAGAGGAAGAACAGGAGGAAGAGGAAGAAGAGAGTGAAACTCCTTACCAAATCCCCGAGGTTCTCCGAGAAGTACCCCACCATCCTCTCACAAACGTTGTTGGAGATCCCCGAGAAGGTGTACGAACTCGGTCTCGTGTCCACAACTACGTAGCTCATTGCGCATATCTTTCTCACACCGAGCCAAAATCCTTCAAGGAAGCCAATCTAGACGAAGATTGGATTATCGCAATGCAAGAAGAATTGGAACAATTTGAAAGAAATCAAGTTTGGATGTTGGTTCCAAAACCCATGAATCGTTCGATCATTGGGACTCGATGGATCTTTCGAAATAAACTTGATGAACACGGAAACGTAGTACGAAACAAGGCGAGACTCGTCGCTCAAGGATTCAAACAACGAGAAGGGATCGATTTCGAAGAAACCTTTGCTCCAGTGGCTCGTCTAGAAGCGATACGACTCCTCCTAGCTTACGCCGCTATTGAGGGGTTTACACTATTTCAAATGGACGTGAAGAGTGCATTTCTAAATGGTGAAATCGAAGAAGAAGTCTACGTTGAGCAACCACCGGGATTTAAGGATCCTAAATTCCCCGATTACGTGTGCAAACTCTCAAAAGCCCTATACGGATTGAAACAAGCCCCACGAGCATGGTACGATCGACTATCCTCATTTCTCACCTCAAATGGTTTCGTGAGAGGTATAATCGACACAACCCTCTTCACACGTAAAAAGGGAGTATCCATTTTACTTGTTCAAATTTACGTAGATGATATTATTTTTGGATCAAGTGATGCGGCTCTTGCCGAAGAATTCTCTATTCTTATGCACAGTGAATTTGCCATGAGTATGATGGGAGAGTTAAAATTCTTCTTGGGTCTTCAAGTCACACAATCAAGTGAAGGAATTTTCGTCAACCAATCAAAGTACACTCGCGAATTATTAAAGAGATTCGAGTTGGACCAAACTAAAACGAGTGACACTCCAATGGCAAAGGAATCAAAATTGGATGCGGATGAAGAGGGCGAATCGTTCGACATTACGTCCTATAGAGGAATGATCGGGAGCCTTCTTTATCTAACGGCAAGTCGTCCCGACATCATGTTCGCCGTATGCTTGTGCGCTAGATTTCAAGCTAACCCCAAGGTATCACATTACACGGCCGTAAAACGCATATTTCGTTATTTAAAAGGTACAATTGAACTTGGGATATGGTACGGACATAGTGGGAACCTAAACCTAGTAGGATACACTGATGCGGATTTTGCCGGATCCCGAGTTGATCGAAAAAGCACTAGCGGTACATGCCAATTTTTGGGAGGTTTACTTGTATCATGGTCAAGTCGGAAACAACACTCGGTAGCCTTATCGACGGCCGAAGCCGAGTATGTCGCCGCAGGAAGCTGCTGTGCTCAATTACTGTGGTTGAACCAGACCCTCGGAGACTACGGTTTGAACTTCCGTAAAATCCCCATATTGTGCGACAACAATAGCGCAATATGCATCTCGAAAAACCCGGTCCACCACTCACGAACCAAGCATATCGACATACGTCACCACTTCATTCGGGATCACGTGGAAAAAGGCGATGTTAAACTCGAATGGATAGAGACTCAAAATCAAATTGCCGACATCTTCACAAAACCGTTACCATTTGCTCCTTTCTCCGATCTACGACTAAAGCTAGGTATGTTATCTCTCAAGAATTAAAATTCAGCATATTGGTTCTAGTCTCATGTAGTTGCATCATAATGGTATAATCATAAGTACAAATAGAGTTGTTGAACTAGGGTCAGTGTTTTGGGTCAATACATCCGGGTCTCCGCTCAGTATCTAGTCCGTTCGAACGAACAAACGAGTGCGTTCGGAACGGACAAATGAAGTCAACAAATACCATCCTTCCAGACTCAAGTCCGTTCGAACGAACAAAAGAGTGCGTTCGGAACGGACAAATGAAGTCAACACATACCATCCTTCCAGACTCAAGTCCGTTCGAACGAACAAACAGTGCGTTCTGAACGGACAGATGAAATGTATGATTATGACTGCTTTTCATATTATGGCGCCTTTCCCAACAGTTGCAAGTGCATTCGAACGAACTCGAAAACCTCTCACCTGCAACTCAAACCCAAACAATGGCGCCTTTTACCCAGAAGCATGTACGTTCGAATGCACATGAATGTCCGTTCGAACGAACTCGTCGTATTTACTCTCCATCTGCATGCAACCGACCCTCATCAATGGACGCTTGGTTCCTCTTCTCGTACGAAGAAACTTAAAGGGACACGACTTACATTCTTAAAACCCTTAACCTTATCTTCTCTTTCCAAAACTCCTTCTCTTCTCTCTCAAAAGCTTGATTTCATGGATGCCAATCGAAGCCTCATATCAAAAGGGAAATACAAGGAAAAGAAGAGAACAGGAGAAAGCTCGAAAGCTCAAGAAATACCACCGCCTCCATCGATTGTTCGCATGAAGAGGGGCACGCCAGCCAACAGGCCTAATCACAGCGCACGAATGCAAGCAGATTACGATTTCACTAATCCGAATAACGATTATCTCTTTCGAGACCAGGAAGCCGGACTCCTTTTCAATAGCGTTGTGGTAAGGAGACCCCTCTCAAAATCTTACTATTACGAGTTTCCACGAAATTGTTCTATTCTTTCCAACAAGATCGAGGAAATCGAGCGAAAATGGGGATTTGCAAACGTTGCACGTCTCAACGAGAGGTCGTATGAGATCATCACTCGGCTATTCTATGCAAACGCCACTTTCGATCATGCCCAAGATAAGATAACCTCGTTTATTCTCGGTGAGGAAGTCGTAATCTCGGTGCAGAATTTGTGCGACTTGTTCGGGCTCAAAGATGATGGAGAGAAGGTGTACAACGACCGCAGGGGGAAAATTGAAATCGAAGGGTTCGAAACCATGAAGAAAGTGGTCACGAATAGATACGCATCACAATCAGCAGTGTCACACTTGGCCGCTCCTGAAAAATTCGTCTGGATAATTGGTAATAACATTCTCGCTCCAGTTGAAAAATTGAGAGTAAACCTCGAAGATCGAAATATCTTGTGTTTATATCGCATGTGGTACGAGGACCAACTACCCATCCATGTGCCTCATCTCATATTAAGCCACATGGAAAGCGCCATGAACATAAGGAATGCATCGTTACCCTATGGAACGTTGATCGCTCGAATGTTGAACCTCCAAGGAGTCTCGATACCAGTGGAAGATTGGGATTTCCGACCTGAACCACCGATCAACCTCGCGTCCAAATTAAACCTTCTGCGTCAAAGGTTTCGGTATTCGGCACAAGCTCATGAATGGATTATCGATCACCCAGATGAAGAGGGAGCGTTCCACCTTCATCCAAATCCTACCCGTTGGTTGGAGAGTGACGCTCCATCCGACCAGGGCAGTGCAAACCAGGCTCGACCACGTGAGAGGAGTGAGAGTGTAAGAAGTTCGAACGTCCCGATGGAAAGGGATGAAAGGCGGTTCGCTCACATAACGTCATTGTTAGAGGCAATGAATAAGCGTATGGAGCGACATGAACGAGGGATTCGAAATTAAATTCGAGAGGGCATGCAAGTTTCCGAGACAAGGATGCTTGAGAGAGTAGAACGTCAATTTTCCGACCTTTACGGTCATCTTGAAAACCGTTTCGGGTCATACCCTGAACCTCGAGAACAAGACAATCCTCATCCTCCATCTAATCCCACCGCGAATCCGTCAAAGTCCCATTCGGGAACTTTCAACGTCGACGACTTCTTTGCGTCCGGTCCAAGCTATCATCCCGACCCGAACCCTTACCCCGGTCCCAACGAGATGTAATCACCGGCGGTGCTATAAGTGTCTTGTGTTGTTCTGTTTATTTTTATATGACGTGCATGTCTGTGAGAACTTGTGTTGGTTGTGTTTGTTGTGTTTGTAGTCTATGTGTCATGCCATGTTATGAACAAACTGTTTTATGGTCATATTGTCAGTTTAAACTGTTGCATCTATTTTGATTTTTTTATTTTTATAACCTATCAGTCCAGATGATAGTGCGTTCGAACGCATTACTTTTTCCGTTCGAAACGCACACACACAAAACTGTTTTTAAACTGCTAAATTTGAAAAGTTTGTCATCATTCAAAACAAAAGAATTTGATCATATTTACGAGCTCATACATTCATCAACTCATTCTTTGAGGGAGAGCTCGCATTTAGGGGGAGCCTTCCGTTGATAAAGTCTCCTTGGCCCTTTTGATCTCTTTCAAAATGGGGGAGAAACGATCGTACGGAAAGTTCTCAACTAAATGGTGAAACTCTCCAAACCGACAGTGTTTTGAAATTAATCAAAAGGGGGAGTTTGTTGGTTCAAATTTCCTGATAGTTTGATTATTTCAAAACACTGTCAGTACTAATGTATACATCCAGAAAAGTGCAGGATAACATATGTACGATACGAAGATGAAGGAGGACTTGTGAAGGAAGACTTCATTGGATTACATCAAGAATCAGGACATGAAGTCTCAACATAAACAAGAAAAGAAGAACACAAGGAAGGCCATTGGAATACATCAAGACTCAAGATGTTGAAGCCTTCCGTGAGTGGGATACGCCACAAATAAACCATAGGTACAAACCTAGTAGAACTCAAGTAAAATCATGTTCAAAATAACAAAGAGTTCAGTCAAGCAGGAAGTGCGTTCTGAACGAACTCAAAGTCCGTTCTGAACGGACTTGCTAAACATCAAAACTTTAAAGCTTGATTAGAACCAAACGTGTCCCAGGGATGTGTGCGTTCGAACGAACAATCATGTACGTTCGAACGGACAATTAGAATACGTTCACACACCTTCTGAGTGCGTTGAACGGACAATCTTTCTTGTGAACGGAAATATGTCACAGGGATATGTGCGTTCGAACGAACACACATGTACGTTCGAACGGACAACCTGGAATCCGTTCACCCACTTTTCAGTGCGTTGAACGGACTCTTGTTCCTGTGAACGCAAAATGCTATGTATAATTGAGTCCGTTACGAACGGACATTGTCCGTTCTAACGGACCCAAGATGTACTTGCACGTTATTTTGAAACGGCTAGTGCAAACTTCAAGTGCGTTCTGAACGGACTGTATGCGTTCGAACGCACTTCAAGTTTTCTGAAGGATTTCTATAGAGAGTATAAATAGAATCTTTCATGGGTCTCTCTCTCCCACTTCCTCAATTTCAAACTTTCAAACCTAAAAAGAGAGAAACCCTAAGCTGTGATTTTCTATATCCATTGATAGCTTGAGAAACCTCTTTAGATCGTTGATCTACTTTCGATATTCTCCACTAATCGTATCCCACTCACGTGACCGATCACGTTGTAGCTCGATTAGTGAAAAAGTGTAATAGGCTAGTGCAACAAAGTGTAAAGAGCCTAAGCTATAGATCGATAGAAGCGTGTAAATCGATCTAGGCAAATCCTTGTAATCGAGTTGAGTTGGAATTCAATCGAAAGCCAAAAAGAGGCACAAGGCATTCCCGGAGACGTAGGTACTCGCAAATAATTGAGTCGGTCAATTAAGCGAGTAAAGGGTGAGTTAAAGCTACAAAGCAACCACCTACCGAACTTCGTAAACAAACATCTTGTGTTAAAGTGTTTGTACGGTATCATCTCTATCATCTAAATTATTATTTATTCCGCACCGTAAATTAGGTTTAAATCTAAACTAAGTGTAAGCTAGATTGCCAAATTTACCCCCCTCTAGGTTAGAATTAACCAACACAACTGAGTTGTGCATTATGTGAGGGAAGGAGACTTCGACAATTGCATTGATTACGCCGTAATAATCAGTTGCATCGTCTCCCAAACAAATTGCTTTGACGCGAACAACACTGTTTGTTGTACGTAATTGTCGACTATGAGCTCGGGTATGGAATCGATATCCATTGCAGTCGTATCCTCTGAACATTCGAACACGATTTTCGGATCCTAAAGCAATATTACGCACAATATCCGAGTAGGCGTCAAGATTTGAAATAACATTGGATTTCAACCACGATGGCAATTCAGTTTCTTGTGTCTTGTATCGAACTCTTTCCGATACATTCCGACCATCTAACATCTCATCGAATTGTCTATAAAAAATTTAGGACCATGATTAATACATAGACATAACAAAATGGACTATAAATGAATTTTCAAACTTACTCGACAAGTTCGGACAATTCAGGAAAGTTCAATATGACATAAAGGTGTGCGGCATTGACATTTTTGTCTTCCAACACCTTAAATGTGCTCCCCATTGAACGACCCGGATAATCAAAATTGGTGTAATTATCATTTGAGGCATCCATAACATTGAAATGTCGGGATGGACGATTTGCACGAGTCTGAACCTCATGATCAAAATACAACGAACAAAAATTTGATACTTCTTCTATCAAATAATTCTCAACAATCGAACCCTCCACTCGAGCTTTGTTTCTCACCTTCCTTTTCAATCTGCGTAAGCATCTTTCGAATGGATACATCCATCTATAAGAGACGGGACCATCCATTCTAACCTCATACGCTAGATGCACGACAAGATGTTCCATCGAGTCGAAAAAACTAGGAGGAAATATCTTCTCCAACTTGCACATGGTAAGAACGATACTTTCTTCCATTTCTTGCAAATGAACCGGCTCCAACTCGGTCGCACAAATATCGCGGAAAAAATTACTCAATTCCACTAAAGGTTCCCAGACACAATCCGGGATCAAATCTCTTAAGGCCACTGGCAGAAGTCTCTGCACGAAAATGTGACAATCATGGCTTTTTAAACCATGTACGTTCATAGTTTGCATGTTAACGCATCTCGTCCAATTGCCTGCATACCCGTCCAGAAATCGTAATTTTTGCAACCACTCATAAACCAACGTTTTTTCCATCCTTGTCTACACAATATTTGGCTCTAGGTTTACTAATTCGACCATTATCGTGTGATACAAGCTCTAATTCTGGACGAGAACAAATTATCGCAACATCTAATCGAGATTTGGCATTGTCTTTTGTTTTATTTTTCACATCAAATACAGTGTTGAACACATTACCAAACACATTAGCCTCAATGTGCATCACATCAAGATTGTGTCGAACAGAATTCGTGGACCAATACGGCAATTCCCAAAAAATACTCCGTTTGGTCCAATGGTGCGTCTGGCCGTATCTCGGAATTTTTTCTTTCTCAATTCCATTCCTTCGTACAACAATTCTTTCGAGTTTATCGAGATTATCCAATTCATCGCGAATCTCTACACCCGATAGACGCGGGGGAGGCAAATTACGTTCAATCCTGTTTTTGGTGAAAGAATTTTTCTGCTTACGAAATGGATGGTTATGAGGTAAAAATTGGCGGTGACAATCAAACCAACTTTGCTTTCTACCATGAGCGAGACTGAATGATTTTGTGTTTTCCATACACACAGGACAAGACAATCTGCCGTGAGTTGACCAACCGGAAACCATACCGTAGGCCGGAAAATCATTTATCGTCCAAAACAAAGCAGCTCTCATCATGAAATTATTCTCCCGATACGAATCATATGTTATAATCCCATTTTTCCCATAGCATTTTAAGCTCGTCGATTAAGGGACTCAACATAACATCAATTTTGTCCCCTGGATGATCTGGTCCGGGAATTACGAGGGTGAGAAATAGGTTACGATCTTTCAAACACATTCCCGGAGGAAGATTATAAGGAACAATGAAAACAGGCCAACAAGAATATGGCCTGCCGCTCGATAGAGTGTACAGACAAAAACCATCCGTGGATAACCCTAACCGAACATTACGGGATTCTACAGCAAAATCAGGATAGGTTGAATCAAAAAAATTCCACATTTCTGCATCTGACGGATGAACCATCAAATTGGGATTCTCCCGTTTTCCATCAAGATGCCATGTCATGTGCTTCGAGGTATCCTTAGACATGAAACACCTCTGCAATCTGGGAGTCAGTGGAAGATAACGCAAAACCTTGCCTGGAACAACTCCACCATTTTTCCCTTCTTCTGCCGGCTTGAATCGAGATTTACCACAAAAATCGCACGTGTCTTTGTCAATGTTCGCTCCGTAGAACAACATGCAATTATCAGGACAGACATGGACTTTTTCGTATTGCATTCCCAAATTATTGACTAGTTTTTTCGATTCGCGAAAATTATCCGGAAAATCATTGCCTGAAGGAATTTTGTAAGCCGAAATTACGTGCATAATCCTGTCGAAAGCATCCTTAGTCACTTCACATTCGGATTTTATGCTCAGCAACATCGAAACAATCGACATTACCGTAGATTTCGTATCTCGGAAATCTTTCCATAACGGACGTTCCGATTCGCGAAGCATCTCGAAGAAATGCGCAGCTTCGGGGTTAGGTGGTTCGGGAGCATTCCAATCAAAAGAAGGACCAGCAGCATCATGAACCATCTGTTCCATTGGATTGAGAGTTCTCGGAGAAAAGGTTCTACGTGCACGTGATCGTGTCGACTCGCCATGCCTTGTCCATATGAAATAATTCGGAAGAAAACCGTTTGTACAGAGATGGATTACTATGTCGTAACGAGAAAGGAAGATACCATTCTGACAATCTGCGCACGGACAACGTACGCATTCAGTACCATCCCTATGTTTTTCGACATTGTCAGATCGGGCAAAAACGGTTTCTAAAAAATTCGTCATTCCGTAAAAAAAAACCGGATTCACGGCATTATCTACAATATGTTGATGCATCCAAGAACGTCCCCCCTCCATGAGTAATTTCTAATTAAGATTGAAAAAGAAATTGGGCTAAGGCTTTTGACAAAGAAATGAAACGAAAGACCTCGAATATGTTAGATTTCAAGGATTTTACTTAAAATCTAACGAAACAACGGAAGTGAAACGAAAGACATAAGCTAAGATAGTATTTTCAATATGTTGATCAACTCAATTTTTTAATAATTTTGAGTCATACTAGACACATTTTACTTTCAAAATTATAAATAGTTTATTTAAAATTTATTACATATTATATATTTTGTTCTCAATATTGTATTATAACTAGCTTTTGCCCCGCGCAAATTGCGCGGGATTTCTCGAGTTAATAACGATTATTTTTTGTGTTGTGTAATTATTTTTTTAACTTCATTTTTTTTATGTTGTATCTGATACATTATATTTCTTTACGTGATGTTGTAATTGAGTGTAGTTTCTTGTGAAAATTGAGTTGTCGCGAAATATTTAGATCCGATGAATACAAATCGCAATTGAGTATCTCGGCCATTTCAAAGTAGCTTCTGGATTAAATGCTGCTCTCCATCTCTTCGCAATAAAAGTTATGCCTAAAACATGAAAGAAATTATCAACGATCATAATTAAAACATTGGAAATGACGAAATTACCCATCAATGAATGTGGCTGAGTATTGTGGCCATTTTGAAGTAGTCTTCCGGGTTTAATACTGATCTCCACCTCCTCGCACTCAAAAACCATTCCATTCTGCCTAAAACACGAAAGAAATTATATCAACATTTAGAATCAAAATATTGTAAATGACAAAAATACCCCTCGCGGAATGCGACTGGGTATCGTGGACATTTTTATGTAGCCTTGTGGGTTTAATTTTGCTCTCCATCTCCCTCGCACTCAAAGCCATTCCATTCTGCCTGAACGAACTCGTTTCGGTTGCACCAATCATAACCAAAATAATGGTCTCGAGTCAGAATAAAATTACCATATTACCCTGGCCCTGCAAAGGTCCCGAATTTCTTTCTCTCTTTTCGATTTTTCGAAATATAGCAAAGTCCCAACGTTTTTCCGAATCTGGTTTACTTATGAAATTATAATTATCATTAAAATCTACAAAAAATAATATAATACGACAAATATTTCAAAAAAACCATGTATTTTAAAAAGAATGAAATTATCACATATATCCCTAGTAAATATGAAACTTATATACCCGTATAAATATATGAAAGTAATGATATAATTTGACAAATATAAAAAGTCTATATATAAAAAAAACCTAAAATTCGAATGAATACCCCTACAAAAATCTGAAATTATCATATATAACCCTATAAAAATATGAAAGTAATGATATCATATGAAAAATATTAATAAAAAAAAAATTGAAAAATATATATAATTAACATGTATCAAAAAACTGAAATTATCATATATGTATCCTAATATAAATCGGAAATTAATGATATAATATGAGAAGTTGAGAACTATCATAAAAAGCTTCTATGTTTTAAAAAAATCAGAAACTATGATGTATCCCCCTACAAAAATATTAATTATCATATATATCCCTATACAAATCTCAAATTAATGATGTAATATGTGGAATAAAATAAAAACGATATTTGAAAAAACAAAAAATTAGCATGCATACCTCTGGAAAAAACATAAATTATCATATTTACCCTTATAAAAAATTCTGAATTAATGATACAATATGAGAAATATTTAAAAAATCTGAAATTATCATGTATAACCGTACAAAATATGATATTACCATATATACCCCTATAATAATCTTAAAATAATGATATCGCATGAGAAATATTTAAAAAGCCCTTACATTTAAAAAAACATAAATTGTTATAACATAGAAAAATCTTAAAAAACCCCTATATTTACTGAAATTTCCACACACACACAAAAAAAAAAAAAAAAAAAAACCAATCATAACCAAAATCATGGTGTCGAGTCAGAATAAAATTACCATATTACCCTGGCCCTGCAAAGGTCTCGAATTTCTTTCTCTCTTTTCGATTTCCCGAAATATAGCAAAGTCCCAACGTTTTTCCGAATCTGGTTTACTTATGAAATTATAAATATCATTAAAATCTACAAAAAATAATATAATACGACAAATATTTCAAAAAAACCCTGTCTTTTAAAAAAAATGAAATTATGACATATATCCCTAGTAAATATGAAACTTATATACCCGTATAAATATATGAGAGTAATGATATAATTTGACAAATATAAAAAGTCTATATTTAAAAAAAACCTAAAATTTGAATGAATACCCCTACAAAAATCTGAAATTGTCATATATAACCCTATAAAAATATGAAAGTAATGATATCATATGAGAAATATTAAAAAAAAAAAAAAATTGAAAAATATATATAATTAACTTGTATCAAAAAACTGAAATTATCATATATGTATCCTAATATAAATCGGAAATTAATGATATAATATGAGAAGTTAAGAACTATCACAAAAAGCTTCTATGTTTTAAAAAATCTGAAACTATGATGTATCCCCCTACAAAAATATTAATTATCATATATATCCCTATACAAATCTCAAATTAATGATGTAATATGTGTTGGTTCAAATTTCCTATTGTTTGATTATCTCAAATACAATGTCGATACTACTAACGAAATCTAGCAAGATAAATGTGTAGGAGATAGGTACAAAATGAAAGGATCAATCAAGAATAACAAGAATCAAAGACATCGAAGAATCAAGAATCACGAAGAAGGTCAAGATGTAGAAGAATCACGGAATCAAGACATCGAAGATTCCGCAAGTTGGGATATCAATCTAATCACCAAAACATAATATAGGTATCCCTAAACTTGTTTATGTATGATTAAGCTCAAAATAAAGTCAAACAATTATATTCGAAATCCATCAAATTGATGAATTAAAATAAAAGGCTGAAATCAGTATGTCCGTCACAACGGAACTCATAGTCCGTTATAACGGACATACTCGTCTTATTCAAGATTGGAACTCACAACATAGTCCGTTATAACGGATTAACCAATCCGTTATAACGGACTCAATCAAAGCGTTGTAACGGAATGATGTTCGTTACAACGCTAATTAAATCTAAACTTGAAGGATGTCACAGAAGTATGTCCGTTACACCGGACATACATGTCCGTTATAACGGACATTGACCTCACTTCTGTGTGATACTCCTCTCTTCAAGTCCGTTGTAACGGATTAACCAATCCGTTATAACGGACTACCTTATAGCGTTGTAACGGAGTATTCTCCGTTACAACGGGAATTAAATTCTAAATGAAGAAGAGTTCGCAGTATGATGTCCGTTATAACGAACTCAATAATCCGTTGTAACGGACTTCATAACACAGACTTCCGTTATAACGTACCTATGTTCCGTTGTAACGGAATATGTAACAATTCGAATATAATAGCCGTAACGGCTAGTTTTGACTTATGGTCCGTTATAACGGACATTCAGTCCGTTATAACGGACTATGCAGAAAATACAAGGTTGGGAAGGGTCTATGTGTTCTATAAATAGAACCCTTCCCTCATTCTCTCTCATGACTTCAACTATCCAAATTATACATTTAAAAGAGAGAAACCTTGCAAGCTCTTGAGCTCTTAATCCTCTTAAACAATCTTAGAGATTAATCCTTCTTTCTCACCTATTCAAATACGATTCCCAACTTGCGTGACCGATCACGTTTTAGTTTGTATTTAGAAATTGTAATAGGCTAGTACAACAAAGTGTAAAGAGCCTTAGCTATAGATCGATAGAAGCGTGTAAATCGATCTAGGCAAATCCTTGTAATCGAGTTGAGTTGGAATTCAATCGAAAGCCAAAAAGAGGCACAAGGCATTCCCGGAGACGTAGGTACTCGCAAATAATTGAGTCGGTCAATTAAGCGAGTAAAGGGTGAGTTAAAGCTACAAAGCAACCACCTACCGAACTTCGTAAACAAACATCTTGTGTTAAAGTGTTTGTACGGTATCATCTCTATCATCTAAATTATTATTTATTCCGCACCGTAAATTAGGTTTAAATCTAAACTAAGTGTAAGCTAGATTGCCAAATTTACCCCCCTCTAGGTTAGAATTAACCAACAATTGGTATCAGAGCAAAATACTAACCGTCTCTTTGAGTAAAGGTGACAATTTGTATAACGATCAAGGCCTTAATGGTAACATCGATGGATGATGTGGTAGAAAGAGCAATTCAAGCTATGATTCTCCAACGAGCTTCAATACCGAAACCATGTACACCGCACTCTATGAGCTTCACCTCTCAAGTATCCTCATCTAGTTCACCACATAACCGAGGTAATGAGGTAATTCTCAACCCTATATTCCATTCAATTAGTCCAACCTCGAGTTCATGTTCCTCACCAAAATTCAACACGAAACTCGAACTTGAATCATTCGACGACCTCTTAAGAGACGTTGATGAACCATGTTCAAAGGAGAGAAAAGACAAGAGCACAATTCTAGCTCTAAATGCAAAGGTAGCTTCCCTAGAACTATCAGTAAAAGCATACCAAGCACAATTAAAGGAATTCCAAGGCTTCTCAAAGTGTGAATGTAAAACCCTCAACCTTGAGATATCACACCTAAGAGTAGAACTCCAAAACTCCAAAGTAGAAAATGAATCCTTGAAGAAGGCTTGTGCATCACGTGCACCAAGCACCCCATCATTGGATCAAATATTGAAAGGGGCGTTAGTGGGACAAAAGCCAAACGACAAGTCGGGTCTCGGATTCAAAAAGGAGAGTAAACCCGGCTTCTCAAAATCCAATGATCAAAAAGGTAAACGGGAGAACAATCAACGAAACAATCGCGGAAATGCATTCATATACCGTGATCAAAACAAAGGTAAAAATGTTAGAATGGAACACCCTACACATAATCGGTTCTATCATAGGGATAACCACTTTACGCAACCATCATCCCATAGACGTACCGATTTGGAACGACCCGAGTGTTGGTTTCAACGAGGATCAAATGGGTATTTTTGTGAGGTGAATTACCCCGCCAACCGTTCATATCAACCGGGGGCTCCTAGACCTTACAACCATACACGCAAACCTTTTCAACCGAAAAACAACTTTGTCAACTCAATCAAACCGATACCTCAAAAGAAACCCCTAACAAACCAACTCTCAAATTACTTTGTCAAGAGTTCCGAAACCATCAACAAACCGAAAATTGCTTTTTGCAATTATTGTTGCAAGTTAGGACACATATCCACGAGTTGTAATCTTCGCCACCCAAAATCCACTAAAAATTTTGTATGGATGCGTAAAGATAGACACAACATGGGTCCCTCCACCTCAAAGGATGTTGGACCATCAAGGATCTAAATCATGTGTGAAAAACTCACTCCCTCACCTCTCTACCATAAGCCAAACATTGAGGGGGAGTACGAGTACAAGAATTCATATTAGATTACCTTTCAATATGAATTCCCTATTTTTAAATTTTTTTTATAATTATCTACACACTTACAAAAAGGGCAAGAAAGGTATTTTGCTTCCATGTAGGCACACAAGAGCGAAGAGAGAAGTCGAAGAGCTCATCGTATACATAACTTCACGATCTATCTTAGAGGAAAAAAATGTGCTCTTGAAATCGATCAATAACTCTCCTTCGTAAGCTCGGCTCTTGGGTCCATGACATGAGCAAAGGTATGATCGCTTTGTAAATAACATAAGGATCATAGTCATTTAGAGTTATACACATATCATCGATTATTATGAACATTCGCATACTCATATCGCACAATTTTTTCTTCAAACTTCTTCTGAAAAACATGATTTAACAACTACAAAAGCTATTTTTTAGTAGAATATAAGTTTTTGGAATTTTTGGAAACACCGATCTCCTCTAAAAATCAATAGTTAAAAAGTCATCACAGTATCAGGTCCGTTATAACGCACTAAGTATTGCGTTACAACGGAACTCAAGAGAACAAGCCAAAACCTGCAAATCGAATAGTTCCGTTACAACGGATAAACCCATCCGTTATAACGGACATGTGCGTTACAACGAAAACAATGCGTTATAACGCACTACTGTGATACCAGTTAAATTACGTCCAAATTAGAACTCCGTTGTAACGGAATATATAGCGTTATAACGGACTATGAAAATACCTGTTCTCTGAAACCCTAGCAGAAGTCAGTTGTAACGGAACTTAAACTCCGTTGTAACGGAGTGTTGAAAAACTGTCTTTAAACCCTCGACTGTTCATTCTGTATCCAACCGCTCCACTTCTCTCCAACTCGAAATATCTTCTCCTCTTCCCAAAACCGTCGAAAATCTCCTAGAAAACTGAAAATCTCTTCAAAATCGAAAAACCCAACTATTTTACTCCCTAATCTCTCTCCATTTCCTCCCAAAACTCTCTCAACATCAAAAAAAAAAAAACCTAATCCTTCTCTCAATTTCCTTCCATGGCATCGAGAAGAGCAAGCAAGCGTCCAATGCCCATCGGTGCTCGTCGATTTGAGTTTCACAACACGGAGAATAACTATCTCTACGAATCGATCACTAAAGCTAGGAGATATCAAAACGACTTCGCCAATCGCGCGGTAGGCGCATGCTTCTATATTGATTTTTCGACCGAAGCAATCTCTCTACGCGAGGCCGTGCAACCTCGAATCGGAAATTGGAGCATTCAAGGATTGTGTGATCTTCAATACCCATACTACAAAGAAGTAGTTCGCCTATTCTATGCTCACGCAACCCATGATCACGACAACAACCTCATACGGAGCTATCTCTTCGGTAAGGAAATCGTTATTTCCGAAGAAAATTTGCGTGAATGGTTGGGCTTGTCCGATCGTGGGGAAAAGTTTTATATTAGTCGCGGCGACTCATATCACGGCAACGACTCGGACGAACTCGAGAAGATTACCACCAACGATCGCGAGTACGAGTACTCCACCAAGTATGAACCTAATCTCCGATTCACGTGGCAAATCGGAAATAACATCCTCGCTCCCGTCGTCAAACTCAAAACCAATCTAGACGGCCGTAACAAGGTCTTGATATACAACCTTTGGTATCAAGACTCACCCACCATTAATGTCCCATACCTCATCATTCGGCACATGGAGTATGCCCTACGGGTAAACACCTCCTCTCTTCCCTATGGCCATATCATTTCATTGGCATGCGTGAAATTGGGTATAGTCATACCGGACACAGAATGGCCGCTCGGAGTCACTCCTACCGAGAACCTTGCACACCCAGATCGACTCGAAAGTCTCGGACTCACCCGCCAGAATAGATCCGGAGGTCGCTCGGATCACTATATCGTTAACGATCGCCGAGCCGGACCTTACTTCTTTCCGGAAATCCCCGCCGAGTGGGTTCGATTCGATCCACCGGCCCAAGACGCAAACAACGCACTGGACCAATCGAGACCAAGGAAACGACAAGCCATAGGAGAACCGGGTGAAGGCTCCGGCTCGGGAACTCAACCATCGCTCACTCTTGACGAGATTCGTTCACTTTTCGAGGCATCTAATTTACGTTCCGAAAGTGTGCGAGATCAAATGCTCGCGGACAATGCACTAACTCGCGAAACCATCATCGCGGATAATGAATTCACCCGCAACACCGTAAACGCGGCCCGAGCCGAGATCCTCGCCGACAACGAACTCACCCGCACTACCGTCAATACGGTCCGAGATGAGATCCTCACCGACAACCAACTCACCCGATCTCATGCTTTTAACCTTCGTGAAGAAACCTATAGCTACATGGATCGTCGTCTAGATGCCATAACCCGTCGTCTCAACCAATTCAACAATGATAACGATGATGAGAACGATAACTCACCCGGAGATGATTAGAAAGGAGAGTGTATCTAAATAGCTCATTAGAGCCTAAAAATATTTTCTAAAACTAATAGCTATTTGCAGTGTTATGTTTTGTTTTTGAAATTTGTGTTTCTTTGTGTTCTTTTGAGTATGTGTATCCATCGTATGTTTCTATGTATGAACTTGAAAATGTTTTAAGAAAGATTTGATTTGGTTAAAATAGTTGTGCAAATGAGTAGTATATTACTTTGTTCACATTCTCATTACTAAAACTCGAAAATTATATCACCTATTAATCTCAAAAATCATTCATAATTTAAACGGAGTATTCAACTACATCAAAGCCTAAACATGCGCAATATGCACATGTTTAGGGGGAGCTTGCATGTAGGGGGAGCTTTCCTTCATGATTTTTTTTTCATCCCTTTTGATCCACTTTAAAAAAAAAAGGGGGAGAAAGGATAATCGTATTGGAAAGTTACCAATAATCGATGTATCTCTCCAAATCGACATTGTTTTGAAATGAATCAAAATGGGGAGTTTGTTGGTTCAAATTTCCTATTGTTTGATTATCTCAAATACAATGTCGATACTACTAACGAAATCTAGCAAGATAAATGTGTAGGAGATAGGTACAAAATGAAAGGATCAATCAAGAATAACAAGAATCAAAGACATCGAAGAATCAAGAATCACGAAGAAGGTCAAGATGTAGAAGAATCACGGAATCAAGACATCGAAGATTCCGCAAGTTGGGATATCAATCTAATCACCAAAACATAATATAGGTATCCCTAAACTTGTTTATGTATGATTAAGCTCAAAATAAAGTCAAACAATTATATTCGAAATCCATCAAATTGATGAATTAAAATAAAAGGCTGAAATCAGTATGTCCGTCACAACGGAACTCATAGTCCGTTATAACGGACATACTCGTCCTATTCAAGATTGGAACTCACAACATAGTCCGTTATAACGGATTAACCAATCCGTTATAACGGACTCAATCAAAGCGTTGTAACGGAATGATGTTCGTTACAACGCTAATTAAATCTAAACTTGAAGGATGTCACAGAAGTATGTCCGTTACAACGGACATACATGTCCGTTATAACGGACATTGACCTCACTTCTGTGTGATACTCCTCTCTTCAAGTCCGTTGTAACGGATTAACCAATCCGTTATAACGGACTACCTTATAGCGTTGTAACGGAGTATTCTCCGTTACAACGGGAATTAAATTCTAAATGAAGAAGAGTTCGCAGTATGATGTCCGTTATAACGAACTCAATAATCCGTTGTAACGGACTTCATAACACAGACTTCCGTTATAACGTACCTATGTTCCGTTGTAACGGAATATGTAACAATTCGAATATAATAGCCGTAACGGCTAGTTTTGACTTATGGTCCGTTATAACGGACATTCAGTCCGTTATAACGGACTATGCAGAAAATACAAGGTTGGGAAGGGTCTATGTGTTCTATAAATAGAACCCTTCCCTCATTCTCTCTCATGACTTCAACTATCCAAATTATACATTTAAAAGAGAGAAACCTTGCAAGCTCTTGAGCTCTTAATCCTCTTAAACAATCTTAGAGATTAATCCTTCTTTCTCACCTATTCAAATACGATTCCCAACTTGCGTGACCGATCACGTTTTAGTTTGTATTTAGAAATTGTAATAGGCTAGTACAACAAAGTGTAAAGAGCCTTAGCTATAGATCGATAGAAGCGTGTAAATCGATCTAGGCAAATCCTTGTAATCGAGTTGAGTTGGAATTCAATCGAAAGCCAAAAAGAGGCACAAGGCATTCCCGGAGACGTAGGTACTCGCAAATAATTGAGTCGGTCAATTAAGCGAGTAAAGGGTGAGTTAAAGCTACAAAGCAACCACCTACCGAACTTCGTAAACAAACATCTTGTGTTAAAGTGTTTGTACGGTATCATCTCTATCATCTAAATTATTATTTATTCCGCACCGTAAATTAGGTTTAAATTTAAACTAAGTGTAAGCTAGATTGCCAAATTTACCCCCCTCTAGGTTAGAATTAACCAACAATATGTGGAATAAAATAAAAACAGTATTTGAAAAAATAAAAAATTAGCATGCATACCTCTGGAAAAAAACACAAATTATCATCTTTACCCTTATAAAAAATTAGGAATTAATGATACAATATGAGAAATATTTAAAATATCTGAAATTATCATGTATAACCTTACACAATCTGATATTACCATATATACCCCTATAATAATCTTAAAATAATGATATCACATTAGAAATATTTAAAAAGCCCTTACATTTAAAAAAACTGAAATTGTTCTAACATTGAAAAATCTTAAAAAGCCCCTATATTTACAGAAATTTCCAAAAAAAAAAAAAAAAAAGTATTCGTGAACAATAACAGTATTTATGAACAGTACATTTTATAAACAGTATTTAAGCGCTGTACGGATGAACAGTAACGACGACGTGGCTGAATGCTGGGGCAGGAAATTGTTCAGTATTATATCTATTAATTAATTAGTTTAAAATTATATACATAATAGTTGAATTTGAATACATATATAGTTTATTTAAAGTTTATTATAGTTAAAAATTTATTATAGTTTAAAATTTGAATACATAATAATTGTATACAAAATAGTTTAAAAATTATTATATAACATATGTGAAACTAAGATACTATTTATCAATTTACTCTCAACCTTGTTCTCAATTTATCATATATATAATTTATCAAATTTATCAATTTACTCTTAACTTTTTATATATATATACTTTTAAATTAGTTGAATTTGAATTTGAATTTAAAATCTAAGATAATTATTTTAATTTAATTTTAAGAAAATTATTTCAATTTTACTATAAATTGACTATATTTCAAATGGGAAATGAATGCTCTCTTGGGAATGGATATAACGTTCTAATTTTTGGGACGGTAAAAGTTTTGCGACGGGCCGTAGCAAACAATTTTGGTACGGTTATCGTTTTTGGGACGGGCTGTAGCAGACATTTTTGGTACGGGGAACGCGTCTTGAACGGACTGTCAGAAGTTTGTTGGGACGGTAAAATGATTTTGTGACGGCCCGTAGGAAATTGTGTACATATCTCTAACAATCCTAACTAACATACACAAATATCTAACAATCCTAACTAATAAAATTTTCCTAAAACTCTAACAATCCTAACTAACATATATACCAACATTGATTTACAATTTACATAACAAAAGATTTTTGTAAAATTGAAATATTAACCTTTTTGTTTCTCTTCTGCCTTCTCTTTCTTTCTCTTTCCTTCTTTTCCTCTTCTTCCAAGTGCCTTCTCTTCCCTTCTCTAGCATTCTTCTCTTGTCTTCTCTTTTGTTTCTCTTCCAAGTGCTCAAAAAATTCCTGCCAGAATAATATAATACTTAAAAAAAATTCTACCAACATAATATAACAAATTTACATACAAATAATATAACTTAAAAATTTTAAATATCTTAAAAATCCTGACAGAGTCCCTGAAGCTCAAAAAAAGTCAAGAATATACAAATAATATAAAACCAAATAATATTACTGAAAAATCCTGCCAGTACAACTTCTTTAAATAACTTAAAAATCCTGCCAGAATAAACCTGTATAAAATTCCTCTAAAATCTAAAAAAAACTCAAACAAAGTCAAAATATCAGATGTAACAAAATATGTACAAAATCTGTCTAAAAATTATCTAAAATTATTCAACAAAATTTATTCGAGGAGATCTGTTCACAATTATTCAACAAAATCTGTTTAAAAAATACTCAGAAAATTACTAAGAAAATAATCAAAAAATTATATCATTTAAATAAGGCAGATCTCGATACTATGAAAATACGCAAAAAATTATTGAACATACTCAAAAAATCTGTTTAAGAAAATTACTAAAAAAATTACAAAATTGTCTTAAAAATTTATAAAAATTGTCCAAAAAATTACTAAGAAAATAGTAAAAAAAACTTATAGATCTCGCTACAAAGAAAATTACTAAGAAAATACTCACAAAATTATTAAGAATACTCAGAGATGAAAAAACTAAAAATACACAAGATTTCAAAACCGTAAGATCTGACAGATTTCAAAAATTCACAAAAAAACTCAAAAATACACAAAAATTACTCAAAAATCTGAGTCCCAAAAATTACTCAAAAATGCCAAGAAAATTATTTAAAAATACTCAAAAAATTGCTGACAGATTTCAATACAAGAAAAAAACTCATAATACACAAAAAACTCAAAATAACTCAAGATTGAAACCAATTTTGTTTGATCCGACAGATTTCAAAACCTTAAGCTCCAAGCTAAAAATCATAAGATTTAAAAACTTCAAAATACTCAAAGCAAGGCCAAAAACACTCATATTCTAGCTAAAAAACGTAAACAGAGAGATGGAAATGTATACCAGTAAGAGGGGGCTGAGAGGGGCTCCACAACGAGATCCAAGCACCAAGATGCTCCACCGAGATCCAAGACAGAAGGCGGACGGGCTGAGAGGGGGCTGTGGTGTGGGGCTGTGGTGTGGGACTGAGAAGGCTGTAAGAGAAGAGAGAGGAGAAAGGGGGAAATGAGAGAGAGACGAGAGAGAGAGAGGAGAAAGGGGGGAAATGAGAGAGAGAGAGAGAGAGAGAGAGAGAGAGAGAGAGAGAGAGAGAGAGATAGAGAGAGAGAGAGAGGGCGGGAAATGAATGCTCTCTTGGGAATGGGTGTAACGTTCTAATTTTTGGGACGGTAAAGGTTTTGCGACGGGTCGTAGAAAACAATTTTGGTACGATAAACGACTTTGGGACGGGGTGTCAGAAGTTTGTTGGGATGGTAAGATGCTTTTGCGACGGTCCGTAGGAAATCTCTGGCTGACACCTGGTGTCAGGGCAGGACGAGTGTCCTTTTTGGGACGGTGGTTTCTTTTTGCGATGGCCCATCCCTAATTTTTGGGACGGTGATTTCTTTTTGCGACAGCCCGTCCCTAATTTTTGGGACAGTATTTCCGTTTTGCGACTGCCCGTTGCTAATTTGGGACGGTATTTGGGACGGCCCGTACCAATAAAGCTGATATTTAGCTACGGCCCGTCCCAAATCAGCTGATATGTCGTAGTGATTTAAGTCATGGAAATGCCTTCCATGTCCATATCCATCGAGATTGGTATGACATAATGCGTGGTTTCAGGCCATAGTCGGGCACGTATTATTGTATGTATTGATGCGGGTGGTAAGCGTTAATTGGGGACTCAAGTGGGTTCAGGCCATAGTCGGGCACGTGAGTAGTTCAATTGAACGATACGTTGGATATGGTTGTGACTTAACCGTCCAAGCTAATCCGATTAGAGTTCGGGGCATAGATAGAATGCACACACGGAATTGGGATTGTATATGATACGATCCATCACCGAAATTCTATAAAGGTTCAAGAGTCGTATATGATACGATTGGATAATAATCCTACTAAATACGCGAGATCTCATTTGTCGGCCATAGTCACTTATGGGAGGATTGCGAAATATGGATCTTGAGTATTATGGACTTGGAGTCCCGTATCGGTATGAGGGTTATCGATTCGATAAAAATAACACATTAATATATTCATCATGTAAACATATATATTAAGTACGCACGGTTAGGAGCTTAATCTTCATCATCCGTTTAGAATTATGTTTTCAAGCAACACCAAATATATCGATGAGATCGATATGATAGATGACTTTTGGGTCGGAATTACCGTTCTTAACCTTGATAGTCAAATAATAGTTCTTAGACTTAATGGAACGTGTTAGACATGGAAATGGTAGATTCAGGACTCGAGGATTTGGCTTTAGAGAAAGCCGGGTTCGATAGACATTAAGAAGAAATCGAACGATATAACGTGCCTTGTGGTGGCATGTATAGACGCAAATTTCTCAAAATTGTTTTGAGAATTCAGGTGCATAGGAAAGTAAAACACAACGCTCATGAAATAGTTTCAAGAGCTAGAGCGCGATGAATGGTTCGATGCGGCTCAAAGAGTAGGTTAATTTTGAGACGCCGAATGGATCTTTGATTAACACTCGTGCGTTGATGGTACGAGATTTGATCTTCGTGACCGAATATCATATGCATTCGATAGATAAGTTGATCCCGAAATTGCATAAGATGCGATTTAAATTTGAATTGGAGATGCTTGGAGCATCCGAGGAATCCAATGCACTGAGATGCGTGGATGTCCTTGTAATTCAAAGGCGGGATCGAAAGAAATAAATGTCTAAGGATATTTTGGGAAATTGTTTTCCAAACAGAAAGTTCAGACAAGGAGTTGTCCAATCTAATGTCTCAAAGAACGGTGAAATCCGAGGAGGATTAAACCTAGAAGTTGATTGCTTATTTTGACGTTGCCGTCTTGGCCATATAAACGAGATATGTGTATCTAGATTCCATATGATGGATTGCTAGAATCATTCGAATTAGATTTGATTGATTAATGCGATACTTATTTATTAGGCAAGACGACAAAAGACGTCATTCTCCAAAGGCTGGATAAAGATCCAACGAATTATTGGAAATTACATTAAGATGTAAATGTTCTGATAAATTCCGAGGCAAGAGGAGGCTATCGGTATTTTGTTACGTTTACGGACGGTTAAAGTATATACGGTAATATATGTTTAATGCGTGCCGAAGCGGAGACTTTTGAAAGGTTCAAAGAGTTTTCAAAACAAAATACAAAATCAACTTAGCAAGAAAATCAAAGCCCTTTCGATAGGATCGAGAAGGCGAGTATTTGAGCTACGCACTTCGATTGGATCGAAGAGGCGATATTTGAGTTATAAGTATTGATTATCATTCATGATTGTTGAATCGTTTCACAATTATCTTAATTTCGGAACATCGATATGTATTAGAAAAGAGGAAATGAACGCATGTTAGACATGGTTCGATAAATGATAAGTCAAACGGATCTCCCAAAAATATTTTGGGGATACGCCCTTGAGACAGCGGCACTAATGAATGGTTGCATATAAGATATGGACCATAAACCTTCTAATCGGTACAAAAGACGCCATATGAGATATGGATCGGAATGGTTCGAAGTTATCATTTGTAGAGATTTGACGATGTGAGTATATTTCGAAATTTGTTTCGGTTAAACTCAATCCCAAATCTGAAAATTGTTCGTTTATCATATATCCTTAAGGAAACTAAAGGGTATTAGTTCTAACGTCTCGACGAAAATGAGATTTTCGTAGCTCGAAGAGATGCCTTCTTAGAGGAGGACTGGATGCGCACAAGTTTGGAACTTGATGTCGCTTATCTCTATGCGGGCTAGTGGGAGTAGAATAAATCTCGAAAGAGTTCGAGATCTGGAAAATGAACATTGTACCGTTGAAAGTTGACACGACTTCATCAAGAGTTGATGAATACGAGTCGAACACACAAAGGAATTTTTCATAGATCAAGTAGGCTATATCATAAGTCGGTAAAGACGGATTTATCGTTGCTAATGATGATAGATCGAAATCATATGGTGATTCGATATCCTACAAGGATGCTATGAAAAGTAAAGGTTCCACATGGCAAGGTGTCATGAAATCTGAGATTCGATCCGTGTAAATTATCAAGTTTAGAACTTGATTTCATTACTTTCAGGGTTAGACCCATGAAATGTGAATGATTTTTCAAGATGAGAACCAACACGGATAGGAATATGCATATAACAAAGCGAGGCTAGTAGCGAAAAGTTTCAAATATTTCATAGTCGAACTATGAAGAAATGTTTTCGCATGTTGCCATGCTTTCACATTCTCAAAATTCTGCTTGCCATGGTCGCGTATTATGACTATGTGCTGTGGCAAAATGGATGTCAAAACCGAATTTCTTGACAGAAATTTTATGGAAGGATGTGTATTGACACAACCTTACGGTTTTGTCGATTCATAAGAATCGGGGATAAGATATGCACGCTTTAACGATCCATTTGATGGATTAGAGAAAGCTTCTCGGAATTGGAATATTCGTTTTGACGAAGTCATAAACTGTTATAAAATTGTCGGAACAAATGGAAACTTTGTGTATACATGAAGGTTAGTGGGAGCCACGTTATATTTCTTGTAACGACAAAGGATTTAGGCGAGACCGCTTATGAATTAAGCGTGAAGATCTATATGATAGATCTAATAAGTTCCTCGTTCTATATTATCACACATATATCGACATATTGTTGAAAATGGTTTTCAACATATAACTCCTTGGAGGAGTTAAATCGAAATGTCGAATGACAGAAATTTTTTACGGCTCGATGTGAGACATCAAATAGGGCGAAAAATAATAATATGATGCTTTACATTTGATGTGAGGACCTATTATATCTGTCATGATATGTATGTGGCTATACGTCGTACACATAGAGCGTCTAGTTCACCATCAATAAAATCCATGGCAATCACACGAGTTTGAATGTAATGCGATTACATGAGACTAACTCTTGTGAATGTATAATGGTTATACATATATATACATAATGGTTATGTATATTTAAACCCATCGGGATTTGTATTGATAGCGGTGAATGTTATTCATGAATACTTTGCACAAGAATTCAGGATTTTATTTTATCTATAATGGTGTGGAGAACGTGTTGGTTATAAAGAGTTATAACAACAACAGTTTCCAAATATGACACGTTCAAATATGTAGCACGACTTTCGATCACAAAGTGTGTACATGTTTTGCTTAAACGAAAACATGGTTATGTAGAACTGTTCCACAAGACCAATAATTTATGATTCTATTTACGGAGGCGAGTATATTGCGGTTATTAATCGCAAAAGGAAGCGGTATGGATCAAGGATACATGACCAAACTCGAGTAGTCACGAGTTATCGGATTTGTGGTTGTGTATTGCGTGATACGCAATAGTACAAGCCAAAAATGCCGAGGTCAAAACCACTTCTAGCTAATACTCAGAAAATTTCATTTGATCCATGAAATTTTTGTAGGGTTACGCGCACGATTATCATAGTGTGCAGCGGAATTATTCACGCATGCGTAACCTAATTCTACCCTGGATCACGCCCTAAAACCAACGAAAAAGGAAGAGTTGGAGATAATTACCTCGTACAAGTTAGTACGTGTCGATTACTTCTCCAAATCCGTGAACCTTCTCCAAGAATCGCTCGTGCAATCCCTCTACTCGTGTCCACCTTGATTTCGACCAATCGGAAATCGCCAACGCCGTTCTAGTCGCCGTCACGATCAATCTCTCAAGATCCTTGCTCGAATCTCCCTCTCAATCTCACCAGATCTGATCTGGAATTCTGTGGAAGAGGAAAGAGAAACGACGGCTCAAAACCCTAGAAAAACTTAGGTCAAATTCCGGAATCAGAACTTTATATATATAGGAAACAGGTCAGTTCGAACGAACTTAACATAGTTCGTTCGAACGAACCCAGTTCGTTCGAACGCACATAAATGTTCGTTCGAACGAACCCACTTCTGTTTATCACGAATAAGTCCGTTCGAACGCACTGATATAGTTAGTTCGAACGAACCTTATTCTGACTGCAGAATTGTCTATTTATATAAATTCTTCCAAGTTAATTCTTAAGTCATATTTTCTTTCAAACTCCCTCTTGGATTAAGACTTAATCAACTTGGCCATATGTCCAATATATGTCGTGAGATCCAATTTCACGTGATTCCATTTTGTTTGTCCAACAAACGTATTGGTGAGCAATATCTTGAGAATCCGATATATTACGAAATCTTGGTGTGACCGTGTAGGTTCGTCTAAGACTGGCAGTGGATATGGCAGCAATCCACAAGGTATTGCGAGCACTAGACTGCCGTTAATACCTACCCAGAATTAGCACGAAAAAGGTGGAGAACACCTTTATGAAGATGCAGTACATCTTCATGCCTAACTCAGATAAGTGTTACTAGTCCTCTTGTTCGCGATATCTTCCGATCAAAAGGGTCACGGTGAAGCGTAAGACTTCAAGTCATCCCCTTTTCTTTTTGATCAGATACACTCTTTCTCGATAAGAATTAGGTTGATAATAACAATGCGAACTCTACTGAGTTCCATCGAGCTTGGCCAAGCATTTCATCAATCTCAATTCAATCGAGGGGCCCGAGAGATATCTCCCTCTATCCTTTTTCAAAGTTAGAAAGGAACAATTCCTATCTTGCAATCTCACATCCTTTGCCTATGCTAAAAACAATACCCAATAGTAATTTCTGCTACATAGTTACGCGTAGGGTTAATTATATCAAAGCATTGTCTTTTCACATACTAGGTATCCGTGAGATCACTCAAGTATGAAGAACTAAAACACACTATCTGGATATGAGTTCGTCTCCAATGACTCTGATCATGTCACAAACTCATATAGTGGTCAGTCCAATATACGACGCCGCGTATATCCATATTCTAGAATCGACGCTACCGTCCCAGATCAGTAAAACCTGATCATCTCATCTACGAATATGCCAGTGTATGTAAAAGTCTCCATTCAGTGAATGGACTACCTGGTTCAAACCTATGAACAACTTTATACACCAGGGACGTTTTAGAATTATATTCATTCCGTTTAGTGGTTTTACTATCATTCAATTGACGAATCAATATGCCAGACTATGGCCATGCAACATATTATTCTCAACTGACTCGATGCACTAAACTAGAATAAAATTCAAGGTCTATCCGATTATTATAATCGAATAACCTCACACACTTTCTTGTTATTTAAAATTTTTGAAATATGAAGGTTTAGGTCATATGAAGAATAATAATATAAATATCTGTCTCATAAACAAATACAATCCAAATAACACGCCTAGGGCATAATAAATGTTCTCCCACTTGCACTAGGCAGATCGAATCCCCTTATACAATAAGAAACATAAATAAAACACCCAATCTAACACTGCGATAGATATCCCAATCCTATCGCCCTAGCATGCTGCTCATGCTTGGCACGTGATAGTGGCTTCGTAAATGGATCGGCCACGTTATCATCAGTAGGTATCTTCAGTATTCTCACGTCACCTCTCTTCGTAATCTCACGAATCAAGTGGTAACGCCGGAGTACATGCTTGGACCTGTGATGCGCTCGCGGTTCCTTGGATTGTGCTATCGCTCCGTTATTGTCACAATATACATCCATGGGACCCGAGATGCTTGGCACAACGCCAAGTTCCATCACGAACTGTCGTAGCCAGACAGCCTCCTTTGCGGCTTCCGAAGCCGCGATGTATTCCGCTTCAGTTGTAAAATCAGCCACCGTCTTCTGTTTGGAGCTTTTCCAAACAACAGCTCCGCCATTGAGCGTGAAGACGTAACCACTTTGAGATTGGAAATCGTCCGGGCAAGTTTGGAAACTAGCATCTGTATATCCTTGGATAACCAGATCTCTTTCCGCACCACCATAGACAAGAAACATATCTTTAGTATTCCTGAGATACTTAAGAATGCTCTTGACGGCGGACCAGTGAACTTCCCCGGGATCAGACTGATAGCGGGAAGTCACACTCAACGCATATGCGACATCTGGTCTAGTACATATCATGGCATACATGATCGATCCTATAGCCGAAGCGTATGGGATCCGACTCATTCGCTCACGTTCAGCATCCGTTGAAGGACACTGAGCCTTAGTGAGAGCGATGCCATGTGACATTGGCAGAAATCCTTTCTTGGATTGCTCCATGTGAAACCTAGTTACCACTTTGTCAATATATGTACTTTGACTTAGTCCGAGAAGTCTCCTCGATCTATCTCTATAGATCTTCACACCTAAAATATAGGCGGCTTCTCCTAAGTCCTTCATTGCAAATTGACTACCCAAATATGCCTTAACCTGGTTAAGCATTGGGATGTCATTTCCAATGAGTAAGATGTCGTCCACGTACAAGATGAGGAATACGACCGAACTCCCACTGAATTTCTTGTATACACAAGGTTCCTCAATGTTTTGAATGAAACCATACTTTGCGATGACCTCATCGAATCGTATGTTCCACGCACGAGATGCTTGTTTTAATCCATAAATGGATCTCACAAGCTTGCACACTTTATTCGTATTCTTTGGATCGACAAAACCCTCGGGTTGTGTCATATACACATCCTCGGTAAGGTTCCCGTTAAGGAAAGCGGTTTTGACATCCATCTGCCATATCTCATAATCGTGATATGCAGCTATTGCTAGAAGAATGTGAATACTTTTAAACATGGCTACTGGAGAAAACGTTTCATCATAGTCTATACCATGGATTTGCTTGAAACCTTTCGCCACCAGTCTTGCTTTAAAAGTGTGTACATGACCATCCATGTCGGTTTTCTTCTTGAAAACCCATTTGCACCCAACGGTCTTAGCACCATTAGGTAGATCAATAAGATTCCAAACCTTATTATCAGACATGGACTGGATCTCGATTTTCATGGCGTCATGCCATTTCGAGGAATCCAGGCTAGACATAGCACCTTTGTAGGAAGTTGGCTCGTCATCTAGAGTCAACTCATCATCGTCATTACTAATGAGAAATCCATATCTCTCAGGTTCTTGACGATTCCTACTAGATCTACGTATAGCTTGTGTACTAGATTCTGGTTCACCATCCAATGGTAACTCAGAATCTTGTTCCAGATCAACTTGTTCACTTTGTGGTTCTCGAATTTCTTCGAGATCAATTTTACTCCCACTGGCTTGACGATCTAGGAATTCCTTCTCTAAGAAGTGTCCTCGTCGAGCCACGAAAACCTTGTTTTCGCTAGGCAAGTAAAAGTAGTATCCTTTGGTTTCTTGAGGATACCCCACAAATAAACACTTGTCTGATCTTGGCTCGAGTTTTTCCGTCAATAACCTTTTGACGTATGCCTCGCAACCCCAAATCTTTAGATAAGACAATGATGGCACCTTGCCATGCCATATCTCATATGGTGTCTTGTCAACTGATTTGGTCGGAACTTTATTCAGTATATGAGCGGCCGTTTGAAGCGCGAAACCCCAAAATGACTTTGGCAAATCCGTTCGACTCATCATCGAGCGAACCATGTCCAACAAGGTCCGATTCCTCCTCTCGGACACTCCATTCCATTGGGGTGTACCGGGTGGAGTCCATTGTGATACTATACCACAATCTCGAAGATAGTCCTCAAACTCATAGCTCAAGTATTCACCACCTCGATCCGATCGAATGGCTTTTACTTTCTTGCCCAGTTGAAGTTCTACTTCGTGTTGAAACTCTTTGAATTTCTCAAAAGTTTCACTTTTATGACGCATTAAGTATAGATATCCATATCTACTATAATCGTCAGTAAAAGTCACGAAGTAGCGATACCCATTTCTAGCCTCGACACTCATCGGTCCACATACATCAGAATGTATGAGGGCCAACACATCTTTCGATCTTTCTCCTTTCTTGGAGAAAGGTGTCTTTGTCATCTTACCCATCAAACAAGATTCGTAATTTTCTATTGACTCTAAGTCAAAAGAATCTAGCACTCCATCCTTTTGGAGTCTAGCAATGCGTTTCTCGTTTATGTGTCCGAGACGACAATGCCATGAGTATGTTTCATTAGTTTGAGTAGTATTTATGTTATAAATGGACTGATTATTGTTGTTATTATCTAAATCCAAGACATATAGACCATTTTCAACTAGAACATTACTAAAGAAAATGCCATTCTTGCAAATAAAACAATCATTAGTACCAATAACTAATTCATATCCATCCGCAATAAGTCTAGAAACAGAAATAATACTCCTACTCAAAGTAGGTACATAACAACAATTATCCAAAACTAAAATAAGTCCATTTGGCAAAGTTAAATCATACGTCCCTTCGGCTAATGCTGCTACTCTAGCTCCATTCCCGACGCGTAAATCAACTTCGTCACGAATCAATGATCTTCTACTTCTTAGGCCCTGCATATTATTACAAATATGAGTCCCGCATCCAGTGTCCAACACCCATGATAATGAAGTAAAGAAATAAGATTCGATAACAAAAATACCTGATGCCGGTGTGTCCAAGGAAGCGGTCTTTTGCTTGCTCTCCCTCAGGAAGATCTCGCAATCACGCTTCCAATGCCCCTCCTTGAGGCAGTGGAAACACTTCTTGTCATCCTTGGCTTTCTTGCCCACAGGCTTAGGCGCAACCTTGTTACCCTTTGCCTTCCTCTTCTTGTTTTTGTTCCCATTGCTTGGACTCTTCCCTTCAACCACCAATACTTCCGAAGTCCTAGACTTCATGTACCGTGGTTTCATGTCAGCTTCGAATGTTCTGAGCATTCCGATAAGCTGGGGAATGGTCCTTTTCATGTCTGACATGTGGAAATGTGAAATGAACGAATCGAAACTTGGTGGCAGCGACAACATGATCAAATCAGTTTGTAACTCCACCTCGAATTTGATGCCAAGCCTATCAAGATGATCGAAATATCCTTTCATCTTGAGAAGGTGCGAGCTAACAGGCGTACCATCTTGCATCTTGCATTGCGTCGCATTGCCAAGAGCTTGGTACTTCTCCACCCTTGCTTGAACCTGAAACATCTCCCTGAGCTGTTTCATAATCTCGTATGCATCCTGTTTCTCAAATTGGATTTGATATTCAGGAGTCATAGTAGCCAACATGAGGCATGTGACATCATTCGAATCGTCCATCATGGTCGTATATTCGAATGTCTCATCCTCAGTTGCTTTATCCCCTGGCACAGGAGGGATAGGCGTCTCCAAGACATGTGCCTTTCCTTCCTGTTTCAGAACGAATCCCAGATTCCTCTGCCAGTCGAGAAAATTCTTTCCGTTCATTCGTTCCCTTTCCAAAATGGAACGCAAACTGAAGCGGTTATTACTTGGTAAAGCCATGAATTCTACAATTTTTGAAAAATAATGTAATTAATAACGTGGTCTTTCATATATTAAAATTCATTTTTAAATAACTTGAAATACCCATTATTTTATCATTTCAAATAGCCCCCACTATTGAAACGGAGATTTGATACCTTAAATCTCATAATGGACAAGATCCCTATTTAACGTATTTCTAAGGTGACTATGGCCAACCACTTAAAATTACATCACGTCGGGTAGGACGGTGTCCAATCATCTCCAAGACGATTCTTGCTTTATTCGTGAGGTCCGGTATTGAGTCCAACTCAAAACCAGAGTGTGTGTACCTCACTCCTTGCCCCAAACCCTAGCCTAGCTAGTGAATTGGTCAAGTCCAAACCACAAATGGAATATCATTCAATCAGCGAATTGACATGCCAGACTATGGCCATGCAACACGTCAATTCCTAATCAATGCATGCCTTCCTTGCTACGCACGTGTAAATCTGTGCCAGACTATGGCCATGCAACACAGATAAACAAACACTAGTTTAGAAGGTTCCATTTAGGGAGACATAAGACTTGATAATTACGTGGGAGGATTTTACTTTTTATTAAAATCTTTTATTTTATTCATTCACAATAACAAATAAAATTATGGTATAGCATATAGGCCTTTTAGTTTTATGAGCAATCATAAAACCCTAAAATTCCCAACCCTAAAACCCAAGATGATTCATTGCTTCATGTGAAGATCCAATCTTCGTGTCGTGTCGTCTTCGTGTCGTCTTGCCTTGAAGGTCCTTCTTCAAAACTAAACCTATTTTATTTTATTACAACTTTGGAAGACTCACCGGTCCCCACATAATTAAATAAAATACAATTTGGAAAGCTCACCGGCCCCCACACAACACACATTACAAGCAACACAAACAATCATCCCCGTTTTAGGCTATATGCTATACCGTATCGAATTTATAAATTGGAAATTTTAAAATTATTGGGCATTTTTGACAGAAAAAAAAATTGGTTGTCCAGAAAATTGTTCGAACGATCGCAACTCCAAGTTCGATCGAGAAACGTCAGAAAAAAAAAAATTTCAACATTTTTTTTTTTTTTTTTTTTTTTTTTGAACCAGAAATAGGTCCGTTCGAACGCAACTCCAAGTTCGTTCGAACAGATCAGTCCGTTCAAACCGAACACTAGGTTCGTTCGACCAGACCAGTTCGTTCGAACGCAACTCCAAGTTCGTTCGAACGAACCCTATTCTGCCAGCTTTTCTAATTTCTGAAATTCAGCCCTAAAATTCTAAAATTTCCTAAATTCGAATTAAATCATCGATTTTCGATGGTTTTAACGAGCGATTGCTCTGATACCACTGTAGGGTTACGCACACGATTATCATAGTGTGCAGCGGAATTATTCACGCATGCGTAACCTAATTCTACCCTGGATCACGCCCTAAAACCAACGAAAAAGGAAGAGTTGGAGATAATTACCTCGTACAAGTTAGTACGTGTCGATTACTTCTCCAAATCCGTGAACCTTCTCCAAGAATCGCTCGTGCAATCCCTCTACTCGTGTCCACCTTGATTTCGACCAATCGGAAATCGCCAACGCCGTTCTAGTCGCCGTCACGATCAATCTCTCAAGATCCTTGCTCGAATCTCCCTCTCAATCTCACCAGATCTGATCTGGAATTCTGTGGAAGAGGAAAGAGAAACGACGGCTCAAAACCCTAGAAAAACTTAGGTCAAATTCCGGAATCAGAACTTTATATATATAGGAAACAGGTCAGTTCGAACGAACTTAACATAGTTCGTTCGAACGAACCCAGTTCGTTCGAACGCACATAAATGTTCGTTCGAACGAACCCACTTCTGTTTATCACGAATAAGTCCGTTCGAACGCACTGATATAGTTAGTTCGAACGAACCTTATTCTGACTGCAGAATTGTCTATTTATATAAATTCTTCCAAGTTAATTCTTAAGTCATATTTTCTTTCAATTTTGTGAAAAGATGTGATCGTAGGTATTGGAAACGTTCCAAACCTGATGAAGATTAACACTAGCGGGAACATGCGGACCCGTTTACAAAACCGCTCTCTCTAGTCGCGCGTGACTGTCATGCGATGACTATGGGTATGAGATACCTAGAGGAGGAAGAAGAGAGTAGAGTGTAGTTATCTAATACGATAGTCCTCGCAAGTTGTGGATATGGAGATACCTATAGGTAAACGTTGTATCACTCAAATACTTAATCCATATGAATGCATCCCTTTTAAAAATTTTGTTTACTTAAATTTTTATGCATTCACCTTATATGGAAACTGTGTGCGGGTTGTGTAATTTGATTACATGAACCCTGATTTGAGCTTGTGTGGACGCCGGCATAATTGAGGATTATGTGCAGCAAAACCGTCACACCTAAAGTTTCATTTCTAAATATCCCTAGTCAGGGTCAGTTTGCTTAAGAGAGAAGCATTTCTATTACAAGGGAATAGACTGAACGCGTACACTAGTACGTTAGCCGAGGACATGATTATGTTTTGCTAATCATAGGACAAAGGTGTTTGTCGAATCGGGAACGTAGATATATGCTAGGTGACATATATTGGATATGACCGAAGCCGCGAGACCATGACATGGTTTAGTCATTATAGATGGACTTGCGACGAGTAGGGTATTAGGTTCTTCATACTTGAGGGGACCATTGATTGCGTTACGTGCGTAACACAATGCTTTGATATGATCTTACGTTCACCGTAACAGGGAGTTAAAACGGTCATCGTTGGGTATTGTCCGAAACACGGAATTCAATGTGAGTCTCCAAGATAGGAATTGTTTATTCCGAAAGGAAGAGATATCTCTTTGGCCACTCGATGAATTGATTAACGAAAACTGTGGCCACAATCAATGATATTAACGGTTAATATCGATTGAAATTTGTTAACTCAATTCGGTATCGAGGAAAAGTATAGTTAATCAAAATATAAGGATGACTACCACCATGCCTTTTGATTAACGGATATCGCTAACAAGAGAACTAATAACCTCTATTCGAGATAGGCACAATGATCACAATCATTATTCGTGTTAACATGGGTAGCCATGATGGAGTGACTAGATCCCGCTCATGGGCTCGTAGTGCTTTGGAAACAGCCTACATGGATGGTCACACAACGAGTCGTACTAAATCTGGCTTGATTATAAAGTTGGCACATATGATGTGCGTAGCTTGGTATTTGATACGCGAGCTATATTCTCTAAAGTCGTGCATATTGGATATGCATAAGTACCTTTTAGGTAGATCTGAAATTGAGTGGGAGACTGAAGTAAATACAGTTTCAGGATCAACCGCAAAAGTGTACACAAGGATAAACGAACGTTAGCGTACATTCGTGGTCATATCTTTCAGTAGGAAAATCCAATTTGAATGGTTCAAATTGGGTTAGATAGATAATAAGATTATCTACAACCTTCATGTAGAAATATATTTCATATGAACGAAGTATAAGTGACGTTTCTATGAAATACCGAAAGGGTGCAACTGTATGACATACAGTTAGTGAAACAACCATAACTTTTGCATACGAACTCCAATTAGGCCACGCAAAATTGGGTTGGGTAGATAATAAGATTATCTACAACTTTCGTGTAGGTTGATTTTCTGTCAGAGAAATTTACCAATTTGGTATGGACAGAATACTGAACAGATTCATGCAATTTTCTGTGTGAAAGAGTGTATATTGGATATACATGTATTTTGGCCCATCCTAATCCTATGTGATATAAATAGGATAATTCTCTCTCCTCTCTAATCAATTCATTCAGTCCAACATGTGGAATTAATAAGATTAATCCAGAATATTGAGAGTCTTCTTTCTAAGAGCGAAAGAGTGAGAAGAGAGAAAACCGAGAAAAAGAGTTTTTCTCGGTATAGAGAATCGATCTAATCAAGCAAGTTAGCCGGTGCATCGTCTAGGCAGTTGCATCCGCGATCGACGAACTCCGAGTCACGGTGGATACAAGTAGAGGAGCGACACTTGTGGCTCTCCGATTGTGATCAAACCGAAGGAGCAAAACTGCTGGTTGTGGAAGAATGTGGACGTGGGACGCACGAAAGACAATCGGAGGCTTGTCAAGACGGTGGGAGACGTGTGGTATGGGACGCACGGGCTAGTCACCAACGTGACACCGGAAAAGGAAAGGATGCGAGCGATCAACCCGTCGTGCGTGATCAATTTCACGCTGGTAATCGTCTATCCTTCTATTGCATCGTACTCTCGAAGTCATGGCGTGATCTTGGATTTTGGGAACCGGACCGGGCCTTCATATCCGCTGCGCGGGCCCGGGGACGGGATGAATTCCCAACAAGTTTTTCATGAATAATAAATGAAATATTAAAACAATATAAACACCACATGTAATAATTTTATTTTTTTGAAATCACTACATGTTAAAAAATGTTCATAAATTTTCTAAAAACTAATAAGATTAATAAAAATAACAAAAATATTTTTTTAATTACTACATATGAAAATAGAACGGTATTTTGGTAAAAAATAATAATATCGTCCATGCTTAGTTTGAACCTCCAAAGGGGGGTATTTTAAAATAATAGTTTCATAGAGGTGGCTTTTTGGAGTTTCCAAAAAGATAGGTTTTTTTTTTACAATATCCAGAAAAGTTAGAATTTTTTTTTTTTAAATTTGCCACACCCAACTCTATTTCTCTCATTTCATTCTTTTTAGCGGCTAAACCTAACGAGACAAATAATAGCGATGGTGGAGATGATTTCAAACGCAGAGAGAATAACATGCGAGGTCAGGAGGGACGAACAATGAGAGCGAAATTATGGCCATAGAACGAGAGCGATGGCGACTGCGAGAGGGAGTTATTATGAATGTTTCGATTTTTGTTTAATGCATGACTTTTTATAACAACATCGGAAATATCGCAAATAACAAAATTTAAACAAAATGTACTACAAAAAAAATACCAAAAGAAAGACATGAAGGCACCACGAGAAACTATACTCAATCACAACAGCCATGTATAAAAAAATACTTCAGAAATAAAACAAAAAAGTAAAATTTAAGATAAAAAAATAACATACAAAAAAAATTAAATCATGATAAACTCGAAAACTCCCGCGCAATTGCGCGGGGAAGAAAGCTAGTAGATAATAAATTTGAAAGAACAAGCTATTTAATTAATGGCTACAAAATTAAGTCGAGCAATTATTTTGATGATACTTTTGGCAAAATAATATATTGCAAGAAAGTTCAACCAAATCATGATTTATTTTTTCTCTCGGGGCCAAATCTTGCAAGTTATGATATATTTTTATGTGTTATACATATTTAGATATGTCTTATACCTTTTATATATATATAGAGGGAGGCTAACCTACTTAATACTTTTTAACCATTGGATTTGCATTGAGATTTTTGTTTTTTCATGATGATCAAGAAATTGTATGCACATCATTAAATGCACAAATTTCAATGTAAATCCAATGGTTTAAAAGCATTAAGTACCAAAACTTGTGTACTTAATTAAGTAGGTTAGCCTAATGTATGATGTATTTTTTTTAAATACAATACATGTAATAACTTTTAATATGTATGATATACCTTTATGTATATACAATACACCTTTTTTTGGATCAAATTGCCAGTAGGTTTTAATTCATCAAGTTGAAACCATTACATGATTAATGTGTACCATAACCTTACGCTCACATACGAGCACTTGGTACCGAGACTTAACAGCACAGTTTCGAGCCAAATCGAGAACTATCTAAATAGACTTAAGACTAGCCTAATCGACATTACGAGAATAAAAGAAAATTTTAGCTAAAAATTAACTAAGATAAGCTACTCCATCTCTATTTACCCTTGTCGAATTGCTAGTTCTTCCATCATCTAATCACATTTTCACTTCATTTCTTCAAAGGCTCGGGCAATTGCGGAATGGAGGGCAATGGACAAGAAAGCAAGGGTCTTCAAGAGCAAGGTCAAGACGAGAAAGAGGCCAAAATCTTCACTGTCATCTAGAGCTGTCATCTAGAGCTCACTGGTCAGCCGTTGTAAGGACATTCTTTGTTGGTACGGTCTTCGCTGGGACAGTCTTCATCGACGGTCTTCGCTGGTACAACAAACAAGGACACGGCAAAAGAGAAAACCGGACGGCGATATAGCAAAACGAGCAGCAAACACTGCGGATCGAAATTTCACAAAAAGAAAAATGCAAATCGAACCAAGAAAAAGGACGAGGGAAGAGGGCAGAAGGACGAGAAGATCCTGGGGGGCGCCGCCGGCACAAGGGGCTGAACCCCCCTAGATCGGAGGGTTCGAAACAGCCGCCGCCAAGGGTTTAGGGTTTTCTATACAATACACCTTTTAAGATATAGCCTTTAGATATATGTTATACATTTTTTATATGTACCTTTAAAATATATGTTCTACTTTTTAGATGTATCTTATACATTTCAGATGCATGATATATATATTTTCAACACAATGCATTGCATGATATACCCTTAACATGTATCATATACATTTGTTTGTTACAATTTTTTTATCACAAATCTTTAAATGTATATTATACAATTTTTTAAATACAATACGTGGTATAATTTTTAATATGTATTATCTACATTTATGTATGTATTATATATCTTTTAAGATTTTTTTTTACATGAGTACAATTTTGTATAAAGTTTTTTTTTTCTAGATTCGTATTTTTTTTATAACAATTTATATATATTCTGCGATGTGCGTTTCAAATGCATAAATGTAATTAAAATTTAAAAAAAAATCAAAATTACTGTGTGTCGCGCTCATATTGGTGAAGTGCACATCCATAAATTGCTCCAGTCGTTCCCTAATAATTAATACATTGTTTGAATAAAAAATAATTTCATTTACAAAATAAAATAAAACATCTATAAACCTATAAAGACTCAACATACTCTATAAAAAAAATCTTATCACGAAGAGAGAAAAATAAATTTTTTGTAACGAATGCAGAGAAGTGGAACTTTGGGTCAATGAGACAAAAGTTCCTTTCAGAATTCTGATTTGCATGTGTACACACTCAATAAATTGTGTACTAAGATTCCATACCGACAGGCCTAAAATGCTGATAATTAATCTAGACCAATTAACCGAAGGGCATTTCCTTACAAAAAATTCTAGGCTCATTTGGCTTCTTCACAAACAACAATTATTTAACCTTATTCAATTCAATCGTAAATATTTTCGTGCTTGTTCCTGTTGATATATATAACATGCAGCCTATGATTGAAAAACGAGAATAAAAAAATGTTGGGCGTTATTTATTGCTTGGAGTAATTACATTTTTTTTTTCAAAGACAATATAATGAAGAATCTCGGTACACATACCTTATTTGAACGGTAAATTTTCAACTTGTTGCAATGCACGTACCAAATGACAATAGCATTATTTGTGTTCCATCACATCTTGCCTCAAAATTTTGATATGATTAAATTCGTCTCTAATATATAGGACGTGAAGAATATTAGATGGGGAGTTTTGTTAGGTTGCAAAATTGGTTGTAAGTCATGCTAATTCCAAAGTATAGCTTCACACTTGATCATTATTCTTAATGCTTGATTGTAGGTAACTCTAAGGGCGTGTTTGCTAGGTCAGTTTTGTATAGCAGCAGGAAACTCATAGTTGCAGGAAACCAATATATGAATATCAGGAAACTATGATAGCAGGAATATGCAAAACTATGAGTCTAGGATGTTTAAAAGGTGTTTGATGAAAATCATAGGATTAGATATAATAAATGAATTAAATATTCTAAAATTTTATTATTTCTTATGCAAATTTATAATTATCGTAGTTATTTCTTAATCATATGAAAATATTATAATTATTTCACATAAATAAATCATACCAATAATTTAATGTCTAATAATAATAATAATAATTATTATTATTATTATTATTATTATTATTATTATTATTATTATTATTATTATTATTATTGTCATCATTAATTCCGAATACATTTTTAATTATGGATTTTTTTTTTATTAATAAGATTATTATTGTTGTTATTATTATTATCATTATCATTAATTTCTAAATATATTTTTAATTATGTATTAATTTATTATTATTATTATTATTATTATTATTATTATTATTATTAATTTCAAAATAGAATTTAATTATGTATTAATCTATTATTAGTATTATTATTAATTTCTAATACGTTTTAAATTATGTATGTTATTATTATTATTTTCTAAATATTTTTTTAATTATGTATTATATTTTTATAATTATAATTATTATAATAATAATTATTATTATTATTCATTTCGAAATACATTTTTAATTATGTATTACTTTATTATTATTATTATTATTATTATTATTATTATCTAAATACAATTTTCATTATGAATTATTATTATTTTCTAATAAAATTAATTATTATTTGGATTGAATTAATTTTTTGCCAAATTAAATTTCCTTTTTATATTGAATTAAATTTATTATTATGATGTAAAGAAGAAGAAAAAAATATTATGTTGGATAGAAAAATAGTCCATAATAATTATTATTATTACTATTATTATTATTTTCAAAATAGATTTTAATTATGTATTAATCTATTATTAGTATTAATATTAATTTTTGATACATTTTAATTATTTATTAATTCCATAAAATATTATTTTTTAATACGACAAATTTTCATAGTAGTTTTTTAATACCATTAATTTTGAATACAAATACGATATCCGATATCCTAGAAGAAATTATTTTAATATATTATGTTAAATTAGTTGAATTAAATTAAATTATTTTAATACCATTAAAAAAATTATTCCATCAAATTATGTTAACTTAAATTATTTTAATATATTAAATAAATAAATTGAAATAAATAAATAGAATCAATTAGTTGAATCAATTAATCCAATCATCTGACCAAGTTAGGAAAAAAAAATGAGTCTTAAATTTTTTTTATTACTTTCTCTCTCCTTTCCAAGAAGAAAATCCAGTCGAAGTGGATTTTTTAAAACCCAACAAAAAGTGACTTTTCGATGAAATCCTGAGCTTCCTAGCCTCAAAACTATGAATATTTTTTGCTAACCGAACACCAATTTTGGACTACTACCGAATCCATGGATTCCCCAACAAAACGGATGTGAAAACTAGGTGTCCGAACAGGCCCTAAAGCCCCACAAAAGATATTGATCATGATTCTTTTTTTTTTATATATATATAATAAATGGAAAAAAACTCACATTTCCTCCATCAATTAATGTCAACGAGAATCGAACTCACAATTTTTTACAACACATAATTTGTTGTGACACACACCCAACTAACTAGGCTATTGGCCATTGACTTGATCCTGATTCTCCCAATCAATGTTCCCTTTACCCTTTTTTCGATAAAATTGTTAGCCATATTATAATTAAAAACGATCATTTTATTAACAAGTGAACCGGGTATAATCATAGATAATGCATTTTCATAGGGCCCTACAAAATACTAAAATATTCTGTATAACCCTTGCAAAAGTGAAATTATCATGCATATCCTTGCAATATTATATATAAAATAAGAAAAATTCTATCATAGGCCATTTTAAAAAGGAAATTTGGTTATTTAACAATTAATTATATTTTTAAAAGTATGTATCATAAAATTTATTTTTTAGAGAAATTTTTTCTTTATATGAATTCCTATTTAACCCAACATTAATTGATAAATACACTTGAAATTTTATCTTAAATATTCATTAATTGATTATTACTTAAAATATTCTTGAAAAAAAAATATCATAAGCAAAAGGACGAATGATAAAAACCCAATAAGATAAATATAAAGTGCTGCCATAGCAAAGATGAAGTTGTTATGTGTATTAGTAATAAACCATCATGAAAAAATCACGGAGACTACCACTCACTATTTGAAGTTATAGAAAATATTCTTGGGTGGGATTATGTGATAATTTGCAGCGGTATTCAAAATATTTTTCATCTTGCAAGGCTATAAGTAATATTATTTCTAGATTTGCATGCAAACATGTGAAATTGCACCCTTCTTTACTTAGTCATTGCCAGGGTTTAGGCTGCTTGATGCTTCGGTGTTTTGGGGGGCTTTTACGATTTTTATCACAGAGATAAAAAAAAATTGAAGTCAACAACGAGATTAAAAAAATTGTGGCCTAAAAACTGAGTTTATAAGCATTTAATGGGGAAATTTATAATAATCCTCTCTTGTCTTTTTCTACATATATAATTACTTATTAAAATTAATAAATTTTAATTTATCTATTTTAATTTATGTTGTGTAATAAAAAAATTAGTGTGTGAAAGGACAAAGGTTAATATGTATATAAAGATTCAGGACCGGTCCCGACATTTATGGTGTCCTAGCCCGAGTTTATTCCTGCTACTCAAATTACTAAAAATAAATTACCTCATAATATCACAAAATAATTTAACATGCTATTATTTTCATATAAAAAATTCAAATTATAATCTAATTGAAATTGTTTTTCCATCAATCATTATTGTAATTTTCTCTTGAAAACTAGGAAACACGCTATAGACAATAAAAAAAACAAAGATTATTTCATGATAGACAAAAAAATATCTAGTAATGATTGAGACATTTAAAAAATTTATATATAAAATATAAAATATTCAAAATTTTAAGATCTATAAAATATTTTTATAGTTGTATTATAATTTTTATTTTATTAAGTAAGATTGAAAATACAAATAAATCATAAAATAAATAGTCAGGTCTTGAACTCGTGACATATGTAATCATAATTAAGTTAGGATTTTTTTTTAAAAAAACCCCTAACTTTTTGGATATTGTAAAAAATCCTTATCTTTTTGGAAACTCCAAAAAAAACCACCTACCAAATTTTTATTTTCAAATACCTCCCCTATTGGGTTAAAACTAATCATGGATGGTGTTAAAAAAAATTTTTACCAAAATACCCATCTATTTTTATATGTAGTAATTATAAAAATTGTTATTTTTATTAGTTTTATTAATTATAAGAAAATTCATAAATATTTTTTAACATGTGATTGAAAAAAAATCAAATTATTACATGTTGTGTTGTTACAATTTTAATATTTCATTTATTATTCATGAAAAACTAACATCAGATAATAATGAAATAAACACCTCGAAAATATATTGATATAAACATATATGTTTAAACATCTAATTTTTTTATTTTCATTCTATAATATGTATTTTTACTAGTTTCATGATATTTTATTTTTTAAATATTTGCAAGATGTTCTTTTAATATTGTTGTTTATCTTATTATTATTTTATGTTAGTTTTTCAAGAAAAAAAAATATAAAAACCAAATATATATAATGTATGAAATATTCAAATTAAATAAATATAACGTATAATAATGATTTTTTAAAAATTAGTATATGCTAAAAACAAATTTTTACAATATCTAATTTAGGACTTTTTACAATACAACATATAATATTCAAATTTTTACAATATAACGTATAATAAATATATAATTTAGGACTTTTTTTAAATTCATAAAAAAAACAAATTTTTTTAATTACCACATATGCAAGTAGAAGGGTATTTTGGTCACAAAAAAATTAACACCATCCATGGTTAGTTTTAACCTCTATATGGGGTATTTGAAAATAAATATTTGGTAGATGGGGTTTTTTGGAGTTTCCAATAAGATAGGGAGTTTTTTTTTTAATTTCCCATTAAGTTATCTATTAATTTTGCTACATCACATCCATGGTCTAAGTCAAAACATAGTGTACATACTAAATCCTAAAATTGTGTTCCCAACACAAATGGTGTCCTAACTCATGGACTTGTTGGTGTCCTAACCGGTCCTGTAAGGATTGTCTAGAAAGATTGTGTTTATATGAACATATATATAACTAGCGTTGTGACCGCGCGATTGCGCGGGTTTTGCTAATTCATAAATTTGGATCAATATTAATAAATATTTAATGATATGTTCTAGTTATCACGTTAATTAAATATAATAATACAAATATGGCGAATACGACGGGTACATTTTGGAGTTTCATAAAATTTTATATCTTTTTCGCGTGATGAACAGTACTACTGATATTAAAAAAAATTACTTTATTCCAAAATGTATCCGTCGTATTCTCCATATTTGTGTTATTGCATTTAATTAACGTGATAATTAGAACATATCATTAAGAATTCATTAATATCGATTTAAATTTATGAATTCGAACTAATGTTAATTACGTATTAAATTAATAGCTAACATTTGCCAGTTATCATATTATTTAAATATATTAACTTAGAACAGCGAACATGTTATGGTAAAATTTGGGCAAAAATATAAAGGTTTCAATTGAAAAAAAAAAGGACACGTGTCACAATTTCTACCATGATAACTGGTACATGTTAGTTATTAATTTAATACATAATTAACATTAGTCCGAATTCATAAATTTGAATCATTATTAATGAACTTTTAATGATATGTTCTAATTATCACGTTAATTAAATGCAATAATACAAATATGGAGAATACGGCGGGTACATTTTGGAGTAATGTAAAATTTTATATCTTTTTCACCGTGAAATATTAAAAAAAAATACTTTATTCTAAAATATACCCGTCGTATTCTCCATATTTGTACTATTGTTTTTAATTAACGTGATAATTAGAACATATCATTAAAAATTCACTAATATTGATTTAAATTTATGAATTCGAACTAACGTTAATTACGTATTAAATTAATAACTAATATGTGTCCGTTATCATGTTAATTAAATAAATTAACTTAGAACATAGAGCATGGTATGGTAAAATTTGGGAGAAAATATTAATTTGTCAATTAAAAATTTTAAAAAAGAGGACATGTGTCCAATTTTCCTCATCTATTCTCGATTAGAACTATGTATAATATTATAATTATAATTATAATTATAATTGTAACATATTTTCTATGTTCTACAAAAATATGATATTACAAACAAGATTATTAAAAAAAATAAAAAAATTGTACAACAAATACACACTTATCGCTAAAATTGTTGTTGGTTCAAATTTCCTAGGGTTTGATTATCTCAAAATAATGTCGATACTACTAATCAATTTGCGTAAGTGACAATTATAGAGATAAAAGACGTAGCCCACAAAAGGATCAAAAGATGAAGTAAGACGCACTAGGACGATCAAAGGAAATAAATAATCAAGACATCGAAGATCAAGTTGAATATTCCGCAAGTTGGGATATCAAATCATCACCTCAAGTATCCAATAGGTATCCCTAAACTTGCCTTTGGAATAATTAAACTTAAGAAAATAAGTTGGAAATATTCAAAACAATAAAACCAAAGTAACAACTGCCTCGAGTCATGGTGAGTCATGACGCACAATAAGCATCGTCATGACGCACCCGTAGGTATACTTAGTTTTATCTTACAGTGCGTCATGACGCACAATAAGCACCGTCATAACGCACTTAAGAGAAAAGGTGTCTTGAACTGCGCAGCGTCATGATGCACAATAAGCACCGTCATGACGCTGGAACAGCTCAATGGAAACTTTTTGTACTGTCAGTCATGACGCACTAACCATGCGTCATGACAGACCAACTGAGTAAAAATCACAGGAGGGGGTTCGTTACAACAAACCATTCAAGGGTTACAACGAACCTAATGCGTCATGACAGACCAACTGAGTAAAAATCACAGGAGGGGGTTCGTTACAACAAACCATTCAAGGGTTACAACGAACCTTCAAGTACGCACGTTACTGTGCGTCGTGACGGACCACAAGAGTTTTGAATAAACACTAGCTTAACGGCTATTTCAACAGTTTGTGCGTCATGACGCACCATTCCTTGCGGCATGACGCACTGTACAGAAAACTTAAGTTATGAGGGGACTATGTGTTCTATAAATAGTTTCCCTCTTAGGTTTCTCTCTCCAACTCTTCCACAAATTTAAAGAGCAAACTAAAAGAGAGAAACTTTGCCAAAATCTTGAGCTTATATTTCCAAACCATATTGGGGATTATTAGATCCACTTTCGAATCCACTACTCAGCGATTCCCAACTTGCGTGACCGATCACGATTAATTCGTTGGTAGTAAATTGTAATAGGCTAGTTACTAATTGTAAATTCCGTCATAGATCGATAAATTCGTGTAAATCGATCTAACCAAACCTTGTGATTGTTTGAGTTGGGTATTCAATCGAAAGTCGAAAACGCGCAAGACAATCCCGGAGACGTAGGTACTTGCAATCAATCGTATGTCGGTCGATTGAGCAAGTAACCGGTGAGTTAAAACTACAAAGCAACCACCTACCGAACTCCGTAAACAAATATCGCGTGTTTTTTGTTTCGGTATTGTATTTCTTTCTTTAATTTATTTACGCTTCCGCATAAAATTGTAATTATATTCCATTACCGCAAAAATTAGACCTTAGGATTTCCTATTCACCCACCTCTATGTCTAATTAAACAACAATTGTTTTGTGTGCACCTACTCTACAAAATAATTCAATATTCCTTCCCCTCTCTCTCTCTCTCTCTCTCTCTCTCTCTCTCTCTTTGTTATTGTTTAAGATCTTTGATAATCATCCCCAAACTTCAATCCTGACAATACTCTCTACTATAAAATTAAATCCTAAATTTCAATATTGTTGGGGTTTTTGAAATTATGGGTATGTGTTATTTGTCACAATTGACATGGTGGAGGGGTGGCCTTGGTCACCGCTAAAAGGCAACATTTAAGACGATGCAAAGTGTCTTTGCGTACTTTGAACTAGAGAACAATGGGAGGGCAAGATTTTCGGCAAATATTGTATATTATTGATTCGGTATATTTTTTTTGATAATAAATAGAGAAGGCTCATATATCTTTCATCAATTGATGTCAATAAGAATCGAATCAATAACCTCTCACACTCAACCAACCGAGTTATGGGTCCATTGACTGATTCGGTATATTTCATCAGTATAAAATCACAAATTTTTTGTTTGGTTCCAAAAAAAATTTGTCATTTTATTTCAGTAATTATTTTTTATTTGTTTCCTCATTCCACTACAAATCACGTGAAGATTCGCAAATTTTAAATAAAACATTCAACAATTATTCCAATTGGTAGGAGGAAATTTAAAGACGACAAATATATTTTTCCAAATGTAAATTGACAACAAAGTGTGATAAATTAAAGTGGGAGGATCAAAATGAAAAAATATGCACGATTTCAAAATGCGAACGCGCCACTGTGGCCCATCGACAGGATGCCACATAAATTGTCAGATGGAACACACTAGCTAGACTAATTAGGTTGGCTCTTTTGCATTCTTGTCGATTAAAGGAGCTAAAAGTAAGTGTAAGATTAAAAAAATTAATTGAATTTATTTTCTTATTTAATATATAATTATTTAATACATATTGAGGTGTTAATTAAAATTCATTTACTTATTTATTATTGTCAGATAACGTCAATACGTCATCGATATAACGAGGGCACGTTCGGAATGTGATAAAATAGAATATGGAAATGGAATAACCCATTTTCTATTTTCTATTTAATCCTGACAGCATTGGGCAAATCCAATATCGTATTATTATTTAAAATGGTAAATAATTGAAAATTACTAAAATATCTTTATTCTATAATACGATTTTTATTTAATAAAGAATGGCCTAAATTATATAAATAATAACGATACAGTAGTATTATAAAATTAATATTATTGTGTTATACTATGTTATACTATAATTAATATTATAAAATTAATAACGATACAATTCAGATAATAATAAATATTATTCTAAAAAATATTATTATATATCTATAATATAATATTGTAATAAGTAATATATTAGAACATTTAATATTATTATGTATAAAAAATAAGAAATTATATATTAAATGTTCAGCACAATTAAATATTGAATAGATGAGGATATTTTTGCTCCAAAAAAATTAACAACATACAATCCAATGTTAGATATAATTTTTATAAGGGGTAAATGAAAATGAAACTTGTTTAGAGAGTTTCAATGTCCAAAAAGTTAGTAGATTTTTACGATTTTGAGAAAAGTTCGGGGTTTTTTAAAACTCCCTAAAAATTTTATAATTGAAAAAACATATCTTAGTTCAAAAAGTATATTATACATTTAAAAAAAATGTGTCCAACATATTCAAGAAAATATATTATACATCTAAAGATATATCATATATTTGAAAATACATATTTCATAAAATATAAATCAAACATAACTTAACTTTACTTAAAAAATATATTATATATTTAAAAGATATTGCACACAACTAAAAAGAAGATTTCACAAATCTTAAAAGATTTATTTTAGAAGTTATAACTAATACAATATATTGTACTTTAAAAAATATATTGTACAAAAATATATCACAAATCTTTTCTTTCTGTAAATATTGTAACGTGCTGGATTTTATTTGGAAAGAACTACTCTGTTAAAGACCTAAACTTTATTATCTTTTTTGAAGTGAAATATAATTCGTGAAACAGAAATGTTATTGATTTTATTTTTTTATTTGTGATATCAATGAAATTTGAACCATTCCATTTATCTTTGATATCTTGTACTAAACAGTTTACCACTATACCAAGAGATCATTGATAACCTAAACCTTATTATCATAAGACATATTGGGTCCTTTTAATTAAAATTTGATTATCTACCTACAAAACTAAACAAAACAAAACTAGGCAAGAAAGAAATCCAACCGTGTCAGATCTGCAAAATGTTGGATTTTGTTTGAATGCATGCTATGTGGGGGTACCCACTGCTGCTTTTGGCTGCCATTCTCATTCATTATCTCGTACTTACTTACTTACACCATTAATCTCGATTTGTTTTCTCTAATCCACTTTATTAATGGACTAATTAAAAGCTTCAACTTTTAACTTGAACGGCTAGTAGGAACTGTAGAATCTAAAGACTATCAATGGACCCATGGCCTAGTTGGTTGAATGTGAGACACAAAAATTCATGTGTTGTGAGAGGTTGTGAGTTCGATCTCCAATAACATCAATGGATGGAGTACATACGAGGCTTCTCCGTTTATTATCAAAAAAAAGAATCTAAAGACTAAAGCAGTCGTTTTTTTGTTTCTTCCGTTCATTTTTCTAGTTGTTACTCATTTCATTACTCAAAACTCAAAAGCAATTAAGCACACCACATATCTTCGTGTCTGTACTGTCACGTGGCAATTTGCTGGGGCTCTTATAACCCCCATCCTTCTTCAAAATGCGAAACTCCATGTGTGTTCTTTATCTTAGGTTAATTCTCCAAAGATATGGCTTTAGAAGCAATAGTTTTCCCACAAGACCTCTTTTCTTACAACTATCATGGCTATCATGATGAAGCCCCCCTTTGTGAATTGGATACCATTATTATTGGTGATGATAATAATACTCCGGACCCCTTTGACTCATTGTACACGAATCTCGAGGTCTTCGATGCAAATTCACCGTCCCCGACAATAATGGTGAAGCCCGAGGTGATGAGTCCTATTGAGAGTCGAAGAAAGAGGCGAAGAACGAAGAATGTGAAGAATAAAGAAGAGATTGAGAGTCAAAGGATGACCCACATTGCAGTCGAACGTAACCGGCGAAGGCTAATGAACGAGTATCTCTCCGCTCTTCGGTCCCTTATGCCTCCATCCTATTCACAAAGGGTACTTAAAATAATAGAAAATGTAATTAGGCATTGATAGTAATAATTTATATTAATACAGGGTGATCAAGCATCAATTGTCGGGGGTGCGATAAACTACGTCAAGGAGCTCGAACAGCTCCTCCAATCACTCGAAGTTCGAAAGAGAACGAAACATCAACAATCTGATAGCGCCGAAAAAACTTCTCCATTCGCCCCGTTTTTAACCTTTCCACAATATTCATCTACTAGCAATATCAGTGATACTAGCAGCAATGATGATAGTCCTAATAACAACAGTGTAAATATTGCTGAGAGCCGAGCAATTTTGGCTGACGTGGAGGTGACGATAGTCGAGAGTCATGCCAACTTGAAGATCGTGACGAGGCGGAGGCCGAGACAACTTGTTAAGATAGTCGCCGGATTGCAAGAGATGCACTTGTGTCCGCTGCATCTCAACATGACGACCGTCAACGACATGATCATGTATTCCTTCAGCCTCAAGGTATCAATCACTAATTATTTTCTTGGGAGTAAATTATCTAAATTTTTATTTGATCCAAGTAATATTTGAATGGAAATACTTCATTTGCACTTATATTATAGTGTTAGATAGGATCAAGAAATAACAATATTTGAGTAGTTAATGGTCAAGCTAGTGGCCCTTTTATTGAACAATCACACTTGTTCATTTTGTTTGGTAGGTGGAGGATGAATCCAAACTAACATCTGTGGACGAGATTGCGACGGCGGTCCATCAAATGTTAGGCAGGATACACGACGAGTCGAACTCTTAGTTGCACCAGATCTATTTTTTGTTCTTTCTAGATATCATAATACCCTAATAAGTAATAAATATAATGTATTTTTGTTCTTATAAATTTATGTGTTTCCACTAATTATTATGGCTTCGAGTCTTGATGATATCGAAAGCACGAGGGTTCAAAAAATGTGCATGCTAGTTTTGATGAATGACCTGCCATATCATCAAGTTAATTATTGATGAATAAAATATATAACAATAGATAAGTTAAAAATCATGTTTAATTAATTTGCAGTAATAAAATTATCCGTTGTTGATGTACAAAAACTTTTGAGAGCATCTACAAGAATCCTCAAAAGCCTTATAAGCTACTTATATTGGAGACTTTTTGTTGTGTTGGAATACTCTCGCATTTCGATCCTTCCAAATACTCACCCTGATTGCCTACGGTGCTTCCCATTTGCCGTGCTCCTCTTTGATTAAAGACTGAAAGTGGTCGCCGTTTGTTATTGTGCATATCCGGTTTATTGCGAATATGTATTTTCATAAGTTTTTGTAAAACTTGGTTAAGAGTTTCATTTTCATTACTCCAAAACATGGTGTACTCGAATATGTATTTACATAATATACGGTATTAAAAGTAAGATGAATATCGTATCATGAGAAGAAAAGAAAAAAAAAGTAAGCTCAAAAATACGTACACAGTGTAAGGACTAAGGATTGTTCATTTAGATCCATTTTTGTTTTCTCTTGGATTGTTTTTTGTGCTCAATATTGATTGAAAAGTCTTATTTTTCTTTCATCATGCCTAGCAACTTTCTATGTCATCGTCGAGTCTCGTCTTTTAAGATCACTTTCAAATTGTTTCCTCCATTTTTTGCATTTATAATGTAGTGTTGGTCACGATCAAATTGTTTCGGGAGGTTTATCAACCAAAAATATAATCTTAGTGGGGTATGAATGTGAGAAAAAAATAGACGTTAAGAGGATCGTGCACGCAAGTTTTCTGTCACGAGTAGTTTATTCACTTATAAAATTATTTAACTATAATTCATATAATATCTCAAATGTTCGTAATTAACAATTTGTTAATAATAAAATGTTATTTAACAACAAACTAAATTTTACACAATCATCCCCCAATGTAACAACAATGGTACCAAAAATCCATATAGTATCCTACAATATATCAAAAAAATTTACTAACTTTTACTTAATCATCTCCCAATATTTATTTGTTTATTTATTTAAAAAAAAAAAAATGTTCTATTTAAGGAGGAATACAGCCCAATATAGATCCCATAGACACAAGTGGAGTGTTTACAAGTGCAGTGTTTAAAAGTTAAAGCCCAAAAAGGTCTTTGAGCTCATGATTAAGAATATAAAGTACGGCAGTAAAAAAATATGCATTGTACACAATTGGAGGATTAAATTAAAAAGGTAGAGGAATATATCAAATATCAATCAAACATCACCTTTTTCTAGATTTTTATGCTTGATTTTGCTTCGTTATAGTACCGCCACCACCACTGCCACTCCACCTGAGGTAACAACAAAAGAAGACTCTCCAATGTTTTTTTTATATATTATTTAGACATCAACAAATTAACTATAGTATAAAAATATAAAACTAAATATATTCACAATTCGTGAATTACATTTGTTTATAACAAAACAAATTAACCATCTTAATGAAGCTTGAGCCTTGCACATTTTCATGTAGTATGACAAAGAAAGTAGATCGAAATGTGATATTGAGATACTTTTCTCTTGTGCAAGCTTTGTTTGCACGAAACATGTAGGTAAATGCGAACATGATTTAATATTTTCTTTTTTGGAATTGGCACAGAGAAAAATCGTGTTAAACCATCAATACTGGGCCAAACTAACATGAAAAATCAATAGTACTGGGCCAAGCTAATAAAACAAACGGGTCATAAATATCAAATGGCCTAAATAAATATTAAATCATAAAGTTTATTTATTTGGGTTTGAAGCTTGATGTCCCTGGAAACGAATCCTCCCCACAATTGTGCATTTCCATTTAACTCTTTAGCTCAAAAAGATGCGAGTTAAATCGGTCAACTAGCAACTAAAAAATAGTCAAATCTTACGCAACAATCGAACTCTACAATCAATTTTGTTGTTAACGAAATTGATTCATTCGGTATATCTTCTTTTTATTTCAGTTATCTTAATATAATACTTTTAATTACTTTGTTAATTGACACAAACCGACTAACAAATTGAATTTGATTCGACCTTAATCAGGAAATCAAGTCATTAAATGGTTTATTCCTTCCCATCTAAGTCATTTACAATCATCGTATCGATCTTGCGTAGGGACGGATCTTTGTAAGGACCAACGATGTCATGCCCCTTCAAATTTCGAAAAACAGTGCACGTATGTAAGGGTTCAATATATTTTATCAGTATAACAATTGTTTCTCTTAGGAGAGATCATGGATTCAAATCCCACAAACTACTTTTTTTTAAAAAAATATTCCAAAATTCAATGCAAATATTAACAAAAATTTGATCTAACCGACATTTGAATCTTGAATCTATTGAAAAAAATTTAGAGCATCAATAATCCACACAATATATTATGACAACACACGTTAATATTTTTTTCAAATAAATTAATTGTATATTGGTTTATTTTCAAAATAGACCTCGGGTACTCGAAAGTCTGGGACCGGACCTGAATGAATGTCAATTAGATTTTTTAAAACAAAACTCAAGAAATTCAATCTAAAATCTATAATCATCGCAAGGGCTCTTAACAAAACGAACTTGAAGGAACCGAATCATGTTCGAGTTCGGTTTGAAAGCTAATCGAACATGGTCGTTCGATAAGTTTCCAATATTTTTTCACTATTTGAGTTCAGTTCGTTAAAGTTTTGTATAATTCGGTTCGTTCAATATTAGTTCAAAACCATATAAAATTTCAAATTCAATCCATTTCATTTATGTTTCGTTAATAATAAAAAATTACCAAATTAAAACATTAAAAATTACCACAAAACATATACTAAACTTCTAATTATTTAACCTCAAAAAATAAAATATGGTTCGCAAACCACAAAATATAAATATAAACAACTTTGGGGACAAATGGAAATAGAGGTTAATGAACTCGAAATGTCCCGTTTATGGATTATATGCACTTTAAATTATACCAGTTAATGATATGAATTATAAAGATTATATATATTATAATATATATGGACTCATGGATTATTCTTATCGAAAATTCGAAAGAACTCGAATTTACACATTCTAATTGGAGTTTGGTTGGTTTCTTAACAAGTATGATTAGTTCGGTTTTATTCGATAAGATTTTCGAACAGACAATTAGCGAACGATCTCGAATCAAACTCGTACGAGCATCAAACTTCGAAGAAAATTCACGCTTACCATTGCTAAATCGATCGAAATAAATTTATTTATGCGTCTAAAAGACACAAAATATAATGGTTATAATTTTAGCATTATTTGAAAGACTAAAAATGAAACTTAGAGATGCACAAACATTAGTTACTTGAATAATTAAGCAACTTAAAATAATAATGTGATTAATGAATATTAATGGCACAAAATACTAATAACCGATTTAATTAATAAACTGATATTATTGATTTTTTGTAAGATTAAAAATCATATTCGAAGTAATTTAGTGTGGCCCGTGCATGTTTTACTTAGAAACTTATTTTATCACTTTAATGCATATACAAACACATAATAATATATAAAACGTTGGGCCCCTCTGAAAACTGGACCCTAGGCCATGAGTATGTATAAGTAAGGGTGTCAACGGTTCGGATAGTGATCACATCAGATCCATATCCATATAAACTGTTCGGATCCTACGGTTCGAACATTATTGGATACGAATGTCAGATATGGAAACATATAATATTATGTTATAATATAATATTAAAAGCTCTTTTAAGTTACTCATATCGGAAAGTAGGATCTCGAAAAAACCAGGGAGAAAGAATATGAGTAACTTAAAAGAGGTTCTTATCCAACGGAAGAGTCAAGAACACTCAGATTTTGGTATTAGAGTGATACGAGGAAGAGCTAGTCCAGGTCCCGCGGAAGGAGGAGACGTCAAAACCTATCATATTAGCTGGACCATCAGCTGTGGTGTGGGAATTTCATTCATCGATCTGGCTTTTTTTCTCATTTTTCAAGAATTTCGAATTGATTTTTTATAAATACCCAAAATATCTTTTTAAAAGAGTGTATCATAGAACTCCACAACTTTTAAACCTCTAGTCCCGATTATTTTGTAATTTTAGAATAAATAAATATGTTAATTTGTATAATAAGTTATAAATTAATATAAAAATAAGAGAAAGAAGGAAATGAACTTGGAGAAAGGAAAAACTAAGAGTATGTATATGTACTAGTAAAAAATAAAATATAGTTGTTACTTGTTGGTTATTATTATGGATTGTAAGAGAGTCATTGCCTATTGGATATTAATACGAATGGAATCGTCATTTCAACAAAACTGGTATTCATTTATAAATTTTATTCGAATTTGGATTCGACTAAAAATTTAATACCTAGATCCGAATCTGAATCCATATAAACTAATACCAATCTGACTCGAAAATATTTTTCCAAATTCGAATATTTTTCAAATACGATTCAGATCGATTCAAACAATATCCGACCAGTTAACCCCCCTACTCATAAGCCTATGCCTATGGCCGGGAATGCATACAAAATTATTTTATTCATTGAACGAAATACTATATTATGTATTCATTTTATCTCAACTCACACACAAAACTAGGACACCACTCCAACTGACCTTGCATGAATACTCGTCGTTATATATATTTTTGGAAAAATATATTTGGCCTTTCCAAACTCATCCCAATTTTCTTGACGAGGTGGCAAAATGAATTGATTAACACTCTAATTAATTGTTAATTGACACGGTTAATTGACACGTCAATTTATTTTAATATGTTAATATTAATACATGTTAATTGACATGTCAATTAAATTAAACAGTCAATTAACTCGTTAATTCATTCAATTAAAAGTATTAATCAATTCAACTAAAGACACTTTGTCACCTCATCAATTAGTGTTGAGTAATTCTACACAGCATGCTCTCGCAACATGATTGGCAGCATGATGATGAGGTGTAAGGTGTGGATTGAATTAATTAAGTTGAAATATTTTATAGTGTGAATACAATATCTAATTTATGATCAATATCCTCTACATATATATAACCCGGTATTTTTCTAACAAGAGGAGAAATAGCAAATGGAGCCTCCGTCTCCAATTCAGCTTGAAAAATATTGTATTCTAATTACACAGATTTGTATATCTTTGATTTTGTTTTTATTTTTATTTTATTTTTTGAAAAGTTTAGAGTGGGATTTATTGTCCCACTTCTAAAACCGTTACGTGTTAAAATTTAAATTTTGATTTTGTTTTTATGTTTTTAATTCAATTATTATAGAATAAGAATTATCAATTTATGAAAATTAAAATCATCCCCAATAACATCGACATATTTTCTATGAAATGTACTTGATCTTATATGATCAAATAAAATTATGCTATTACTTTTCACTTTCGGATTATTTCTCGTTCGACATTTCAAACTTTTTGGTTTTTCACAAAAGTTTCAACTTTATTTTTTCCCAAGAAGCGAACACGTTGTGGGGAGTATTCAATCAATGAACACAAGTTATGGCAAAAGTTCCAGAACGCACATGCCAATATGATTATTATCTTATAATTTTCCTTCTCTTGACTATTGAAATGATGATATCCTCTTTCTTGACTCTTGAAATTGTGATCACGTGCTGCATTGAAATTTGAAAATAAGCTTGCAAAGAAAAATAAACAAATAAATGTTAATATTTTGGTAGGAAATTTCCAACCATATTCCAGCCTTGTTGCATTAAACCTCGTGTTCCCCCATTTCTCAGTTTTATTATTTGCTCCACATGCACAACCCTAAATCTTGTTTAATATACCTAACCTGCAAGACCACCACCACCACTATATATAATCTCTCAAATAGTAAGCCAACAACTCTATTAATAACTCAAAAACTACTCTCTTTCAAAACAAAACAAAAACTCAAAATGAGTCTCTCTCTTGTGCCTTCAAGTAACCTTTCGAGAGTAAATCTCTCTTCGTCGAGATCTGCGTCTCGATCTTCCAACTGTTTGAGCATCCCATGGCGGGCCGTCGCGATTTGTTGCGGTTCGCAGACACGACGGCTTCTTCCTTTGCTGATAGTTCGAGCTGAACAAATGGGCGATACTAATGTTCCTTTGGATCCTGATCAAGAGAAGAAAGATGAGAACAAGTATAGTTTTGTACTATTTTTCAATCTTTTTAAATTGAAAATGTTTTTTTTTTTTGTTATATATATTCATTGGATTTGTTAACTAAATATTTTTTGCAAATATTTGTATAGGTTGACTGACAACAAGGAACATAAAATCCCAAAATTGCCAAACTTTTCTCTTCCCACTATTCCTTCTTGGTAAGTATACCATTGCAAAAATTCAGTCTTTTAATTTACACCTTTTCTTCTATTTGTTGTGTGGTAATATTCCTTCTTTTAATTTAAATATTTACCCTTCTGAAAACCCAAAATATAAAAAAAATATCAATTTAACATTTCAAAAATCTAAAATACTATTTTTATCCTTTTGAAACTTACAATACATGACAAGTATCCAATTGTTAACTTGATGTTAAATTTGTCATGTTAATTATCAAAAAAGTTTGTAGACTTGTAGATTTGTTTTTATCTAATTGACCTTCATACCTTTTTCCAGGGCCGGCTGGATCTTGGGTTCTATCCTACTACTAATATCACCATTCTACAAGAGATTTTTAAGCATTGAAGGTACATTTAAGTCATTTCATTTTAAACATTTTTACTTACATGACCTTGAAAATATTACATCTTTTATTTTGAAAATAAGCTATTTTCTTTTGACTTCTCGAAAAATAAACTTGCGTTGTACGTGCATCAGATCAAGTGGAGAAAACGACGACAACAATATTAGATGTGGTGGAGAAGGTGGCGGAGGTGACAGACGGGATGGCAGAAGATCTCGAAAAATCACTTCCCGAAAACTCGAATCTGAAAAAGGTCGTGTCGAGAGTAGAAAAAATTGCTGAAGAAGTCGATAAGGATGCACAACTGATCGAATCAGCAGTAAAAGAGGTATTTCAATATGATATTTCTGATTTTTAGATGTATAAATATGTAAATCATTCATCGGTATTAATTAAGTAGTTAGCAAATCAATTATTCTAATCATGTGCTTGTGCACATGCTTAATTAATTAATCCACAATTGACCCATGAACGAATCAACTCTATGCATGCACCAATAATTTGATGATTGCATTAAATATCGCATTTCCATACTTGTTATTTTCAATTAATATAAAACTTGTTTGTTTAATTTTTTTCTTCTTTGGAAAGGTTGATGATTTAGTAGACGAGCTCGACAATTTAGTGGAACCCATTATTGAAGGAAAAAAATCAATCAAAGGGGCAAAGAATATCGATGCAACAATGCAGTAAAAAGTGAAATATTTATTTTGGCCGATTCATAATTGACTATAGCACTCAAATATTATATTATATGTGATACATTTTTGTAGCACAGTAATCATGCAATAAATTAGAAAAATTTGTAAAAGAAAGAAGGCTGGAGGGGTATTTCTGGATAAATAAAATTCTGAGGTGTCATGTTGTATTGGATCATTAGTAATTTAGTATTGGATCATTAGTAATTTAGTGTGTAAATCGGCTAAGAATATTAACTGAGTGATGACGGTTTATCTTTTAGTATAGTAATAAATATAGTGTTAAATGTGAGGAAGCAAAAAAATATTATAAACTCAAAATAACTTATTCATAATCATAATTAATAATAGACGCATATTTTAAAGTAATTAAGTTTTGTAAGTTTATTCAGAAAATAATCAAGTTTTAAAGATAATTGGAGAAATACCCATGTGCGGGATGGATCCCGTCAATTTTCAAAGTGTCGATTTCTCATACCCCGCTAAAAATTAAATACTTGGTTAACAACTATAATTTTCATCTAAAGATTAAACTAATTACTCTGGAAAACGTGTTGGAAATAAAAAAGAAATTCTGGGTGGTTCTGAGATCCCGCCAATTATTGGATGGTTCTCTGAACCCGCTATTTCACTTTCTAGGAATGTCAATGAATTGAATAATATTCGTCTTGACGGGTATTCGACCCGGACGGATCGGATAATATCCGTTTAAATGTACCTGCAGAACGGGTATTATCCGATTAAAAAATTCGACACAGGTACAAGTAGGATATGGATGAGGTCAGACCCGACCATGATATACCCGATCCGAACCCGATTCATACAAATAATATTATTATAATTAACTAATATTATATTTAGTTATTTATGTTATAAATAATTGTGCGAAAGCAAACAATCGCTTAATGCAGTGACGTCATAATTTTATTTTATGTGATTTTAAAAATATTTTGTTATGTATTTTGTGCGAGTTATTTAGTGATATTATTGCGTTATGTTATGTTATCTTAATTTTACAAACTTTATTTTGTATTAATATATTTTTAATGTTTTTGTTTATGTTTATGCATGGGTAAAAATTTTCGTGGGTAATCCGAAAATCCGCGGGTACTAAATAGGTCGGGTAAAATGATCCGTTTTGTTGACGGGTAGGGTATGACTGTTATCCGATTAAGACGGACAACGATATGGATGAGCATGTACCCGACCCGAACCCGTCCTGTTGACATGCATACACCTTTCCAATCATTTTCCTAATTACGTGATTCTTAACCGAATTTTATTTAACTGATTTGATTATCTAATTTAATTTTGGGTGATTTTTTGGGTTTGCCTTTAACAATAATTTTATTACAACTTGGATAATATTTTTGAAAAAAATGAATTGAGTATTAGGGAATATTAAAATTCAAAAGTTGTAGATCTTGTAGTACAATTTCGTTAAAAAAATACTAAAATATAACTCACTTAAACATAAAACATAAAACACACTCGAACATAACACACATAAACAAAGATTACTACGTGACACACTAAAACATAATACACACTTGAAAGTTATGTAGTATTTGTTTGCGTGTGTTATGTTTTATCTTGTTTTTTTATTTATTTTCTTTCAAGTTCAAGTGTGTTATGTTTTAGTGTGTGTTATATGTATGTAGTAATTTTATTTATGTAGGGTATAATTTATATTCAATTTAATATAACTCGTACACAATATTAGTATATTTAATATAATTTAGTTTAATTAATTATATTGTTAATTTTACTATAATCTAATTTATTTTATTTTACAATTAGATTAATTTCTAGCAAACACTTTCATTAAGAATTAAAATTGAAAAAAATAAAATAGTGGTTTTGTTGATAAAAGCACGTTCTGACGTGAATCCTCCAAGTCAAAAGAGAAGAAAAAAAATTATACGTGACTAGGGCTGGCAAAAAAAGCTCGAGCTCGACGTTCGTTCGAGTTCGGCTCGACGTTCGTTCGAAAATTGGCCCGAATTTTTCGAGCCGAGCCGAGCCAGCTCGAGCCCACTTCGAGCCGAGCTCGAGCCGGGTGTTGTTCGGCTCGCGAGCTAGCTCGGTTCGAACAATTTTTCACATATATCCTCCTACTATATATTATTTACACTAAATCATATATAAATTCATCCCACTTGATCCAGCCCAACCCAAACAAATATCTCAACTAAGACTAACCCTAATCCCGCCCCAAACCTCTCTCTCTTTTTATTTCTTGGTCTCGCCGCTCCCTCTTCTCTTTCTGCCGAATCCTAGATCTCGCCTCCCTCTTTCACCTATTGAAGCAGCTCCACCTCCTCTATGCGTTCAGTAAGCCTATTGAAGCAGCTCCACCTCCTCTCTTCGAAATTGCAGGCGGCTTCAGATTTTGACTCTATTCTTTTTAGATTTTTTTTTACAAACAACAAACGATTTCAGTTTGTATTTTTGAAAATAATATCCGAGCTGACTCGAGCCGAGCCGAGCTGGCTCGAGGTTTTTTGGATCCGAGCTCGAGCTGAGCTTTGTAGCTCGAACCCTGGTTCCGAGTCGAGCCGAGCTGGCTCGAGTCAGACTCGAGCCGAGCTCGAGCTGACCTGTGTTCGGCTCGGTTCGGCTCGTTGCCAGCCCTATACGTGACTGCAAATCAATGTTTTATATTTATGGGAAAGTTTCAAAAATTTCCTAACATTTTTTTTTATATTGTAAAAAAATTTCTTATATTTTTGAAAACTCCAAAAAAAACTTCTGAAATCAAACTTTTGTTTTCAAATACCTCCATAGGTGGTGTTTGGATGGAAGATAAGGTGGGGATAACCTACTTTATTAGCTCTATCCTTGCCAAACACATGATTAATTACAAGGGATAAAAGAGGATAGGTATAAAAAGAGAGGATTAAGCTATCATCACAAAAAGTGGTGATAAGACTATACTTCATCTATCCCTCAATTTTTTTACCAAACTACCCTCACACATATGATTATTATAATAATATTATTATTATATATAATATAATACAAAATAATATAGTATAATAAAATAAAATAATATAATATATTTATATTATAATATAATATAATATAATAATACAAAACAATATGATATGATACGATATAATATAATATAATATAATACAATACAATATAATATAATACACTATATTATATTATAATATAATATAATATAATATATTATAATACAATATAATATAATACAATATAATATAATATAATATAATACAAAACAATATGATATGATATAATATAATATAATATACTATATTATATTATAATATATACGATATAATAGAATAGAATAGAATATATTATATTATAATATAATATATTATAATATAATATATTATATTACATTATAATATAATATAATATAATATAATACATTATATTATATTATAATATAATGCATTATAATATAATATAATATAATATAATACAATTATAATATAATACATTATAATATAATATAATATAATATAATACAATTATAATATAATACATTATAATATAGTATAATATAATACATTATATTATATTATAATATAATATAATAATATATAATATAATACATCATAATATAATACATTATAATATAATATAATATAATATAATATAATATAATATAATACAATTATAATTTTATATAATTTAATATTATGCAATATTATATAATATAATATAATATAATATAATATAAGGTAATATAATATAATATAACCTAATAAAATTATAGTATAATGTAATATAATATATTTAATATAATCAATATGAAATATAATGTAACGTAATTAAGTATAATATAATATAATATAGTGTAACATAATATAATATAATATAAAATAATATAATATAATATAATATACTTTAATATAATATAATATAATATGATGTAATCTAATCTAATATTAATTTATGTTTTAAGGGAATATTTATCTTTTTAACATATTAATTTGAAATTTATAAGAAAAGGGTATTTTGGTCATTTCAAAATATTCTATTTTAAAATCAGTACTATCCCAAAATTTATCCACACAATCTTACCAAACACCATTCCAAAATTTAGGTATAAATAGAGATAACTCATTATCCCTCAAATAATTTATACCCACCCTATCCTCCATCCAAACGAAGCCATAGGGATTAAATTTAATTTTGGATGAGATTAAATATTTTTTAGATCAAAATATCTTTATATTTTCATATTTGATAGTTAAATAAACTGTTTTTCATTATTTTGTATTAATTTTTAAAAAAATCATAAATAATTTTTAACACATAATAATTTCAAAAAAATAATTACTATATGTTATAATTATTTGATTTTAATATTCATTTGTTATTTTTTCATGAAAAACTAGCAACAAATAATAATAAAACAAACAACTATATTAAAAAAGCACACCTTGAAAATATTTAAAACATAAAAGACCATGAAACTATAAAAATACATATAAAAAGAATGAAAATAAAAACTAGCTGTTAAAAGATATTTTTCTACCAATATAATTTGAAGGTGTTTTATTAGTATTGTTGTTTATTTTATTATTATTTTCTGTTATTTTTTCTTGAAAAAAATAATAAATGAATATTAAAATTATATAATTGTAACATGTAATAATTTTCGTTTTGAAATCATTATGTGTTAAAAAAAATTATGAAAATTTTCAAAATTAATAAAATACAACGAAAAATATATTTTGTAATTATAAAATATGAAAAAAGAAAGGTACTTTGGTCCAAAAAATATTTAACTCCATCCAAAGTTAGATTTAATCCCTATATGGATATTGGAAAACAAAAATTTGATTTGAGGGTATTTTTGGAGTTTCCAAAAAAATAGATTTGTTTTTACCGTATCCAAAAAAGTTAAGGGTTTTTTTTAAAAATTTCACTATTTTTATTGTGTGACTTTTCGTAATCCAGGCTTTGCACTATGTATTACTTTATTCATAAGTCAAGAGATTTATGAGACCTAAACACTTGCAAGATATGCATTTCTAATCCACAGGACCACATCTAGTAATATCTTCACCAAACTTCTCTACATTTATTCTACAATTCAATCATTTCCGATCCTCATCTAGTAATAATATCTTATTAAATGTTAACATTAATAGGCTCATGTATTATAACAATTTGACCCCACTTTATATTTTTCATATATTTTTATTATCCATATGAAATTGCATCATTATCTGTTTCTATGATGTATTTTAATTCCATCCACTATTTTTTTTAAGATTTATATTTATGCGTTGTCAATTTATGATGATGTTTTATGACTTGATTTCATGCATTAAGTGCATATTTGATTTTCTAATAATATTTGTTGAAATATCTAAGTACCAAATAATATGATTTTTTTTTTGGTATGTTTTGTTTTGCAATTAATGTTCTTAGAAGTTATTGATGTGCCCATATGATATTTTTATCTTCAAATTATTTGAAAATAAGAATAAAGCGAATTGTTCTAAATAAAAATAAATATATCATGCTAAAATAATGTATTAGTTTTAAATATTAAAATATGGTAATGTTAAACTATACAAAAATAAAGTATTTTTTATAAAATATATATATTAATAACTAGGGATTCTAGAATATAGTATTCTAGGGAAAGCGTATCTTCTCTGCTAACTAACATTTTTCTTCATCTAATGGCGTAAGTTCAACAAGTTCTTTATGCAAACACGCAATTCACATTTACAAATCAAAATGACCTATATATTTCGTATTGAAAACCATATAAATGCACCGAGATACCACAGAATTAAAATGGACTCACAAAATTCAAACATGCAAAGGATCATATCGAACATGCCTTTCGTGAGATCATTTGTCGCCTATTATCGTCAAAATATTCGCTTGCTCGGTACCGGCGATACTTCTTCTCGGTATTTCAGTGCTGCTCCTCGGTATCAAGCATTCAATTTGTTCGATCAAAAGAGATCTTTTTCTGCTAATAAGAACGATGGAGTTGAGTGTGTGGCCTACGAGTTTGTAATAAAAAAAAATAGAAAAAAAAGAAGATATTGTATTTGGACGGGGGACTTTGAGCCCTCTCCGAATTTACTCAAAAAAATTAGACTATTATTTGCATAGGGGCTTCAAATTAAAAAAAAAATAGACTATTAATCCGATTGGTTGCTTCTTGAATGAAAACCTAAATGCAATTATAGCTAATTGAATTGAATTCATCATTAATGTAGGGATATCAATATTAGTGAGATCAAAAAGTCACAAACTTCGGTTCCACCATCTGGTGGTAAACTGCCTTTCTTCAATTGGTAATTTTTAAAAAATATTAGAGGGCAAAAATATCAAATATTCATATTTTCTAAATAAGCTGTTCTTATTTCATCTTAAGGACAAAATGGGCAATTGGATCCATATTCACTCTGCTAATGCCCTTTTTGTACACTCAATGGAAGACCATACTAAAAATCAGAGGTAAAATTCAATAACAAGGAGAGATTATTGTATTTATAGTTTATACCTAATAAGAATTTTTAGACAAATTCTTGTACTTATTTTACAGATTTTTTTTTGCAATTTCTTGTTATTCGAATTTTGACATCATGATATTTGTGCAGGAGAAGCAGAGATGGCTAAAGAAGCGATAGAAAAAACTGCCGAATCCGTTGAGAAAATAGCCGAAATGACCGAAAAGGCAGCGAAAGAAGCGGAGGAAGAGTTTCCCGATAATGAGAAATTAAAGAATACTGCTGATGTGGTTGAACATGCATCAGAGATTGTCGAAAAAGAAGCGCTTCTCGTCGAGGATATCATTCATAAGGTTTTATTCCTTGGTTATTATTTCATTTTTATAATTAATATTATCAATTATGCATACATTCAATATCATTATTTGACCATTTAATATGGCATAATTTTGAGAAGGAAACTTTTCATTACTAGACAACCATGAAACATGAATTATAAGAATAGACACTTCACAAATAAAATTAAAAAAATACAACTCTTGATCTTTGAAAGGTTTATTATATGTATCTAAAATTTATATTATTTAAGAATAAAAAAGCAACACGAAGACTTTGTCAAAAATTGAGAAACTAAGAAAAGTATTAAGTCAATGATGCTTGCAAGCATCAACAAAAGTAAGATATCAAGTCATCCTTGCAAGCATGAAAATTGTTGAAACTTTCAATATTGAGAATTCAATTGCTTCAAGCTTTGGTTTTCTTTTTCATTTTTTTTTCCTTTTATGCTTTGGTTTTTTTTTTAAGATAACTTTGTCAACAATTACTTTTTGAAACTTAAAGTTTGGGGCTTATGGGCTCTATTTTAGTCTAGGATATAATATAATATTCATTTGTACTAATATGTGATTTTCAGGTTGATGAGATAGAAGAGGACGTGAAGACTTTGGTAGATCCCACCTCTAAGCATAGTAAAGATGAAGATGCAAATAAACAAAATGAGGAGCATTAGAATTGACTACCAATTTTCTAATTCTTGTATTGAAGTTCCCCAAATCAAAAGCTTTTGGGGGCTTCTGTAATTTGGAATAATATTGGTGTACGTAATCCAACTGAGCTTTGTAAATTGAAACTATAGTTATACAAATTCTCAAAAAAAGTAAATAATAGCAGTTAATTTCTGCATATCCATGTTTATCCAAAAAAGAAATGATCAAGTATATGATGATATATCATATAGTAAAGATTAGTGTAAAGTTAAATGGGATAAGATAATGATGATGTAACAGGGCAATATTTATTCCTATGGGCGGTCTTAAAAATCAATTTCAAAATCCTGTGTGCACATCAATGTGGCAAAAAAGCTCCAAATGAAAAACCATGTTCCATTTTATCAGTTACTACCACAATTACATGAAAAAGTAGTTCATCCATCTTTACCTTTGATATAATGCACACCATAATTATCTACACATTATATAATCATATAATTAAGTAATTAACTCAATTCCCCATTAATGGAGAGCACAAGTAATCATCTTCTTCAAAATTGTGATCTTCCTCCTCCTTCCAGATTCTTTTTTCCTCCACAAACAAGGTATAGTTCAGTCATAAATCTTCAAATCAACCCAATTAGTATAGTTTTCCATTACAAAACAAAATTTACTATGCAGCAAGGTAAACAATGGCGAATCTTTATTAATCAGAGCTCTGCAATTATCAGAAAAGAGAGCAGAGGAAGCAGAGAGGAGAATTTTGCTCTCTGCTGAAGACAAACAAAAAATGGCGAGCCTTTTGCTAGAAGAATCTATGAGGGTTTCCGCATACAGTCATTTGGTGAGACTACACGAGACAGAGATTGCTTTCTTGCAGAAGAGATTAAGATTAATCAAGGAAGAAGAAGAGAAAGACCATGATAACTCCATTATAACGGGAGAGTTTTATTGGACCATTACTATTTGCTTGGGCTTGTTTGGTCTTGGTTTTATTTTGGGCCGTCAACTGGGCTAAAGTTTATGTTTTTATGTTTTTATGTTAATTAATGGTTTATATAATTTAATTGTTATAGAGACTAATCAAACAAAGTATTAATTTTACTTTTGATCGAATTTGGTATTAGCATAATGAAAGTTAATTAAATATAATGTTCTGAATATCTTGAAGAATTGAATTAAATATCTGGATAGAAATAACATATCAATAAATTAATAACAAGAAAGAATAGCAAAGAATCAAGTAAATCTCTAGATCCATAACTAATGTTCAGTTTCATCTCTAAAAAGCAGAGATGATTAGTAGCAAAGAACCAGCGAGACCAACAAAGCTGGCAACAGATGTCACACCAGCAGATACACCAGGGGCCTCGGCCGGTGGACTCGAGAAAACGGCGGAGGGAGCTTCAGACGGAGTTGCAGCTAGCGGTGCCGGTGGTGATGCGAGTGGAGAGGAAGCTGGAGTCCGACTCGGAGGAGATGCGACTGGTACAGGAGCAAGTGTCGGAACAGGAGACGGTACCGGTGCCGGCTTGGGGGATAATTTAGGGGCAGGAATCGGTGCGGTTCCGGGAGCTTGGGCTGATATGACGGTTAGCGAGACAAGGAGAAGAGCAAGGATTGAGAAACTTGATGAGATGGTCATTGTTTCTTGAAAAAGATGGTACAGAGAAGAGAAGATTTAGTTTGAATTGAGTGTTGAACTTGAAGCTTGAAATGAGATTTTGTGTTGTTTAGAGAGAGGAGTAACGAAGAGAAGAAATTAAGACGTTACGAGGAAAGAGAGAGGAAAATAATTATAAAAAGATAATTGTGCGATGCTGACAACTGCAAAATTAGCCGTTGCATCTTTGCATGTTACTTTGGAATACTATAATGTATAATATAAATTTTAATTCTTGGATACCACAGAGTGCTGCTTCCAGGCTTGAATTGATAAATTTTCTACCTAGACAAAAGATAATGACTCGGTTCCGGATTTAATTTTTCCAACCTAGACAAATAGCTTGACTCGGTTTCAGGTTATAATGGTGGCTTAATTAAAGTCATGTTTAGATTAGTACGCGTTTTGATGGGTTGGACGAATCTGTCGACCACCTGGGGGACGCATTAATTAGTCATGCTTTCACAAGAAGCACGATAAAAGTCTAGAGCTGGCAAGACGTGATCCCATTCGAGAATACGACCCGACCCGTCCGAACTCAAACCAAAAAATATTGAAAAGTACGGTCCGAAACCGAAACCGAACCGAATGATCCGAATCCGAAATAGAACCGAAACCGATTGATCCGAAATCCGAAATTGATTCGAAACCCGAATATCCGAAACTCGTGACCCGAATGATCCAAAGCTCCCGACCTGAATGACCCGAAACTCACCATCCGAAAGACTCGAAACTCCCGACCCGAATGATCCGAAACTTATAGACATAACGATCTTACAAAAATTCTGATCAAATATTTATTTATATGTTAATAGTTTTATAAAAAGAAAAAAAATATATATTACGCTAAAATGTATTGGAATTCAAGTAACTCGAAGATCAAACACCACAAAATTCAATTGACTCAAAATTCAAATGATCAGAAATTCGAATGACATAAAATAAATCATGAATGAACCGAAAACTAATTTTTTGGAAAACCGAATAATCCGAAATCAAATTTTGCAAAATCCGAATGACCCGAAAATTGAAATAACCAGGAACCGAATGACCCGAAAACCGAAACGACTCGAAAACCGAAAAGATCCGAAACCGGATGACCCGAAAATTAAAACGAACCGGAACCGAATGACCCGAAAATCGAAACGATCCGGAACCGGACGATCCGAAAACCGAAACAACATCAACACGAATGACCAGCACCCCGAAAACCGAACGACCCAATGACCTGAACGACCCACAAACCGAACGACCCGATGATCCGAACGATCCGCAAACCGAAATGATCCGAACCCGAAATGACCCGACCCGACCAGTTCGATTACCACCTCTAGATAAAACTCGACGTAACTATATGATAATATGTAGTGATGTCAATGGTGTGGATATTGACCGAACCGTCCCGAACCGTATCCGAAAAACTATTCGGGTTCGAAAAAAACAACCGCATCCGGGTCAGAACCATATCCATATTTTCGGATCCGGATCCGGATCTAGGAGGTCATCAAATTATGAAAATCCATCTAATAACGATGTTACATTTACTCAACTAAATAGAGGTGGTACATCTCTTTCACCCGAGCCCGCTGTGAAAAAATAAAAGAAATTAACTTCTAAAGTTTGGAATTTGTCTAATAAAAAGATGTTAAATAATTTGTAAATGGAAAAGAAATTTTGGTTACTGAAGTTGTTTATGAAAAATGCGGTCAAAAATTTAATGGTTGTAGTACGGCGGGGACTAGCCATTTAAGCAAACATTACGAGAAAAAAATATTTAATCAAGAATGAACAAAAGGAGCTTAATTTGATGAAAAAATTGGAATCATTTACTTATGATGAAGATATAAAGATGTAAGTAAAAAAAATGGTCTTAACAATAATTATGCATGAGTATCATTTCCGATTGTGGAGCATAATTATTTTATAGAGTTTATTAAATCTCTCCGTCCTTCTTTTCCTATTTAAACATGTAACACATACAAGAAAGAAATACTCGAGATGTATTTTGAAGAAAAGAATAAATTGTACAATTATTTGGTGTCAAATTCTTGGCGACTTAGCGGCACCATGGATCTTTCGACCTCGAGGCAAAACAAGAGTTACTAGTGTGCTACAATACATTTTATTAATGATAATTGGGGAATTCAAAAAAGAGTAATGAATTCCGTGTGTTTGGAAGGAAGACACGGGTGATAATGTTAGTGAGGTGGTATTGAAATATTTATGTTATTGGAATGTTGACGGAAAATTATTTTCGTTTACACTAGATAACGATAGTGTGAATGGTGTTTGTATTAAGAAAATAATTGAAAGGCTCAATGAAAGCGAAGCTCTTGCTTGTGGTGGAGAGTTGTTTCATGTAAGATGTGTGGCACATAAAATTACTTTAGTTGTTCGAGATGGGGTAAGAAAGATCAAAAAAAAAAGACTGGCGGAATAAGAGAAATTGTATTGAAAATAAAAAACTCACCATTATTGTTTTCGGAATTCCAAAAGAGAGCGATTGAGTGCAATCTACAAAAGACGAAAGGGATTTCATCGGATGTTTGTATTCGGTGGAACTCTACTTGCATGACGCTTAAAGATGCATTGTATTTTCGAGAAGCATTAGAGAGAATGCATTTTATTGATCCTTCAAGGTACCCAAATTTCCTTACTAATTAAGAATGGAATGATGTGGATAAAATATATAATTGTTTGAAATATTTTTAGGCCATTACCAAGCTTTTTTTGGGGTACATTGTATCCAACTTCTAATTTATTTTCAAATAATTTTTTGATATTAAAATAAAAATCGAATCATGTTGTAAGAATGTGAATCCAATCCTAATGGAAATGACCATGTCAATGAAAAATAAATTCGATAAATATTGATACCAATCAAAGACCGCGTTAGCTATTGTTTGTTTTTTGGATCCCCGATATAAGATGGGGTTGATTGAATATTATTTTCCAAAAGTTTTTGGTAACGGTGGTACAAAAGAAATTGATGAGTTAAATATAATGATAAAAAAATGCATTTCGAGTATTCATCAAAATTTAAAAACAATGTGGTTCAAAACGATGGATTTGACATTCCCGGTAGTAATTCGGGACTAGGCATTGAAAACGATGATTTGGATAATGATTTGGTCAAGTTTTTGGAGATGAGAATCAACCAACTTCTTTCAAATCCGATTTGGATAACTATATGAAAAGAATTCCGTGTTCTAACAAAAAAGGATTAGATACTTTCATGGTGGAAAACGGAAGGAAGAGAATATCCTATTCTTTCAAGAATTGCGCGCGATGTGTTGGCTATACCGGTTTCTTCGGTTGCATCAGAGTCGATTTTTAGTACGGGTGGTCGTATAATCGATCCTTTTAGGAGTCGATTGGATTCGGAGACCGCCGAAGCATTAATTTGCATTCAACATTGGGTGAAAGCCGGTAAAAAGGTTATATATTAATCAATGTTTTAAATTACGATATTACGGTCCGTTGCGGTCGGGTATTTTTTTTGTAGCGGATTGCGTTTGCGAACGCAATTGCGGCGCAATGAACTTATTGCGGACGACCGTTGCGATATTAATTTATGTAATAATTATGGTGTATTTTTTATATATTTCACAAATGTTGTATCATAATTATATCACTAAATTATATATTTCAATCTTAAATAATTAAATTTATATTTATGGAAATAATTTGGCACAACCCATTTTCATTTTCACCCCTAACCATAAAAAACATTGGCATAAATTAAAAATATAAAATGAAATTATAATAACATGAAATACACTACTACTACTACTGTACAGTGGGAGGGGCCAAAGAATTAGTTGCCAAAAATATTGGCGGCCAGTGACAGTGGCAAAACCCATTTTCTTCATTTTTTTTTCATGATTCAAAGCTTTTACTTGGTTCTAAAAACATGAAATAAAAACATGAAATTAGTAAGAAATTAGTTGCAAAATATTTGGGTACATGTCCATAATTAAAACATTAAATTTCAAAATAACAAAAACAACACAAAATACTTAGTTCTCAAAAACAAAAAGCAACTACAACTAATGTCTAGCTCAACCCGTAATTAGGAGAAAGAGGACAAAATTGAAGAAATAGAAACTTGAAAAAGCTTCCTTGGCTCCTCCCCTTCGACCTGACGACGACGGATCACCGGTTCCAGGCACAAACCGGCGGCATCAACTTCCTGCAGGTTGGCGGCAAGTGTTTTTGACCTATTTTGCTAAGTCACGAGTGTATGGGAAAATACTTTGGTCTCTGGCTGGGGAAGAGAAGAAGTCACTTTGGTGTTTTTGACCTTATTTGTCTTAATGGATTTGGGTTTGGTTATTAAGTGGATCGGATATTAATGGATTTGTCTTAATGTCCAATAAATACTTTGGTGGTCCGTGACTTAATCTATAGTGGGTTTGGTTATTAATGGATTTGGATATCTTAATGTCTAATGGATTTGAATATTTCTTTGTTAATGGATATAAATTATACCTTTAATAAGTTCCGCAATGTTGACCCGATATATCCGCAATTATACCCGATATATCGCCGCAATCTCACCGCAATATCCGCAATATCACAAAAACGCTATTTGTCGCAATATTTTCATTGCGAAGTTGCGATTCTAAATTCCAGACCGTAATATCGCCACAATTTTAAACACTGATATTAATTCATATTTTCATATACATTTTTATATATTTACTTATTTGATATTAACTGATAATTTGTTTATTTGGCGAATAACCCTCGGTTTGTTATGTCTTTAAAAAGAATGACGATCATCTTAATTAGTAGGTTGGAAATAGTGACATTATCATTTTTGTATTAATATGTTTTTTTGTGTGTTTTTAACATGTTCTACAAATTATCGATATTTGATATGTATTTGTGTTTATAAAACAAGTCACATTAACTATTGATAAAATTCAATGGATTTGTGTTTATCAAACTAATCATATTATTTTATATATATTTTTTCTCGAAATCACAATAAATATTGGATTTGTGTTTATAAAAAATTCATGTTTTTTTTTATTTCATTGGATTCTTGTTTTTATGTTGGATTTGGTTCATATTCTGCCAGATACACCATGCAAAAAAAAAATTAATGTTTTATTGTACTCTTTTTTATTTTCCTCTAATTAAAAATTATAAAATAATTACCACTCTAATTTTAAAAAAAATATTATATTCCAATATCGTAGTATCAGTTTTAATATCTGAATATAAACCGTATTCGTATCCGATAATATCCGAACCGTATCCGGATCCGAATATGTATCCAAAAAAAAATATGGATATGGATCTAGTACGACCACTATCCAAACCGCTATCTGAACATTTGACACCCTTAATAATATGTCATGTCGCAACATATTTTATAATTTACCCAAACATAATTACATTACATGCATATTTGATGATCATTTTGTATTATATTATGTTAACACATAGTTCATTTTTTTAATTTAATTAATATAACATTAACATTAACATACATATTAGTGTCATGTTAATATTTAAAGTATAATATAATTTTACGGAGAAAATATCACTCCAAATATTCAAGCCAATAAAAAATATTTTGATTGTGAGAAGTCACTAGTATATGCAGCATGTCATCCGCGGTTTGGGTATTGATGTAATGCTCCTCCGGACCAGTCCATCCGCGGTTGGAGTATTAATGTAATGCTCCTCCATGACCGGTCTCAGATTTTATTGAGCCGGTCGGGGCCTATTTAAGAGCGGATCACATGAATTATTATTTAAAAAAAATCATAAACAATTTCAATTTAAATTTTTTCAAAAAATTAACCATATTAAATAAAAAACAAATTTTTTTTTAATATATTAGAATTACAAATTTTATGATTATCATTTAAATGCTACCTTTCTTGCATTCTTAAAAACAAAAATATCAATCACTTGTGTGTAATCTATTTCTTGTACTAAGTTATTTTCTATCGATAATAAATTCAAATAATTTAATTTCTCTCTTGTGATATTGTTGATCAAAGATAATTATTAATCAAATTTTGTTTTCAAAAACTCATTTCTCCCGAAACAACGGTCACTAGTATCGTCAAAAACACTACATAAGCATTTGAAGTATTTGGATAGCAAATTTTGATGTGGTTCAAATAATTAAGCTCTTCAATTGGCCTTTTTATTTTTTTTTTGGCAAACAAATTTCAAACATTTCTACTCCACGTACAAATAATTTCCATCAACACACGAAACTCCGTCATGCTTCAAAAATCTTCAAGATTAATACAATGATTCTTCAAACTTCCATCACTTGAGCACGCCTTTTCTAAATCCAACAATAAACTAAAAGTTTTTTGGTATACTCTTTAGTTAATCATTGGACTTTTGATTGAAACTTATAATTTTCCTAATTAAATTAAATAAAAATTACAATTCTATGTTGGGTATTTGTACGTTAATTGAGTATTAAACTTTGTATTTTTCTTATGATTGAATAATTGGATTGAAACAACTAAATTTGTTATGCGTGATATTTGAAATTTACGTGGTTAGATATGATAATTTGTTTTACACTTTCAATCCAGCGGTTGAACCCAGGAACAATTCTGGACTTTGATCCAACAGACCATTGCCTAAAGTCTCAAAAAATACGAGATCCATATATATATATATATATATATATATATATATATATATAGATATATATAGATAGATAGATAGAAAACGCTACCCAACTATTATATCTCTGCCCGTGTCTAGTTTTGTTGCCCAGTATGGAAACTCATTTTCTTCATCCTTCCTCAATTTGTGTTAGTCAAGCTTCCACCTTCCCTACACCTCTCGCTCATTCGCTCATGTTCCTTCATAGATCGCATTGCAAACTCTTTAATGTTTCTTCACTAGTGTTTGGGCTTTTCGACCGAATCGTTAGAGAGGTTGAGTTTCCTCGAGCGATCGAGTCTTAACCCTCCTGGAGCACGATTTGCTAGCTTAAAAGACTATGATATGATTTGCAATTAGTATGAATGGCACCGTACTAGTAAAATTAGTATGTGTCTTAGGATTATCAAATGAGTTCAGTTATATGTGTGTTAGCACTGTAAACAAGAGGGATTACAATAGGGACTTCAAACTAATGAGTGGAACTGGAGTAATTGATATCTAAAAAAAAGATTATGATATCTCAAAATTTGGGTTTGTAATTGCGAGTCACTAAATTGAACTTTGTTTGTGTAATTTAAGCAATTGTATATTCAATTTGCACATGGTAATAAAGACTTGTTTGTGTTTTAATATCTAAAAGTGTTGCCAACTGATTGGTACAGTGGTACCATTCTGAAATCTGAACTATTTTCCTTGTCTCTGGTAATGACACTAGTCAGTTTCAAAGACTTAATTTGTTTACCTCTTGTAAACAAAGAAAATAATAGGTTGTACAAACTACAAACAAAGAAGCTTGCTTGCCTCTCTTAACGAGGAAATAGAGAGAAAGACTCCACATAAGGTAATTTTGCAGAAATCTGATTTTTTTTGGCTAGTCCATATATTCGGGCATAAATTGAAAACTTTGGCAGGGCAGGAATTTCGGGCAGGAATATAATAGGCAACATGTAATATTTGGAGTAAATATCAGCCACTCATCGAATCTTGATCCACGGTCGAAATTCGGACTCGAAATAAGGACTCGAAATAAAATCTCAACGGAACCGGCCCCTATATATATATATATATATATATATATATATAAGCCCAAGTTCAATTTCAAAAATTAAGTTCAAATCCGGCAACACAAAAAAATCGCTTATTATCTAATTAAATTCACATTTCACCTTTTGGTTCCAATTCAAGGTTTATTCTTCTTATTTACTAAATTTGTTTTAACTCTACGATTTGTCATAAATTTTGGATTGTTCGAATTTAATTGTTGTATTTGTAAATTCATTTGAATATAAAAAAAATGTTCTTATATTATGAAACTCTCGTTTTAAAATTCACCTACAGCCGTCAAAACACAGGACCAGCTCTGATTGAACCGATTGATATATGGGTTCGACCAATAAACCGATAATTCAATAAACCGATATGAGTCATGGCACATACTTTGACAATACATGATTAATGCAGCCCGTGTCATCCCCATATATGCTATTTCTATACTTTTATACATAATATATTTTTTAGGTTCGTTTATCCTAGATTTGATATGAGAAAATATATCATGCCACCGTAACCCAAAATTAAAGGAGATATGGTGCGTGAAGAAAATTGCAGCAAAAAAATCGTAGCAAAAAATCATAACAAAAGATGACAGCCAAAAACGAACGAAAAAATCAACAAATCCACGAGAGTAGAGAACTAAGAAGAGGAAAGAGTAGGGTGTGTGGCGGTTGTTGTGTTTGTGTGCGAGAGGAGAGAGAAATTAGATTTAAGGCTTTCATCTAGAAGAGAGAGAGAGAAAATTAGGATTTGGAATTTATACAATATTATAGATATCACATATCGTTTACAAATCGATCAGCCACCGACAAACGATTTTATCGATATAGGAAAATCATATCGGACCATATCAGTGACCGATTTTCATTTTTCAATATTAAATATTTATATTATATTAATAAAAAATTTATAATATTTATTTATACTATAATTCAAAATTCTACATGATTAATATTTAAAATTCAATAATACAAAATAAATCTCGAGTAAAATGAAGAATAATGGACCGCATCCAAGTTAATCTTATTAAAAAAAAATATAATTCGAGTTCAAATTGGTCCATATCAGGATATATCGATTCATATACCAGACGATCGATTTAATCAATCGATATGAGACATATCGTAATAGTCATGTACCGATTAACGACATGAAACCGAGAAATCGATGATATGGATCAATATTTAGAACACTTAGTATATTTATAATTTGATGACTATCAATCGTTTTCCACATTCGAGAATCGAGGGTACCGATTAACTATAACGAAAGCCGAGCGAAAGCCGAGCGAAAGCCGAGCAAACCGTGCGTAGTCAAGCAAAAAGTAATAATGATCATGCCAGAAATAGATTTACCATTACTGAAAGAATTGAATTAATATCTGGAAATAAATAACATATAATATAATTATAATATTAACAAGAATGAATAGCAAAGAATCAAGTAAATCTCTAGATCCAGCACCAATGAATAAATTTCATCTCTAAAGAGCAGAGATGATTAGTAGCAAAGAACCAGCGAGAACTACATAGCTGGCAACGAATCTAAAACCAGCAGATACACCAGGGGCCTCGGCCGGAGGGCTCGAGAAGATGGCAGAGGGAGAGACGGCGAAGGTGGAGGGAGCTTCAGACGGAGTTGCAGCTAGCGGTGCCGGTGGCGATGCGAGTGGAGAGGAAGCTGGAGTCAGAACTGGAGAAGATGCAACCGGTACAGGAGCGAGTGTCGGAACAGGGGACGGTACCGGTGCCGGGTTGGGGGACAATTTAGGGGCAGGGATCGGTGCAGCTCCGGGAGCTTGGGCAGAGATGACGGTTAGCGAGACAAAAAGAAGAGAAAGGATTGAGAAACATGATGACATGGCCATTTTTTTTTAAAAATCTAGCAGTGACAAACAAGAGAAAATTTAGATTGAATATAGTGTTAAAGTTTGTAATGAGAGATTTTGTGTTGTTTAGAGAGACGAGTATGAGGAGGTATTTATAGGAGTTTTGGGTAATGAAGAGGAGATTAAGACGTTGATGAAAGAAAGAGGAAATTAATAAAAAAAAGATAATTCTGCGATGTTGACAACAGCAAAGTTAGCCGTTGCATCTTTGCATGTTACTTTGGAATATTATAATATATAATATCTGTAATATATAATATAAATTTTCATTCTTGGATACCAGAGAGATGTGATGCTTAGGCTTGATTAAATATTTTTCCAACCCAGACAAATATTATGACTCGGTTGGAGATTTAATTTTCCAACCTAGACAAATAGTATGACTCGGTTTCAGGTTGTAATGTGGGCTTTATTAAAGTCATGTTTAGATTAGGTACGCGTTTCGATGGGTTACGATCAGGTTGCAATTGGCATTAATCACGCTTTTACAGGAAGCACGACAATACATGACGTAATCAGTGACGAATCTATTAAGGAATTAGAAATGACAGTTGTCCTCTCATTTAACGATAATATATAAATTATGTCAATGTATTTTACGATAGAGCTGTAAAATTATGTACTACCTTCCTCCCAAAAAAATTTGAAAATTTCTCACTGTAACCACCTCTAGATTACCGTCCCCCATTGATTTGGGACAATATCCGCCACTGTACATAATTATATGATAATATATCCATCACACCATATTTAATAATTCATTTCATCTCTAACATAGTTACGTGTATATCTGATGATCATTTTATATTATGTTAACAAATAAATTCATAATATTAATTAATATTAACATATATGTTAATATTTGAAGTATAAATATAAATACAATTTAAGGAAAAAAACATCACTACAAATATTCAAGCCGATAACAAACATTTGATTACACGTGTCATCCACGTTTGGGGTATTAAAACAGTTTTAAAACAATGAGCATTTTCTGCATGTGACCTAATTTAGATTGAGAATTCGAAAAATAACTCTAATTTTGAAAATATTTCAAAAAAATTCAGAACGGGTTTTAAAAACCTGGTGGTATCCATCTGACAAAAATTACCGGATTTTTAATATCGTTGAAATTTTTATAAAAAAAATTGATATTTTTCCCCATATTTTACCACAACATGCTCTATGTTCTAAGTTAGTATATTTAATTAATATGATAACTAGTACATGTTAGCTATTAATTTAATACGTAATTAACGTTAGTTTGAATTTATGAATTTGAATCAATATTAATGATTTTTTTAATGATATATTCTAATTATCACGTTAATTAAATGCAATAATACGCATATGAAAAATACGGCGAGTACATTTGGGAAGAGGGTAATTTTTTTCCTTTAATAATCAGCTTTACTGTTCACGCGTTGAAATCATGAATATCCAAATACAATCCATCCTAATCCACCAAATCAAACATGCCCAATGTATCATCATGAATAGTCTTATAAAACATGACAAATATCACGAATGCCCCTCCTCTCTTAATTTCCCACTTACTCTTTTAAAATAAATATATTTAAAAAAATACAATTAAATAAACTATTTTATATATTATACAATAATTTCAAATTACAATCATAAAAATACTTATACTAATACTTTTAATATTCATTTAAATTTTGATAAATGCAAATTACTTTTCATTTGATCATACGAGCTCTCAATATTTCAAAATCTACATTTTTAGATGTATAATTATTTGTTATGTCCTTTGATATATTATTTTCAATTACAAAACATTTTTTCTTTATATTTTTGTAGATGTAGGATATATTTTTAAAAAATAAATATTAAATATTAGTAATATTTTAGAACTATAATTAGAAAATTATAAAAGTCCGTTAAGTCTATAATTTTATTTTGGAATAGAAATCTTAATACAATACAAGTCATTTCCGACCTTGACAAATAATTATGAAAGAAATGTTGAAATGAAATTATCACTCGGTTCCAGGTTTTACGAAGAATGTGCCAGCAAAGTTGACTCGGAGTAATTAAGAGGACGCTCATTAATATTGCTGCATCTTAACGACTCTTTTTTTCGCTTTGATTATTCATTTGATTAAATTATTCTAGAGAAAATTTATGGACTAGTAGCATAGTGAAAGCCAAGTGTAGCTAAACCAAAAGTCTTAACAATGCTCATGGGGCAAAAAAAAAATTTCACCAGAATTGAATTAAATAATAAATATCTCAAAATAAATAACATATCAATAAATTATTAACAAGAATGAATCGCAAAAAATCAAGGAATTTTCTAGGATCAAACACCAATGAATCGATTTCATCTCTAAAATGCAGAGACAAGTAGCAACGAACCAGCTAGAACTACAAAGCTGGCAACCGATCTAACTCCAGCAGATACGCCAGGTGCCTCGGCCGGAGGGCTCGAGAAGACGGCGGATGGAGAGATGGCAGTGGGGGAAGGAGCCTCGGCAGGAGTTGCAGCTGGCGGGGCCGGTGGTGATGCGAGTGGAGAGGAAGCCGGAGTCACACTTGGAGGAGATGCGACTGGTACAGGAGCGAGCGTAGGAATAGGGGACGGTACCGGTGCTGGCTTGGGGGACAATTTCGGTGCGGGAATTGGAGCCACTCCGGGTGCCTGAGCTGAGATGAGTGTTAAAGAGACGAGGAGAAGAGCTACAATTGAAAAAGATGATGAGGCTGCCATTTTTCTTGAAAAAGACAGGGAGTGATGAGAAGATTTTGTTGGAACGGAATTGAGTGTTTGAGCTGTGTTTAAAGCTTGAAATGAGAATTTTGTGTTGTTTTGAGAGGAGATTTGGAGGGAGTATTTATAGGAGTCCAGTCTTGGTAAAGAAGACGTGAAACACGTTATGACGAAGCTGAGTGGAAATTGATATGTCGACAAATGTATGTTACTGTTAGCCGTTGCATCTGCATGTTACTTAATAGTAAACTTGTGAAATAATATAATATATAATATTTAATTATAATATGTTATTTCCAACTGTGATATGAAATTATGACTCGGTTTCAGATTTTTCATGTGGGGTTTGCTTAATCAAGTGATGTTTAGAATAGGTACACTATCTGATTGGAGGAAGAATATGCCAGCAAAGTTGACTGCCTTTGCATGATTATTGCTGCATCTTAACGACTCTTTCTTTCCCTTTTGATTATTCATTTGATTAATTCTCCGGCTACGCTTCTAACATAATAATTACGTTTTTAATTTTAATACGAAATACTAACTTTTATAACGACAGTGACAATATTATATCAAAATTAAAATAGAATTAAAAATCAAACTCTTTTTATGGCTAATATATTTAAATAAATTACTAACCTTAGATAACCTTAAAAAGAAGGGATGGTCTCTTCCAAATAGATGTGTCTTATGCCTAAAATCAGAAGAAAATATAATTCATTTAACATGTCAATGTATTTTTGTGAATTCAATATGGAATAAATTACATGCAATTTTAGGGATCAAATTGAATAATTTAAAAAAATCATTAAATATGATAATAGACAGATATGAATCTAGTGAGTATAAAATATTAATTTCAATCTTTTTATATAAAATTTGGCTAGAAAGATGCAATAGAACATTTACTAACAAAAAATTAACTGACCGGCAAATAATAGATCATATTATATATGAATACAAGTTAAATATACTAGTTAACAATGGTGAAAATTACAAAAATATATATAATGAAATATATAACAACAGGAATAGAAGACAAAATTCATCAGAATCTCAAAATTCAAATTCAAATTTACATACAAATGATGATTATTCAGTTTCAGAAACAAATTCAGATGCAAATTCTTTGGATCAATCTACAATTTTAGAAATCACCTACCCTAATGATTTAAATAATGCGGATGCAATGGAGCAGGAACGAATTTCAACTGAAGAAGCAATTTGGTGGTTCAATGAAGACAGGAATGATGAAGAAAGGCGAGCAGAAGATTTAAATCGATCGAATCAAGCTAAAGATAGTACCTTTACTATAAGAAGAACTGTAGAAGAACTGGAGAGCTTAGTAAAGATAGTACCTTTATTATAGTAAAGATAGTACCTTTACTATAATTTGAGCTTTCGTGCCAGAAGATCCACCCCAAATTGCCCGAACACCTGATGAATATGAAATGCAATTGCAGTTAATTGGGGAAAGCTTAGAAGAACTAGGGTTCAATGAATTCCAGTAAAGAGATGAACTTACAGCAATGGGGGAGGGAATGCGCGACTGAATTATGGAACAATGGAGAGAAATGGCGATACTATTCATTAGAAGGAAGAGAAGAACGAAGAAGGAAGAACTAAGCGGTCAATCCCACTTAAACAGATCTTCAAATTCCCGGAATCCCGGATTCCATTTTCAGAGTTGCACTCAATCAAGGAGTTCAAATCCCGGATTCCTATAGCGTTTAAAAAAATAAGGATTTCAAATCCTGGGAAAGGAATTCAGGGGTTCTTTTAAAGTTTTGTTGTGTTGTGTTTAATTTAGTTAAGCAAGATATAATGAAGGTATTAGGATTTAGTGATTTTTAGCGCTAGAGTAGGACAATACCTTCAAATATACTTGCTAAATTCATGTAAAAACTCAAATTAATACATGAATTATTAAATAAAAGTAGGACATAAGAGCCTACTCTATTATTTTCAAAAAAAATAAAAAATAAAATATTATACTCTTCCCCACCCACTTCCCCCACATTTCACCCATCTCTTAATTAATTCATCATTAGCAAGTGGATTAACAATTAATTCATAATTATTAAAAATTTAATACATAATTAAGGTTGTTATGGATTAAAGATTAATTAGAAATATTCAATTATAAACAAATATGGATTAATCGTTAATTGAGAGAGACATAATTAGCAATTAATTGCCTTGGGACTTGCATCATCAAAATGGTGGTGAAATATGGGGGCATAGTAGAAGGGCTCATACAAAAAAGATAATTCTGCGATGTTGACAACATCAAAGTTAGCCATTGCATCTTTGCATGTTACTTTGGAATATTATAATATATAATATAAATATAAATTTTCATTCTTGGATACATCTCCCAAATTTATACCCCCATTTGAATTGATGGTTAATTGAAATTATTAATTATATTGATGACTAATACAATTATATTAATCGTTAATTATATTTGAATTAACCGTTAATTCAAATCATAATTAACCGTCAATTGAAATGGGAGGTGCAAATTGGAGGGGCAATTAAAATCACACCCCACTATTCACTAATTGGATGCAAATCGTGAATAGTGGGGGAAATTTGGGGGGAAGAGTATAATTGTCCAGACAAATATTATGACTCGGGTTTGAGATTTAATTTTCCAACCTAGACAAATAGTAGGACTCGGTTTCAGGTCGTAATGTGGGCTTTATTAAAGTCATGTTTAGATTAGGTACGCGTTTTGATGGGTTGGACGAATATGTCGACCAACAGGTGGACTGGAAATTGGCATTAATCTTGCTTTAACAGGAAGCACGACAATACACGGCGTAATTATATGATAATATATTATCTATCACACCATATATTTAATAATTCATTTCATCTCTAACATAGTTACGTGTATATCTGATGATCATTTTATATTATGTTAACAAATAATTCATAATTTTAATGAATATTAATATATATTAATATCATGTTAATATTTGAAGTATAAATATAAATATAAATATAATTTAAGGAAAAGAACATCACTACAAATATTCAAGCCGATAACAAACATTTGATTACACGCGTCATCTACTTTTGGGGGTATTAAAACAGTTTTAAAACAATGAGCATTTCTGCATGTGACTTTAATTTTGAAAATATTCCAAAAGTAATCTAGAACGGATTTTAAAAACCCGGTGGTATTCATCTGACAAAAATTACCGGATTTTTTAATCTCGTTGAAAATTTTATAAATTTTTTTCATATTATTCCTCATATTTTACCAAAACATGTTCTATGTTATAAGTTAGTATATTTAATTAATACGATAACTAATACATGTTAGCTATTAATTTAATACGCAATTAACGTTAGTTTGCATTTGTAAATTTGAATCAATATTAATGATTTTTTAATGATACGTTCTAACACTACAACAGATCTGGTTATCAGCGACGGGGGAAGAGCTTCAGCGACGGGCCGTCGCTAATAAAACGAGTTTTCTGCGACGGGCCGTCGGTAAAGATTCCACCCGTCGCTGAAGAGTTGCGACGGCCCGTCGCTAATTACAAAACCGCCGCTAAAATTTGCTGAAAACCGCCATTTTTTCAAAATATCACCGACGGGCCGTCGCTGATATGGAAAACCGTCGCTAATACTTTCCGTCGGCCCGTCGCTAATAGGTAAACCGTCGCTGAAAGCGTCTCCGACGGCCCGTCGCTAATTTGGCAACCGTCGCTGATGGATTGCAGTATTAACCCCTCCCAGCACGCTCTCCTTCTCTCTCTTTTTCTTCCTTCGTCCCCAAACCCCTCTCTCTTCTTCCCTCTTCGTCCCCAAACCCCCACCAGCCATTCTTGTCTTCCCTCTTCGTCCCCAAACCCCCACCAGCCATTCATGTCTTCCCTCTTCGTCCCCAAACCCCCACCAGCCCCAAACCCTTGCTGTCTCCTCTGCCCAAACACTTCCCCTCTTCGCCCCCGCCAGCGCCAGCCCCAAACCCCCACCGGCCCAAACACTTCCCCTCTTCGTCTCCTCTGCCCCCGCCAGCGCCCACCAGCTCCGTTCGCCATTGAAGGTATTTTTTTTTTTTGTTATTTTTGACAGATTTTAGGGTTTTTGTGTTATTTGGTTTGTTTTGTGAAATTTTTTTTTGATAAATCCGTTGACAGATTTTAGGGCATATTTTAGGACCAATTTTTTTGGTTATTTTTGGACAGATTTAAGGCAGATTTTGCTCATATTTTTTGACAGATTTTCGACAATTTTTTTGGCAGGTTTTGATTATTTGTTGTTGAATAATTTTTGACTAACTTATTTATGTTAATTTGTAACAGATTTTGCTAGAGATTTGGAGAAAGTTGGGTGTTATTTCGACAGATCTGAGATAATTTTTTTGGCAGGTTTTATGGCATTTTTTGACGGATTGGTTTTTTTGACGGATTGGTTTTTTTGACAGATCTGAGATAATTTTTGACGGATTGGTTTTTTTGACAGATCTGAGATAATCGAGGGAAAACCCGAACAAAAGAAAGACCTTGTGGCGCAGCGAGAGAGAAAAGAAAAACGGCCATAGTGGCGCGAGGTGGAGCATGCGCCTGGCCATGGCGGTGCAAGTTGGAGCACGCTCTGGGCCATAGTGGTGATAGGTGGTATATGCTCTGGGTGATAGCAGCGCGAAGCAGAGCATCTCCTGGGCAGGCGATAGCGGCGCGGCGCAGTTCAGTTGTTCGCAGATTTTTTGGCGGTTTGATCTTTATTTACTTGCTTTTTTCATGGTATTGATTTTTATTTCTGAATTTTTTTTATTTATTCTATTTCCTTTTTTCAGGGAATAAATTTAATATATATATATTTTTTCATTTGTGGATAGTGGCTCAATAATTGTGTCGAGGCAGAAGCTGCACCAAGCGTGTCGATACATTTCATCATCATTGTCGGCTATTTCGTGAATATAATCGATTAAAAACAATGAATTCAATAATTCAACTTCAAAAGGGCCTGAAATGCAAATTGCAATTAATACGAGGGTCCTAATGCATACTTTCACCAGTGCCGGTATGGAATTTGAAATGGTAACCTTTTTTCATTTCATGTGTATTATTTTATTTGATTAGTTATATTTAGTCTTTAATCGTTCCTTTATTTTGTTGTTGTCTCTTAGAGCCTATCGCCGCTATCTTCTTTGACCAGGTTTATAGGGGTATTTTTGACATTTATCTTTTTTTTGGTGGGTTGGTGGTGACGATGTTTGCGGTCATGTTGGACCCGGATTATGCGAAGAAGCCCCGATTTATCGAGTATTTCTTTAATGATTGGAAAACAATTCTTGGGAGAAATCACGTAACTAAGAAATCCGAGATTTGTGATTTCACTCCTATTTATGAGTGGCATCAAGTCGAAAAGGAGAAGAAGAAACAAATGACTTCGGAGGTAATAAAAATTCATTTTAGAAACTCAATTATCTAGTTATATCATTATTTTCTGATTTTGTAGGGGTATATATGTAATTTCATATTTTGTTATGTAAGGTAATTTTATTAATTTCAGATTTAGTCGTTTATTAATTTCAGCTTTCACCGACGGGCAATTGGAGTACACCGAAGACGACTATCAAAAAGAACTCGAACACATCGAAAATGACGAGGAGCGGCTTCCATTTTAACATTTTCAATTTTTGTATTAATTTGTGTTGAAATTTGTGTTGAAATTTGTGTTGTAATTTGTGTATTAATTTGTGTATTAATTTGTGTTGATTTGTGTATTAATTTGTGTTGAAATTTCGAAATTATGATTTGTGTTGAAAATTTGAAGTAATGATTTTGTATTATTAATTATATATATTTTATATTAATTAATTAATTAATTATTTACTTATTAATTAATTAATAATTTAATTTAATTAAGTATAAAAATTGCTCAATAATATATGTTGTCAAGATTAATATAATTATTAATCTGTAATTTATTAATAATAAAATAATTTAATTAATAAATTAATAATTTATTTATTATATATTTTATATTAATTAATTAATAATTAATATTTTATTAAATAATTTAATTAATTAATAATTTATTTATTAATAATTCTATATTAATTAATTAATTAATTTAATATTAATTAATTAATTAATATTATTGTCAAGTATCAACGACGCGACTTTCAGCGACTTTCAACGACGCGACTTTCGCTGAAAATTATTTATTAATATTATAATTATTAAAATAAATTTATTATTATTTAATTATTTATTTTTATATTATTAATATAAATTTAATATAATTTAATTATTTATTAAAACAAATTTATTATTATTTAATTATTTATTTACATTATTAATATAAATTTAATATAATTTAATTATTTATTAAAATAAATTTATTATTATTTAATTATTTATTTATATTATTAATATAAATTTAATATAATTTAATTATTTATTAAAACAAATTTATTATTATTTAATTATTTATTTATTTATTTATATTATTAATATAAATTTAATATAATTTAATTATTTATTAAAATAAATTTATTATTATTTAATTATTTATTTATATTATTTATTAAAATAAATTTATTATTATTTAATTATTCTGCGACGGCCCGCCGGAGAAAGGTTCTGCGACGGCCCGCCGGAGAAAGGTTCTGCGACGGCCCGCCGGAGAAAGTTTCAGCGACGGCCCGCCGGAGAAAGTTTCAGCGACGGCCCGCCGGAGAAAGGTTCAGCGACGGCCCGCCGGAAAAAAGAACAACCGTCGGAAAAAGTGACATCAGCGACGGCCCGTCGGAAAAAGTGACATCAGCGACGTCCCTTTCAGCGACGGGAGATCAACGACGGGTTGCCGTCGGTAAAACTTTCAGCGACGGTTTTTGGGAGTATCAGCGACGGTTTTTACCGTCGCTGATGTGCAGATCTGTTGTAGTGTAATTATCACGTTAATTAAATGCAATAGTACACATATGGAGAATACGACGGGTAAATTTTGGGGGAGAGTAATTTTTTCTTTTAATAATCTGCTACACTATTCACGCGTTGAAAAAAATATATAAATTTTTATTTCGAATCAAACAATGAATTGTATTTGAAATCATGGATATACAAATACAATCCATCCTAATCCACCAAATCTAACATGCCCAATGAATCATCACGAATGGTCTTATAAAACATGACAAATATCACCAATGCCCCTCCTCTCTTAATTTCCCACTTACTCTTTTAAAATAAATATATTTAAAAAAATACAATTAAATAAACTATTTTATATATTATACAATAATTTCAAATTACAATCATAAAAATACTTATACTAATACTATTAATATTCATTTAAATTTTGATAAATGCAAATTACTTTTCATTTGATCATACGAGCTCTCAATATTTCAAAATCTACATTTTTAGATGTATAATTATTTGTTATGTCTTTGATATATTATTTTCAATTACAAAACATTTTTTCTTTATATTTTTGTAGATGTAGGATATATTTTTTAAAAATAAGTATTAAATATTAGTAATATTTTAGAACTATAATTAGAAAATTATAAAAGTCCGTTAAGTCTATAATTTTATTTTGGAATAGAAATCTTAATACAATACAAGTCATTTCCGACCTTGACAAATAATTATGAATGAAATGTTGAAATGAAATTATCACTCGGTTCCAGATTTTACCAAGAATGTGCCAGCAAAGTTGACCGGAGTAATTAAGAGGACGCGCATTACTATTGCTGCATCTTAACCACCCTTTTTTTCGCTTTGATTATTCATTTGATTAAATTATTCTATAGAAAATTTATGGACTAGTAACATAGTGAAAGCCAAGTGTAGCTAAACCAAAAGTCTTAACAATGATCATGGGGCAAAAAAAAAAATTCACCAGAATTGAATTAAATAATAAATATCTCAAAATAAATAATATATCAATAAATTATTAACAAGAATGAATCGCAAAAAATCAAGGAATTTTCTAGGATCAAACACCAATGAATCGATTTCATCTCTAAAATGCGGAGACAAGTAGCAACGAACCAGCTAGAACTACAAAGCTGGCAACGGATCTAACTCCAGCAGATACGCCAGGTGCCTCGGCCGGAGGGCTCGAAAAGACGGCGGAGGGAGAGACGGCAGTGGTGGAAGGAGCCTCGGCAGGAGTTGCAGCCTGCGGGGCCGGTGGTGATGCGAGTGGAGAGGAAGCCGGAGTCGCACTTGGAGGAGATGCGACTGGTACAGGAGCGAGCGTAGGAATAGGGGACGGTACCGGTGCTGGCTTGGGGGACAATTTCGGTGCGGGAATTGGAGCCACTCCGGGTGCCTGAGCTGAGATGAGTGTTAAAGAGACGAGGAGAAGAGCTACAATTGAAAAAGATGATGAGGCTGCCATTTTTCTTGAAAAAGACGGAGTGATAGAGAAGATTTTGTTGGAACGGAATTGAGTGTGTGAGAGAGAATTTTGTGTTGTTTTGAGAGGAGATTTGGAGGGAGTATTTATAGGAGTCGAGTTTTGGTAAAGAAGACGTGAAACACGTCATGACGAAGCTGAGTGGAAAATGATATGTCGACAAATGTATGTTACTGTTAGCCGTTGTATCTGCATGTTACTTAATAGTTAATAGTTAACTTGTGAAATAATATAATATATAATATTTAATTATAATATGTTATTTCCAACTGTGATATGAAATTATGACTCGGTTTCAGATTTTTCATGTGGGGTTTGCTTAATCAAGTGATGTTTAGAATAGGTACACTATCTGATTGGAGGAAGAATATGCCAGCAAAGTTGACTGCCTTTGCATGATTATTGCTGCATCTTAACGACTCTTTCTTTCCCTTTTGATTATTCATTTGATTAATTCTCCAGCTACGCTTCTAACATAATAATTACGTTTTTAATTTTAATACGAAATAATAACTTTTATAACGACAGTGACAATATTATATCAAAATAAACTTTTTTTTTATTAATCTCTTCGTATTATTTGAAATCGTTCGAAATTATCCTTATGTATATTTTTTAATTATTTTTATGATGTGTCAGAAAATAGCTTTTCTATTAAATGTTAACACATATATTGGTGTAACGGTATAATTATATTTGACGTATAACACTATTCTACACAAACACGACGACAAAAATTATATCTTTGTTGTTCTTTCAATACTTAATATTGAAACAGTAAACCATACGACTAATGTACCTAATGCACCAAAATAATTACATAGTACACATATTATACACAATACCACATTTTAAAAGCGAAAATGATTTAAAAATGATTTAAAACCTAGTTAGAAATCATTTAACATTATATGGTATTTTTAAATTTAAAAGTTCAAATATAACAAAATCTTCGATATATGTTTTAGTAAGTTTAAAACATTATCTATAATTTAATGGGTAATATTTTTCATCTTTATTAAGTTTTCAATAAGTTCATATTAAAATTGTTTAAACAAAAATACAAATGTAACATAATTAGTATTATATTGGATACTTATTATTATAGTCAAATGTTATGTATGACCTTTGCTAAAAAAACCAACTGAAAAAATTTGACAGGTTTTTAAAATTAAAGTTTGGATAATACTATCAATATGACCTACATCCAAAAAATAATACAATGTCTCGTATATATATATATATATATATATATATATATATATATATATATATATATATATATATATATATATATACTAAAAAGAATTCACAAAACGTATCCCAAAAAAAAAAATTCAATGACCAAAATATACTATTGAAATTAACAAAATATATTTTTGTATATATCACAATATACTGTTGAAAATATATTATTTTATTCTTAAATTTAGCCTTATTAACATGTTGGATTCAACAATATTTTTTGTTCATTTAAATAATTTTTTTTTTTTAATTTCATTAATATATTTTGGTTGCTTGAATTTTTTTTCGGATTATCCTTAGTAAATATATATATATATATATATATATATATATATAGAGAGAGAGAGAGAGAGAGAGAGAGAGAGAGAGAGAGAGAGAGAATAATTATATAACTTGTACAGGTTCTCTTTATTTTTTTGCTTGAAGATTTTTAACTTTCATATCGCATCAAGATGTGTGCAAATAAGTAGCCACGCTAAATAATTTTTGTTTGTTAAATAACTCGTCTTTCCGTTAGTTTTCCTAGCAGAGACTCAATCAAAACATAGCATTACCGCTCATTACACGTTCCTATTACAGCTCTCTCTCTCTCGCCTCTCCCTCTCTCTCGCGCCTCTCTCTCTGGCCTCTCTCTCTCTCTCGTCATCTTCTCGGTAAAGCAACCAACCAAAAACAACTCTCTCTCTCTCTCTCTCTCTCTCTCTCTCTCTCTCTCTCTTGCAATCTTCTTGGTGCAGCAGCCCCTTGACTGCTAATTATTCAATTAACATAAAAAAGTGTATGTGTTTTGTTGATTTATTCAAATTTCGCAAAATAGTCATTCTTTTCTGAATTTTAGACAACATATGTCAAATACAAAAACAATATTTTTCTGAAATTGATCATGTTAACGTTTTCATTATTTTAAGTAGGTCATGGCACACGTTTCTTCGTCTTTGAGAATCGATTTTTGTTCGAATGAATCACATGATGATGGTACCTCAGATTTAGTCAAGGTATTTATATTTTGTATCATTATATTTTATGTATGTCATCGATGGTGCGGCCCCTTGATGATATGATGCTGAATATGACAACAAATTCTTCCAAACCTTGTGTGGGCATGGAATTCGAGCATGAAGAAGATGCTTACCAATTTAACTGAAGGAAATACAGTTATAGATCAACTAGTAGATTGTACACATGAGGATAGATGAACGTACGTATTCATCGTGACGATTGGATGCACAATATGATTGTGCAAATCTGACAGAAAACAAATAGTCCGTCGTGACGGACTGGTTGTCCGTCATGACGGACCATAAAGGTTTTCTGCAGTATTACACAGAATTATACACAGTCCATCAGGACGGACTGGTTGGTCCGTCGTGACGGACCAAAAGGTATTTTGTATACCAATCTGTGAGTAGAGCGTTGTGACGGACTGGTTGTTTGTCATGACGGAGCTGCGTCACGACGGACTGGTTGGTCCGTCATGACGGAGCCTAGTAGTAACGGCTATATCAGTAAATGTGATACGTCCGTCGTGACAGACTATGGTGAAGGAAATACAGTTTCAGGATCAACCGTAAAAGGGTACACAAGGATAAACGAATGTAGTCGTACATTCGTAGCCATAACTTTCAGTAGGAAAATCTGATTTGAATGGTTCAAATTGGGTAAGATAGATAATTAGATTATCTATAACCTTCATGTAGAAATATATTTCATATGAACGAAGTATAAGTGTCGTTTCTGTGAAATACCGAAAGGGTGCAACAGTATGACATACAGTTAATAAAATAGTAATAACTTTTGCATACAAACTCCAATTGGGCTGGGCCAAATTGGGTCGTGTATATAATAAGTTTATCTACAACTTTCGTGTTGGTTGATGTTCTGTCAGAGAAATTTATCAATTTCGTCTGGACAAAATACTGACCAGGTTCGTGCAGTTTTCTGTGTGAGAGGGTGTATATTGGATATATATGCCTTTTGGCCAATCCTGATCCTATTAGATATAAATATGATTTTCTCTCTCATATTAACTAAGTAATCATTCTGCCAAAGACACTAAAACAGAGCAAATTCAGATTTGATCTTTCGTGAGTGAAAAGGAGCAAAGAGAGAGAAATAGAGAATCAATTCGATCGAGCTAGTTCACCGGTGCATCGTCTAGGCAGGTGCATCCGTGACCGACGTCTTGCGACTCAAGGTGCATACACGTAGAGGAGCAACATCTGAGGCTCTTTCAGTTGTGATCGATTCGGACGCGTGAATTCAGTCGGAGACGAAATCAAGCGAATCGGCGAAGTCAACAAACGGTGAAAGACGCGTGGTGTGGGACGCGCGGATTGTCACCAACGTGACAGGAGATAGAAGGCAGCGATCAACCCTTCGAGTGCAATCAATTTTGCACCGGTATGAATTTGTCCTTCTAATTGCATAGTACCCTCGAAGTCGTGGCGTGATCTCGAGAATCGGGGAATCGGACCGGGCCTTCATTCCGCTGCGCGGGCCCGGGGTCGAGGATATTCCCCAACAGTGGTATCAGAGCGATCGCCATCGATTCGAGGGTTGAATCATAGTCGTATATTAGATATACGCACGGGTTATCAAAGTTCGTACCCGTTTGCATGATGTTATATATTTAGAATGTCAAATTCCATTAAAATCACAAGTGAAATTCGCTAGAGATCGATCAATAGTTCATTGAGAGTATCTAGGAATGATCGTGAAAATGTTTCATGATTGATCGTTTTGGAAACGAGCGAAAACAGACTGAACAGCGCCAAAATCGCATAGTCCGTTGTAACGGACTGGTTAGTCCGTTGCAACGGACACTGTATTGGATACAGGAAATTGGGGATTTCTGCGAAAAATCACATATTCCGTTATAACGGACTTGGAGTCCATTGTAACGGACCCTGTATAGAATGCGGGGTGTGAGGAAGACTGTGAAAAACGCATATTCCGTTGCAACGGACTTGGAGTCCGTTGTAACGGACCTTGTATCTGATACGAGGTTGCGGGGATGCCAAAGGTGTCTATTGGAGTCCGTTGTAACGGACTGGGTCCGTTGTAACGGAGCTCTACGCAGTTGGTCCATTGTAACGGACTATAAGTTGCGTTATAACGGACTGGTTCCTGGAAATTTGGACAATGGTTTGCAGAAAATAGCGTTGTAACGGACCTAGGTTGCGTTATAACGGACATGTTTCTGGCAATTTTGGCCAATCTCCCGGTTTAATAGCGTTGTAACGGACTTGGTGTCCGTTGTAACGGAGTCTCAGTTAGACTGGATGTCCGTTGTAACGGACTATGGTGCGTTGCAACGGACTAGTCTCTGGATACCAAAAAAAAAAAAAAAAAAAAAAAAAAAAGGAAAAGTTTATGTTTGGTGCTTTTGTTTTCGCAATAACTTTGGCTACGAAGCTTGGAATTTTGAGTTCTTTATATCGATTTGATCGGCATCAATCATACTTGCATATAAGTAATTAATTATTTAGAATAATTAGACTCCCAAATAAATTCATATGCATAAAGAAATCTTGTGATATTGATATAATTCGATTATGTCAAAATTTAACATGCATTGTCATGATCCCTAATAATATTTAAGTCCTGAAAATGCCTTCCATATTCACAACCACTATGATCGGTACTACGTCTCACATGGGTTAAGGCCAAAGCCGACATGGGTCATTGTAGTCATCCACGGGGTGGCAAGCGTTAAATAGGGACTGATAAGGGTTAAGGCCAAAGCCGACTTATTAGTAGTTTATTTGAACGATACGCTGAGTATGGTTGTGACTTAACCGTTCAAGCCAATAAGGGTTGAGGCCAAAGCCGACTTGATTGGAAGTTCGGGGCATAGATAGGATGCACACACAGAACTGAGATTGTATTGGATACGATCTATCACCGAAATCTTATAAAGGTTCAAGAGTCGCATTGGATGCGATTGGATATAATCCTACCTAAATAGCGAAATCCCATTCGTCTGCCAAAGCAACTTGTGGGAGGATCGTAAAATATGGGTCTTGAGTGTTATGGACTTGGAGTCCCGTATCGGTATGAGGGTTATCGATTCGATAAAATAACACTATCATATAATAATCATCATATAAGCCCTATAAGATAAGTACGCAACGTTAGTAATCAATCTTTTACTTCATTTGTAGATAATGTCTTCTAGAGTAACACCAACACTTTATCGATTAGATCGGTATTAGAAAAGGAAAAGCTAGTGGGTCGGAACTACTTAGACTGGCACCGAAACCTGAGAATAGTTCTCAGGCAAGAGGGCAACAGTCACGTATTGGATACGGAACTAGTAGAACCGGGCCCCGATGCTACGGCCGATGAAAAGGCCGCATTTGAGAAACTTAAGAAGGACTCGAATGATGTTACGTGCCTCATGTTGGCATATATGGACGCTAGTCTTCAAAAGCAGTTTGAGGACTCGGATTCGCACATAATAGACGTTGTGCTCAAGGAAATGTTCCAAGAGCAGGAGCGTATTGAACGGTTCAGTACGCTCAAGGAGTTAGTAAACTGCAAGATGCCTTCGGAGTCTTCGGTGAGTACTCACGTTTTGAAGGTGCAAGCTCTCATAGACCGTCTTGAGAAGCTAGGAGAGAAATTGTGGAAGATTATGCAACAAGATTTGATCTTGTGTGCACTTCCTCCAATGTTTTCTTCGTTCGTGACTAACTATCACATGCATTCGATGGATAAGACGATCCCTGAACTTCACGGATTGCTCAAGAATTTTGAATCGGAGAGAACAGGGCAAAAGTTGCCGGAAATGTTCTCACAATTCAGAATAAGGATCGTAAGAGATCAAAGTCCAAGGGCAATTCGGCTAAGAAACGTTCGAAGCCGGATAAAAGGGAAAGGAGAAATCCAAGGATGAGACGTGCTTTCATTGTCACAAGGCTGGACATTGGAAGCGCGATTGCAAGTCTTACCTCTCAGGTATTAACATTATTGAAGTTAATATTTCAACTATGACTAATTGGGTATTGGATACCGGTTGTGGGACTCATATTTGTCGAAATATGCAGGTTCTTCAAAATAGTCGAAGGTTGGAAAAGGGCGAAGTCGATCTACGCGTCGGGAATGGAGCAAGAGTTGCTGCGTTTGCCGTAGGAGTAGTTAATTTGACTTTGCCTAATGGACTTATATTAGTACTAAATAATTGTTATTATGTACCAACGTTATGTAAGAACATAATAAGTGTGTCGAAACTGGCCAATGATGGCTATGAATTCGTTATTAAGAATAATGAGTTTTCGATATGTAAGGATTCTATTATCTATGGAAATTTTTGTTAGAAAATGGTCTTTATGTGTTGGATTTCGATCACGGAAATAATAAGTGTTGGGAAATATCCTCGACCCCGGGCCCGCGCAGCGGATATGTAGGCCCGGTCTGGTTCCCCGATTCCCGAGATCACGCCACGACTTTGAGGGTACGATGCAAATAGAAGGTTAGATCTTTACCGGTGCAAAATTGATTGCACACGAAGGGTTGATCGCTGCCTTCTTTCTCCTGTCACGTTGGTGACAATACGCGCGTCCCACACCACGCGTCTTTCACCGCTCGTTGACTTCGCCGATTCGCTTGATTTCGTCTCCGACTCAATCTACTCGTCCGAATCGATCACAACCGTAAGAGCCTCAGTTGTTGCTCCTCTACGTGTATCCACCTTGACTCGTAAGATGTCGGTCGCGGATGCACCTGCCTAGACGATGCATCGGCGAACTTGCTCGATCGAATCGATTCTCTATTTTATATCTTTTCACTCTCTAGAAATTTGTCTCACAATTTTCTGGATAATTCTGAATGAATTGCATCGTGATGAGAGAGAAAGTATCATATTTATACCTAATAGGATTAGGATTAGCCAAAAGTCATGTATATCCAATATACACCATTTCATACAGAAAACTGCATGAACCTGGTCAGTATTCAGTCCAGACAAAATTGATAAATTTCTCTGACAGAAAATCAACCAACACGAACGTTGTAGATAATCTCATTATCTACACAACCCAATTTGGCCCAGCCCAATTGGAGTTCGTATGCAAAAGTTATGACTGTTTTACTAACTGTATGTCATACTGTTACACCCTTTCGGTATTTCACAGAAACGACACTTAAACTTCGGTCATATGAAATATATTTCTACATGAAGGTTATAGATAATCTAATTATCTATCTTACCCAATTTGAACCATTCAAATCGGATTTTCCTACTGAAAGTTATGGCTACGAATGTACGACTACATTCGTTTATCCTTGTGTACACTTTTACGGTTGATCCTGAAACTGTATTTCCTTCAGTCTCCCACTCAATTTCAGATCTACCTAAAAGGTACTCATACATATACAATACGCATGATTTTAGAGAATATAGCTCGCATATCAAATACCAAGCTATGCACATCCAATGTGCCAATTTTATGATCAAGCCCGACTTAGTACGACTCGTTGTATGACCATGTAGGTTCGACTTAACGATGGCAGTAGGTTGTTTCCAATGCCTACAAGCTCATGAGCGGGATCTAGTCACTCCATCATAGCTACCCATGTTAAACAAATAATGATTGTGATCATTGTGCCTATCTCGAATAGCGGTTACTAGTTCTCTTGTTTGCGATATCCGTTAATCAAAAGGCATGGTAATAGTCATCCTTATAATTTGATTAACTACACTTATTCCCCGATTCCGAGTTGAGTTAACAAATTTCAATCGATATTAACCATTAATATCATTGACTGCGGCCGCAAGTTTCGTTAATCGACTCATCGAGCGGCACCTAAGAGATATCTCTTCCTTTCGGAATAAACAATTCCTATCTTGGAGACTCACATTGAATTCCGTGTTTCGGACAATACCCAATGATGACCCTTTTAACTCCCTGTTACGGTGAGCGTAAGATCATATCAAAGCATTGTGTTACGCACGAAACGCAATCAATGATCCCCTCAAGTTTGAAGAATCTAAAACTCCATCCGTCGCAAGTCCATCTTTAATGACTAAACCATGTCATGGTCTCACGGCTTCGGTCATATCCAATACATGTAATCTAACATATATCTACGTTCCCGATTCGACAAGCACCTTGTCACATGATTAGCAAAACATAATCATCTCCTCGGCAAACGTACTAGTGTACGCATTCAGTCTATTGTCTAATAATAGAAATGCTTCTCTCTTAAGCAAGCTGATCCGCGACTAGAGATGTTTAGAAATGACACTTTAAGTGTGACGGTTTTGCTGCACATAGTCCTCAACCATGTCGACGTCCACACAAGTTCAAATCAAGGTTCATGTAACTATTATATTACACAACCCCGCACACAGTTTTCATATAAGATAGATGCAAAAATGAAATATTTTAAAAATTCTGAAATTGCATTACTATAAGATAAGTTTGGGGTGATACAACGTTTACTAATCTATTAGACTAATCTCGTCCCACGAAACTATCATTTTAGATAACTAACTACTCTCTTCCTCCTCTAGGTATCTCAAACCTATAGCTTTCGCATGATAATCGTGCTTAGCTTGCGAGAGTGGCTTAGTAAACGGGTCTGCAACATTCCTGTCAGTATCAATCTTTTCAATGATCACATCCTTCCTTTGCAAAATCTCACGGATCAAGTGAAATTTTCTGATTATGTGCTTGGAGCGGTGATGTGCCCTCGGTTCCTTGGACTGTGTTATTGCGCCCGTATTGTCGTAATACACAACTACAGGTTCCGATATGCTCGGGACTACACCAAGCTCCGACACAAACTTCTTGATCCAAACCGCCTCCTTTGCCGCTTCGGAAGCCGCAATATACTCCGATTCAGTTGTAGAGTCTGCTATCGTGGGTTGTTTGGAACTTTTCCAAACTACCGCTCCACCATTTAGACAAAACACGTATCCGCTTTGTGATCGAAAGTCATCGACACATGTTTGGAAACTGGCGTCGGTATATCCATAATGACCAACCCGGATGTCTTTCCACCATAAATTAGAAATTGATCCTTAGTTCTTCGTAAGTACTTAAGGATGTTCTTAACCGCGATCCAATGCATATCCCCTGGATTAGATTGGTAACGCGAAACGACGCTCAATGCATACGACACATCGGGGCGCGTACAAATCATGGCATACATAATTGATCCAACCGCCGAAGCGTATGGAACAATACTCATCGCATTCTTATCTTCGCTCGATGTCGGACATTGAGCTTTAGAATACGATATGCCACTCGACATTGGAAGAAGTCCTTTCTTCGAATTTTGCATTGAAAACCGTTTCAACACTTTGTCGATGTACGTGCTTTGACTCAAGCCGAGTAACTTCTTGGATCTATCTCTATAAATCCTCACGCCTAATATATAAGCGGCCTCGCCCAAATCTTTCATAGCGAAACGAGTATTTAAATACTTCTTAACATCCGTAAGCATCGAAATGTCGTTTCCTATGATCAAGATGTCGTCTACATATAGTACAAGAAATACTACGCGGCTCCCACTAACCTTCTTGTATACACAAGGTTCTTCTACGTTTTTCACGAAATTATATTCTCGTATAACTTCATCGAAACGTATATTCCAACTCCGAGAAGCTTGCTTCAATCCATAAATGGATCGTTGCAACTTGCACACTTTATCCGGACTCTTTGAATCGACAAAACCCTCGGGCTGTGTCATGTACACATCCTCCTCTAAGTTCCCGTTAAGGAATGCGGTTTTGACATATATTTGCCAAATCTCGTAGTCATAATACGCAGAGATAGCAAGTAAGATCCGTATGGATTTAAGCATTGCCACGGGAGAAAACGTTTCTTCATAGTCTATACCATGAATTTGTTTGAAACCTTTCGCCACAAGCCGTGCCTTATAAGTGTTCACATTCCCATCCATGTCGGTCTTCTTCTTGAAGACCCACTTACATCCCACTGGTTTAACCCCGGGAGGTGGATCAATCAAGTTCCAAACTTGATTATCGTACATGGATTGAATCTCGGATTTCATGGCAGTTTGCCATTTATCGGAATCATCGCTTTTCATAGCCTCGCGATAAGATGTCGGTTCATCATCTATGAATTCGACTTCATCGTCATTTTCCACGATAAAACCATATCGTATAGGCTCTTGACGAATCCTACCCGATCTACGAATTGCGCCTTGTGCACTTGACTCCGGATCCTCAACATTTGAGGAAACCGGATCAACGTTCATCGGCTCAACATTTGTTTGTGGGTCTCGAATTTCTTCGAGATCTATTTCAGTCCCATTTACTCGCCTAGAGATAAAATCCTCCTCAAGGAAGATTCCTCTTCGAGCTACGAAAACTTTATTTTCGACGGGATTATAGAAATAATACCCCATTGTTTCCTTGGGATATCCTACAAATAAACATTTTTCAGACTTGGGATCGAGCTTGTCCGATAATAATTTTCGAACATAAGCCTCACATCCCCAAATCTTAACATAAGACAATTTCGGAACTATTCCGGTTCATATCTGATATGGCGTCTTAGGTACCGATTTAGAAGGTATGCGGTTTAATAAGTAATCCGCTGTCTCAAGGGCATATCCCCAAAACGATTTTGGAAGGGAAGTTTGACTCATCATAGATCGAACCATGTCCAACAAGGTCCGATTCCTCCTCTCGGACACGCCATTCCATTGTGGCGTTCCTTCCGGAGTCCATTGTGGAACTATTCCACAATCTTTTAGATGATCTTCAAACTCATAGCTCAAATATTCGCCACCTCGATCCGATCGAATGGCTTTAATTTTCTTGCCAAGTTGATTTTCAACTTCGTTTTGAAACTCTTTGAACTTTTCAAAGGTCTCCGCTTTAGTACGCATCAAATAGATATATCCATATCTACTATGATCGTCCGTAAACGTAACAAAGTATCGATAGCCTCCTCTTGCCTCGATGCTCATCGGTCCACACACATCGGAATGTATGAGTTCCAATAGATCGTTGGACCGCTCTCCGACCTTGGAGAACGGCGCCTTAGTCATCTTGCCAAGTAAACAAGATTCGCAATTCCCAAATGAATCCAATTCAAATGAGTCTAGCATTCCATCTTTATGGAGTCTAGCAATGCGTTTCTTATTCACATGACCGAGACGACAATGCCAAAAGAAAGTCTGATTATCAACTTTAGGTTTAATCCTTTTCGCATTAACGTTATATATGGACTTATTATTTCCGTGATCGAAATCCAACACATAAAGATCATTTTCTAACAGAACATTTCCATAGATAATAGAATCCTTACATATCGAAAACTCATTATTCCTAATAACTAATTCATAGCCATCATTGGCCAGTTTCGACACACTTATTATGTTCTTACATAATGTCGGTACATAATAACAATTATTTAGTACTAAAATAAGTCCACTAGGTAAAGTCAAATTAACTACTCCTACGGCAAACAAAGCAACTCTTGCTCCATTCCCGACGCGTAGATCGACTTCACCCTTTTCCAACCTTCGACTATTTTGAAGAACCTGCATATTTCGACAAATATGAGTCCCACAACCAGTATCCAATACCCAATTAGTCATAGTTGAAATATTAACTTCAATAACGTTAATACCTGAGAGGCCGGTCGCTGAAACCGACTTGCCCTTCTTCACCTCCTCGAGGTAAGACTTGCAATCGCGCTTCCAATGTCCAGCCTTGTGACAATGAAAGCACGTCTCATCCTTGGATTTCTCCTTTCCCCTTTTATTCGGCTTCGAACGTTTCTTAGCCGAACCGCCTTTGGACTTTGATCTCTTACGATCCTTATTCTGAATTGTGAGAACATTTCGGGCAACTCTTGTCCTGTTCTCTCCGGACGACTTTAACGTCTCCGATTCAAAATTCTTGAGCATTCCGTGAAGCTCAGGGATCGTCTTATCCATCGAATGCATGTGATAGTTAGTCACGAACGGAGAAAACATTGGAGGAAGTGCACACAAGATCAAATCTTGTTGCATAATCTTCGACAATTTCTCTCCTAGCTTCTCAAGACGGTCTATGAGAGATTGCACCTTCAAAACGTGAGTACTCACTGAAGACCCCGAAGGCATCTTGCAGTTTACTAACTCCTTGAGCGTACTGAACCGTTCAATACGCTCCTGCTCTTGGAACATTTCCTTGAGCACAACGTCTATGATGTGCGCATCCGAGTCCTCAAACTGCTTTTGAAGACTAGCGTCCATACATGCCAACATGAGGCACGTAACTTTATTTGAGTCCTTCTTAAGTTTCTCAAACGCGGACCTTTCTTCGGCCGTAGCATCGGGGCCCGGTTCTACTAGTTCCGTATCCAATACGTGACTTTTGCCCTCTTGCCTAAGAACTATTCTCAGGTTTCGGTGCCAGTCAAAGTAGTTCCGACCCACTAGCTTATCCTTTTCTAAAGTCGATCTAATCGACATGGTGTTGGTGTTACTAGAAGACATATTCTACAAATGAAATAAAAGATTGATTACTAACGTTGCGTACTTATCTTATAGGGCTTATATGATGATTATATGATAGTGTTATTTTATCGAATCGATAACCCTCATACCGATACGGGACTCCAAGTCCATAACACTCAAGACCCATATTTCCGTTCCTCCCACAAGTGACTTTAGCCTATCGGGTGGGATCCCGTTATTTAGGTAGGATTATATCCAATCGCATCAAATGCGACTCTTGAACCTTTATAGGATTTCGGTGATGGATTGTATCCAATAAAATCCCAGTTCCGTGTGTGCATCCTATCTATGTCCCGAACTCCAATCTGATTGGTCTGGACGGTTAAGTCACAACCATCTCCATCGTATCGTTCAAATAGGCTACTAGTGAGTCGACTTTAGCCTGTGCCTCACTAGTCCCGATTTAACGCTTGCCACCCTTTCGATTGTTTCAATATCACGTGCCCGACTTTAGCCTGAACCCACGTGAAACGTAACACCGAACTTGGTAGTTGTGGATATGGAAGGCATTTTCATGACTTAAATATTATGAGGGATCATGCCATTGCATGTTTCTAAATTCGTGACATAATCCAATTATATCACTATCACAAGATTTTCATAAATGCATATGTTTTTATTTGGGAGTCTAATTATTCTAAATAATTATCTAACTATATGCTAGTATGATTGATGCCGATCAAATCGATATAAAGAACTCAAAATTCCAAGTTGTGTAGCCAAAGTTATCACGAAAACAAAATCAGCAACCAGAAACCAGTCCGTTGTAACGCAACATAGTCCGTTACAACGGACCTCCAGTATACTTGGTACTCCGTTACAACGGAAGTCCAGTCCGTTACAACGCTATTTATTCTGGAGTTTGGCCAAAATTTGCCAGAAACATGTCCGTTACAACGCAACCTAGGTCCGTTACAACGCTATTTTCTGCAAACCTTCGTCCAAATTTCCAGAGACCAGTCCGTTACAACGCAACATACAGTCCGTTATAACGGACCAACTGCGTAGAGCTCCGTTACAACGGACCCAGTCCGTTACAACGGACTCCAATAGACACCCTTGGCATCTCCGCAACCTCGTATCAGATACAAGGTCCGTTACAACGGACTCCTGGTCCGTTACAACGGAATATGCAGTTTTTCACAGTCCTCCTCACACCCCCGCATCCTATACAGGGTCCATTACAACGGACTCCAAGTCCGTTATAACGGAATATGTGTTTTTTGCAGAAATTCCCAATTTCCTGTATATACTCCAAGTCCGTTATAACGGACTATGCGATTTTTACACTGTTCGGTCTGTTTTCGCTCGTTTCCAAAACGATCAATCATGAAACCTTTTCACGATCATTCCTAGATACTCTCAATCAACTATTGATCGATCTCTAGCGAATTTCACTTGTGATTTTAATGGAAATTTGACATTATAAATATGTAACATCATGCAAACGGGTACGAACTTTGATAACCCGTGCGTATATCTAATATACGACTATGATTCGACCCTCGAATCGATGGCGATCGCTCTGATACCACTGATGGGTAATATCCCCGGCCCCGGGCCCGCGCAGCGGATATGTAGGCCCGTTCTGGTTCCCCGATTCCCGAGATCACGCCACGACTTCGAGGGTACGATGCAAATAGAAGGTTAGATCTTTACCGGTGCAAAATTGATTGCACACGAAGGGTTGATCGCTGCCTTCTTTCTCCTGTCACGTTGGTGACAATACGCGCGTCCCACACCACGCGTCTTTCACCGCTCGTTGACTTCGCCGATTCGCTTGATTTCGTCTCCGACTCAATCTACTCGTCCGAATCGATCACAACCGTAAGAGCCTCAGTTGTTGCTCCTCTACGTGTATCCACCTTGACTCGTAAGATGTCGGTCGCGGATGCACCTGCCTAGACGATGCACCGGCGAATTTGCTCGATCTAATCGATTATCTATTTTATATCTTTTCACTCTCTAGAAATTTGTCTCACAATTTTCTGGATAATTCTGAATGAATTGCATCGTGATGAGAGAGAAAGTATCCTATTTATACCTAATAGGATTAGGATTAGCCAAAAGGCATGTATATCCAATATACACCATTTCACACAGAAAACTGCATGAACCTGGTCAGTATTCTGTCCAGACGAAATTGATAAATTTCTCTGACAGAAAATCAACCAACACGAAAGTTGTAGATAATCTCATTATCTACACAACCCAATTTGGCCCAGCCCAATTGGAGTTCGTATACAAACGTTATGACTGTTTTACTAACTGTATGTCATACTGTTGCACCCTTTCGGTATTTCACAGAAACGACACTTAAACTTCGGTCATATGAAATATATTTCTACATGAAGGTAATAGATAATCTAATTATCTATCTTACCCAATTTGAACCATTCAAATCGGATTTTCCTACTGAAAGTTATGGCTACGAATGTACGACTACATTCGTTTATCCTTGTGTACACTTTTACGGTGGATCCTGAAACTGTATTTCCTTCAGGGGCTGCTTTATTGGCATCGATTAATTTTTCCATTTGATTGGAAAAAAACCTTTCCGTCCTATTTTTAAATTTCTCCTGCCGATCATCCATTTTTTTATCTATCAACTTTACTTGATTTTCTAGCACGACTGATACCCTCTCCATAACCCTATTTTCCACTGACATGATCTGTTCCCAGGCTTCAGAGATCCTTTCCTCAAAGCTGCCTTGAAGCTGCTCTACTCTCGCACTGAGATCTTCCACAGAGCTCTCAGCATGACTTTTAATAGATTTAGGAGGTGCCATGGTGGATCAAGATCAAATCTAACTTAGCTGAGATCGATGAAGAACTTCAACCAACGAAGTTGGAGGTAATTCAATCTAGCTCAACCAGTTAAGAATTAGAAGCTCTGATACCAAGTTGTCATGGGCCCTGACTAATTTTTATGTTTTTTGATACAATTTTCAGATAATTGAGGAAGGATTTGAATAAGAAGAATAAGAGAAGAAAAGAAGCTTGATAGAGAGTTTAAGAGTTCATTGTTCAACAACCCTAAAATTATTACAAGACTTCTTTAAATACCCTAGCTATTACATCAGTAATTCAGTAATTGTAATTTAACTAAACATGTAATAAATTCCTAATTTAACGATACCGTGCATCTCTCAATTACCCTGCTGCCCTCTCCAGATTGCACAGACTGGAGGCTCCATTACTTCCATGGGCTCACTCTTCAGCCACGATCCTTTCTGCTAGACGGGCCTAATTCCAAAAGCCCAGAACATCTCGACCCAATCTTTATCTTAATTCTCTTACCGGATCCAAACCCGCAACTCGATAACCCAACAATTCGAACTTTCCACTTCTTCTTGCTTGGGCCCGATCTCATTAGAATTCTCATCCCTAACACGGGTTCCAGCCCTTCCCATGTCACCATGCCGTGTGTGTGTGTGTGTGTGTGTGTGTGTGTGTGTGTGAGAGAGAGAGAGAGAGAGAGAGAGAGAGATACGAAGGAGAAGGGATTTGGAGAGAGAGAAACGAGGAGGAAGAAGGGATGTTAGGAGAGAGAGAGAAATGAGGAGTCTGTGTGTATTTTTTTTGGGTTAATCTCAACTTTTGGATGGATAGATCAATGATCCATATTAGGAGTCTAATATGTGAGTCAAAATTGGATGTCAAGGGATCCTCTCCTATATATATATATATATATATATATATATATATATAGTAAAATAAAATAGTGAGTTGTAAAATATTTTCATAAACTATTTTTAGTTATAATAATGTGGAATATTTATTATGAAATATTTAATTTATTTATGTATTTATTAATTTATATTGAATAAAATAATTTATAAAAGAAAATCAAGAAGGGTATTTTTGTCGAAAAAAACGAAAATTGAATGGAATGTTAAAGTTAACCTTTGTAGGAATTTTTTTAAGAATTAAATTCAACTTATAAGGAGTTTTTCAAATAATATAAAAGTTAGGGAGTTTTTTAGGAATCTCAAAAAAATTAGGGAGTTTTTGAAGAATTTCCCAATTAACAATTATCTTGGTTGACTTTTTGTAGGAGAGGAGAAGTCCTACATATTTTATGGGATTGTATTTGGCACCCCCTCCGACACCAAAAATATTGTTGATGCGTCAATTGACAAGAGTTAATGAGATTAATTGGATTGATTTAGAATCAAATTAATGTTTAATTGAATTGATTCAATTAAAAAGTCTAATTAATTCAATTAACCTTTCATGCATCGAGTATTCATGTGGGTGTCATATATTTACTCATATTTTATTTTATTGGTACTGTCTTCTTGGCACATCGCATAATTGTTATTAGGTGTTCATGATAATCTTCATTGGTACTTTTGTTTATTATTTGGCGTTAACGAGTGATATAGATTATGTCGTGGGGGGAAACGAGGGCACAGTAAATGGTCTCTTTGGCTTGTAGTTGTAGCATAGTGAAAACCACGGAAGCTAAGTGTAGTCAAGCTAAAAGTCCAATGATGGTCATGGAGGAAAAAGAAAGAGATTCACCAGAATTGAATTAAATATCTCAAAATAAATAACATATCAATAAATTATTAACGAGAATGAATCGCAAAGAATCAAGGAATTTTCTAGATCAAACACCAATGAATCGATTTCATCTCTAAAATGCAGAGACGAGTAGCAACGAACCAGCTAGAACTACAAAGCTGGCAACAGATCTAACTCCAGCAGATATGCCAGGTGCCTCGGCCGGAGGGACCGAGAAGACGGCGGAGGGAGAGACGGCAGTGGTGGAAGGAGCCTTGGCAGGAGTTGCAGCTGGCGGGGCCGGTGGTGATGCGAGTGGAGAAGAAGCCGGAGTCACACTTGGAGGAGATGTGACTGGTACTGGAGCGAGCGTGGGAATAGGGGACGGTACCGGTGCTGGCTTGGGGGACAATTTCGGTGCGGGAATTGGAGCCATTCCGGGTGCCTGTGCTGAGATGAGTGTTAAAGAGGCGATTAGAAGAGCTAGGATCGAGTAAGATGATGAGCTTGCCATTTTTTCTTGGAAGACTTTGTTGGAATGAAATTTTGAGTGTTTGAGCTGTGTTGAAAACTTGAAATGAGAATTTGTGTTGTTTAGAGATGAGATTTGGAGGTACTATTTATAGGAGTTGAGTTTTGGTAAAGAGGAGACGAAAGTGAAACACGCTATGATGAAGCAGAGAGGAAAGTGATATGTCGACAACTGTATATTAGCCGTTGCATCTGCATGTTACTTAATATTTAATTTGTAAAATAATATAATATATATTTATCTTAATTATAATATGTTATTTCCAACCTGGATATGAAATTTTTCATATGACTCGGTTTCAGGTTGTCATGTGGAGTTAGCTTAATTAAGTGACGTTTAGATTAGGTACACTATCTGATTGGAAGAAGAATATGCCAGCAAAGTTGACTAGAGTAATTAAGAGGACTCCCACCATTTGCATGATTATTGCTGCATCTTAACGACTCTTTCTTTTCCTTTGATTATTGGTTTGATTAATTCTAGAGAGAAAATTTATGGACGTCATACTTCATAGTCATCTATGTTTATGTAGATTTTTTTTTCTTTGCAATATTTATTTATTGCGTGGTTTTTGTGTATATATTTTTAGTTTTTAGTTTTCACTTAATAAATAAAGGAAAATGTTGGACGTACACTCATCTCTCTCCGAAACCATTGATAACGTCAATATGAATTAACATCTTAAATATTAACACCTTAATTTAAGATAATCAAACAATTAATTAAGATATCAAATCATGTATTTATTTATTAAATTTTAAGGTGTCAAATCATGTTCACGTAATCAAGATTCTTGGAAGAGAGTATTATGAGTGTACATCACTACTCAATATATAAAATAAAATATTTCGGTCTATGTACTGCCCATAATATTTGAATTTTGAACACACTGTCTAGTATCAAAATCAATATTATAACTTAGGGAAAAGATTGTGCACTTCGTGGATATGCACTCTCATGTACACGCCGTCAGTAGGAGAGCGATACGTGGCAGTTAGTTTTTTTTTATTTTTGATCGAATTTTGTGCACTTCGGGGCACTCCAAAATGTGCCGTCTCTCATCAAGGTTTTATACCTTATTTGACGTATGATATACATGTATGTGTTATATATATTTTGATGTATGTATACATTTTCGATTTATGTTATGTATTTTTTAAATACAATACATGTAGGGCCACCCCAAGCATTCTAAGGATCTGAAACCGGTATTTTAAATATATATCTCTTGAATTAATTATTAAGGGGAAGGGAAACTAACGTATCGCATGTGATTGTGTAGGTTATTAGTTAAAGCTCTTGATTTTTCTTATATATGCGAGGTTCAAATCTCGTCTAGATCTATTTCTCATATTTTCATTGTATTTTGGAGAGAGAAAAAAAATTAAAATTATGTTTGTATGGATTCGAACCCATAACCTCTCACAAAAGAGATAATTGTTCTACCAATAAACCACAATAATTATTATGATGTGTAGTAATTTTATTATAATTATACTTATTTTTAACTGAATAAATCATTTTTTCGAAAAATTTGCACCCGGATCCCGGGCTTTGTTGGGCTTACACATGGGCCGGGCCTGAATACATGTTATATTATTATTTACATCTATGATATATCTTTGTTTGTTATACTTTTTTTTATGTATATATGATATACATTTCTAAGATAAAGTTTTTTTACACGAATGGGTCATATTTATACCTTTTGTATGTCAATTTATACATTTTTCGCGGTATGCATTTGAAAATGCAATCAAAATTGGAGAAACACCTGTCAAAATTGAAAAGATCAAACTATCACATGTAGGGGTGGGCATTCGGTTGAACCGAACCGAACCGATTAAGACCAAACCGAATCAAACCAAACCGAACTAGATTCAAACCGAACCGAACCGAATAAAATTTGAACCGATTTAAAACCGAACCGATTAAACCGAATTTCTTATTCGGTTTGTTCGGTTGAACCGAATAAGAAGCTTTATAATGATAAAATTCAAATTCTATTTAGCAAAAAAAATATAAAAACAAATCATATAAAATATAATTATATTATTTATAATTTTACAATATGAAATATTAATTTTTGTAAATATACATAATAAAAACATGGAAAATAATACTAATTCGGTCGGTTCGGTTTAATCGGTTTTAAAAATACCAAAACCGAACCGAACCGAATAAACCGAATAATACCAATTTTTGAACCGAGCCGAACCGAATGAACCGAAAAACCGAACCGATTAAACCGAATTCGACCGGTTCGGTTCGGTTCGGTTCCCAAATAAACCAAACCATTTGCCCACCCCTAAATTCACATGTCATGTTTCTATTAATGACGCTCATTTGGAATGCAAACCCACGTAGTTCATTAGTTGAGCCATATTACATATTACTTATTAGGTTGCTTGTCTAATACTTTCTCATTCATTTTTAACATTTTTGAAAATTGAAAATCACACCTCAAAATGACATCACATAATTAAGGAAAACTAACCTACTTAATTAAGTACAAAAGATTTGATACTTAATATTTTTCACAATTGGATTTGTTTGGAGATTTGTGCATTTAATGATGTGCACAAACTTTCATGATCTAATGGTGAAAAAACATAAATTACCAAACTTTTTGTACTTACTTAAGTAGCTTAGCCCGTTGTTTAATTTAGACCTAGAATGGGGTGAATAGGAAGTTCTAAGGTCCAATTTTCGCGGTAATGGAATACAATTACTATTTGGTGCGGAAGCGTAAATAAATTAGAGAAAGAAATACAATACCGAAACAAATAACAGGCGATATTTGTTTACGGAGTTCGGTAGGTGGTTGCTTTGTAGCTTTAACTCACCGGCTACTTGCTCAATCGACCGACTCGATTGATTGCAAGTACCTACGTCTCCGGGGTTGCCTTGCGCATTTTCGTCTTTCGATTGAATACCCAACTCAAACAATTACAAGGTTTGCCTAGATCGATTTACACGAATTTATCGATCAATGGCGGGCTTTACAATTGGTAACTAGCCTATTACAATTGTACTACTAACGAACTAGTCGTGATCGGTCACGTAAGTTGGGAATCGTTGAGTAGTGGATTCGAAAGTGGATCTAATAATCCCTAATATGGTTTGGAAATATGAGCTCAAGATTTTGGCTAAGTTTCTCTCTTTAGTTTGATCTTTTTAATTTGTGGAAGAGTTGGAGAGAGAAACTTAAAAGGGGAACTATTTATAGAACACATAGTCCCCTCATAATCTAAGTTTTCTGTACAGTGCGTCATGATGCACAGACTGTGGAACTAGCCGTTAAGCTAGTGTAAATTCAAAACTCTTATGTTGCGTCACGACACACAAGAACGTGCGTCATGACGGTAGCATGTGTACTTGAGGGTTCGTTCTAACCCTTGAATGGTTCATTGTAACGAACCCCATCCTGTGATTTTTACTCACTTGGTCCGTCATGACGCATGGTCAGTACGTCACGACTGACTGTACAATGTTTCTCTCAAGAGCTGCTATAGCGTCATGACGCTTGGATTGGTGCGTCATGACGCTACACAACTCAAGACACAATTTCTCTTATGTGCGTCATGACGGTGCTTATAGTGCGTCATGACGCACTGTAAGATAAAACTAAGCACACCTTTTTGGTGCGTCATGACTGTGCTTATTGTGCGTCATGACGCACCATGACTCAAGGCAGTTTTTACTTTGGTTTTATTGTTTTGAATATTTCCAACTTATTTTTTTGAGTTTAATTATTCCAAAGGCAAGTTTAGCGATACCTATTGTTTATTTGAGGTGACGATTTGATATCCCAACTTGTGGAATCTTCAACTTGATCTTCGATGTCTTGATTATTTATGTCCTTTGATCGTCCTTGTGCGTCTTGCTTTCATCTTTTGATCATTTTGTGGACTATGTCCTTTACCTCTATAATTGTCAAATTTATTAGTAGTATCGGCATTATTTTGAGATAATCAAACCCTAGAAAATTTGAACCAACATAGCCCTCTCCATATAATTTAACAAAGAAAATTTTTATTTGTCCCGTTTACTATCTTCTCAACTTAACGATGTGTAGGAAAAGAATAATAATTGAATTAAATATTAAATTATGTTATACAGTAAAAATCATTAGAGATGACAAACCGTATTAATTAGGTAGTAAAACATTTTATTAGAAAATAATTTAGTTTATTTTATTATATTTCATTTTACCCATGATAAGTCGTATTTATTTAACAAATTATCTATTTGTTTTTTCTTCATTTTTTTAAAAAACAAATTATTTTCATTTGTATTTTGCAGATTATTGCAATATTATTATTTTTATTTTCATTCGGATATTTAATTATGCTTATGATGATTTTATTTTGTAAAGTTTTTTACAAACTCTAACATATGTTTTCTTTTATATTTATCCGAACTAATTAAAAAAGAATTGTATTATTTATTTTTTATCAAAATTTAATTAATTATGCGCGGTGGTAAATAAATATATTAAAAAAATTAAATACATTAATGATGTATAAAACGATAAATCTTTTTTCTTACCTGTATATGATGCTCCAAAAGATCAATTCATGGTTTACTACTAATTTTAAATGAACATACCAACACATTACTTATGCTAATGAATTCCAAATATACATATATATATTTCGAATACTTGGGTCTGCCCACCCCAATAGGATACAACCGCCCCCAATAACTCTTTTGGGTCGCCCTATTATTGGGTCGACCCGCCCCTAAATCCAGGGTCCGCCCGTCCCTAATTGCTTGCCCGCCCCTATAACTTCAGGGTCTGCCCGCCCCTAGTATTTTCCCGCCCCAATAAGACCATGGTCTGCCCGCCCCTAACCAGTTACCGCCCCAACAACGGAGTAGGGTCGGCCCGACCCAAACTCTGCCCGACCCAAACACTGCCATGCGTCAGCTGTCCCCTTCACCTCTTTCTTCCCTCTCTCTCTTTATAAACCCTCCCCCATCAGACTTAGGTCTTTTTTCGGCAGCCCCATTCTTCCCTCTCTCTCTTTACAGCAGCCCTCACCTCTTCTTTCCCTCTCTCTAAACCCTCCATCAGACTTAGATCTCGCGCAACCTCGTTAGGGTTTTGGATCCTCTCGAGTCTCGTCTTCAAGAAGCCGCAACCTCGCTAGCTTTCTTCTCCTTCTCGCGCAACCTCGCTCGCGTGACCTAGATTTCTGGTGGCTTGTCCGCCGGTGGTAGGAGCTCGGTTATTTTCTCTCCGTTAAGTGGTATTTTCTTATCTCTCTAATTAATTAAAATACTAGGTTCAAGCATTTTCAGTGATATTTTTCCTAATTTTGGTTGAATTGGTTTCATTCAAGCAATTTATGTGGTATTTTCACTAATTTCAGTAATATTTTGCCTATTTTTTGTATTATTTGTTTTCTCGGATTTTTTAGGGTTTGTAGTTCATAATTTTTCTGAGGTCGTCAATTTTTACAGTCAATTTTTTTTACTGTCAATTTTATTTTACTGTCAATTTTATCTGTCAGTTTTTAATGTCAATTTTTTACTGTCAATTTTTTTTTAAATATTCTCTTTTTTTACAGTTTTTTGTTTCTTTTCTTCAGTTTTTTAAAAATTTATTTACTAATTTTCTCTTTTTTTTTACTGTTATTTTCTTAAACTGTTATTTGCTGTTAAATAATTTAATATATTATTCACAGTTTTAAATAATTTATTATAAATTTTGAGACATAAATGATGTTGCAAATTAAAATTTTTAAATGAGTGTTTATATTCACATATTTAGTATGTTGTCAGAATACCTTTTAGGTTTTAGGGTTAATTATTGGTATTACGGTTTATTTTCTTGGTAACTTGGGTTAAGTGTATATTTTTTAGATTTAAAAATTAATTTTGATAAATTACCTTTTCAATTTTCTTAATTTCAGGGATTCTCTATGATGGAGTAGTTGAGTGTATCAGAAATTCTGAAGATTCTCGTTGTGGTGATCGAGGAAGATGGAGCGACGAGGTGGCTCCATCGAAATTCTGAAGATTTTCTGATTTAGAAGAAACTCGATGTGGTATTCAGCATAGAAATCAAGTCGTGATCCATGTTTTTTAGAAGCGACTCGATGCTGGTACTCGATGCTAGAGCGACGAGGTATCATTCTAATTAGTTATGTGTTAAATATTTAGTCAATTTTATTTTGTTTGTTTGTTCGTATGTTGCATTAATTATTTTTTGTTAGTAGATGCTGGTACTCGATGATGGCGAGAGAAGAACTTCGATTCTGCAATGGTGCTCATGCCAATTTCGAAGCACACCGGTTTCAAGCCTCGACCTCGGAAGAAGAATCCGCTTGGCAACAAGTCGAAGAATTTGATGGTAATTTGTTTTCTTATTTATCTATATGCTTTAAATTTATTGGATATTGTATCTCCATTTTTGTTAAACCTATCTTTTTGGGGTGGGTCCTTGGGAGAGGGTAGGGCTGGTGGGGGGTATGGGGGTATGTGGATGGTTGGGGGAGGGCTGGTGGGGGTATGAGGTGGTTATGTGTGGGATGGTTGGGAGAGGGCTATGTGCATCTGCACAGTATGTTATTTTATAACAACCACACATTTATTTTATAAAAACTATTATTTTATATGATTTATTAATGAAATATATTATTTATTTTAATACTTAGTTTTTCGTAAATTAAAATTCGTATTCTTTTAATGGAAAAAATTGGAGGGAATTTTCCCGCTCTCAATGATGCATCTGCACAGTATGTTATTCTCACGAACACGGTCTTTAAACACCGGGAACCATTTCAAAACAACACTAACCCTGGTCTACGTGAGCCAACTTTAACCAACCTTCCAATCCTCTCACCCCATTACTAGGGATGTAAATGGTGCGGGTAATGCCCGACCCGACCCGAACCGGATCCGTCTAAATATCCGGATCCGAATAAAATTATCCGGATCCGAACGGATCCGGATACTACCCGGATCCGTTTTTTCGGATCCGGATCCGGAACAAAAAATACGGTCGGATCCGGATCCGGATAATTACCCGGATCCGAATAGCAATGCAAAACGGGTACCCGTTTTTCCAAATTCATTACCATTTTTAATATATTAATTTTTTAAATTATTAAACATCTTTCTCTCTCTTTTTCTTCGCCTCACATCACATCACTTTTTCTTCACCTCCATCACTTTCTCTCTCTCTCTCTCCTCTCTCTCTCTCCCTCTCTCCCTCCTTATTTTTATGAACATTTTTGTCTAAATGAACAACGAAATGTTTCAATTTATTTAAACATTAATTGATCAATATATTTAAAATTTTATTTGAACATTCATAAATAATAATTACTGCAAATATAATTTTATGAGAAAAAAAATGTGTATGATAGAAGCCCCTACATATAAAACTTGAAATATAAGTAATGTATTTAATTACCTATCAATAATTAACATATTGTTAATTACAAATATAACATGGTCTCTGCAAGCCATGGTCTTGTCAAAATAAAGAATTTAAGCCACGACCTATTGTTATTTGTAAAATATCATATAAGAATTTTCTTTAATATAAGAATTAAATTAAAATTTAATAATTTTATTTTGAATTGATTAATTAAAATATAATATTGTATACATTATAAATTATTAGTATCCGTATTCGAGCGACATAAATTATTAGTCAAACTCACGTTTTCATCATTTCGACCAAATTATTCTATTATATTCGACAAATATTTGAATTTAGTAAAGTATAATTATATTATTTATTACTTAAGTATTATCATAATTGTATCATAAATATTTTGGTTAGAAAAAAATAATTAATTACATATACAATATATGTCTGAACTATCCGAATATTATCCGGATCCGTATCCGTATCCGACGATATCCGAACCGTATCCGTATCCGTTTAATATCCGAACCGTATCCGGATCCGACACTATCCGGATCCGGATCCGGATCCGACAAAAAATACGGATCCGGATCTGGTATGACCACTATCCGAACCGGATCCGAACCGTTTACACCCCTACCCATTACCCCCTCTCCGCGCTCTCTGGTCATTGCGCGAATGAGGGAAAGAAAGAGGAAACCCTAGACAAACCTAGAGGCGATTTCGTCGGCGATTCATAGATGAAAGAGAAAGACGGTGTTGCGCCATCATCTTCAGGCCCTAGAGAAAAGGCGTTCCGCCTGGTTGATGACCATCTTGGCTCCAATTCGTTGTCGTCGTCTCATGAGCAAACCCTAGCCGCCAAAATTGTCTAAACCCTTCTTTCTCCTCGCTTGGTCGAGCAAATCTCGTCGGCAAAAAAGCTTAAGATCTCGATTCCTCCATGGATCAATCAACCTGAAGCAACTCCTTCGTAAGTCCTTTCTTTTAAAAGATACTTGTAAAAGTCCTGTCTGTTTGGTTCCTGTTTGGTTCGTGATGTTCTTGGTTCTAATTGTTTTCCTGTTTAGTTTTTGTAGTTTTCATTTATCAATTTAGTAAAAACAATTTATCTTTTTTCTGTCCATTTTCAAATCTTTTGACAAATTGGTTGGTTTGTTTTCTTTTTTAGTGTTAATGTTGGGGGCAGGGAGAGACCAGATGCAAACACATGTAGACAACATCGACATTAGAGGGAATTTCTTTTTTTTTTGTCGATTTGTGCCGTTTTCATGGATTTATATTAAAAGCTTGTGTGATTCAGAGTACGAAATTGAACTCCCAAAGGTATTGACATTCAATTACGTCACAATTTCATTGAAATTTCTTGATTTTATTTCTCAACAATAAACGAGAGTATGTTTCGTTACTAGACGATGATTCAATTACTGTCGAGAATAAACTGTGGGTCGTTACTCGCGAAAATTAAAATCATGTTTTTATTATTACTCCTAATAAAATCTTCAGGTCATATTTTGAAAATATTTCATGCTAGTTCTTTCAGAAGGTCGCGTCTCTTATGAGAATTGATCCCTAGCTGCGAGGCGTGGGAGCGAGAGAACACACGACAGAAAAGAGGAAAAGTGCGGCACGAGGTGGAGCAGACAGGAAAATAATGATGGCATCTTCACTACTCTATTACGGCTTCTTCGGTTGAGGATAATTGGCACGAACGGCTACGTTGAAGCACGACGAGGCAAGTCTTTTCAATTTTTCGTATTGTGTTTCAACGGGTCCAGTCAGGATTTTTGGTGCTGATTTTACTTCATTTTCTGTCAATTTTCATATTGTAGTTTTGATTTGGTGAATGAAGAGAGACCCTAGAAAGAAAAAAGGACCATACCTCAGGAAACGGGAGAGAGAAAAAACCATACTGAAGATGTTGAATTATTGTTTCGTATATCTGACAACAGTGGTAATTATGGCATTGTTCCGTCATTTGATTATCATTCAACTATTTCTTCTTTTTGACTTCGTTTTATTTATTCGTTTCAGCTTGTTCTACTAAAGTTGGTCTTATTTTGGTGGTAATTGATTCCCATAAATGAGCTTCATCAAGTAAATCATTTCCAAATTAGAAAATTTAATTTAATTTAATTGCATCATTATATATATATTTTTTAATTGAGGATATTTTTGAAATTAGGTTTGGAGAGGACGTGTTAGTCGGAGATGTAGAATATCGACAGGATTATTGTACGAGAATGTATCAAGAGGAACTTACCGAAATTGGTCTTTTGAATTTGGAAATGCCACCTCTTCAAGATTCAAATTATTAAGACATTTACTTATCTGATTGGCAGAGAATCTCAAGTGGTTGCTCGAGGTAATTTTCTAAATCCAGTCTTATTTATTTTTTTCATCACTCATTTTTCTATTTGCTTGCTTATAATATTCATCATGTTTGTGAATACATTTTGCAGGCAGATGAGTTAAGGGTAGCAAAAGAAGCATGTCATCTATCGATAGAGATGTGGAAGATCAAGAAAGTAATGTTGACGATTTTGTTTCTCGAGTATTTGACATTTTGGTTTGTGTTATTTTGTCGTAGTCGAGTTAGTATTGTAATGAAACGATTATGTGTATTTTAGCAATATTTTTGTTTTATTTAAATGGCAAAAATATTATTTTATTAATTTTATTAATATAATATGTGTTGTGACAAAAATTTGTTTTGACACAAAATTTAGTCTCATAAGGGTATAATCAGACACTAATATCATTCTAGAAACTATATAAAATAATATATTTAGAGACCAAAGTTTGTCACATAAAAAAAAATTTGAGACAAAAACTAGTCACGAAAAGAATATAGTCGGGGACAAAACTGAGTCAAATATAGTATATATTCAGATACTAAAATTTGTCCCATATATGAAGTATTCATAGACAAAGTCTAGTCATAGAACAATCATAGTTGGAGACGGAAGTTAGTCACATTAAGCATATTTTCCACGACAATAATTTGTCACAGAAAATCCATTTTTAGGGACTACATAAGAAAATGAGGGAAAAAATCGGAAATTAGTCTAGTCGCAAGAAATGCGGTAATCAGGGACCAAAATCAAAAAATTTTTTGTCACCCCGATTTGCTGCGTCAGGCCTGTTATGACAAAGTCATAACGACTAAATATAGTCCCTAAAGATCTACAGCGACTCCAGACGGGGTTTTAGGGACTAAACACGTTTGTCCTTAATTGCATTTTTTGTAGTGGTGGTGGGAGGCCTTGTGGGGGAGTGGGGGAGGGATGTGTGTGTGTGCGTGGGGGAGTGTGGGGGTGGGGAGGCTGTGTGGAGTTTTATTAAATACTATTTTTTAAATAATTAACTATATTAATATCGTATTATTGATTAATTAGGGAAGTATGTAGTAATGGATGCACTATTAACACATGTTTATTTGTTTGCAGAATTTTTTACGGCAACACATGTTATTTATAATTCATGCTTCAAAAAACTCGTCGATTCCTATGTAAGTTTCCAAATTAATGCCCTCGTGTTATTCAAAAATTATTGTATAATTTTAGTTAGTATATTATTAAATATTTAGTATAATGGTTTTCAATTTGATATTTCAAATAATCTTATTTTCTGTTTTTTTATAAGTATTTTTGGTTTTTTCTATGTGTTAATTTGGGTTTTTCTAATTTAATACTGTTATTTTAGGTATTTTCAAACTGTTTTTTATGTTCCATTTTTCATTTAGTGGTGTATAAATAATGTTTTTTATAATAATAAATAATATTTATTATTATTTATGATTATTATATAGTTGTTATACATTATGGGGAAACGATTATAGCCAACCTTTGGCCCTGGTACGAGCCTTTGTGGGGTGGAAAGATGCGGAGCATGCCTCGAGGCTTATGAGAAATTTTTGATATTTCCCTTGCGTATTTTTTCTGCAAGGAGTTGATGTACCAGCAAGTCGTGCGCCGATTCTCGAAAATATCGATGATCTCAAAGACAAGATTGCTCAGGTTTTAAAGATGTTTTTTTAGTTTTGCGTATGAAACCCTAATTTTTCTGAAATAATTTTGTTGGGAATTCGCCCGACCCCGGGCCCGCGCAGCGGATATGAAGGCCCGGTCCGGTTCCCTAAATCCAAGATCACGCCATGACTTCGAGGGTACGATGCAAAGTAGGATAGACGATTACCAGCGTGAAATTGATCACGTACGAAGGGTTGATCGCTCTTCCTTCTTTCTCCGGTCACGTTGGTGACTAGCACGTTCGTCCCATACCACACGTCTCCCACCGTCTTGACGCTCCTCCGGTTGTCTCCGTGCGTTCCACGTCCAAGCGCTTCCACCGTCTTTGACCGTTCTTTCTCTCCCTCGAGTTAATCACAATCGAAGAGCCACAAGTGTCGCTCCTCTACTTGTATCCACCATGAGTCGGAGTTCGTCGGTCGCGGATGCACCGGCGAACTTGCTTGATCGATTGATTCTCTTATCCGGAAAAACTATTTTTCTTGGTTCTCTCTCTTTACACCCTTTCACTCAATAGAAAGATGTCTCTCAATATTTCTGGAAATATACTGAATATTCTGAATGAATTTACATATGGATTGACCAGAGAGAGAGAGAGAGAAACATCCTATTTATATCACATAGGATTATGATTGGCCAAAAGACATGTATATCCAATATACACTCTTTCACACAGAAAGTTGCATGAATCTGTCCAGTATTCTGTTCATACGAAATTGGTAAATTCCTCTGACAGAAAATCAACCAACACCAAAGTTGTAGATAATCTTATTATCTACACAACCCAATTTGGCCTGGCCCAATTGGAGTTCGTATGCAAAAGTTATGACTATTTTACAAACTGTATGTCATACTGTTGCACCCTTTCGGTATTTCATAGAAACGACACTGATACTTCGTTCATATGAAATATATTTCTACATGAAGGTTGTAGATAATCTTATTATCTATCTAACCCAATTTGAACCATTCAAATTGTATTTTCCTACAAAAAGATATGACCACGAATGTACGCTTACATTCGTTTATCCTTGTGTACACTTTTACGGTTGATCCTGAAACTGTATTTCCTTCAAATTTGGCCTCTTTGTTATTATTATTTTGATTAAGTTTTGATAATTCATTTTCACAATCTTTTTGGTCAAATTTGTATGTAATAATTAGTCTTCTTTGTTGAATTTGCGCGTAGGATGTATGTTTGTGTGTTTGTGTATTTGGTTGTTTGTTCAATTTGCGCGTAGGATTAGTATTTCATATAAATATAATTATATAATAATATTAATTACTAATTATTTATATAATTAATAATTAATATAATTATTTATATAATTACTAATTATAATATAATATTTCGAATAATTACTAATTAATATAATTATATAATTACTAATTAATATAATTATATAATTATTTATATAATTAATAATTATAATATAATATAATATTTCAAATAATTATCTGACAGCCTTGTAGGGTCCGCCCGCCCCAATAATGACACCCTTGTAGGGTTGGCCCGCCCCAATAATGACACCCTTGTAGGGTCGGCCCGCCCCATTAAGGCTGACAACCGTACTCTGCGCCATTGTTGATCTGACACCTTTGTAGGGTCGGCCCGCACCTCTATGCCCCGACCCAATAGTTAGGGTCGGATCGCCACTTTTAGGGACCCCTAGTTAGGGTCGCCCAACCGACCCAATAACCTATAAGGACGATTTTGAGGTCTTGTTGGGTCAGTTTTGGCTGCCCCAATAACCCATATGTGTTGTAGTGAGTATCCGAGGTATATTTTGAAAGTGTACTCCGTATACAATTTGAAAAAAAAAAAATTTATCATAATTGATTTTGTAGTTTATTGATTGAGACTCTAAAAAATTTCTCAATATATTCAAGGTTCAAATCTTGTCTAAACCAATTTTTTTCATATTTTTATTGTGTTTTGGAAAAAAAAACTAAAATTGTAGTTTGTGAAATTTGAACAAAAGATCTCTCGCAAGGAAAATAATTATTTATCAATGAGGCACAGGATATTTTATGATTTCTAACAGTTTTATTGTAATCATACTAATTTTAACTTGATAAATCATATTGTTCGAAAATTTTGGACCTCTTAAAACTTCGGACCCGAAGTTCGGAACTCTTGGGCCTATAGCTGGGGTCGGGCCTGGATTAAGCTCACGATCTAGTGAGATCTCTCTCTCACGTGCTCTCGATCCGTCCTCTCGGTAGAACTTTTGGTCCGATGAGATTAATCTCTCTAACTCGTATTTTTCTCTTCGTCTCTCCTTCTCTCTTCTGCGACCAGGGTTTAGTTTTTTTACGGGTGTATTTTTGAAAGATTGAAATATTATTATTGACAAAAAAAAATATTCTGAAAAGCACATTTGGGTGGGCGATTGGATTGAAATATTTCCAAATACTAAGCCCTAAATAATTGTTTTATCAGTAATATATTAGTTATTTAAAAACCAAGAACTAATTAAAAAATATATCATTCATTGATTATTGCTATATATTAACAATAAAAAAAAATCATACATAAGCAAACAAAACCAAGAATAATAACAAAAAAAAAGATCTCGCTCTATTGCACAATGTGGGTCACTCTACAATGCAAGAGTGGCGAAGAAAGCAGCGGCAACAGCAACAAATCCAACGGTCTTCATTGCAGCGCCAGAAACGGTGGGCGATTCAGCAGGTGAAGACGAGATAGCTGAGGGCGTCACAGCCGCTGGTGCATCAGCTGGTGTGGCGGCGGTAGGCGGAGCAGGCGGCGAGGCAAGTGGAGACAAACTGGTTGGTACCGGAGCCGGTGATTTCGCCGGTGATGGTGTCGATACCGGTACCTGTGCCGGTACCGGAGCAAGTTTAGGAACAGGAGCTGCCGTGGGAGCGAGAATGGGGGCGGTGCCTGGAGATTGAGCCATGGTGGTCAGAAAGAGGCATGAGAGAAAGATGGCTAGAACTTGGAGATAATTGATTGCCATTTTTGAGGGATGGAATTTGAGTGATGAAGCTACTAGTTTGTTAATTGGTAGTTTGCTAATTGCTTCTAGTTGTGATGGAGGAAGAAGAAAGGAGAAAGAGTTTATATAGAGGTGAGGTGATTGTTGAGTATGATTTTTTATTATTTGACGTCATTAATTGAATTATTGATTTCTAGTGATGATATACGTAACAACTCGAATATAACATTATGAATTATGAATGTGTTTTTATTTGAATTATTCAAGAGTCGAGCCTGTCAAATTGGACGAATTGTGATTTGTGGGTCAAGTTGGACGGTGGCTTTCTCCGCGTTCCATATTTAATTGGAAAATTATACAGGTGGGTAATAGTCCTGATAATCTATATTTCTCCGGTAGTAATTCTGTTCAACATGTTATTGATGTATGTTTGGCAAAAAGATATTGATCCAATATTAGATATTGTATTGATTGACATCATGCAATTAGTTTAATTTATTTCAATCTAAATGGTACACCTCATCATCTTGCTATCAATTATGTAACGAAAATATGTTGCGTAGAATTACTCATTTCCCTGATACTTCAAAAAAAAAATCGATCATACTCATATTTTTTTTTAATCTGCATCATATCCTAAATTTTATGAAAAAAATATAGTATCGACAATATTCAATACGTATCGAATACTCTACTCGTAATCGCATTCATGAAACGTAGCTGATAAATGAGCCGTACCTTTGTTCGAGCTTCTTTCGAAGCGAAAATCTTGGTTCCAGTCAAGTTGAACTCGATTCGGGTTTAAATGAATATAAAAAATCATTGATTAATAGAAATTATAATGAGGATTTTTAATTTACAATTAAGTTAAACTATGAGAAGCTCCCGCTTCGGGCGTTATGCTGCGGTTTTTCAAGTTGTTATTGATAGAAATCAATTGTATACAAATGTTTATTTTACGTAATTATTCTTAGGGTAATTTCGACAAATATAAAACAACAATTATAAATATAGACGCTTCACAATTTTTTTTTTTATAAAACCAGAACTCTTGTAAAAATTTGATTTGTCATGTTATAATTTTAAATACCAAAATATAATTAATAGCAAATATTAAATTTCATTAATAATTCTTAGAAAATCGTAATTATTTTAAAATAAAATTAATATTTAATAAAAGTGACAAAAATATTATAGTTTAATAAAAATGACAAAAATATTATAGTTTTATACATATTTTGAACTGTTTTTATTAACCACTAAAATAAATATGATTTTGTTCAGAGGTCCTGTACTAGTTTTATAATTCGTTCATGCAAGAAATTTTTCTTTTGTATTTTCCAAATGCCAATTTTTTCGTACCAAAATATATATAACTTTACTTTTAACATTGAAACTGTATGTTTACTTTTTAACAAGAGAGTGATTCAGACATAAACGTTAAACGTTTTGAATACTCGTACGAAATTAATTCCTACATTCATAAAAAACGTTTTGAATAGTCGTATGAAATTAATTCCTACATTCATAAAAAAATATTTCACTATTTCAGATTCGGACAAAAATATTTTCTACGATGACCGCAAAAAATCGAAAATGTTGACGGTTCCTAACCGATAACCTCTGATCTGGTCATCGATTGTTGGTCGTCTCTCTACTGCTTCTCTGGTGACCGATGGTCGGGCTGTTTCGGTTCTGGTTGTACTCATTGTAGTCTCGCTTTTCGTTTTTCTTCGTCGAAGATATCCTGCGGATTCTTGAATACGTACAATCGCCCCTTCGTAGCCTTAATAGGCTTGCTCGTTCCGAGGTCTAAACCTTGAAGTTGCTTCTGGAGGTCGTCTATTGCCAACGTGAGGTCCTCCGGTTTGGCTTGGGTTTCTTTCGCCTCGATTCTTTTTACTGCTGTCTTTATATCGTCAAGATTTTCTGAAATCTTAATTAACAATTGTATAATTGTGTTGTTTTGCTTTATTTGTGTAGAAGATAACTTTTCAGTTACTTCTCTGGGTCTTATGAAACCGATTGCCGGTGGTTCAATTGATTCTACTGCTCTTAATGCCTCTTTATAGGTTGAACTTTCAGCACCTAACCGCCAATCGCTCATATAAGGGTTTTTAGTTCGTTAAGTTTTTGGATTATTGTTTGTTCAAGATATTCGAGTCTCTTTTCTAGAGACTGAACAGTGTTGGCTAACTCCTTATTTTGTTCTTCCAATTTATGGAAGTGTTTGAGAGCAACTTTTGATAATAAGCAAGTCTTATCAAAAATTACTGAGGTATTAGTACAAATGGTTATCAGATAGTCTTTATTTGTTGGACTTTCTGCTAGATCTAAATAAGCTAGATCAGCTGTTCTTGCTCTATTGTACCAGTCTTCTATGGACTTTTCAAACCTATTGGACATACATAAACTGAAATACTAAAGCTTTCTTATTAGTAATTTCACCGAGCCAATTTCTCACAAGGTCCGTTTACTTATAAGTTGTCACTAGTATTGTTTGTTTGTGTATACCAAGTGGTTATCAAAATAGTTTACTCTATTTTATATTTTCGTATGAAAATCTTAATTTATCTAAGTTTTCTTTCTTCACATATTACGAACGTAATGGTACTTTTTCCGTCTCAGCGTACTTTTTCCCGCTTTATCGTCTATACGTGAACAAATTTATGCTCAGATAACTTCAGAATTCTTGGAAAATAGTGTCCAGCTTCTAATTGATACAATAGTTTACAAGAATAACCTTCTAGTATAAAAATCACACAGATTGATACCTTCTCTGGAACAATAACTTCTTAGGAAAGCACCTTCGCTCTGATACCAAGGGTAGAGCAGAGGCAGCGGAAATTTAATTTATTTAGAAAATGTTTCTTACAAGGGTAGAGAGAGAAGATTAGTTGTGGAATGATTTCCAAAGACTGATCTGCTTCCCCTTATATAGACTGCTTAGAACAATCCCGAAGAGGCTCAATAATGTAGTGCGGGTGCTCAATGGGCCCCATCGTCCACTAATTAGAGGCTTTCACAAGTGGGATGTTCTTTAGTGAGCATCTAGTACAATAATTGCCCAAAAAGTAAAGAAAGTGAGCTGCACCCATGTGCACTACTCAAAAGATAAGAAAGTGAGCTGCACCCATGTGCACTACTCAAAAGATAAGATTCCACGCTTTAGTAATAAGGACTTTGGTGAATGCTGTTGATATGTCGATGGCATTCTTCTAGCACCTGGATGTGTCTGGATACTGGGCCTAATGCATCTCTAGCCCAATTGTCGTTGGAGGCCTGGTCCTCGAGTCGAGCCTTCTGAAGATAGCACAAGGAAAGGAGTACTTCACAGTCCATACAGGTTTTTACTACCTGCTCCCGGTGTATCTCGGACGCCCTTCTTCTTTGGTCCGTCTCCGCCTGAATCGTTCTAGGATAGTTGAATAACAGCTCCTCAGTTATCATGATTGTCTCCACCAGGCTTTCTTCATTTGGGTCCCCAAGAGTTCCCCATAATTCTGCATTGCGGAGGGACATTCGAACTTCCCTTCTAAACGCTCCATGGGTTCGGTGGTTTTGTTGCAAGCGTGCTCGGATTAAATTAAACATCCTTTACAAAACAAAGAAAATTAAAAACAAACTGTTCATATACATTTCCTTACATATTAGATACTTGTGGTTATTATTTTAGTGCGGTCCACCACTTCCGCATTTTAGAGCGATTTGTTTAAGTGCGGTTACTCTTTCCGCCGATTTCTTGAATTATGCCGTTGATAATAATAGAAACGGAGTTTACGATCTCAGTTGGAGCATGTCGTACTTCTTCTAGTACTTGCTCCAATTTCTCCAATTTTTCCAAGCTTTGGTAGTCTGTATTTACTACCATCATCCTCGCTGCAAGCCTGGATAATGAGTCAGCGAGCACATTGTTTTTACCTTCTATATGCTCGAAATTTATTTGTACTCCTGTTCCTGTAACAAAATCCACAAAATTTATCCATCTTACTCTCGAAGGTTTATTCACGGCTGTCTTGTTATAGAAACTAATAATCGCTTGGCAGTCCGTTCGGAGGGTTATTTCCTTCTGGTCAAGATAATGGATTTTCAATGCCTTCAATGTTTCCATACAGGCATATATTTCTGCATCAATAGTGGATTTAATAACCGGGAATTTTCCCGAAGCATATGCACAGACCCGTTCAACGCTTCGTGGGTCGTTTTTCATCGGTTTCCATTTACAGACTCCTCCCCATCCCTCCATACATCCGTCGGTTTCTAGGATAATATATGCGCCCGTGGGTGGGAGTTCCAAGTCTGGAAGATGCTGAACCTCCTTCTTAATGGTTTTAATAAGTTCGAGATCAGAACTTTTTAGGCGCTTATCTCCATGAGGGCTGGTTTTTGAATATAAAGGACCCAAAAGGGTACCGAGCTTTGGTATATACGATCTTGCATAGTTGAGAATTCCCAACCATGCTCTGAGCCCTGCTTTCTCCTTCAATTTCTCCTCATCAAACTCAATAATCTTCTTTATTACATGAGGTTGAAGCTTGATACGCCTGTTACCGATTACAGCTCCAAGGAACTCAACTTCTTGGACCGCAATCTTCATCTTTGTTGGGGAGAGTATTAGACCCTCCTTCTCACATATTCCCAGCATTTTCGACAGGTGTTCCGCATGTTCTCGTTCACTTTCTGAGAATACTAGTATATCATCGATATAAACCGCTATAAACTCCTCAGTTCCGCGGAAACAATTGTCCATTTTTCGTTGGAATATCGCTGGTGCATTTTTCAAGCCGAAAGGCATCACTAACCATTCGTATAATCCTCCTGGAACTACAAAAGCTGTCCAGGGTATTGACTCTGGGTCCATGGCGACTTGGTGGAACCCACTCTTTAGATCGAATTTCGAGTAGATCTTACTTTTTCCGATCTTCTTGAGGATAGTATTTATTCCGGGTAGGCTATACTGGTCTTTATGAGTATTATCGTTTAGTGTCCGGTAATTAAATACCATCCTTTCTTTGCCTTTCACCTCTTTCTTTGTTGTTGGGTCAATTGAGGTGCCCGAGTTAACCATTATTGCCATAGTTCTATGGCGACTAGTACTAGGTCGTATTACTCCTAGTTTGAGCAAGGCTTGCGTGTGCCTGTCGAATTGCTCTTTCATCGCCGGCGTGACATGTTTCAATGGTTTATCCTGGATTGTAAGGTCCGAGTTTATAATCTCGAGTTTACAGGTGATCTTGTTATTAACCCAATGTTTGACTGGGTTTTCACCGATATAGCCCAGGTGCTTGAGTCGTTGGAAGACCTGGCTAAACCTTAGTTTAAATCCTTCAGACTCTTCTCCACAGTTGTACGCAACAAGCTGCTGGATTTCTATTAGCTCGAGGTCTGTAAGGTCCGTATCCATGACATTAGCAAGTCTGTCTTCTCTCGTGTTGATAGTGGTCACGTTTTTGTAGAAAGTGACCACTTGTCCTTCTATTCGTAGCCCTCCTTGCATTGCTCGAATGAAATTGCATCCTATGAGCATCTGGATACCCTCTCTTTTTCCCATAGGGAAGGCGTAAGTGAAAGGGATTCGGAATCGATTTTCCTCTATCGCCATATTCCCCCCTTTCAACTTTTTATTCACAATCTGCTGTGAATTTACCCCATTAATCTGGATAGGGTAAGCACTTGGTTCGAGTGCTTCCTTGGGAATAACTTCTTCATTTACACAACAAACTGTTGCGCCCGTATCAAGTATTGCTTGTACCTTGAATACAGGTATGCCTGGTATCTCCATTGTTATCTCTAGGTTATATAACCTGTTGACAACTCTTCGTCCTCTTAAAGGGTCAGGCACGGTCGTATGCAGATCTTCCTCTAGCATGTTGGCATGCTCTCGAATAACTACCCCTCCTGGTAGTCTCTCTTGAAACTCCTTCATAAAATCTTCGTCTTCAAAAACACCTTTTCCTTTTGGATCTGGTGTCGGAGTTTTTAGGGTTTGCTCATCCAGTTTGAGCTCTCACTCAAGGAGTTCTTCTTTGAGTTTGTCGTTTTCTTCTAGCAGGTAGCTAATATACGATAATAGTTCCTGTACTAGAGTTTCTCTTCGCTCGTAGGGCCTCATAGGCTGTTGTTTCTTCTGTATTTTTCTTCCAAGATAAAATCTCGAACACATTGGACAGGTAGTCATCTTGCATTGGTTACAATGACTCCTAAACATGTTACTTGTTATTTCTTTACAACAAGTACATCTTTCATCACCGGTTTCGACTTCCGCATTATCCAACCATTGGTGTATACAATTTCTCATTGCTTCTGGTAGCGTAATTTGTTGTCGCCACCCTGTCGACTCGGTTGTTAACATTAACACTTCTTCGTATGGAAGTTCATCCAAGTTCATGGTAACTTGGTTGGCACCGGTTTCTCCTTCCGAGAACGAGCATATCGCATCGCTGTCTGACTCTCCTATGTCGACTGAGAGTACATCCCAGTCTTCTGCTAGGTCTAGGTTTTCAATTATTGCTGCCCTAGCCAGGTTGCCGGTTTTCTTTCGGCATTCCCGCGCAAAATGCCCTTCTTCACCACAGATAAAGCATTTGCATTTTCGGGTTCGATCCGAATACTTTTTCTTGAATACTCGGATATGTGAGTCATGTGGTTTTCCTTTGTATGATTGCGCTTTACGCAAACCATATTTCTTTTGCTTTTGATAATAACCTGGAATAGGAATTCTTCCACAGAAGGACAAGTCCTTCAGACTCCGTTGTAATGCCGCCTTTTTACACATTTCAGCAAGATATTGGTAGGTGAAGTGAATTCTTGGTAAGACCCCAAGGGTGTTCCCAGGGTGCTTGGTTTGAAATGCGTTTTCCAACTCTTTACCAATTAGCGGTGGCATTTTCCGGAAAAACTTCATTGAAAGTTCCGGGGATACATACAATCTACCAGACCTTATTGCTAAGATCTTATAGTCATTGATGTAATCAAACAAGTTTTTCATGTCGTGGCATGACAACCTTTCCAGGTCGTTATATGCCCTATCTTGTTCTTCAGTTGATCCTGTTGCCGGGTCTTCTAAGAGAATTACCCGCCTGATTTGGGATAAAACATTCTGCGGATCATCGGCTATATTAACGATTTCTTCGTACTCCGTTGGAAAAGCCATTCTCCATTGTGTCCATAGCTTCTTTTCTAGATCACCGAGTAAGTTCTCGATGTAGATGACTTTTGCCTTATTATTTTTCCAGTTTCGTTCATTAACCAGGTTTAGGGTTATCGATTCCCATCTTGCAATTATTTCTGCATATTGACCGATGTCGTCAGGCAATATAAGAATTGCGCCTTGGCCTGCTTGTGCTGAAGGTAGATTAAACCTTCCGTTGTTTTGTTTAGCAAAACCGCCTCTAAAATTCTGTACCCGAGCCTTAATCTCAGGTATGTCGAATGATTGCCCTCCTCTTGCTGGAGGGTAATTGGCGGGTCCCATTATGGGTTCATTTTGTCTCGAGAGAGATGATTCTCCAGTCGAGAATGCCGTTTCCGACATTAATTCCCTTAGCATGGGATACTCCATTTCACTCGCAGCCAGCACGTTTTCACTCGCAGCCAGCACGTTTTCGATTCTCCCACCATCGTTTCCGAAAGGATTGATAAATTCTTCGTCCGATCCTTCATAATGATCCCACACGGGTGCTACGTCGTTTGCTTGAGCCATCAAGACTCGTAAAGTCGCAAACTCATCTTCTTCATCTTCATCCTCATCCTCCGTTAGTAAGAGGATAGTTTCTTCTAACGTGTCCTCATCATTTGTTCCTCTGTTTTCTTCTTTCGCCGGGGCAGTTACAGCATAATATGCGAATGCTATGGTCAGTGATCCATCTGTCCGGGATCGTACTCTGGCCTGTTGAGGTACTCGCGGAGCTGTATTCGTAGGTGGTCTTATGATCCACTGCCTCCCTCGTAACTCCGTTGTCGTATGTGCATGTCCAGGGATTGCCTGAACACCTCGACTTGTCAAATGATCTGCTACGTTCTGCACATTATACCTGAAGTTCGTATGGCTGGTATTTGATAATCTCCCAATCAACGATCGGGAAAGTAACAAATTACTTTCTCCTCCTTGCCAGCCGTCATAGCCATGAGTTTGTAGAACTAGTTGAATATGGTTCCTAAAATCATGGATACTGATTGTCATATTTGGTGCAGTATAGGCTAACTGCGACCCGCTTGATAAGTCTATCTCCATAGAGCTTATGACACTCCTGTCATCACTCCATCGCGTATCTCGTATTAGGATCAACGCATTCGTACCGGCGTTTCGCCGATGTAGGGTATAGAGCCGCACCATTATCATGCCGATATGTAGGTGCTGCAACCCTTCTCTCACCAATAACTGGTAACTTTCATCCGTGATAAAAGGCAACTCCACTTGCATGCCCTCGGTTACCAACGTTCGCTCGTCAGAGAAGTGTTGATAAACTCGATGCTGTCTTTCGGACCATCCTGCTTGGTAAAGCGTTTCTGCAGGAACTTGTTGGGCTCGTCTATATTGAGAAATGTCCAACTCGGCCTCGGGGCTGAGTTGTGATTCTAAACTTCTCTGGTACCGGGGATTATTCCCGGTCAGTCTTCTTTGTGCTTCGAACCGTAGACGGCTTCCTAGTGTTTCAATCACTACCCTCTTTAACAGTGTTGCGGTTTTCATTAATAAAATTTGTATATTTGAGATCTTTCTCAGTTTGGTTGCATCTTTCTTTTAAGGGAAATTTTTTCCTATATCCCTACTAAACTTGTAAATTACATATTTATCCCTCTTGAATGAATAATATCATATTTATCCCTACTAAGTATAATTAGTATCAAATTTATCCCTATTAAAACTACACAATATCAAATTTATCCATATCTTCAAATTAACATTAAATTAAATTAAATAATTTATACATTTCAGATTTGTTGACTAAAATACCCTCCAGTAAACAATACCCAAATCCATTACCATACTAAACTCATAACCCGCAAATCCATTAAACATATATGAACTCTTTCTTTCTTGGCGGCAAGGAATTTCTCTCGAATATTTCTCTGGTGAAATCTGGCGAAGGAGACTCCGAACCTTCTCTCTTCTTTCTCTTCTTCTTTCTCTATTTCTTTCTCTATGGCGACAAGAAAACTCTCTTCTCATTCTCTGGCGAAATCTGACGAAGGACTCGTTTTTTGGCGTAAGGCTTCTTCAAGATTGTTCAATCAAGATAAGCGATCTCTTCTTTCTCTAATCAATCAAGATTGCTTGCATTCATCTCTGTTTTTTCTGAATTTTACCAAATTTTTCTCTGAAGTTTACGCAATTTATGTTCTTTGTTTTTGGGTTTATCTTTTTGGGTCTTGTTTGATCAATGGAGTATGAGAGAATCCACAAGGTTCAGGTACATTTTTTTTGTTTTTTAGGCCCATTTTCGCTATGTTTTTCAATTTATTTCTTGTTAATGTGTGGATTATTTGAAAAAATAGTTTTTCAGACGACAATTTTGTCGCCGAGCAAATTGAGAATGAAGCTATTGGGTCCTTCAAATTCGCCTAATTTGATTAGAAGAAATGAAGAAAGCAATAAATTTTCTAGAGCTTCTCCTTCTAAGCTTGAAGAAATGGAGGTCTAACAAATAGTCTTTTAGCCCATGTTCTTCACGAACAAGGTTTCTGATAACCACATCTTTTTATTCACCAAATGCTAATTTGTTCATTTCTATTTTCTTTTGATTATTTACATTTTTCTACAAGTATTTACAGAGAAATTTAACAATATTTCAAGAGAAGCTTCTCGACAAGAAGAAATCGGGAGCAATGGTTCGGAAAGTGGCCTTGAAAATGGAAGCTCACATTTCGAATTTCAGAAAGAAGAAACACATGTGCAGCAATGTACCGATGCAATCTGTTTCAATGCGAGATATGGTACCGAAATGACTCCAATTGCAATCCAAAAGCAATATATGGCCGGTACGCCACGTAATGCCACGTCACCAGCCCCCCCCCCCCCCCCCCCCCCCCCCCCCCCCCCCCCCCCTCCACCTCTTCCAAAAGGTATTTGTCCCAATTAATAGCCCAATATAATAAATCAAATTTATATTTCAGTTATAAAAATAATTTGAAATTGACATTATTTGAATTTTCAGGTACGAGCAGGGCAAATGAAGGGGCACGGTCCCAACAAAACGCAGTTAAAAAGTTAACAAATATTCATCGCAAAGTAGAAGAAAATCAAGCGAGAATGGAAGAAAGAAAAACGAGACGGGTAGTCAAGCTAGCGAAAGAGGCGGACCAGATTCGCCGAACTGGGCGGGCCCCCACTTCGTGTCTCAAATGTTGTAGCTGGTTTTCTTTTGGCCTTTTAACCAAATGATGTTCGAATTGTGTAACTTTAATTTGATTAAACCTAATTTAGTTTAGTTTTTGGATTTTGATAACACTTGTAAAATATGTGTGTATCCATTTATAGATTTCTATCCAAACCATATGTATCCCACATACTGATATTTGATTCAGTGGAAGTTTATTACAACTCAAAATCTCAAGAACTCAATTATTTATGATTACAATTACAACAAATACTTGATCGAAATATCAAAAAACCCAGATTTCGTTTATCAAAAACTCAAATGATTACGATTACAAATAATATGATTACAAACAAACTCGGATTACAGATTATTTATGATTACAAATGGAGAATTAAATTGTTTGAAATGAGGATCTATTAACATGATTGTCCCCATTTTGGAGAGTATCGACTTCTTGAGAGGTCAATTCGGCCTATTCTTGCACATGCATCGAAAAGAAGCCTGTTGCAGTGGATGCAAACAGGGCCCGTCCGGCGTACTTCATACTCTTCAAGTTTCCTCTTCTTAGAGCCATCATTGCAGTCGATAAACGAAGTGCAATGTAGTGGAAAGCACCCATATTCATGGGCTCCTCCCGACACCATACTATCTCTGCATCTTCGACGTCGTTTTGGGCGTTCTAGTTCCTGATCCAGTCGCTTAAATCTGGTGATGTGCTTGTCGAATCCAGGATGGCCCTCCACGTCATCGAACTCTGCCAGATTCGACATGTAGTCTTTATGCCTCAGAGATTTTTAGTTATCAAAGGTTTCCTGAAATCTCTTTGAATATATACATACAGACCCAAAATAAAAATCGTTATTATCCAAAATGTTCATAGTTGATGAATTAACGTAGCTAATTAATAAAATTCGATGCTAACCTGGAAAATAAAAATGAGAGTTGGATTTCACACGATGAGTGAACTCTCAGCTGAACAGAAAATGAAAATTATGTCAAGGTTAGAGCATAGTCGAATCGACTACAAGAACAGTTCAATAAGTCCGATTACTTGCATTAAAAAATAAAATAAAAGCTTGAAAAATGAAAAAAAAACACCAGACTATTGCAATTGATACACTCCCAATTAGAGCATGGTCAATTGAAAATCAACCTAAATATGCAATTTACAAGCATCATTCCCTGAAAAGCTCTGAAAAGAAGCTTCTAATTTCAGCGAAGTTCAAACCCTAGTGATTGACAATCTAAAAAAGAATCTTACTTTAGGAAGAAGTTCAATTTAGAAACTCGTATTTGACAGAGTCGTCGGAGAAGCTTCTCTCTCGCCGGAGAAGATGAAGCGGTTTTGCTTCTCGGCGAGAAAGACTACGGAGAAGAGGTTCCATGCAGAGATTTTCGCCAATCTCTCGCCAATCCGCCAGATTTACCAATATATCGCCATGTCGCCAGAGGTTGAGGTTCCACGGAGCTTTGATTTGTCAAAAGAAAATTGATGAGTTTACTTCAGCCTCTTCTCGATCCGCGAGAAAGCAGTAGTTCCCGCCTCTTCCCCTTGGAGGTTTAGAGGAGCGTTTTATATTTTGTAGATTGTGGACAAAGATAGATAGAGAAGAGGGTTTAAAGAAGAGGGTAGCAAGTTAATGGGTTTAGTTATTTATTGGGTTTGAGATTAGTGAATTGAGTTGAGGGGTAAATTAGTCAATTATATAAATTATATGTCAAATTTAGTTAAATTATTGAATTTGGATAAATTGTATACTAATTATACTTAGTAGGGATAAATATGATATTATACATTTAAGAGGAATAAATATGTAATTCACAAGCTTAGTAGGGATATAGGAGAATTTTTCCTTCTTTTAAAGTCACTCAATAAATTGAATGACATAATCAATTTCTTTAACTTCTTGGTTGATATTGTTTCTTCGTTTACCAGTTAAAATTTATCAGTTAATTTTCTTTTAAAGTCACTCAATAATAAAAATAATCGATGTAATAGATCAAATATCGAAACAACAACAATAATAATAACCGTAAAATCTCATAAAGCTCCATCTAAAAAGAATAGATTTATGAACAAACTAAATAAACGAATCATTGTCAAATCCGCAAAATAATCCCAAAAAATAATTTAATCTCCATCAGATCCGATCCTTAGAAAGCAGAAGCAACGATCAAGAGAGATCCGGCCAAGCCAACGAAGCTGGCAACGGATCTAACACCAGCAGAAGCACCAGGAGCATTTGCAGGAGGGCTGGAGAATGTGGCCCCGCCAGTTCCAGGCGCGCCGGCCGGCGTGACGGCAGGAGATCCAGCCGGAGTAAAGGCTGGCGGAGCTGGGGGAGATGCAAGTGGAGTACCTACTGGAGCCGGTACCGGAGCAGCTTTAGGAGCCAATTTGGGGGCGGGAATTGGAGCTACTCCTGGAGCTTGAGCTGAGATAAGAGTTAGCGAAACAAGGAGAAGAGCCATGATTGAGAGGGATGATGATGAGATGGCCATTGTTGAGTGAGAAATTGTGAAGGAAAATCAAAGATTTGTAAGAGAGTTTGTTGTATGTATTAGATTGTGAGCGTGAAGATGAAGATGAAGATGGAAGTAGAGAGTGAAGATGGAGGGGTATATATAGTGAAATGGGGGGTATGAAAATATCTGATTAAGTTAATTAATTATTCAAAGTTACGAAAATAATTATTTCACAGCTTTCAATGTTGACAGCTATTAGAGCCGTTACACACTTCTTCTTTCGCATAAAATATTTGACAAATTTCATACATACCCCCTCAAAATCCTAAATTTCAACACAATGACTATTCAACACCAACACGCTTACGAAAGCCTGCAAAATTGCACGCCAAAATAGCCGGCCACGCTACAACGTCTCTTATTTATGATTCCTTAATCATGACCTCACCGTTGGATGTGAAATCAACGGTGGATTTGAGATTTGGAAAAGTAGTCGTTGAAAGAAAACGGCGCTTTTTTCTCATGGGGAGAATAGAAAAAGAGAAAGTGGAAACGGTCCAGCTAGCCGTTGGGCGTTGGGTGCTTTTGTATTTTGTTTTGAATTGTTTAGTTTTAATGTTGTGGGGACGATTTTGATTGGGCACAGCTATCCGGCCAGTTGGCCACGTTCATACGAGTGCGTTTCCTCTGTTGCCTTAAAAATGGAGCCTTTTATGAAACCGCGACGTGGCAGTTTTTTACTGGTTGAAATTTACTGTAAAAATAAAATATACTGACGGAATGATTAATGTTCCGTTAAATGAATCTAATGTAACAAAGACTCCATTCCTTCTTATAAATTATAGCTGTTTTAGGATTTCGTGTAAAAATAAAAATTATAGCTGTTTTTCATACAAACCCCTGGTATTTATCATTTTGAAAATTGCTAACAAATTTTTTTTGATAGAATATGTAATTGTAAAAATGATAATACTTATAAATAAAATAAAATCTACTCATACTTGAAAATAAAATAACAAATTTGAAATCAAATAAAAATTATAATATATTAAGTCATAATATTTATATATTTAATCTACTGCAAATATTGTTTAACGATTCGTAGTGTGGTGATTATTTTTCGTACCGACGGCCTTTAGCATGCGATATGACGAAAATTATAGTGAGTGTTATAATTTGTAGTGCATAAAATAATGAAGTATCAACATGTAATTGAAAAAACATTCTTTATACTAACAAATATTCATATTAACCATCTTAAATAGAAATTTATAAAATAATTAACAAAATATTTGAAAATGAGCATCTTCAACTAGTCAAAACATCTCAGTCTAAATAGCAGAGATTTTTTGGTTTATTTATCGATAAAAAATTATTTTAATTATTAAAAAAATTCATTAAATATTTTGTAAATTAAACGAAAGAAATACAGTTTATATAGGCTCCGTCACGATGGAAGGTTGCCAATAGTTTACATTGTACGACAGTAAAGGTTTGTCACAATATATATAAAATTATTTTTATGTAAAAAATTTAAAATGTAATGTGAAATAGTATTTATTTTATAAAACAATAATTTTTTTTATATATTATAAATAGTAAAAAAAATAGCGATTTGTAAAATATTGTCATAAATAATTTTTTAAATATAATATCATGAAATATTTAATTTATTTATGTATTTATTAAGTTATATTGAATAAAATAATTTATTAAAGAAAACCAATAAGGATATTTTTGTCCAAAAAAATTAGATGTATTGTTGTTAGAGTTAACCTTTATAGGAGTAAAATAAATTCAATTCAACTTTTAGGGAACTTATAAAGTAATCTAAAAATTAGGAAATTTTTGATAAATTTCACAAAATTAGATGTGTTTAAATAACCCTTGAAACTTTATCATGTGTTATAGATTGATCATGTTTATATTCAACCATTATTAATTATATTCATTACAAATTTTTTTATTTTAAATTTGTTATTTTATTTTTTAGTATATGCATTTTTTATTTATTTATAAGTATCACTATTTTTACAATTAGATTTTTAAAATAAGCATATCTATTTAAATTTATTTACTACAATGTTTCAAAATGATAAATTTCAAGGGCTTGTATGGAAATAACATGATTTATACATAGGAACCGAGTGTTGGTTACTTTTCAAGGACAAGGAATCAAGCTCATCTAATCTAACGGAATTCTTTCAATACCTTTTTTTCTGATAAACTCCATAAATTTGAACCAATAAAGACATGCCACGCCTAGGCTTCACAAAAGGCTCTATCTTTAGAGCAACAGAGAAAACGCACTCCGTTCATACAGTAGTATTGTACTCATGTCTTATCTTTTTAAGGTGAAAGTGAGAATATTGATTTTCTGAGAATGGTATGTGTATTTTGATGGTATAATTATGATAAAAATCGTATTTTTTTTTTTTTTTAATATGAATCTTATTTTTTTTATTGATAAATAGGATGTCATTTAGAAATAAAATTATCACAACATATTGATATTATTATATTTCATAACTCGTCTAACTATAGAAACTTTAAATTTCATGATTATTTACGTTAAGCTACTAGAACAGGGTCGGTCCTAGGATTTCAAACCAATTTCCAAAAATTACTCATTAAAATTTAGACTTCTGACAAAAATAATTATATCAAGAAATTATATCTTATGTATAAAGTTGACAAATTTCTTGCAATTCTATGCCTCCACGTCATCAAGGGCATTTGTGTAAAAAAAATATTTTTTAATTTACATTTTCGACCTTTTAATTTACATTTTGGTCTTTTTTAATTTTAATTTATATTTTGATCCTTTTTATTTATATTTTAGTCCTTTTTCTTTACACTTCGGTCCTTTTTTGCATTTTCAATTTATATTTTGATCCTTTTTATTTATATTTTGGTCCTTTTTAGTTTTAATTTACATTTTGGTCATTTTTATTTACATTTTTGTACTTTCTTATTTACATTTCGATCCTTTTTTACATTTTAATTTATATTTTAGTCCTTCTTATTTATATTTTCGTCCTTTTTAATTTTAATTTATATTTTGGTCTTTTTTTATTTATATTTCGGTCCCTTTTACATTTTGATCATTTTTCCTTATTTTACATTTTGGTCATTTTTTACATTTGGTCTTTTTTTCCTATTTCATATACATATTTAAAATTTGGTCTTTTTTTCCGATTTTAGCAACACCTGAACAAATGTTATTTATACAAATTATATTAGAAAATAATATCCGTGATAGATTAATTTCATGAGCCTTATGCATCTATTGACATCATTATATTTGCAAATATGTCATGATTAGATTAATTTAGTTCAAACGCATACGCGTTAATTCACACACGCGTTAATTCTATTTAAATAATTATATAAAAAACATCCCGCGCAATTGCGCGGGGATAAAGCTAGTCATATTTTAAATTAGGTACTACAATTATATCAAGAAAGGCCCGAGACCATAACATTATTCATTTGTCGAATATATATATATATATATATATATATATATATATATATATATATATATATATATATATATATATATAAATCAGTGTTTTAAATAGCGGCGTTGTAGCGGCGCTGTAGCGGCGCTATATCACGCTATAACTGATTTTTGTAGGTAAATGATGCATCTTCGAAATTTAGTTTTATACCATTTTGTTCCGTTGCAACGATATAGCGGACCGCTATAGCATGAAACGTTCAAATATAGCGGCTGTAACGGTGCTATAGCGTGATTATTATTATTATTATTATTATTATTATTATTATTATTATTATTATTATGTTAAAACTAATAATAACAATAGTAATAATAACAATAATAATACAATAATGATAGTAATAGTACAAATAATAATTATTACTATAATAATAATTATTATTATTATTGTTATTAAATAATAATAATCACTATTATCATTACACAATAATAATAATAATTATTATTATTATTATTATTATTACTATTATTATTATTATTATTATTATTATTGTTGTTGTTGTTGTTGTTGTTGTTGTTGTTGTTGTTATTATTATTATTGGTACTAAATAATAATGAAAATAATAATACTACTAATAATAAATATTATTAGTATACAATAGTAATAATAATAACAATAATAATAATTATTATTATTATTATAGGAAGAATAAGATAATAACAACAACAACAACTATTAATGGCCTTATTATAATTACAATAATATAATAATAAATAACAACAACAACAACAACAACAACAACAACAACAACAACAACAACAACAACAACAACAACAACAACAACAACAATAATAATAATAATATATTTTTTTTAAAGATGAATTTTTAATTTATGTTAGTTTTTGAGGTTGATATAAATAAGCATTCCATATAATTTTATTTTTAATATTGAACCGCTAATTTATATTTATATGCATATTGTACTATTATAAAAATAATAATTTTGATCAAAATCCGCTGCGATGTTGAAGCGGCGCTATATCGCCCGCTAACGCTAACCGCTAAATTAAACGTCAAAACGATGCGTGCCGCTACATGCTATTTAAAAAAAAATATTATATCAAAGTTTTGCTAACCTACTTAATTAAGTACCAAAACTTGGGTACTTAATTAAGTAGGAACCTACTTAATTAAGTACACAAGTTTTGGTACTTGATGTTTTTAAACCATTAAATTTGAATTGAGATTTGTGTATTTAATGATGTGCACAAAATTTCATGATCATCAAGAAAAAACACAAACCGCAATGCAAATTCTATGATTAAAAATCATTAAGTAGCAAAACTTTGATAATTAATTAAGTAGGTTAGCCTCATTTTATATATATATATATATATATATATATATATATATATATATATATATATATATGAGGGCTTTCTGACCCTCTTTCCCGAAAAGATATTCTTTCAGAAAGGGCCAAGCACGGCTGAGGTAGCTATCCAAACAAATGGGTGGGGGGATTGAAATTCTTTGCTTAGGTAGACAAAGATTAGTATATGAGGGAGACTAATCTAATTAATTAAGTACAAGATATTTGGTACTTAATGTTTTTCACCTTATGATTTGAATTGAGATTTGTGTTTTTTCATGATGGTCATGAAAGTTTGTGCACGCCATTAATGATTAAAATGTATTAAATACCAAATATTTTATACTTAATTAAGTATGTTAGCCTTCCTAAATATATGGAGGCTAACCTACTTAATTAAGTATACAAAATTTAATACTTAATATTTTTTTCATCATTGGATTTGTATTGAAATTTGGCACTAATATTTTCCAACTTTTTGGCTTTGTGGGTTTTTTTGGAATAAAAAATTGCCAGGTAAGAAAGAAATCCGATAAAAGTAAATTCGAGCCCACGGCCCCCCCCCCCCCCCCCCCCCCCCCCCCCCCCCCCCCCCCCCCCCCAAAAAAAAGAAAAGAAAGTAAATTCCAGTTTTTAACACCTCTCAAATAAGTAATATGGGTTTGCTCCATTATAATATCAAATTATTATTAATTATTAATTATAATAATTTTAGGAAAATCTTTCTTCTTAGATTGCTCCAAGTCACCATTAATTTTGAGCCTTTTGATCAATTAGAAGAATGACTTTATTTTATTTTTAACACCTCTCAAATAAGTAATATAGGTTTGCTCCATTATAATATCAAATTATTAATTATTAATTATAATAATTTTAAGGAAATCTTTCTTCTTAGATTGCTCCAAGTCACCATTAATTTTGAGCCTTTTGACTTTATTTTATTTTTTATGAAGGAAAATTTGCAAAAAAGTCCTCTCCATTAAGGTAGGGAGTGTAGTTGCAATTAGATATAAGACATGGACTTTATTGCAAATTTGAAATAATGATAGGCATATTTTTTGGATGACACTATTGCAAGAGCCAACATGGATAAATTGAGAACGATTTCAATTTTGTTTTATCAAATGACATTATATCCCGGTTAATGATGAATTGATGATTGATATTTCTTATATTTATCTATTAGTTTATTATTTTTCATGAATCGTGCAAATAAAATCTTTCATATATAGAATTTTTTTTATTCTTAATTTTTTTTCATCATAAAAAGAATTGTAACATGGCATATATATTTAAATATGAAAATTAATATATATTGGTTAGATTTGATTTTTTCATAATATTAGGAAAAATATTTTTGCATTATTCATGGAAGATATAAATAATAGTATGTAAGTATAATAAATATCAATCACCATAAATAGGGGTATAATGAGTATTTGATTACAAAAAATTAAAATCGCTCTCAATTAGCCATGTTATCTCTTGCAATAGCGTCGTCCTGTTTTTTTGTGTGGGTTCTACAAAGTTTCAATTTTAAGAAATGTTTACATTTATTTTTATTTTCATGAGCGTCCATAATATCATGATATTAAGAGTTTTTTTAGGGTAGTAAGTGTTTTCCTTTTATTCTATGAAATTGTATAGGTATTTTGTTTTTTAATTTTCATATTTTTAATATAAAAAAGATTATTTTTTTGTAATGATGTAATGTAGGTTCCAGGGCATTACCGACGCTGTTGGTGTAATTAGTTTATAAACCGTCAGATCTGCTTTAAAATTCGTAAAACATTAGATTCGCTCTTTTACATTTCCGTTTGGTCTGCTCACTCTGTCTCTTTTCGTTTGCTTGCCGATCTTAATCTCCTCAGTCCTCACTTGTCTGTCCAAAACAAAGCTTCTCTCATCCTCTTCCTTTCGGTCTCTACCGCATTCACTCTCTCATGGAAGAACACCTCTGTTTCGTCCCAGTATTATGCTAGTGATTCGCCCCTTAAGGTATCAGTATTGTTATTCTCCGATGTTCTTTAAGTGATTTTTTAATTTGGGAACCCTAGTTTTTAATTGGTTTTGATTGGCAAGTTCGGAAATCCTAAGCTTTTCTGGATCGGATACTCTGATTTTGTCCATTTCCAATTTTGTATGTTTCAGCCTTTGCAATTTGGGCTGAATTGCAGTCTTTGGAAGAAAAAAAATAACAATTGGCAAGCATTTTAGTGTTGCAATGTGTACTAATATGTAACGGTCTTTACAAATTAGGATTTAGTTAAGGTCTTAGATTAGATTAGGATTATCAATTTCTGTTGAACCTTTCAATTTGATTAGGTTTCATTTGGATCCCTAGTCCTGAATTTAGGTTTTACTAAATTGATTTGATATGCTCATTGTCTACTATTTTCCATATATATTTTTATTCTCTATTTTATATTTCTCAAATATATAAGAATGATTTGATAGTTTGACATTTGCTTCATTTGCATTTAGATACGGTGTTAATGTCTACAACAGATATTCGATGAAGTTCAGAAGCAACGATCTAGTACAGTGGATAATTTTGTAATATTTTAGGAGACTGAGGTTAGAAGTAATTTTTTAATTCAATTAGAATAATTTGTTTCTCATTTAGATCCATCACTTAGCTATTTGAGAGAGAAATTGTTCTTTTACCTCGTAAACCCTGTATTATGGATTAATTCTTGAAATTCTTTCTAATAATTCATGTATTGTGACATCAGAACAACTAGAGCGGGGGCAGATAGGCGATGAAATCTGAACAATCGGAACATGGGTGAGTCAAATCAATCGTAGAAAAGAGAAAAGGCCGAGGGACCGGAGCTATGAGAACAAGGGAGAGGTTTATTTTTTTTTGCTCTTCGCGACAACTTGGAATAAACCGATGAGTAAAAGGAAGAGTCAATGGCGCAGAGCTCTTTCACGAGGAAGATGAAAATGGAGTTTTTTGTAAATATTTTTGTTATTGTTTTGTATTAGGGTTTGTTTAGTCGTCGTTCTTGTATAAATATTTGTTGATATTTCGTTTTTAGATTTTGTACATGAGCGAAATGATTCCGAGTTTCATGACCTATTTGATGTTCTCATGTACCATATTTGCACGAATTAGATATTTTAAATGCGAGGAACCAACTGTAGCAAGGCCAATTTCTGAAAGAACAAAACATTTGTTGTTTTTATATATGAATATTATTTCTAGTTGTATATTGTATTGTGTTAGTATAAGAGTTGTTTTATATATGAATATTGTGTTATTGTAGTGGAAAAATATGAAAGGAAAAAATAACAATTTGTACTCATCAAATTCACATTTCACATATCTTAAACATCGTTGTTTTATTACAAAAGAACAATTTCATACAACTCGCACAATTTGTAGCAACATCCAGTATTCTTAACAAATAGAATCTTCCTCTTATATCCACTATTTAGAAATCTAAAGAGCTCCTGTCCACAGGCAATCTACATTTTCCTCCTTGCAAAAGTCTATTGAAGTTAGTTCTTCACAATTGGAAATCACTCTTCTTCATGCGATATTCTTTTTTATCCCCTTGGAAATCTACATAGCTCCTGTCCCGATCATCTACATTTTCCTCCTCGCAAAGTCTATTAATGTTAGTTCTTCACAATTTGAAACATATATCCCTGCTTCTCTGTACATAAACGGAGAAAAATGCATACCAAAATCATATTGAAACAATTAAAGCAAAACATAGAATTTAATATATGAAATACAAAATTTAATTAAAATTCTAACCAATTAAAATAACAACTAAAATATCAACATAAGAAGCGTATATTACGTGTCGACATACACAATATTTAAAATAACAACTAAAATATCCAAATAAAATTAAAATTTCAAACATAATTTAAAATTTCAAATACTAGTTATCGGTAAACTTAAAAGATAAAATAAGCTTGAAACAAAATAAATTATCAAAAGTTAACATACACAATATTTTTCAAAACATAACATCTAATCTAAGTTCCGCGTCTGGCCCACATCTCGGTCACGATTTGGTCTCTAATTTGAACCCATTCCCTTACATCATCTCGAGTTCTCGATCCGCTCCTCATATGACCTCGTCTATGCATGCAATATCTGATTCGTAGATAATTCTATGTAAATATCTGTTTCGTTCGCAAATTCTAGTCGGACATAGTTCCAGAGTGATTTTTCTTCCCCATTGTCGCACAATCCAAGACACGTGAATAATTGCAAAAACACTGACAAGTAGTCATCTCGAGTGAAATTCTCCATCTGATTTACTAACAAATACAATATTAGCTATTTAGAATATAACTCAGGGGCAATTAAAAATGGTTAAATTTATGAATATTATAACATACTTGAATTTTCGGTTATTAATAGCTCGAAACTATTTGGAAGAAAAAATATGTAAAGAAAAAAGAAAAATCTACAGCACACAACTAGAAATGGAATTAAAAATAATTCTTGATTTTATTTTCTGTTTCTTTCCCAAATCAATTGTTATCGATTTCTACAAAATCAAATGATTGAGTAAGAATCTTTAGCCTACTGATTTCCACTTATTTCTCAAATCAATTGATTGAATAATATCTCATTTTTTTAATTAATCCAATAAAAACCAACCAATATGACCAATACAATCAAATGACAAAAATACATTTCTGCATTACTAAAAAATAAACACAGAAAGATCGAAACTTTATCTACTCACTTCAATTAGTTGAAAAGATAAAACCTCAATTAATCTTACCAAATCAGCTGGGATTCGTGAGGGGGAGAGAAATCACAGAAGCATATGTATATGCAAGTGAAGCAATACAATACTCATCTGCAAATAAAAAACCACTGATGTTATTTAAAGCAGATATATGCAAGGCGTTTGATACTGTTAGTTGGAATTTTATATTGAAAATTATGAAGGAAAGGGGTTTTGGAAGTAAATGGCTAACGTGGATACAAAATAATGTACTAAAGGGCTCTACTAAAATCCTATTAAATGGTGATCCTGGAAAAAATGTGCATTATCGGAGAGGGGTTAGACAAGGAGATCCTATCTCTCCTTATCTGTTTATAATAGCCATGGATGCTCTGACAAGGGTGGTGGAGAGGATGGGAATGATAAATCTAATCGAAAGACCAATTCAAGGGTGTCAAATCATACTTATGTATGCAGATGACACCTTGTTTATGTTAAAGCCAGAGAAAGACCAAGCCCGAAGACTAAAACTATTGTTAAACTCCTTTGGTGTAAGCTCTGGACTCATAATTAATTACGAAAAATCCGAATTCTCAATAGTGAATGGAAATAGAGAAGAGGTGCAGGAAATGGAAAGAGAACTAGGTTGTCCACATGTTGAACTACCGTTCAAATACTTAGGATATAATCTAAGTAACAAAAAACCATCAAAAGAAGAATTCAGAAAAATGATTGAAAAAATAGACGACATATTGCAAGGATGGAAAGCTTCTTTGCTAAGTATAGGTGGAAGACTAACCTTAATAAACTCAGTAATGTCCACTATACCAGTGTATTATATGCAGGTGTATAAATTTCCTAAATGGACGATTGATGAGATAGACAGAAGGAGAAGAGAATTTCTGTGGAAAGGAAATAAAGAACATGGATTTAATTTAATTTCGTGGGATAGGGTATGTTCACCTAAGGAGATAGGAGGAATGGGAGTTAAAAATCTGAGTCATTTTAATGATGCATTGCTATTAAAATGGCTGTGGAAATATAATACTAATAATCAAGGAATAAATTGGCAGAAACTAGTTACTAACCCTATGCAAGAAAATAAACGTGTGAGAGGAAAGAAAACTGATTCACATTTCTGGCAAGCAGTGAAAGTAAATGCAAATTTGTTTTATGCTAATGTTAGTGTTCAAATAGGAAGGGGAAATCAATCTAGCCTATGGGAGGTTAATTGGGGGTATGGAAGAATGAAATACAAGTTTGAAAACCTATATACCTTCAGGACAAGAAAAGATCTTACTATACTAGAAGCAAAAACCCTAATTAGGGAAGAGGGGGAGATAGTATTAGAAGAAAAATCGATAAAGGCCGAGGAAGAGTGGACCAAACTGAAAAATTTACTGATTGAAGAAATAAAACTAGGAGAAAGTAATGATAGATTTGTTTGGAATTTGGAAAAAAATGGGAATTACACAGTAAAAAGTGCGTATGACCTAATGGCGAAAGGTGTATATACGCATAATGAACTGGAACGGATATGGAAACTCAGGGTACCGTTGAGGATAAATATTTTTATTTGGTTGTTGAGACAGAATAGAGTCTTAACAATAGATAACTTAATAAAAAGGGGCATGAGCATACCTAATCGATGTTCCATGTGCAAATCCAGCTTGGAATCAGTCCGTCATTTGATTGAGCAGTGTGACTTCGTCGACAAAGCGTGGGCTCTATTCAGATCCGGTACCAGTAGAGAATCGAAGCTTAAGAGGAGTCTCAGCGAGATGATCGACAAAATCTTCCAGCCGGGGCATGACAGAGAATCCAAAGAGTTGACGGCCACATTCGTATTTGGGATGTGGCGGGACAGATGTAGAAAACACTTCACCGAGCAAAATAAGTCACCGACGAAATTAGCGGAAGAAATCATCGAGGAGTGGGGCTTCTTACAGACAGTCAAGAGATCGAAGGTGGATATCTTTAAGAAGAAAACGATGCAGGACGAAACGGAGAAAGACTGATCGAGGGGAAGAAGGAGGAGGAGAAAAGGATCTGTCGGCTCACGATGAAAAAAGGAAATAGGAGATGAAAGAGAGATTGAAGTCACTTCTTGAAATGGAAAGAAACTTATGGGCTTTTCACTTTTTTTCGTTTTGGGCTGATGGGGGGTAAAAGTAAAATCTAATGAATAATATTAAGTGGGAAGATATTAGATTTAGTTAGGTAATCTGTAAATTATTACTTAATTAATAAAAAATATTAGATGGGGGATGTTTAAGCCCTCTCTAATTTCATCAAAAAAAAAAAATTAGTTGAAAAGAGGAAAAGAACTGACCTTTCTTTGGTGAAATTGCAGAAAAGCAACAGCACTAGTAGTGTAGGTAGATTGAAGATAAACGAAGAGAGAGAGAGAGGATCTGCGAGTCGAAGTTTGCCAAACAAAGAATTGTGAGAAGTTTGCCAAGGCCTTACACCAAAATTAGGAATACTTTTGTGGAGAATTTTGTAGTCAAATCAATGCAATACCTTCGAGAGAGAATTTACGTAGAAGAATCAATGGCATAAATCCATTCTGCCAAATATGCAATGAAGATGATGAATCAATTGAACACTCTCTTCTTTGGTGTCCGAGAGTACGAGCTTTCTGGCCTTTCTAGTTTCTTCCATTATTATATCGGCCCAAGCAAAACCGGCACAGACCAAGAATGGGGTAACTCACGGGGAATGGGAGGCGCTTGCAACCGCAATGGAATACATAGCAACAACACACGCAGACCAATCGACGGTTTTCTTCTCAGACAATGAAGAAGTAGCACGGCTTGCACAGCTAAACACGGACCCAAATTCTATAGCCCCGTCATTCAACACGGCGATTCAACGAGCAAGAGATTGTATTATCTGGAAGAGACGAATTAAAGATCCAACAATCATCCAGGTCACGAGGAATTCTAATGGAGAGGCCGACTCATTGGCTAATCTCTCAAAGACTAACAGGCTCGGTTTATGCAGACTCGTGCCTACTGGCTGTTAGGTCCATATCATAGGACCTTACGAAGAAGATCAAAAAAATACATAGCAAGGATAAGAGTTACAATTTCTAGTTCTTAGTATAATATTCTAGTATTGTAATAACAAAATAATGTAATGTATATAATTTTAGGTTAGAGAAAAAAAATCTTTGACATTTGATAACATGAAACTTGAAATAAAGAGAAGATTGGAATGAATATATTTCATAATCATTACAATTTATAATTTAAAAAATACAAATAATATTTCTTGAATGTATCATAATATTATATATTAATTTAGTAGTGTTAGATATTTAAATTTTTAAAATTTTTTTTGTATTAATATTTGATCATGTGAAACGGTACACAATTGAATAAAATTAGTCCAACGTGAAACTAACGAGTGGTAATACGACAAATATTCAATGTTAGATAATTTGATCTTCTAAAATTGCTCAAAATTAATTTGTTCTTGTTAAATGTGAGAATATCGAAAGTGAAGAGCGAATAATTATTGGCACATCAATGTCTACAAAAAAATCATAATCATATAAAATCAAAGTTACAAATACATCATAAAAAATTCTGAACACTACATACAACCAAAAATTAACCCGTGGAGTCTTAAATTCATGACCTATAAAATTATCATTAAATTTGATATTAGTCATGTTACATCATATGTATGATCTAAGTCAACTACATATTATATATACTAATTCTAAATTGGAATTGCCAATCCAATGATGTACTTGTTTCTGGATTTGTCCATGTGTACGTTCTATTTGTAGATTTTGAAAGAAGGGTGTAGACAAATGTTGTACAACTTCTTGAACTATCAAATATTTACGGAACTTTGCATTTTCATCAATGATAGTTATTTGATTTTTATGTAAAACAAATTCTAAGTACGATTTTTTATTAGTTGGTCCAATAAGTATTTTTTTTTATGTTATTTATGTCGTCGATTTCAACACAACACTCTTTATATCTCTAATTAACATACTTAACTAAAATGATAGTTAACACGTGCCGCATAATTTATCAGTTTGTGATATGTAATTAATATTCATCAGAATTAATGATTTTTAATTATTATATAGAAATTATTAATTATATATCACTCGTTAATTTAATAGTCATGTTAATTAGGTATGTTAATAATGATATAAAGGACGTTGTGTTGAAACCTGGGGCGGTGCAAACTTTTTCAAATTATTAGAGTTAGGTTTTGCTAGAACATGACAACTTCATGATATGTTCATGTCAATTACGTTCATTTCTAATTTGTTAAGCATGAACTTGTGTAATATATAACACCCTGAAGTTTTCTAATCAAGTGAATGAATTTAACTAATAATTCACATTGAGAAATATGAGTAGTAGTGAAATTTCAGTTCATAATTTAGATTTAAAAATACATAATCTACTTTTTGCTGAGAAATTGGAGGAAATTGAAAAATATACTTGATTCATGTAACAAGATGATCAGTGGCGGATCTTGAACCATATTATTGGGGGGGCGAAATATAAACACAAAATATTTTTTAATTTCAATTGTTAACTAACGCATAACACAAAAAAGAGGAGCAATATTTACCCACTCCATTATTTTCTACTTATTTTTGAGCTTCCTCATGAAGCCACATCACCATCCTTAGCAGGATTATTAACTATTAAATTAGGTGATGTGGTTTCATCATATACATTAATATTATATTTGATCATTTAAGACATGCATTTTGTATGACTATGTGTAAGTATTCGTTTAAACCTTTAGATATATTGATGTGTTTTAATCTTAATTATTAAATTTTTGTTAGATTTTTTGAAGATCGTATTTTGTGTAGTCGTTTATTTGTCATTATTTTGCACTATGTTTTAAGCATTCTTAGAAAGTCACATCATCCTACATTAATGAAGTGGACTATTATTATTGATTAGCTTCACATTAGACCATGTCTAATCAATTGTTTAACATTTCACATAAGATTACATGATCAAATGTGAATGCAATAGAATATGAAAAATTTATATATGAAATACTAATAATTGAATATGTAACATTATAAAATATACAACATATATTAGTATCATTTTTAGAAATTTAATTTTAAAAACTCATCAAGTATATTCATTTTAATTTTCTCTTCGTTTTGACATCCATATTAACATAGTTCATACATATCGTTTTTCATAATTTCAATTTGTGAAGATATTATGTAAGAAAATATGCAAAAAAAAAAGTACAAATTTACATAATAGATTTTTAAATATTTTATTTGCATAATATAATTTTGAAGTATTATTATTATTTTTTAAATTATAACTACAAGAATCTCATATAACACTAAGTAGATTATATTTTTGTTTTTAAACAAACAAATTTAACATTAATTTTCTCAAAAAATAATAGAATTAAAAAATAGTTTATCCATCTAAATAACTTCTTAAACTTATACACTTATGAAATAGTATTGTAATTTAAAAAAATACAAATTAAAAAAAAATGTTATGATACAAAATAATTTGTATTTATGTATATTATAAATTAAATTTTGATACTATTTATAAAATTACATCCACTATTAATTTTTGAATTATTTTATAGTTTCCATCGCATTTTGAATCAATCAAAATTATTACTATTAAATAATTAATAACGTGTTACTACATATGTTGTATGATTCATTATTTTTATATTTAATATTGTACGAAATATTGCAAACAATGATATAATATTTGTTGTTATGTTTTTTTGTAAAATTGTATTATATCTCATATATTATTCTACAATGTCACTAATATAAGTATTATTATTTGATTAAAAAATAAGATTTTTTGTTATCATAATGTAAAATAATTGTAAAACATATGAATAATCATAGATAAATGAATTCAAATAACCTTATTTTAACATGATATTATTAATATTATCATACAAATCTCTAATTTATATTACAATAAGAAACACAATTTACATGTTCGCCTCATAGCGCGAGTATTCTCCTAGTTAATTCTCATTTATGCATGGGTTTGATGGGATCCGTTGTATAATTTTTTTTTTGAGAGATATAAGACTTGACATATAAGATTCATTCAAAAACTTAATTTATTACTTCAATTTATAAGTTTTACTATGTGTTTCTTAAATCACAATTCACAATATATTTCATTATTTTTTTGGGGCAGAAAATTAACGTAGATTTTTTATTTCGACATATCAAAATACATAACTACGAATAATATATACTATATGTTAAAAATTCTTGGGGGGGGGGGGGGGGGGGGGGGGGGCGATCGCCCCCCGCGGCCCTTTATAAGATCCGCCCATGAAGATGATATTATCCACTTCAAGATGTTAACTGGAACATATCAATTACATCGTACAATCCCGAGTAAAAACATACTAGTATCGTAATAATAAATAATGTAATATATATAATTTTAATTAACTATATTTCTATACGAAGATATTTTAAAAAATTTAATGGATCAATAAGTTTTAGTTTTTTTTTTTATATATACCCCTCCCTATTAGTGTAGTGGTATTGTGAAAATATGTAGTGATCTTCAACTAACAAATATTGGAGAAATAAAAAATAGATTAACACTTAAAAATAATATGTTGTGTACAAATTATATGTTGATTCAAAAAGATAAAAGGTAAAGAAGTTATATTAGACATATATAAACGCATAATGGAAAGGTAAAACTATATTAGATAGATATAAAGATCATAAAAGAAATGTATATTAGACATGAAAATGTATAATGCAAAGTAAAAAAAAAAGTACATTAGATAAATGTAAAACGATAACATTTGATAGAAATGTATATCGGGTCAATTTTCCTTTCGATTATTAATTCATGGAACTTTTTGTTCGTACACACAAATAAAGCTACGACTACAACAATAATCATCTAGTTATGAAATTACAGAAATGATATTCTTCACCTTTCAACGATTGAGAATTGTCAAAATTAATTTTCGTTGATATTTAATCTCATATTGCACCATTGTATGTATCTAACATTTATATTATTGAAAAAAATAAATATCAAAACAAATACTATATTTCATTATTAAATCTTAGAAAATCACATTTGCTTGAAAAAATAAATGCGTACATATTTAAAAAAAACATATGTTATAAAATGATATATCTAACTGTATTTTATTTCAAAAAAAAAAAATTGTACCAAAAATTATTACATTTAAGTATACGATTAATTCTGATTGTGTTAATTTGAAAAATAATAAGAATAATTGAGAAAAACTAAAACATAATATCTAAAAAAAATTATAAAAAAATGTAATATGATTTTTCAAATTAACACAATGAGAATATAATTTTATATTTATATGTAATAATTTATTGTCCAAAATATTTTTGAAAATATGATTTTTATTTGCGAAATAAAATACAATTAGATGTATCCTTTTATAAAGTATGAATATTTTTAAGAGGCACAAAGATATTTTCTAAAAAAAATATGATTTTCTAAAATATAATAATGAAATATATTATTTATTTTGATTTTTTTTCTTTAACAATTTAAATGTTGCGTACATACAATGGTGCAATATAGGAGTCAAATATCAAGGAAAAACAATTTTTGACGATTCTCGACCTTTGAATGTCATTTATAACTTGAATTATTGTAATTATTATGACTTTATTTGTGTCTGCAGAACTTTCCAATTTTTAAAGATGCTCAATTATGTATATATTTAAATTTAAATTATATTGGTTATATGCAACATTAATTTCATTTTATTATGTGCATACACATACAAAATTTTCATAATGATATGTACACCGCATTAATTAATAATTAGGTACGTTAATAATGATATAAAGGATGTTGTGTTGAAACCTGGGGCGGTGAAATTTTTTTCAAATTATTAGTTAGGTTTGCCAGAACATGACAACTTCATGATACGTTCATGTCAATTACGGTCATTTCTGTTCTGTTAAGCATGAACTTGTAATATATATATATAACACGCTGAAGTTTTCTAATCAAGTGAATGATATTTAACTAATAATTCATATTGAGAAATACTAGAAATAGTTAAATTTTAGTTCATAATTTTTATTTAAAAATACATAATATACTTTTTTGCTGAGAAATTGGAGGAAATTGAAAAATGTACTTGATTCAGGTGAGAAGATGATACAATTCACTTGATCATCTTGGTGAACTCGCCGAGTAAAACATTTCCGGCAGAAACCAATGAAACGAGAATTGTTCTACTACCACGCAATTATATTGTTTCCTTCAATTGCGGTCGTGAAATACTTTAAAATAGAAATTCACTATGATAATATATAGAAGCCTTGAGAAAGAAGAAGAGTAAGAAATAGGTTACTAAATACTTTTTGCTACAATTGTAGCACATGTGATATTTCTAGATTTACATGATCCAAAAATAAAAATAAAAATATATTGTAATTCTTTGTTATTATTTTAACTATATTTGTAGAACTTTTTCTGTTATAATATGAATGGACAAGTGAGATTGATTTAAGAAAATATGATTTTGTTAAATTAAATAACAAAATATAGTATTTATTTTGATTTTTTTTCTTCAATAATATAAATGCCGGGTACATACAATTGCGTAATATGGTGTCGAATATCAATTTTGACAATCTTTGACCTTTGAAATGTCCAAAATGTCATTTCTATAATTTAGTAACTAGAATGGTTATTGTTGTAATTATGGATTTATTTGTGTTTATAATAAAAACAATTCCAATTTTTAAAGATGCTAAATTATGTATATATGTATGTTATATTGGTTATATGCAACATTAATTTCATTTTATTATGTGCATATACATACAAAATCTCATAATATCATGAACACTTGCATTTAACAAATGATATGTTATAGATGTTTAAGAAGTTATTTGTGTTAGGTGAATTTTTACCTTCCATTTTTATTAATTTTTGAAAAAAATGTTAATGTGTTTAAGGAGTTATTTGTGTTAAGTAATTCATATATTTTATTTTTAATAATTCTCGAAAAGTTAACATGGGAATTTTCTGAGTAAAATCATAACTGTAACATGCTGAGTATTATGTATAATTTTTTTAGATTGTAGTTTTAAAAACACTAATAATTAGACTTAAAAATCGCTAAATACTTATACAGGCTTGCTAAGGAGAGTCCAAAAAAAAAAATTCAAAAAAAATCCACTCGTGCATAATATACTGATGAAACTAGCAAAATATATTATTCAAATTAGCAAAATATACTAATGAATCCAATATGTTACCATAATTAAAATTGAGAATAAAATAATACATTTTCAATAGTATGTTTTGCTAATTTCAATAGTATCTTTTGGTATTTGGATTCTTTTTTGGATTCTTTTTTATGAATTCTTGTTAGCATTTATAAATACTTATATGTAGTTTTGTATTATATTTGCTTACATAATTGTCATAATTTTAAGTTATAGAAAAGAATGTTGGAAATATGATAATGTGAAACCCAAAATGAAGAGAAAATTCAAATGAATATATGTCATGATTATTCTAAGTTATATTTAAAAAATACTAATAATATTTAATAATAATGGATTTATGTCTCATAATATTATATATTAATTTATTTGTGTTAAGACATTTAAGTTTTTCACGGTTCATTTGTATTCAAATCTTATCACATAACATGATGTGAAATGATACACAATTCAATAAAATCAGTCCAACAAAAATCAAACGAGTAATATTGTGACACATATTCAACGTTAGGTTGCATGACTTTTTAAAATTGCTCAAAGTTAGTTGTAAATCAATGGCAATATCAATGTCTACATGAAAATCATAAAAAAAAAATCAATGTTTAATTGTGAGTAAAAATGAAAATATAAATGCATCATAGATAATTATTGAAAATACAAATAACAAAAAAATAGTACGTCCGGGCTTAAACTCATGAACTATATAATGATTATTGAATCCTATACAAATTGTGTTACATAATATTTGTAATTTAAGTCAACTGCATAATATATATACCAAATTCTAAATTGGAATTCTCAATTCAAATGATATTTTTTTTAGTGGATTTGTCTGACGTATCGGCATATTTGTAGATTTTTTTAAGAGAGAAAGTGCGACAAATGGTCTACAACTTCTAGAATTATTGAACACTAGTAAAAAAAGTACATTAGACGAATGTAAAAACATACTATTATTGACAGAATTGTATATATCGGATCCACATTATAAAAATGAGAAAAATAAATTAACATGGAAAAATATAACAAGACCAAAGAAATTATCTTAACAATATCCCCTTTAAAAATATATCCGAAACAAACAAATATAAAAAAAAACGAGGAAGTACAAGTGTACAACCAACACAGTACTGTCAATAAAAATTGTAAACAAACAATATCAAAAACAACGTCTGAAACAAAAAAGAAAGATCGTGATGTCCCGCGCAATTGTGCGGGATATTGCTAGTTAGATATAGACTTAAACATGAAATTTGTTGAAACAAAATATATTAAAACAGTATATTTGGATATTGATAAAGAATAAAAAATATTATATTATAATATTTTAATACAATGCATACGAAATTAACATGTGATAAAATATAACAATAAAATTGAAATCGTTTATTCGGATCGCGTGAACGTTGTCCTTGGATATTATTCCATCCGTTCGTGCAGACTGTTGGAAATGTTCCAAGATAATTCGGAAATGTCTGATTTACTCTGATCGGAATACGGTATCAGATATCCAATTTTGGATACGAATACCGATACGAATATGGTATCTAAATACATTAGGATTATTATTATTATTATTATTATTATTGAAATAACAAAATGTCCAAATTACTATCTATCTATAAAGTAGGAAATTAACATCAATTATTCACCAATCAATTATTGACCAATCAGGTGTATCAAATTAACCTTAATTAAAATAAACAACCAATATTGATCATTTTGAACAATTATTAAAATCAAATGTGTGAGAGAAACCGTGGTTCCTATCCAAAAATCAAGTCTGAGCAGCGTTTTGAAAAGCTCATCTAAATGACAATTTTGTCTCGAATCTTGAGCATTTTCATCCAAACCATGGGTTAAAAAATGAGCTCTGAACAGCCATTTCTACAAACTCAGAGAACCAAGTTTTTCCATCAAAACTCTATGCCAAAATTCTAGGTCCGAACAGGCCCTCAGGCTCACTCAAAAGCCAGTGTGTCCACTGTCCAGGATCCAGCCAAGCACTGAAGAGAAAAATCCAAGAAATTTAACTCGAAATGGTCCAATGGACTTGATTGGTACTTGACAGCTTTTTATCCATCCATAAAAAAACACGCACACACACACACCTTGTGATGTGCCCACCTTTTATCCATTTTATCCTCGTTCAAAACACTATTTCGTTGGGCCTAAATCTCTTCAAAAGAAACAAATCGGCCTATAGAAGCCCAATATGTCTTTTTAAGCCCATTTCTATTATGTTCGGAGGTCCAAAAGTGTAGAAAGATTTACTAAAAGACCCTTAGGTGGGAAAGGAAAGGACAAAGTAGTCATAATCCATCAGAGCCCCTGGTTTTGAGCCGCAAAAAAGGGTACACTTGCATGTTTACGATTTGGCACGGCATGCACTGTTTTGTTGCTTACGCCTTTCAATTTTTTGCAGTTTTAGGGTTTCTCTCTCTTTTTTTTCTCTGACAAGTCCTTTTCAAATTTCAATCCATCCATCCATTCATTTTCACCACCTTTTCTTTCTTTTTTTACTGCTCTCTCTTTTGCAGGTAATTTTTGATGGACGTAACCTTTCAAAGATTCCATTTTTGTCCACCAAGTAAATCATGCATCCATTAGAACTAAATAAATTCATCAAATTGAAGGGGTGTTTGAAAATAAATGAGCATGCATATCCTTTTCTTAGGCTCCTAGCTAGAAAAGGAAAGCAACTAATCAAAAGAGAAGGAACAAGAAAAGTTTATGAAGATATAAAAAACTTTCAATTTGAGTCGAATCCAATGAATGTAGTTGATAGTTGTGACATTAATGAACTATAAAGTCCACAGAAACTAATTAAAATCCTAATAGTAAATTTTAGAAATGAAAGAAAAATTGGATAAAGTGTGATATGAAAAAGTAAAAAAGAAAAGAAAAGAAAAAAGCTGTTTGAAGCTTTATGTCTAATTTGTGTGTGCATGCAGAGAATTTGGAAGTATTCGCGTAGAATAAACTGTACTAAGGTTCCAAAAGTGAAAAAATGTGAAGTTAAGAACTTTGTAAAAAAAAAAAAGTATTTATGAAGAAAAAAAAACAGTAAAAGAATATGCTATTTAAAAGAAATTTATTTTGGTAATATTGACATGTTAGAGGGGTTGAATGTAAAATTATCATTGCCCTCAAACTAAAATAACACCTAGATTTTATTTACGGAATATAGGGAAGCAATTGGTGCTTTCTTAGAAAAATATATAATCATGTTTACTCCACTTGATATATAGGTTTTATTCTGGTTATATTATTTTATGTTATCGATCATCTTTTTGTTTTTCTTTTGGGGATTTTTTTTTCCTTTTTAACTGAATAGTCAAATTGTGATGATCCTTTGTGATGATGGCCTTGTACGTGACTTTGCAAGTGGTTTTCTTTTTACAAAATAAATAATGTGGAAGTGACGTGCATTCGAACCGGAACCGAATAATAATAAATTGATATAAATTGATTTAACTAAATTTAAATCGATTTAAAATCAAATTGAATAAACAAAATGTAGTCTTAAAAAATATATTACCATTAACAAAATATGTATTTTATTTAACAAAAAATAATGAATTATATACAATATAATTATATTATTGGTTTTATTATATCAAATGTTAAAATTTTAGATTAAAAATATTGGAAAAACATGAAAAATTGGACGTAGTTTGGTCCGGTCAGTTTAACCGGTTTTCAAAACATCCGAACCGAATCAAACTTGATAAACCGAACAATATCAATTTTTCAACTAAACCAGACCAAATAAATAAAAAAAATCTAATCGAACGATTGGTTTTTTAATACTATATAGTTTCCTTTAACACCAAATAAGCATAAAATAAAACCACATTAATTACTTATTGGTATTTATTCTTTACTTATATTTTCGTCTACGCTTCTTTTTTCCTTGTATACTTTAGATCTACATTTCTTCCTTCATCGTATACTTTAGTGCTACAAATATTTTCTGAACATTTTTTAGTTATACGTAATTCTATTTTTCTTTAACACGTCTCGATACTAAACACATATAAAAACTGATCGATAAACTTATTATCTTCGCATAAGATCGCATTTTTAATACATCCATTATACTTGAATTAAATGAATAAAAATACATTTTATTTTTTTAATCTAATAAATTTTTCTTCTATGCTTCGTGAAGTTCATTAACGACAACTCATTTTCTCAGCAAAAATAGAAATACAATTTTTTTGATAAAACAATACATGTACCTTAGTCCATTATTTCTAAACAAAAGCACTATTTATATATATTATTTCGTCATGGTACATATGGGAAAAAATAAAATAAAAATTATGCCAAGAAAAATACTAAACTATGAAAAAATGAATTAACCAGAATAAAACTTGCTTTGTTTTAAACAAAATTATTGTATCGACAAAATTATTAATGATTGACATGTATGGATATTTTGATTTTTCTCTCTCGGTTTGATCCGTACATCAAAACATACAATAAAAATAGCAAAACAGAAAACAACAAATAAGTAATGCATATGAATTTTCATTTATGAATATGTTACATTGTTTGTCTTGTGACATTTTTATTATCAATTATACGTAGTATAATATGAGCAAACTAAATATGAAATCTTTAATATCTTACCCTTTAGAATCCTTTCGAAAAAAATTTTGTTCTTTGAATTTTATCCATATATCAAAAATCATAATAGAAATATATCAAACTACAAAATTGACAAATATACCATAGTTTATGACATTTTTAGTTATTAATTATAAATAATATAAACATTTTTATTAGCTTTCGAAGAAGAATTTTCGAGACAAATACATTAGTCAGAGTAATGCATGTAAAGTATCAAGAAGTCATATATGACGTCCCTCAAATTTCCCCAAACACTGTTTGTATCACAAATTAACAATTAATTAATATGATAATTAAAAAAAAAACATCTCATTCACGATTCATTGATATATGATTAATGTATATATGAATTAATAATTCTTAATCAATATTAATTAACCGTTAATGAAATATATTTTTGTTAATTATCATGTTAATTAATTGTTAATTGGTAATATAGAGGATGTTGGAGAGAATTGGAATGGCATGGTATAATTATTCAAGTATCTATTACATAGCAAGCCACAATGAATCCCTAATGTTATTAAATGTGCTTCCATTTAACACAACTAGACCCCATCCCCTCCCCCCCCATGACCCATACTACTACTGACTTCATTTTTATCAGAGATTCAAGAATCATATCATACCTCAACATTTCTCCCCTCCCAATGCCCCTTCTTTTTTCATCTCTCATAATTCCCTCTTCTTAAATAATATATAACACAAATCAAATTAAATCCTCCAAACACATTCACCAATTCATCTCTCTCTCTCTCTCTCTCTCTCTCTCTCTCTCTCTCTATCTCAATGAAGAGGCCATCATCAAGCATCTCGGACCCATTATCAGGTATCAACAAAAACCCTTCACTCTCTCTCTAAATTCCTTTAATTTTCGTTAATTTTCTCACACAATTTCATTGTTACTAACAGACGAGATCAACCCAACAGAAGACGTATTTCCCTGCAACGACGAACTAGAAACCGAACTAGACGACGATCAGTGCACCAACGCGACCGCAAGTCTCTCTTCGTCGGAGAAGAAGCGCCGTCTCGGCGTGGACCAGGTGCGTGCACTGGAGAGACACTTCGAGGTAGAGAACAAGTTGGACCCGGACCGAAAGACCCGACTCGCCATGGACCTCGGTCTCCAACCGAGACAGGTGGCAATTTGGTTCCAGAACCGGCGAGCCCGGTCGAAGACCAAGAACCTCGAGAAGGATTTTAACGCGCTTAAGAGCCGTTACGATGATCTTTTGGTTGAATGTGAGTCGTTACGCCGCGACAAGGATGATCTCACTGATCAGGTAATTAATTATCTTAATTTGTGAATTTTGAAGTTTGTAATAAATGAGACTAATTTGTGTTTGCTATATTTATTTCAGATTAGAGAACTTCAATCAAAATTAGAGAACTCTAAAACAGGGGTGGTGAAGTTGGAGATGAACACCTCGATGTTCTACCGAGACGGAGCTTCGGACAGCGACTCGAGCATCGTGTTTAACGACGAGAACTTGGACCGATGCTTGATCGATACGTACCCGACAAATTTCCCATGCAAGGGTTTTTTGGAAGAAAGTTTTGATCTTCCTAATGAGGAACAAGAGTTCGGTACCGGTGCTTGTACCGGTTACTTTCCTCACGAACCGATATCGGACTTGTCCCCTTGGAATGGGTCGGATAAATGGGTGGATTGAGAAGTAAAGTAATTTGGATAAGAACATGGTTGTTGGTCTTTCTCTTTGGAGTCTAATCTCTATCTTCCTATCTCTCTACAGTGTAAGAAAATGAGAGAGAGTGAGAGGGAGAGAAAGGGACTTGCAAAAAGAGTTTGTTTAATTAATTAATTAAATAGAGAAGAATAAATTTGCCTTATTTGTATGTAGAGTTTGCTTAATTAATCTTAGGAATTTCCTTGATTAGGGTTGGAAAGAAGGGGGCTATTTCAATTCATGTGTCATTGTAATTTGTCAGCCAATTAGGTTAATTAATGTCTCAATTATTATATGAAAAATTATACTTGTCCCCTCTAAATCCTCCAGAAAGCTTGATGTGTTGGCAAAGAAACATTTAATACGTTTGATAATAGTAAATTTTACATTTTAGGTTTACCAGGTGGCTGGTAAATCTAACTTATTTATTTTATTATATTTTAATTAAATTTCACACGTTTCACATGTGGTAAATGGTGAATCATCCATTTGGTCAAATTTAATGTTATTGCCAACACATCAATTGTGCTAGAGGATTCTAACGGGATGTCTATCACCACTCTTATTATATTAGCAAGTTGTTTTATTCTTTTGTAGTTTAGATATATTATGCAAAGCGTTTAAAATAGAATTGTTTTGTAAATAATGTTTTTTATTACTATTTTGTTTGCAAGTGCAAGAAATGACAATGTCATTTAAGTTGGCATTTTTTTAATTCATTAGTTCAATTAATAAATATTAAACTATCATTCAAAATGTGGAATACAAATTATAATTTGATTGGTATTTTGAAACGTATTTCGTCAATTTGTTTTACCAAAACACTGTATTTATATACAAATAAAAATTCCTTTCTTGCAAATTATAAATAAAGCACATCTAATGAAACTACAAATCTACAATAGATATATAAATATACGCCTCAGAAGAGACATCAAAATAGAGGATTTTAAAATTCGGTGCCCTGATTCTGCCAAGATTTGATTCTTTGCATATGCACAAAATGAAAGTGACAAGGAGTTATTGAATCAATATTTTATATGAAAATATTATCCATTATGTTAAATAAGAAAATCAATGTAAATTACACAAATTCTGTATGTGTATATATTTATTATAGTTAATTGTTATTTTCTTGAGCCGGCAAAACATGACTCATCCGAAAAACAACTCGACCCATCCGAACTGAAAATAATGAAAATCGACGACCCGAATCCGTAACTTGACCAAATGACTCGAAACTCACATACCGAAATCGAGTGAGCCGAATTCATAATCGAACCGAAAGCCGAACAAACCGAAATCCTAACAAATCAAAACCCAAGCTACTCGAAACCCGAACTAAATCGAGACCATAATGGCTCGTTTGAACGACCCGTGATCATAATAATTTGTGACTAAAATAATATGTTGTATGATTGATCCATAACAAGAATGACTTACAATATGAATGACCCGACTATGAACTTGGATAACTCGAAAACTAAAATCGATCTATTATCATAGTTTGAGCGTGACTTTAATCCTAGCGTGGCTCCGAACAGTACTTAGAGCTGGCAAAGATGATCCGAACCCGAAAGACCGATCCGAGTAACCTGAAGTCCGACCCGACTTGATTAAAAATAATTTAAAAAAATCAAACAACCCGACTCGGACCGACCCAGGACTAAATAACCCGAACCCGAAATCAGATGTTTTATATGGTACTCGAGCTTGACCCGATCCGAAACCGAGTAATCCGAGACCCGAATATAACCCGAATCCAATGGTTGATTCAAATTTTATAGTTTGGAATTTTAGTTATTATTTGTGTCCGAAACTGAAATCAATTCAAATCCGATATAACCTGAACCCGAAAAATCTGACCCAAACACTTAATTTAACCCGAAAAAAACCTAGTAAAAGTAAAATCCGAATACAACCCGACCTGATCCGAATTAAGTTCACCCAAAATAATCCGGACATAAAAGTGATCCGAATCCGAAAATATCCACCCGATTATAACCCGATCCACCTGATTTGCCACCTCGGTCTGAAGATCAACCCGAATGACCCGAGAATTAAACGTCTCGGAAATTGAAACCACAATGACTCAAATTATTTTTTTCGAAATCCGAAGAATTCGAGAACCGAACATCTGAAAAACGAACGATCCGAAAATCGTTAAAACATGAAACCGAGTTATCTGAAAACAAAACAAAAATATGCGACCCGAATGACTTGCAAACCGGAATGATCCGAACCCGGTCCGATCAGACCAATTGTCACCTCTACTATTTCCTCTCCTTTTTGGCACACTCATCTGGAATTATGGGCCAGGAAATTGCTATTCTGTAAATTACAAACATACTTAAATTACACTTCTTTTTAGTTTTTAGTATGAACATACGTAAATTGCTTATAAAAACTTTGAGAAGCTATCACTTATCATTATGTGGGGCCCAATTTAAGAATATAAATTATTTTTCCATATTATAATGAACACAAATATTATATGACGTAGGCACATTACTTAAGCTTTTAATAAAAAACAAAAAAAAAACTAGGCTTCAACAGCCAAGTTGCAGCTGTTTTTGCATTAGATTATACGATCTTTACATTTGAAGAATCTCGCTTAGCTAAGCTTAAGTATGCAAAACATAAATATATAGTTTTTCTCTAATTAAAAATTCTATATGGCCTTGCTAGTCGACAAGTAATCCTCATGGAATAAACTCATCTCCAGCCATGCTTGCACCGGAGATCTCAAATAATTACAAGAATGAGTTCAGTTCTTAATCTCAATGGAGATGATTTTACATTTTGAATGCGTATATGTTTGTTTTATATTCAATTGATGTGACACCAATGATATTATTAGTCCTAATTGGCCTGCCAAGTTGCATCCTTTTTTTATTGTTTAAGCAATAAATATTAAATCATGATTAAACCCTAGCACAAATAGCTACAATTTTGGGGTGTAATTAATTCTATTAGCACTACACTAACACCAAAAAGAAAAAAAAAAAGTTAGCATCTTGGATCATGTATTTGGGATATATTTCTTGTCTTGTTCCAATTTCATCAAAGAAGCCTACATGCAAATACTAGGTTTCTAGGTTTTGATGCTTATTTACCAAATTGTGATTAATTAATATAAATTGGAACTTTTTTCAAAAACCCCAACTTTTATTTGTACTAGCATTGCCCCCGCGCAATTGCGCGGGGCTGTTCGGGTTTATAAGTAATGTAGTTGAAAAAAATTGTTGTTCATTTTGTGTATGTGACTTTCTTTTTGTAATCATTATTATATGTGTAATTTAGTGTGTTGTGTGCGAGTGAAATTTTGTAGCAAAAATCGTTTGAAAATTTTAAGAGCCGGATTTCTTGAATAATTCAAACGGTTATTGCTAAAAAAATTATCTATATTTTATACTTCATAAGTAAAATAAGGAAAAAGAACGAATGAGTCGTCATGAAATTTATTCAGAACATAATAGTTCAGAAAACATTGCTGAAAAAAAGAGTGTTTTTAATTTCACAAATCTTTAATTTCGCTACATATTTAGTACAAATATTTTTCGTCCTTTGTGTGGTCAGCCAACAACAAATTTTGACGATGTCATCGCTAACCGTTTCGTTCGAATCTTTAATTTAAATTATGTCATGATTATTCGCACATCCATGATTTGGTATATTTTTAACCCCCTAATTTTTTTTGGATATTATAAAAAATTCTCTATCTTTTCGTAAACTCCCAAAAAAAAAACTCTTTACCAAACTTTTATTTTAAAATACTCCTTATGGATGATATTAATTTTTTTTTTCCAAAATACCCTCCAAATCTCATATGTAATAATTAAAACTTATTTTTGTTATTTTTTATTAATTTTAAGAAAATTCATAAACACTTCTTAACACGTAGTGATTTAAAAAAAATTTAATTATTACATATTTTGTTTATATAATTTTAATATTACATTCTTTATTCATAAAAAAACTAATATTAAATGATAATAAATAAACACCTTACAAATATATTCATAGAAAATATCTATTTAAACATCTATTTTTTATTTTAGTTTTCTTTTTATGTATTTTTTAATAGTTTTGTGATATTTTATTTTTAAATATTTGCAAGATGTTCTTTTATTAATATTGTTCAACTTATTATAATTTTATTTTAGTTTTTCAAGAAAAATAATAAAGGACAAAAATGTAAATTTTAAAACTTCGGAGGACAAAAATGCAAATATAAAGGACCAAAATGTGAAAAAAGGACAAAAATATGATTTTTTTTAAAAAATATGACCAAACTGGACTAAAATATAAATTTCAAAACTTCGAAGGACCAAAATGCAAATATAAAGGACCAAAATGAGGAAAAAAGGACCAAAATGTAAATTTTTTTCGAAAAAAGGACCAATTTGTAAATAAAAAAGGACCAAAATGTAAAATTTTTTTGAAAAAAGGACCAATTTGTAAATCTAAAAGGACCGAAAAGTGATAAAAAAAGACCAAAATGTAATTTGTTTTAAAAAACAGGACCAATTTGAGGCCCCTGGACCAAAATGTGAATATTAAAATTTCGAAGGACCAAAATGCAAATATAAAGGACCAAAATGTAAAAAAGAAGGACCAAAATGTAATTTTGTTTTTAAAAAAAGGACTAATTTGTAAATAAAAAAGGACCAAAATGTAAAAAAAATATTTATTTTTACAAATAGACCCCTGGTGACGTGGCTGCCTGGACTTAAATGTAAATTTCAAAACTTCGAAGGGCCAAAATGCAAATATAAAGGACCAAAATTTAAAAAAAAGGACCCCAATGTAATTTTTTTTCGAAAAAAGGACCAGAATGCAAATATAAAGGACCGAAATGTGATAAAGAAGGACCAAAATGTAATTTTTTTTTAAAAACAGGACCAATTTGAGGCCCCTGGACCAAAATGTGAATATTAAAACTTCGAAAGACCAAAATGCAAATATAAAGGACCAAAATGTAAACAAAAAGGACCAAAATGTAATTTTGTTTTTTAAAAAAGGACCAATTTGTAAATCAAAAAGGACCAAAATGTAAAATAAAAGGACCAAAATGTAATTGTTTTTCGAAAAAAGGACCAAAATGCAAATATAAAGGACCGAAATGTGATAAAGAAGGACCAAAATGTAATTTTTTTTTAAAAAAGGACCAATTTGAGGCCCCTGGACCAAAATGTGAATATTAAAACTTCGAAGGACCAAAATGCAAATATAAAGGACCAAAATGTAAAAAAAAGGACCAAAATGTAATTTGTTTTTTAAAAAAAGGACCAATTTGTAAATAAAAAAGGACCAAAATGTAAACAAAAAGGACCAAAATGTAATTGTTTTTCGAAAAAAGGACCAAAATGCAAATATAAAGGACCGAAATGTGATAAAGAAGGACCAAAATGTAATTTTTTTAAAAAACAGGACCAATTTGAGGCCCTTGGACCAAAATGTGAATATTAAAACTTCGAAGGACCAAAATGCAAATATAAAGGACCAAAATGTAAAAAAAAAGGACCAAAATGTAAATTTTTTTTAAAAAAAGGACCTATTTGTAAATAAAAAAGGACCAAAATGTAAAAAAAATATTTTTTTTTACAAATAGGCCCCTGGTGACGTGGCTGCACCAGGAGGCAGCAAATCCCCTTGCATTAGTATATAGATAGATAGATTTGAAGAAACCACTAACTTTAGTTGCATATCATGAGTATATTTATCCATAAAATAGTTCATTGGATTTAAAGTTAGTTTTAACACTTGTAGCAGGGGATCAAAAAGTTTAACCTGTAAATATTTATAAAATTTTAATTGATAGGAATGTAATATTGTTTATAGGTAAATTTAATATGTTTTTCATTAAAAAAAGCAAATTTTATAAGATTCTTTAAAGCACAATATGATTATAAAGATTGGAGATGGCAAATAAGGTGGCATGTTTCCTTCCCTCCACACATTATTTTTAAATTTTGCACCCTTTTTAAAGATGCTTTTAGGGTTTGTAAAGAATTTGGAATTTTGCACGAAGAAGATTATTTTTTAGCTTAAGCTATAATAAGAATCTTTCTATTGTTATCAATAATTATAATTTACAATTGCCCCCTCCTTATTTGGACGAATTAAACTATAAACCAAAGTGTAGGATAAACATTGCATTGCTCTCATATGGATAGTGGGGAATTGTCAAATTGGTTTAATTTATAAACTAGGCAAGAATATTGGGTTCTTAGATATGTGATCAAAATTTATTAGTTTTTTCCAAAAGATTATGTAGATACTTCACTTGACAATAAAATACCACCATGAAAAGAAAAGAGTTTTCTGCATTAAGAAATTTCTTAATGGTTCAGCACTATAAAAGACTGATAGAACCTTTTAATTAAACTAATTACTACTTGTCAAATAGACATTAAAATAAGGCATATTTCCGTTTTAGGTTAATATTTGATGCACCATTTTCAAACTATAGCTAATTAATAGGCTTATAAATTATAAATCATCTCCAGTTCTTCTCAACAGGACTTCAACTATTGCAGTAAATAAATGAAGATCTCCATCAAAAACTGGAGAGGAATTACAATTTTCTCTTTGTATTTTCTTGATCATATCATCAATGTTTTAAAGAAGAAAGAGACTGCAAATACAAGTCCCCATCAATTAATGTGGACTTTGGATTATTTGCTAACCAATATTGATATATTTTAATGAATATATAGTAAAAAATTGGTGCAGCTTTAGAAATATTCTAGTTTTCACTGTTTTACTACTGGAGACAAAAGACTTGTCATGATTGTAAATCTGCAATGCTTGTGCAGTTAAATTTTAATCGAAAGTGGCATACAAATATGAAATAATCTATGTTGAGATTTCTGAGCATGTAGACTGTAGTACAACAATGTTATGTGCCTAATTGTACTGGTGGAACTGTATAAATTGATTTCTTTTGTGGACATGAATGGATGGTGCCAACAAAGATGCGGATACTTCAAAAATACAGAAGTATCCTGATGATACGGATATCCGATACGGATACGGGTACGATACGACTCGGATATGTATCGAATACGTCACGTGACGTATCTGATTATTTTAATATTTATTTTTTCGGATACGGCGGAAATACGACAGGATAGATACGGCTTAGATACTTCTAGAATACGGCTATGATACTCCACTTAGGATACTTCGGTCAATTATATATTTCGGTCCATAATATTTTTAAATAAATTATATATGATACTTTTAAGATAATTTTAGATTACTTGTATGATACTTCTAGAATAATTTTAAGATATTTTTATGATTTTGTATTGTTTAGTTGATTTTATTTATTGTCAAGATATTTAATTTAAAAATGTTATTTATTTATTTTATTAATTATATATTATATAAATATATTAAAATAATAATTATATAACCTCGTATCCGTGATTTTTGAAAATTGTGGTATCGGTCTGCAACATAGCTTGTCATGACTGTAAATCTGCAATGCTTATGCAGTTAAATTTGAATGGAAAGAGGCATGCAAATAATCAATGTTGAGATTTGTATTTTGTGAGCATGTAGTACAACAATGTGTGTGCCTAATTGTACTGGTGGGACTGTTTAAAGCCGCAAGGATATTAATTATTAAATTCGATACAGTTTTCTTTTGTGGACATGAATGGAGGGGGCCAACAAAAGACTTGAAATGAAGGTGACAAACACCTAACTTCATCGACCAAAACGACTTCTCTTTTCTTATCCATCTACATCTATTAATTGGCTGTTTTTTTTTTTCTATAGAAGAATTAAGACCTTTTTTCTTGTAAAACAGGTGTTTATTTTGGGCTAGAAGTAGCCCAAATTTGTTCATATTTGAGTTTGGATTTAAACCTAGATAAGTTTATTCGGGAAGAAAACATTTGTGGGCTGCCATAGAAATTTGAATACTTGAATACAACTCATCTATTAGACTGTTGCTTTTGTATGATTTTGGAAAATCACTTAAATTTTAGTAGGCTTTAGACACAATTCATATTCATAATATAATTGTGAAAAGTATATTATATCATAATTTCACATATACCTCTCAATAATATAAATTTCATGAATATCTTTGCAAAACCTTTCAAATATCATGGATACCCTTATAAACCCTTCAAATATCGTGAGTACTCCTATAAAATCATTAAAATATCACGTATATCCCTATTATTTCAATAAAAACCATAAATGTCCTTCTCATTATTAATATATCAATTACCTAATTTTGAAAATTATTTTTCTATGATTATGAATAATTTTTGCCCTTAAATAATATTTAAAACCATACAAACAAATCAGATATTATCAATTATATCTCATGATTTTCTTCCAAAACTCATTACTGAAATCAATATTTTTTCAAAATTTCAAGTAACTATTATATTTAGGGAAATTTTTAAAAAACCCCCTACCTTTTTTCAATATTCTAAAAAACCCCCTCACTTTTGAGAAACTCCAAAAAACCCCCTAAAAGCAAATTTTTCTTTCAAAAAACCCCCTTGAGGTGTTAATTTTTTTTTTGGGACCAAAATACCCCTCTAGTTTTATAAAATGCATTTTTGCTAATAATCTTTAGTATTTTTTTAATTTAAAAATTCATAAAAATTTCATAATTAATTAATTATATATTAAGTCCTATAATTATATATCAGTTTATATATTTGCAAAATCATACATCGTTTGACCTATAATTTATTTAACGACTAACAAATAATAAAAGTATAAATAATAACAAATGAATTTACTTTTATATGAATGATACATTAGATCATCTATTTAGAATCAGATTTTTTGCCGATACGTGCACATGTTATGGGATGAAATTAAATCGTATTTAATCACTTTCGCCAATCTGTCTGACGAAAGTAAAAAAAATTGACAGACTATTTAGCGAAAGTGCTAGCTCTGAAATTCAAACATAATAGTGTTAATTTTAAAATAAAAAATACTAAACATTATTAAGAAAAATTGTATTTTATAAAATTAGAAGGGTATTTTGGTCAAAATAAAATTTTCTCCTCAAAAGAGTTAACTTTAACACCTATAGGGGGTTTTTTGAAAGAAAAGTTTGTTTTTACAGGATTTTTGGAGTTTCTCAAAAGTGAGGGGTTTTTCGAATATTGAAAAAAGTTTGGGGGTTTTTTGAAATTTTTCCAAAAATAAATTGCTTGGAAGATAATTTGATAATTAAGAAAATATAACACTTAGTATTTAATTAGTTTAAAGAAAAAAGATGTAAGGGTAAAATGGGAATTAACAAAATTTAAAATCTCAAAGTTAATGGTAGGGGGGGTCTTTACAAAGAGAAGTTTGGAATAGGGTTTTTTTTGGAGATTCAAAGAAGTTAGGGGGTTTTTTAAAATATCAAGAAAAGATAGGGGGTTTTTTAAAAATTCCCCTTATATTTATATAGGGCTAAAATCGGAAAATATTTCGGACGAAAAAACTAACAAATTTTGAATTAAAAGTTCAATTTAGGAGTATCCATGATATTTGAAGAGCTTTATAGGGATATTTATGAAATTTCATGTTTTTTAATGGTAAATGTGCAATTATGATATTTTGTAAAGGCACACATAAAATTATGCCTTAAATTTATTCAATATGATTTTTTTTACTGTTAACAATAGTTTTGTAGGGGCACACATGAAATGATGGAATTTTTCAAAAACCACTAAAAAACATGAAAACCCCACTAACCTTTTAGATTCCCTGGAAAAAAAAACCTATATAATTTTTTTGTTTCCTTCAAAACCCCTTACATTTTTATATTTCCTAAAAAATTCCTTAATTTTTTGTTATGTTTTGAATGATGACCATTATGCTCTCATAATTTTATTTTATAAATCCCCATAATTTAATAAATAGTACATAGCTATTCAAATATTATATAAAAAATACAAAAATACAATAATTGTTGAAAAATATCTAACATTAATTTTCAATATATATTAATTTTGATAATAATTTTTCAATTTATTCAACATATTTGTACAAAACAAATATTGGAAAAAATTTGTGCTAAAATAATATTTATTTCCTTCATTTATTCAATTAACATACTACAAATTAAAATCAAGATTTTAATTTATAAATTCCCATTATTTTTCCAACATATTTGTTCTAAATAATTTTGATAATAAATATAAATTATAATTGTTGTTTAAGTTAAATTTTAATTTGCTCCATTTATATAAATACATAATACAAATAAATTATGGGTTTTAATTTGTTGTTTCTTGTTAATATTTAGAAAAATTATGGGTTTTCGGGGGAAGCAAAAAATACAAAAAAATTATGTGAGAATCTAAAAAATTGGAAGATTTTTCATAATTCCAAAAATTAATTCAAGGGATTTTGAACATTCTCCTTGTAAATGGAATGGAAAACTTAAAATGGACAAGTCGATTATGAGTCACATCACAATAACACGTGTGTGTGTGCACTTGTTGCTTTTGTCCAAAGTCTCCTGATATCACTCTCTTTGTCTCCAATTAATATATCATAATTACCCTACATGTTAAATTATGGAGTATATGCTAATTAATTATGTGCCATATGATAATTAAACATGTCAAATTTTCATGTTTATTCTGGTATTCATACAGAGAATGTTTTGGTGAAATCACGGGGCAAGGTAAAATTCCTTCCAAGAATCTCCCTTTTTTATTTGAAGAGAAAAAAAATGAAGTAGCCAATAATATAAGTGAAAAAGAAAAATTCAAAGCAAAGTAAATTAAAAGAAAGATACCTGATGTTGATGCACACGTGTGCACCAGTTTGCCTATTTTCGCCGTCCAAAATAATAGTCTACAAGCAAGGATTAATATTATTCAAACCGGAATCATTGTTTAGTACTCAACTTGGCTCAATTTTTTCTCCATTTGAGCATAAAACTAGAGATGTAATTTTGTGTTCAACTTAAATTTACATAAATAAATATTGGAACATTCTACTTTGTCCTCCCAATTTCGCCATCATTTTAGTGATGACATCATCCAACTCAATTAACATCTTAATTAACAAAGTGAATTAACGATTAATACGTAATAAATAAAAAAATAATATGTCATCAGAGTCTCCGCCAATTAACCATTAATTATAAATACTTTAAAATTAAAATTTATGAATTAATCGTTAATTATAATCAACAATTAGATGTTAATTATTCATGATGATATCACGAAAGTAATGAGGAAATTGTAAGGCAATGTAGTAGAAAACCTCATAAATATTAGTCAAATAAGACTAAAAAATATTTTTTAGAAATTATTTCAAAATTCACATTATGATTGTAGTTTGTATTATTTTCTAATTCTAATTTGTCAATGCAACAATTATACTTGTATTATCCTGATTTAAAAAAAGAGTTATACTTGTATTATCAAGAAGTCTATACCGATTTTAAATTGTTTGTCTGGAATTATTATTTTCCAAAGAACAGCTAATTTAATTAATGCTTATTATATTGGATTTTTTATATGCATTTATGAAGAAGATATTGCGTATTAGTTACGAAAAATAGCTTACTAACTTTATAGGTTAAATTAAAGATCTTATATAAATAGTTTAGATGCAAATATAATACATATTTATAAGTCAATTCAATTAAATAATAAATTAAATCGCTAATTGAATCAATTGGATGGCTAAACAACCCACTTAACCATCATTTGCCACCTATCAAGACTAATTTTTGATGTTATGGAGACTGAATATATAACCCCGGCCAGAGATGACGTCTCATCTCAAGGGTTGGTTCATTCTAATCTTAAATATTTGTGTGATGATATGAAACCGCCTTAAAATCCCTCGATGACGTGGCCGGCAATTTAGCGTATAAATACAACGTTAAATAAATGATAAATAATAAATGAATTAATAGATTCAGATGAATATTTATTAAAAGAATATGTAATAAATTTAATATATTTTTTATTAGCTAAAATATATAACCTATTTTATTTTAATATAATTTATTTATTGTTTATTAAATTTATTATTAATTGTCAACACGTAAATTAACATAAATTATTTAAAAAAAAACGAATATATTTTTCTAAATATTTTTGTTAATAATAACTAAATAATGATGTGGCATGCACTAATTGAACAATAATTATATATTGGAATTACAACATGTCTTCCAAATCCACACCAAACGGCTTTGACATCAATCCCAAAAATATATAATTAGAATAATTAACAATGTAATTAACTTATAATTAACAAGTATCAAGTAATTAACAATTAATCAGTACGTGTTAATTAACATACATATTAATTAATTGTAATACGTTAATTGTACGTTGATTTTATTATTAATTCTTCCAATTAATCATTCTTTAAATTCGCATCAAGGTCGTTCGACGTCGTTAAAGGACACCACATCAAACCTCATAATTATACGCATCACCTACCTAAAAACTCTCACGCAAAACTCACATCTTAATTACCGAAATTTCCATGGATTAATTACCGAAATTTCCGATAATACTAATTCACAAAACTTCCAAACTAAAATATGTGAGCAACTTGGAGATATTTAGTTGAGTTGTGCATATATTTATTGATATTTTTAACTATAAAAAAGATGGGAGCTCATTAAAAAAACACAGCTAATTAACCACACAAATCTACGCGTTTAACATATCCCTATCTAGCCATAAAACAAACAAAAATATTTACCAAATATCTAGCAGCAATCAATTACGCCTAATTTCTTCTTTTTGACTCGTTCAACCTCTCGCATCAATTGGCAAAGCAAACTTCCCTCTCCTCCCTCCCCTTTATTTATCCATTCATTTCATTCAAACCCTAAAAACCATTTTGAAGAAGAAATAAAAATAAAATAAAAAAGAATATGAAAAGATCTGATTGGGAAGACAGATGCAAGAGACATCCAGACTACCGATTATCGAAAGGAGTTTGCCCTAATTGTTTACGCGAAAAATTAACTCATCTCTCCGCATCTTCCTCGGCTACGAATACCACGCACGCCTCGTCCGGTTCTACGGATAATTCTCTCTATTCGTCGAATTCCAATCTTTCCCCCGGCCAAGCTGCCGCATCACCGCCTCCTCCGATCACGACATCGAAGGAAATTCAAAATCCGAACCTTAATTCGGAGGCGCTGCAAAAAAGCAGGTCTTTGGCTTTCGAGATAAAGGAGGAGCGAGAAGCGGAGATTATCGAGAAGAAGAAGGATAGGAAGAAGAAGAAGAAGAAGAAGATCGAGAGGTTTTTCTCGAGAATTATTCACGGTCGCGATCATCGTAAGAAGGAGAAAGAAGATGGAACTGGTCACGAACACGGACACGATTTGTTTCCTTCGAAAACCATGAAAGAGAAATCTTCTACCAAGTGGGTATTCTGATTTTTTATGTTCCGGATGTGTGTGATTTTAATTAGAAATATAGGGTGGGGGGAAATATATTTGAGAAATAATTATGAAATTAATTTGATAGGCGATGATGATACTTCTATTTTTGTGAATATGTTTTTAATTTGATAATGTTTGTGATACTTTAATTAGGGCTCGAATTCGATGATGATTTTTGGATACTTCGGTCTTTGCGTAAACTATTTGTAAAGATATAATTAGAATTGATCATGAAATTTAGGGCTTGATGATATTGGAAAATATTTTGTAATCTCAATTTTTTCAACTCAAGGTTCAGAAGTCTTATTATTATATTTCAATAATTAAAAAACACAACGAATCTAACTGAAGAAAATCTACTTTCCAGATATAACAATGTGGAAGGCAAAACAAACACACTAAAAGGACAAATTAAGGGATTAGTTAATTTCAATTCCATGGCTCAACAATTTGACTATTTAATTTATTACATGAGTTAATATCTAACGTGCCTTCCAAATTCCAATCCCAATTATATGATAATCAAAAGAGGCATTATGGTAGGAATTGGTACGAAATTCGTAGCAATTGGTACACAATTACGAGGAATTGTGACAAAAGTTTGCTGGAATTGGGTACCAATTTTGGAGGAAACGGGACAAAAATATTATGGAAATGATATACAAGACAACAAAAAAACGTACATGTGGAATGAGACACATTACCAAATAATGACGTGGAAATCCCACCAAATAAACAAATATTATTGACCTGTGTTTTCAATTAATTAACTGGGAATTCTTAGCTTTAGACATCGATGTGATTATAAAGAAATATATTAATATTAAAATGTTTTGGCATCCCTGCACCCAGAAAAGTATAAAGATAGAAAAAAGAAAGGATTGATGGAATCCAGTACAATCGAAAGAGATGTGTATACAATATTAAAATTAGTGCTTGCAAAAAGTAAACCAAAATAGCATAATGTTTTCATGAAAGAAAAGAATTTGTTTAAAAAAAGGCCTCATCTTCATTTTGTAAGTCGAATTAATCAAGTTGTATTGCAAAAAAAAAAATGAATTCTTACAAAAGAAGTGGAGATGCGGGGTATCGATCCCCGTACCTCTCGCATGCTAAGCGAGCGCTCTACCATCTGAGCTACATCCCCTTTCTTGTAACAACTAAACTCTTGATAAGTAATAAACAGTAATTATTAATTTGATCAAAATCACACATTAACATAGTAGTAGATAAATAATAACAAACATTACAGCCAACATCCGGCTTGCAAAAAGTTGAAACCAAGAAATGAAGTGTTTTTACTTTTTAGCTATCAAGGCATAAATAATGAGGAACTCTATGATTAGTTTTATCTAATCTTTCCTTCTTCAAAAAATAAAATAAAATTAAACTCCAAATTGTAGGAATTATTTATTACTTGTGGAAGCTTTTCCATCGAAGAAACCCCTCGAGCTTCTTCTTTATCGCGTCCCATTTCTTATTTTTCACCATAAGACGCGTAGGCGTATCGGGCCCTTTGCTATATCCCTCTCCGAATGCAATTCCGGTATTCTTTTCGGGCTCTTTGTCCTTTTTGTCCTGATCAAATACGCCGAACGAGTCGCCGAATGAATATCGCCTCGCATTTCGCCCGTGCGGTCCTAGCGGAGATGGAGACTTCAACAAATTCTTTTTGTTAACCCTAGCATTCTCACTCGACATTGCCTTAGGCGGCAATCTTGGCAATTCGCCCTCGAATTTTATCGCACTTTTGTTCAAGTCCGTACACGATATAGCATCGATCATGTTCTGTAGCTGCTTAACACTATTTAGGGCCGCAGCTTCGCAAACTTTAAGCGATTCGAGTTCTTGCTTCATACATTGCACGGCATTTTCTTTTTCTTTTAACGAGTCTTTGAGTTCCCTGTTTTCTTTTCGAGCAATTTCTAGGGATTCTTTTGTAACCGTAGCCTCGTTTACGGCTTGTTTGAGTATGTCTCTCAACATGGATACTTCTCGCCTCGCGCTTTTTTGCGACTCGATTATATCTTTGTTTTCTTCTTTCACAGCAACCATCTTCTCTTCGCATAAAGAAACACATTTCAAGAAACCGTTTTCTTTCTCTCGCCAAGAAAGGGATGATTCTTCCGCCTCGTTCTTCAGTCTCTTCGACTCGTGCTTTGCAATTCGAAGCTCTTCATCCTTTTTTCTTAACATTGTTCTCAAATTATCATTTTCCTTGAGTTGAGCACCGATGGGTTTTGATTCCAATACCTTTATAGTCTCCTTGAGAGTTTTGATCTCGAGTTTGGATTCTTCTAGATCAATCTTGGTTTGTTCGAATTTTTTGGTTTGCGCTTTTAAGGATTCGAGCATTTTTAATTCCGATTCTTTCACCTTCTCCAATTCTTGCTCTAAGTTTTGGAACTTGTTTTTTGAAGTACCGTACATGTTTCTCTCTGAATAGGTTCGAAAATATCTGATTCTTTGGAGTTCTCCTTGTGCTCGAGTTCTCTCTCTCCTCTATTCGATTAGTTCCTCTTGGAGATTTTTAGTTGACGCTGCGTCGCTAAAATTTAAGCATTTTTAGTGAAGTCACACAAAACTTCAAATTAGAAAATTAACAAAAAGTCACAACCTAGCTAGCTAAGTAACCTTCTTCAATGGTCCGTAATTTCGACCAATCTAAACTAATTTTAAGTTTGATTTTTCATGAGAAAGAGAATGGAAAAGAAGACGAAAGCTAATTTTGATTTTGTTACGTTATAATAGCATGGCTTCTAAACATAGGGGCAATGCTAAAGCTGGCTATTCGTTTAACAAGATAATAGAAAATATGCTTAATTACTATTTGAAACCTAAATTATGCAAACCATATATCTGTATCATAATTCATATTTTTTAAAAAGGCCCAAGAATTTCCATACATTTCAGGAACAACTTTATTGTGACATGCAAAATTGAAAACAACAATCATATCTTTTGAATTTGTTACATGCTTTTATTAGAATAATAATTAATATCTTTATTTGTCTACCCAAATAATGCATCTAAGGCTTTTTCCTTCGAGAAGCAAATCAAAAGCCTTGTTTATTTCGTGTAGATTTATCTCATGTGTTATGAACTTGTCAAGCTCTAGCTCCTGAAAAATTTGAAACATATACAGGTGTAGTGTTTTAACAAAATATTGTTGATGTATGGAAATTTTGCAAATATACCTTGTTGAGATATTTATTTACTAGAATTGGAATGTCATTTTTCGCTTTGATCCCTCCAAATAATGAGCCCATTATGCACTTGCCATTTAACAGATCATACGGTTCTATACTCAAAGGGGTTCCATGCATTTCAACCCCTAAAATTATAGTCTTTCCCCAGCCCTAAATAGTTAAGGTGATTTATTATGGATATACATGATATTTGAGATTTTTACAGGGGTACACATGAATAATTGCGCCTTAATACTAACCATTATTTATTTTTTTCTCAAAAATTCACCATAATTTATACAATACAAAAATAAAAGAGACCTTGCGAGAGCTTTTGTAGGCTTGATTCATTAATGATGCTAAACCAATGCACTCGAAACAATAATCAGCACCACCTTTGGTCATCTCAATAATCACCTTTCATAAACCAAAAAATTGATTGGATTCAAAACTCCCATGATATTTGGTATTAAAAATAATAATTTTGTAGATTGGAATTCTATGTTAAAAGCATGATAAAAAATTAATTAACCTCGCTAGCCGATCTCTCACCGAGATCATTCGGGTTAATGAAGTCTGTCAAGCCAAACATTTTTCCTGAAAAATCACAAGAAATTAGTCACAAAATATTCAAATTTTGGCAAATTCTTTTAACTCTCCACAAAATTGTTAATTGAGAAATTGATTACCAAGCTCAAATTTGTCTGGGTTTAAATCCACACCAATAATTTTCGAGGCTCCTCGTACCCGGCATTCTTCTGCCACCTGAATATAGTTAATTTATATTACAATAAAATTAGCCCCATTAAATGGTAATTAGTAATTCATTCATCAGTGAAAAAATTAGTGTAGATTAACTACCAAACTTAAATTCATGTTATATATATATATATATATATATATATATATATATATATATATATATATATATATACCGCTAAACCAACTGAACCGAGACCGAAAATTGCAACGGTGGATCCAGCCTCGACATGTGCCAGCTTCCATACAGCGCCGATCCCTATGCTCCGATTAATGAAATCACGAACAATTTACAAATTATAAATAAACTTTGTGGTCTATTAAACGAAACAACTAACCAAAAAAAAAAGATATATCATATAAAACAAATCTACATGACATGCTTTCATAATATTAATTTTTCTGGTACCTGTAGAAATGCCGCAGCTGAGTAAGCAGGCTTTATCAGGCGGCATCAACGGGTTCATCTTGGTGACTTGAGTGACATCGACAACGGTATATTCGCTAAAGCTCGATATGCCGAGACAGTTGTAAATTGGTTCGCCACTTAAATCTGTAAATCTAGTCGTCCCGTCTCGAGGCATGGCGTGGTGGACATGAAATGGCACATTCGAACAAATATTACTACCTGTGTTATTAATTAATATTAACGAACAATATTATTGCAATTCATAAGTTCGGGTTATAACTCATAACCAACCTCGATCTGAGGTGCAGTCGATACAATCACTGCATTGTGGTAGAAAAACTGGAATGACGAAATCGCCAACATTGAAATCGTCTACGTGTTCCCCTACACTCTCCACCGTCCTGCAATAATTACCAATTTATTACAATGCAAATTATATAAATACAATTGAATAATTGTTAATTACCCAACGGCTTCGTGACCGTAAATCCGAGGATGAAAACTCATCGGACCTTTCATTCGCCAAAACGTGACATCACTATGACAGAGAGATGTACAAATTATCTTTATTCTGACCTCGTACGCTTTCGGCGCCGCAACCACCACCTCCTCTATTCGCAGCGGTTCTCCCGCCTCCCTGCTAACCGCCGCTACAATCAAATAACCATTATAATCATACTTCCTAATTAAATTTTATATAAGGCATGATCTTTATATATCATGATATATAATTGAGACTTGTACCTTTACAATGGAGAGCTTTTGGGTAACTCGAAGCCATGTGTGTGGATTGGTTTGAGTTGTGTGAGTGAGAAGGAGAGAAGAATTTTTATGAACTTGATTAAGTGTTTTTCTTGATGGTGTTCTTTGTATGTGTCTTGTGACTCTTGTCCTTTTTCTCTTTTTGAGGATACAAGAACACAGAATCTTGATACTTGTATATTGAAATTTACTTGCAATAATACGTTATTAAAGAACTGCAAGTAGAGCTGATCATTATTGACCCTTTTTCACATGGACCAATAAACAATAAGTCGACCCACACTATCCACTAACTAGGCTTATACGTTATAACCAAACTTAATTATACTAATCAGACTTCAATCAATCTTCAAGGATTTCGCATATCTCTATATATCAACAAAAGTACATTTTATTCGAACTTAATTCTTTTGAAGTGGTAGTAGGTGATTTGTCCTGTCTTTTACAAAGCCACGAGGCTACCTACTACTAATACAGTAGTCATGTACGTCCCTTAATATTTTTTCCTCAAAGTTTTAATGACATAAATATGATTTAATATCTTCAAAATTAACACATAAATATATAATTTAATATCTTAATTTATAATTTAATTATCTTAATTTATGATTGAACATCCAATTAAAATGTTAAATCATAAATTAATATGTTAATTTTTAACGTGTTAAATCATATTCACGTCATCAAAGTTCTAAAGGAAGAGGTGTGCATATGTTCGATATTTTCCTACATTTAAATAGAAAAATAGAAGACAAAATCTTTTTTAAACCGACATGCCCATAATTACACAACATTCAAAACAGATGGACGGACAGAAGGGGGGTCGGTCGTGATAGAGAAGTTTGAGACGTAGGTCTTGTCTTTCAAATTATTTTTAACTGGACTTGTTTGGCAGCTTGAAATTAAGAGTGGATTTTACTGCCCCCTCCATCTATTGATAAAATAACATTTTGTCATTTAATTTTAAAAGTGTTATTAAAGAAATATGTAATAAAAAAGGTAAACATAACTTGTTTAACACGTAAGTATGTATTAAATGAGTATATGTTAAACGATGTTATAATAAACAAGTGAATGAATTCGATTTAACACATAAAATATTCGAGTTTAATGCCTGTCTTTGTATTATTTACTTGATTTCATTAATTGTTAACATGTCAAGTAGTGTGGGAAAATTTATACGGGACAAGTATGGAAAATATATTTTATTTCGCCAAACAACGATTTAGAAAAAAAGTGAAATAAACATATGAAAATATTGTTTAACTCTATTACTTGGGACTCGGAGAGGTGAAACAGAGGAATTTTTCTTTTCTTTTCAAACAAATAAATATTAACATAACTCTTATCTTCCACTTTTCTGCTTCAACGAATGACTATCATTGAAATAAAATGATAATTTTTCTTTCACTATTTTGTTATTTCATGTATTTCATGTATTTACGAACGAGCCAATATACTCATAATCTAGTTTATTGAGTGTTTGATAGAACAAATAATATGTTGTGAAATTTTTTGGATTCAAGTCTCATTGTCTGGATGTAGGACAAACGATGCTTCTCCATTATTCATTTTCTTATGTGTTTATGAACGACTACATTGTATTTCATCCAAGCGATTTAACATGAAATTAACCATATTTCCCATCATGCGTCTTCTAGTCATTTTTTGTCAAGTTATCGACGGTTAAATTTAAGGAGTTTCTATCATACACCATTTTGATAAAAGAATAATTTGGATATTAATATTATTAGCATGTATTACTTATTACTCTTCTCCGTAGATTTTAGAAAATGTTCACCCTATTTTATTCTTACTGTTTATTCTGTCTCACCTCCTCCTCTCCAGCTCGGCCTCCCCTCTCTCTCTCTGTCCTCCTCTCTGACGATCTCGTCCCCTTCTCCTTCTCCTCGGAGAGCATCATGGAATACAATGTATCAATCAAACTTTGAAATCAAATCGAATATTTATTTATTTTATAAGTACCAATTGTTTCGTCCTTATTCAATTTTTTGTTCAATTAATTGGTATATCATGAAAATCGATTTCTTTGTTTAACCAATTTCGCTTGAGTATTAAAGAATCAACTCTATCATGCATTGATCGAACATGTCATAAGCCAAACCTTGAAGTTGAAATTTTTGCTAAAACTTTGCATACAAGTGTCGTAATAAGATCGAAGCTCAGTTTTATTTGTTCAATTCTTATTTTTGCCAATTTTAAAAAAAATCATGCAAATTTTTTTCTCTCGATGGTACCTGTTCTGAAAAAGTAACATTTACTTTTTGTAAGAAATAACATTTCTAAACTATTTTCCTATATTATTATTGTGATTGATGTACATATTAATATGAAATATGATTGTAGTATTGAGTATTTAATATACATTATATGTATAATTAAAATAGATATCTCAAATATTCCATGACTAATTTATAATTTATAATTGACTAATTATTTATTTCAGCAAGAAGAATTAGAAGTATTCTATGTAATCACATAGTTGGCAACAATGAATTGCTAATCTAGAGAAAAAATATATGAATACATATCATAAAAGAATAATAAGATCACTAATGGTGCCATAAATGTCTAAATTCTTAACGGGTATGTTTTTGCTAAAATTTTGCATGCAAATCTCGTAAAAATATCGAAGCACAGTTTTGTTTGTTCAAATCTTAACGGGTCTGTTTTTGCAAATTTGCAAAAAAAAAAAAAAAAAAATCATGTAAATTTCTCTTCCTGGACTGTACAAGTTACAAAAAAATTGTAAGTTTTTGTCGAGATTTTTTTTTCATGCCAATTGTTTCTGGATTGTAGCGTATTCACGCTTTTCACACTAATCCCTTGTTTGATTTGAGGGATTAGATGGGATAGGATTTCAATATCCGGGATAAGTCTAAAATCCCTTGTTTGATTTGAGAGATTAGATGTGATAGATTTTCTTGTCCATGTATTTTGTACTCCCACTAAAAAAATGGTATTTCAAATACATGGATATAGCTATCCATGTATTTCATTATAATATTATTTCTTCAAATTATATTTATGAATAATAATTATATTATATTTATATTATATTATATTATACAATAATAATATTATATTTATATTATATACTATCATATAATGTAATATAAGATAATAAAATTTAAAACAATATAAAATATAAAATAATATAATATAAAAATATAATATAATATAATATAATATAACATAAAATATTATAATATTATATTATATAATATAGTATAGTATACTATAATATAGTATAAAATAAAATAAAATAATATAATATAATACAATATAATATAATATAAAACAATATAATATAATATAATATAATATAATATAGTATCATATAGTATAGTATAATATAATATAATGTAATGTAATATAATATAAACCAATATAATATAATATAAAACAATATAATATAATATAATATAATATAATATAATATAGTATCATATAGTATAGTATAATATAATATAATATAAAACAATATAATATTCAACAATATAATATAATATAAAGCAATATAATATATAATATATAACAATATAATATAAAATAATATCATATCATTTCATTTAATATAATATAATTAAAAAATATATATAAAATAATATCATATAGTATAATATAATATAATATAATATAATATTAAATAATATTATTTAAAGCAATAGAATATAGAATATAAAACAATATGATATAATATTATATGATATAATATTATATTATATCATATAATATTATATTATATTATATTATATCATATTATATCATATCGCATAATAATATAATATAATATATAATATAGTATAAATCAATATAATATGATATAATACAGTATAATATAATAGAATATAATGTAAAACAATATAATATAATATAATATAATAAGAGATTAAATATTAAAATATTAAAATCCTGTATTTTGCACCAAGAATCAAACAAAGAATTTCATATACATAATTTCAAAATACAACAAATCAAACAGCTCACATGGATTACCAAATACATGGATAGTGATATACATGTATTTCACATATCCATGTATAGCAAAATCCCTCAAATCAAACATGCCCGTAAATCCTTTTCGTGCTTTTTTTTATACACGTCAGTAGTGTGTCCAAGTACCAGGACAACAACAATAACCAGTGATTGTACCAGTATCGAGACAGCAAGAAGCACATTTTCGTAATCGTTGTCGATTCGGCATATAATTTCAATTTGGTCCAGATAATTAAGAGTATTTCTGAATCTGCCGGGTCGGTACCGGTTTGACCTACACTACAACAGATCTGCACATCAGCGACGGTAAAAACCGTCGCTGATACTCCCAAAAACCGTCGCTGAAAGTTTTACCGACGGCATCCCGTCGCTGATCTCCCGTCGCTGAAAGGGGCATCGCTAATGTCACTTTTTCCGACGGGCCGTCGCTGATGTCACTTTTTCCGACGGTTGTTCTTCTTCGGCGGGCCGTCGCAGAACCCTTCTCCGGCGGGCCGTCGCTGAAAGTATTAAATATTAATAAATTTATATAATTAATATTAATATTAACAAATAATAAATTTATTTTAATAATTATAATATTAACAAATAATTAAATAATATTAAATTTGTAATATTAATATTTTAATATTAAGAATATAAATAAATAATTAAATAATATTAAATTTATATAATTAATATAAAGATAAATAAATAAATAATAATAAATTTATTTTAATAATTATAATATTAATAAATAATTAAATAATATTAAATTTGTATTAAACAACAATCCAGCGACGGGCAATTAAACAAATACAAACAATCCAAATGAAACCACGACAATTCAAATAAATAAGCCACGACAACCCAACTACAATCCCCAAATACAACAATCCGAATACGACAATCCACAAATACAACAATCCAAATACAACAATCAAATAAACTCTCTCTAATTCTCATTCAAATTATCACCATCGAAACCTCCAAGAAAATCATTTGCCGGACCTAAATTCGACGGTCGGGTCGATGTCTCCTGAATTTAATGAATTGTTATATGAAACTATACTACTATAATAATTATATATTTTTTATTTAACATATACATACATTCGATGGTCGGGTCGATGTGTCCTGATTCTGCTGCGACATATTCGCCATGAACATCTGTGGGAAAGGAGACCGCAGTACATTCTGAAAATCCGAACCTGAATTCTGGAGGGGAGGAGACGACAACATGCCGGGATTCTGAAAACCATCGTAACCTCCTTGACCTCCTGATCCCATGCCGAACCCCGATCCCTTTTCCAAACATTTGTACATAAAAAGTAAGATACATGAAAATAAATTATATTTTTTCTTATTGTACATATAGTTTTTTACCTGTGGCCAAAATTGACGAGGAAAGAACATATTCTGCTGAGATCCGTCCAAACCTCCTAATCCTCCCGATCCCGTCGATCTGGATCCCGAACCCTGTCCCTTGTGAATAAAATAAATATATATCATTTTCTTCCGAAATTTAAAAAACATTATTAATTGAAATACCTACTTACCTGCTGGAGAAAAGGACGCTGACAAAACATGTTCTGCTGCTGTGTGAACTGCGAAAACGTGGAATACATGGTCTCCATCATCGCACGTTTAGCCTCCTCCATCTTTTTATTCATTTCCTCTTCTCGCTTGCGACTTTCCTCCTCAATTTGCCGCCTAAACATCTCGAATCTATCATTTTCTTCCGAATCGCGACATGCTGAAGTTGCGTTCTGACACGAGGGAGAAGACCATGTCGATGAGACAGGAGTAGACGCCAAAGCCGGATCAATCACAGAATCTATCGTATAGAAACGTCCGTGCGATCTCCCTCCTGACACCTGAACAAACGTCGATGAGGGAGAAATTCTAACATTGAAAATAATTGAAATTAAGAAAATGAATTCGGGAAAATAATTTAGAATAACAACACTGCCAAAGATTTCTTCAGAGCGTTTGAAATACTACTGAGATGTCGAAATAACAATGGCTCGAAGAATTCGTTAGAAATTAGTTAATCCGACATAAAATCATTCCATTCCAAAACTCAACCATAACGGAAAGATTGGTATTAAGTGAAAGAATTGGGGAAAAAATTGGAACAACACTACCGAAAATTTCTTTAGAATATATGACATACTATTGAGAAGTTGAAATAATAATATCTCCGAAGATTAATTATATGAAATACTATAAACTAAAAATTTGTTTGGATGGAGTACAAATTTGTAATACGAAATAATAACATAATATATTTCAAAAAAATTTCTTAATTTTGATTATATTAAGCATTCAATATTAATTTATTCATACAAAAAAATAATATATATTTTTGTTTCAATATCATACAAAGTTACAAAATAAGTAATCATACTAAGATATAAGATCATATTATATTATTTTTTAAATCATAATTTTAAATTACTTATATTTTTTTGTATTCATACTAAACAAAATTAATTAAATTTTGAAATAGCCATATTAGAATTTTAAATATATGTTATAAATTTCATCAACATATTAAAAATAAATTTAATATAATTTAATACATATTATTTTTATTATTTTTATATTTTTGGTAATAAAAAATATATTAAAAATTTCATAACTCAACATTATATAACCATAAATTATAATCGCAACAAATAAAGTACTACATCCAAACAACAATTAAAACCTAAATCTAAACCTAATATTTTTCTACCCTATTTCCAAATAACTCTAAAATCCTAAATACAAACTAAGATATTTATATTTTTTTCACACACACAATATCAACAAATCAATTTTAAAAATTGAACTTTATTAACCTTGGTCCGGAGTTGTTTAATTAATTCGTCAAAAAGTGCAGAATCCAAGTTTCCTAAAAATAATAACAATTTATTAAACAAATTTCAAAAAACGTAATGAACATATTTAAAATAATAGATTTTATAATTAATTCAAAACAGATTTTAAAAAAATTAGATTTAAAAAAATCCCAATTTAAAATACTTACAAAATTTAAAACATATTTTAAACAGATTTAAAATTCCAAAAATAAATAGTTATTTAAACCTAAAAATCCAGATTTAAAATCAACGCAAATTAAACTACAACATATTCAAACAGATTTAACCTAATTAAACATAAAAATCTATACTAAACCTAATTAAACATATTTAAACCTAGAAATATAGATTTAACCTAACATAATTAAACCTAACTTATTTAAACTACAACAGATTTAAAATTTAAAACAGCTTTAAACCTACAACAAATTTAAACCTAACTTAATTAAACCTAAAGTTTAAAACAGATTCAAAAACCGCACATTCAAAAACCTAATTAAACTAAAAGTTTAGAACAGATTAAACTTAATTAACCTAATTATTAAACCACAAAATCTATACTAAACCTAATCAAACCTATTTAAACCTAGAAATACAGATTTAACGAAACTTAATTAAACCTAACTTAATTAAACTACAACAGATTTAAAATTTAAAACAGATTTCAACCTACAACAAATTTAAACCTAACTTAATTAAACCAAAAGTTTAAAACATATTCAAAAACCGCCCATTCAAAAACCTAATTAAACTAAAAGCTTAGAACAGATTAAACCTAATTAACCTAATTAAACCTATATAAACCTACAAATACAAATTCAAAAAATCCGAGAGAGATGAAAATACCTTCAACCAAGAGTTAAGCCAGAGAGATTTAAGCCGAGAGAATTAAGCCGAGAGAATGAAGCCTTCCAAAACTCTGATTCAACAAAAAAAAAATTAAATTAAACTAAAAGCTTAGAACAGATTAAACCTAATTAAACCTAAAAATCTATACTAAACCTAATTAAACCTATTTAAACCTACAAATACAAATTCAAAAAATGCGAGAGATGAAAATACCTTCAACCAATAGTTAAGCCAGAGAGATTTAAGCCGAGAGACAACAGCCGAGAGAATGAAGCCTTCCAAAAATTTGATTCAAAAAAAAAAATTAAATTAAATCTGATTAAAAAAAAAAAACCAAACCTACATTAAAAAATAATTGTAAAATAAACAGACTTAAAATTCAGACCAGAAACAAAACTAGACGTAAAAAAAAGATTTAAAACCGACCAGAAAAAATCAACTCAACAAAAACAAAATTAAAACCGACCATAAAAAATGAAGAAATACATACCTTCAATATCAGACCAGAAACGAGGACGAGGAGCAGGAGGAGGACCAGAAAGAGGAGGAGGACGGGGCCTGGGCAAAGGAGGAAGAAGAGGGGCGCTGGGGTGGGGTGGGCTTGGCTGGGCGAAGGGGGGAAGAGGGGGAGACAGGGGGCTGGGCGATGGGGGAAGAGGAGAGAAGTGAGGGAAAAAGAAAGATAAGTCTGGCTGGGGGTATATATATAAATCTTAAATCCTATCACCGACGGCCCGCCGCTGAGCATCACCGACGGGGCCGCTGAACATCACCGACGGGTTTATCTTCTCCGACGGGCCGACGGTGGGCTTCTGCGACGGGTTTTGGTTCTCCGACGGGCCGACGGTGGACTTCTGCGACGGTATATATGGGCCGACGGGCCGACGGTGACGTTTTTGAATTCTGACGGTTTTTTGAATACATCTGCGACGGGATTTTTATCACCGATGGGCCGCCACTGAACATCACCGACGGCTTTATCTTCACCGACGGGCCGACGATGGGCTTCTGCGACGGGTTTTGGTTCTCCGACGGGCCGACGGTGGACTTCTGCGACGGGTTTAGATCTTCCGACGGGCCGTCGTAATTTGCGATGGGCCGTCGGAAAAGAAAACCGTCGGAAATACTGTTTTAGCTACGGCCCGTCGGTGAAAGTGACTTATATTTGCGACGGCCCATCGATGAAAATAGGGTCCCGTCGCTGAAAAGCCCAGCTGTTGTAGTGCTAGTATTAAGTTTCTGTTTTTTTTTAGAAAATTATTGTAGTTTCCTGTAAATCGTCGATAATCGTAGTATGGAGGAGTTGTTCGAACATAATAAAAATTATTTTTATTTTTGTCCCTGGATTGTCCTTGAATTGTTCTAGTTCTGAAAATTTTCTTTTTTCTTTTTTCCTGGACTGATCCGAATTATTTTTGCATGCAAACCTTAGAACAAAGTGTAGCACAAATTAATTTTTGTTGATTTTGTTTCGGCACGTGAAGATAACTGTAGTATTGAAGAGTTTCTCGAACAAAATAAAATCGTCGAGATGACGTTTACGTCCTTTGAAGAGGTGGTAAGGTTCTACTATGATTATGCAAAGAACAAAGGGTTCAGTGTACGAAGGGATACGATTAAAACAAGCGTAATTGAAGATGTAGTATGCTTTTGTCGTTTTCGTTGTTGTCGTGCCGGATTTTGCTCATCGGTATATTTGAATGGTGGAAAAAGCAAAGAAATTGGGGTTTGTTAAGAAAAATATGTATAATTTTTCGGCTAAACGGAAGCAGTCAGTAACTATTCATGGAGATGCCGAATGTGTTTTGAAGTGCATGAAAGAAAGAAAGGAGATTGACGTGGAGTTCATTTTTTATTACAAGACTGACGATGACATGTGCTTCATAGCTATAATATTCCGGTTTGATTCTCAGTCTAGGATTAACTATCATATGAGTGGCTTATGTCTACCTTGTTAGCTACAATGTACAAAACTCATTCCAAATCCGTAATATCCGATGAGTGTCCTTCCATGGACAAAGCTATTCAAAATATATTACCATGAATGGCTTACTGTCTATGTTCTTAGTATATAGAGCAGAATATTGAAGGAAATACAGTTTCAGGATCAACCGTAAAAGTGTACACAAGGATAAACTAATGTAAGCGTACATTCGTGGTCATATCTTTCAGTAGGAAAGTCCAATTTGAATGGTTCAAATTGGGTTAGATAGATAATAAGATTATCTACAACCTTCATGTAGAAATATATTTCATATGAACGAAGTATCATTGTCGTTTCTATGAAATACCGAAAGAGTGCAACAGTATGACATACAGTTAGTAAAACAGTCATATCTTTTGCATAAGAACTCCAATCGGGCCAGGCCAAATTAGGATGAGTAGATAATAAGATTATCTACAACTTTCGTGTATATTGATTTTCTTTCAGAGGAATTTACCAATTTCGTATGGACATAATACTGAACAGGTTCATGCAGTTTTCTGTGTGAAAGAGTGTATATTGGATATACATGTCTTTTTGCCCATCCTAATCCTATATGATATAAATAGGATAATTCTCTCTCATCCCTTATGTTTTTATTCAGTCCAATCATTCAGAATATTCAGAATATTCTAGAATTATAGAGAGACATTTTTCTAGAGAGTTAAAGGGTGTAAAGAGAGAGAACCGAGAAAAATAGTTTTCCGGTATAGAGAATCAATCGATCAAGCAAGTTCGTCGGTGCATCGTCTAGGCAGTTGCACCCGCGACCGACGAACTCCGTCTCACGGTGGATACAAGTAGAGGAGCGACACTTGTCGCTCTTTGGTTGTGATCAACTCGAGGTAGAGAGAGGACGGTTAACGAACGGTGAAAGACGCGTGGTGTGGGACGCGCGGATTGTCACCAACGTGACAGGAGAAAAAAGACTAGTAATCAACCCGTTGTGTGCAATCAATTTTGCACTGGTATGAATCTAATCTTCTTATTTGCATCGTACCCTTCGAAGTCATGGCGTGATCTTGGATTAAGGGAACCGGACCGGGCCTACATATCTGCTGCGCGGGTCCGGGGACGGAAAGAATTCCCAACAAATATGATGCGTCATCTCCATCACTAAATTTCGAAGGTTTCAGGACATTATTTTGCAATAACAGTTCCGATTCAAAAGTTTTTGAGAGTGGGTGGGATGGTTACATCGCAACGAGTAAATAATTAAGGAATAATGAATGGTTGAGATGTATAAGTCGAAGGAGCGGTGGGCACTTGCAATCTTGCAAAATAAGTTGTTGTTCGAAATCAACAACGCAAAGGAACGAGGATCTTAATGCGAGGCCGCACATGCATCTTGATGGAGGTAAGCATTAAATTGATCTTGTCACGCACTATGAACATGGTTTGTCTCATATCCGTCAAAATGAGACAATTCTGATGCTTCTAATTCCATTCCTGTTGTCGAAACAAAGTTTGTGGGTTTAAAAAAATGTATTGCGCGAATTTATACACAAGTAATGTTTTCTTTTATCCAAATAGAATTTTTCCTCTCAAAGAATTATGAGGTTGATGGTATGCGTTAAGATTGAGCGAGAATGTTGAAAAAAGATAATTGTGGAGTGTGTTGGTGAGGGCACAATTGAGAGTATGAAGTGTATGTGTATGAAATTAGATTCTGATAAAATACCTTGTTGTCACATATTGAGAGTGTTAATTGAGAGGGACGTAAATGTAATTCATGAGTGTTGTGTGTGGGAAAGGTGGACTAAAGATCTTGTTTACCGTCGTCGAAAGTACGTCCATTTGTTCGGTGGTCTAAGCTAGTCCATGATGGAACGAATTTTTCATTGTTTGGTATTTCTAATCCAAAAGTAATGATATGCAACGGTGCGCAAAGAAAAGAATGAAATCCTTCTTAGAGGCGGGCAAGACGGGGAAGACGAGATGCATACATTGTCGACAATTCGGGAATAACATCTAGACGTGTTCGAAGGTTCGAAAAGACGCTTGGTATAATGTAGTGTTTAAAAACTACTATAGAATCTTTTGAGTGTACTCATTGTGATTTGTATTTTTTATTAAAAAATATGCATGGAAATAATTTATGAATTTAATAAGCTACCAAATAATTCATTTCAGAAGATAATATTTTTCGAAAGAATACTCTCATAATTATTGGATAATGAAATAAAATTTTCCTGGATAAAAATATCACTTCATGGAAACAATATTTTCTAGAATATTCTTTAATTTATTTGATTCCATTAAAATCAATTGTGCAACCATCTTCAGTGACTCCATATGTTCCTGAAAATTAGAAACGCACAAATGTCAAATTAATTTATTTTACCAAATAAGAAAATTATAAGAAACAAATTGTGTAAAAAAAATATTTGAGCAAAATTGCATCTTGGTTTTGTACAGTCACAAAATTGTATGTATATTATTGTAAATATGTCACATGGATGTGAATCTTTTGAAGAGAATAGTGGCATTACATCCCCGCGTAGTGGAATGGGAGACGTGATGTCCTTCCCGTAATCCAAAATCATGCCATCTCTCCGAGAGTCGACTGCGGTAGAAGGATAGACCAATACCTCATGAAATTGATCACGATCGAAGGGTTGGTGGTTTTCTTCTACTTTTCTTCTTTGTGCCTTCAGTCCGGAGACTTATCGTGCGTCCCACACCCACACGTCTTTCATCGTCTTGTCGTGTGTTTGGTTGTCTTCGTGTGTCCCACGCCCACACTTCTTTATAGCCTCCTTGTCAGATTACTTCTCCGGGTTTATCACAAACGAAGAGTTACAAGTGTGAACTCCTCTACTCGTATCCACCGTGAGTTGTAGTCTCTCGATCACACACACAACTGCCTAGACGAAACATGTGTGAACTTAATTGACTCGTTTGACTATTATCTCTAATTGAGAAAACAGTTTTTCTCATTTTTCTATTTCTTTCTTTGTTTGCACTCTTTGAATAAGTGAATGATCTCAACATGTTAGGACTCTTAGATGAGAGAGAAAATACTTCACAGGATACGGCTTGATTTTTGAAGTATCCGCGCACCATAGCTTATAACGCATCAATATGTGTACTTCAATAACAACAATACAAATTTAAAATCGAAATAATTGAGTAATACATATAAGTAAATAACTAAAAAATAATAAACATTTATTTAATTGATAGTTATTTTTGTAATACCAAGAATTTAACAATATTTTCTGTCAAAAATATAAAATATATTAAATTTATAAACTATAATTAATAAAATAATAAAATATTATATATAATATGACGTATCATTTTTTTTTTAAACAGTTGTGTCGTCGTATTCGTATCGTGTTGGATACATAATTGTGTCCTGTATCCATATCCGCGCAACACAAATTTTATATCTTGTATGAGAACAGAGATTATCCAAACCGAATAGGGATGTGTGCAAGAATATTAGTTTGGTCCTGATAAACTACCTGCTTAAGAAACAAGTGACGACGTCAGCCTAAGAATATTAGTTTGGCCCAGTGTAGTTCCTTAATTTAGCCTATTAACTATTTAATGAACATTTTGCATAGGGAAATTATACCATGCCCCTGAAAATCCCCCCACCAATGCCGATTGAATCATCCTACGTCAGGGCATGGTGTTAATTGGTGAACCCCACTTTACACTCAAATATGTCACTCAATTAATGCAGCTTTGTATTAATAGTTAATTGTAACTCAATTAACAATCAAATAAGGGGTATTCCAATTAACGAAATAATAATTTCAAAAATACAATTAATTAACAATATGATTAATAATTAGAATTATATATCTAAACTAAAAACACAATTAATATATATAATTAACAAATATATAATAATTTAAGTAATAAATATATCAATTGGCAAAATGTTAGATAAAAAACATATCAATTAACCAAAAAAAGTTCGAAACAGTCGAGAATATAATTAATAATTAACATTCATTTTCAATTGACAATTAACTTTAAATTAGGAAATTTTATAGTCCATTAGTTACATTAAACCATCAATTAATCATCAACTCTTTTTTTAAATAAGTATAAATATTTAAATACAATTTACAAACAAACTGCTAATCGAAGCAAAAAAATCCAAAAACGAAATTACAATCTCGGCGAGTCCAAAGCTCAGCTCTTACAATCTGAAATCGAGTTCAATTAACCCAAAAAAAAAATGCAAATCGAAGCTCCCCTGCCAATTAGCACCCCTAAAGACAAATCTGGATGCGAAGCTCGCCTAGAGTTTATGCGTCGTTAAGGGTGTGGCATCGGGATGTCGGGTCTATGCATCGTTAATCAGAGCTCCACGAATCAAACCATGATCCTTGCATTAACTCCCAGCAAATTGGAATCCCTGCATTAACCACGAATCAAACCAGAAATGTCGTTAATCCGAGCCCCCCCAGCAAATCACCGCATTCACAATCAATCCATCACCGCAACCACAACGGCATTCACAGTCAATCTTGTACCGATCCTCGCCACAATTGAAGCCAGAACTCGATCCCTGCATTAACTAGCCAGAACTCGTACCAATAATCCCTGCATTAACACTGTTATTAACAATTAACATACAAATTAAGGCAAAATTAACAATTACAGAATAATCTTATAATACCTAATTTAATAATTAACTATTAATTCAAAGGTACCTTATTAATTTACAACAAATAATATTGTACTTAATTTCAGAGCTTCTTCGAAAATTAACTATTAATTCAAATTACAACAATCAATCGATCGAGCTTCTTCGAGACTTAAATCATACCTTATTCGTCAGAGCTTCTTCGCCAGTACCTCAATCTCCTAGTTCAAATCCAATTTCCTGCATTAATAATCAATTCAAAATTAAATAATTTCCTTCTTAATTAGCAATTAATTCAATTTACCTCAAAGAGAGCTCCATTGTCGCCAGTCCCCAACCGAAAGGTACCAGTAATCCAAGCATACCAGTCCCGAATCGAAGCCGTACCAGTAATCGATGTAATAGAAGCGTCGTCTGGTACCAGTAATCGAAGCAGTACCAGTAATCCAAGCGTACCGTCTTCACAGCTCCCAGTAATCCAAGCGTCGTCGTCTCCAATTATCCAAGCGTCGTCGCCTCCAATTAACCGAAGCCTCCCTTAATCCACCACCGCCTCCCATTAATCGTCGTCTTCAAGCCGAAATTCACCGTCAATCGCCATTAATCGTCGTCTCCAATTATCCAAGCGTCGTCGCCTCCAATTAACCGAAGCTAGGGTTTCACCTCCATGAATCTTCTGGTGTGCAAACGAACGAGAGAGGAAGCACGAAGAGGCTCGCGAACGAGAAAATCGCCATTAATGGAGAGAGAGAGAGAGAGAGAGAGAGAGAGAGAGAGAGAGAGAGAGAGAGAGAGAGAGAGAGATAGAGAAGCTTTCTCGACACGGTTCGCGAGAGAGAAATGACGGGAAGAGAGAGAAGTCACGGGTATGTTATATGTATCCCTCAAAATTCTTCTTTCCATTAACCGTTAATGCGGAGAAGTTTTTTTTGGGGACTGTTTGCAGCTCCTTGGATTGATAGTCAACGTCATGCTGATTCAATCAACAATGACCGGAGGAAATTGGGGGCACCATATATGCTCTCTTTTGCATATGGACCAGTTTGGCCCTGCTTATTTTATTTAGACATGATAACAGCAATGGCTTGTGCTAAAGATAATATTTATCCATTGAAGTGGCCCCAAGAACTGGATAATTTTGCAAAATAACTATTTCGAAATTTCTACAATCCCAGAGTGAATCCTCGCTTTGCTGATTTATTTACAATATACCATTTCATACATGACTTTTGTATAGTCTCGAAAAACAAAAAGTTGTCTTGTCATGTAAAACCGGAGGCATGATAATGATTTAAATGACTTAATTCAAACGATTACTTTAGAATGAACGATTTAATTAAAGTCCAATTAACACAAAAGAAAAGATATTATCAAAATCGAACGTTCAAGATTGATATCAGAATTCGGTGGATAGTTTTTTTCTTTTAACTATTTTGTGTTCATCAATCGATCGATTCAACATACCTACGCCTCCGAAAATTCCTCACAACCAACTTGCGCTGGTTGGGTACTCTATTCAATATCTCGATTGAACAATTACAATGTTACTTGTATCGATTTACAACGCTCTAACGACATAGAACGAGTTTTACAAAATTCTAACTAGCACATTACAAACTACAAACTCAAACACTAACAATTGGTCACACGAATTGAATTCATTCGAAGTTTGTAGAAGTGAAAAGTGTAGTTCCTAAAATCGAGAATAAAAACTCAAATAGATCTCTGAAATTTCTCGCTCAAAAGCTCAAAGATTCGACAAATTGAAAAAATTAAAAAATTTCGCATACGTAGTTACTACTAACACTTCATCAAATCTTTCTCGTACCTAATTACAATTTTACATTTACTTTTAATTTGTAGTTTGTAATTTGTTAATAACAATCAAATGTGTATATTAAATAAATCATTTTCTCCAACTCCAATATTTTTTCAACTTCAACCATTCAAAACTAAATTTTAAATAAATCTCAAAATAATTATAAATTTGTGTTTATATTATTCTTGGAAAAAACATCTTTAAATTCAGTAAAAAAAAAAATATAACAATTTTAGTATTTAAATCATTGTTGCAAATAGCTTCGTTAAACGCTTCCCTTCACCAATATAGCTTATTTTATAGCCTAAATGTTGCGTGCTGCAACTTTGTAGCCCGTTACATATAAATAATATATATTTTAGATAAATTTATAAAAAATCAAATGAATTTAATTCAAAAACAAGTCACTTCCGGATTGACTCATGACGGAGTTCCATAACTAGTTTTATTCCTTTATGTCAATCTGCCCAGGCATTCAAGCTAGCACCAAGCCGGTCTCTTGGGCAGTGCATATAATCGTATTCTGAGCAATATATGGCATATACTTGGTATAGAAGGCTCGGTCATTTCTGACATTGCATGAAAAGTTATGATATCAAAATCAATTTACCCACCCCCTTATTTTGCACACATCTATATGCATTCTCATGAATCCACATCATCATTGTTTTACATCATTATTAATCATTGGATTGTGTGATGTGGCTACATCCTACACGTTACTTTCATATTTGATTTTGTAATACATATAATTTGTGTGGTCATTTGTATGTCTTATTTTGCATCATTAGATTTTGTGATATAATTTGATCTTATCCATTAATTTTTTTATTATATTTTTTGAAGATCATATTTGATGTAGTCATTTGCGAGACATTATTTTACACTAACTTTTAAGCAATCTCCTTGACCCATGTCATCTATGATATTGCCACATGTCATGTTTGATATTTTGAATCTTAACCGTATGATTAAAATCAAACGATCAATATTGAATGCACTCTCCACATGGCAAAGAATATTAAGAGTTTTGTTAAATTTTCTTTTGACACACAAAATTTATACATTTTTGTTCTTCAAAAAATCTTTATTTCTTATATTCAATAATTACTACAAATAATAACTTTCACCTCCAATTAATTGATGCATTTATATGCTTTTTATTATGAAATATTAAATTTTTTGAGTACACTTTGTCTTTGCATCTTCTATGTGAAGATATATTGTAGTATACTATATGTAAGCTAAATTATAATATTAACATCCTTTATTACTATTTCATGATACTTAAGACTTATATAATTTTATATGATGTGAACAAAATATGTGTATAATACATGAATAAACTACTATATTATTGATACTTTAAAAAACTTCATGTACATATTTAATAATATAAAATTATATGAAAACACTAAATAATGATATTATATTATTTATTTGAAAATTATATCATTTATAATATAAAAGAATTAATAATAGAAGAGATTTCAAAAACAATTTCAAACTAAAAAAATTATACATTTATGTTGTTAAAAAACATGTACATATTTAATAATTACATGTGATATTTTTCACTTCCAATAAATCAATGCTTGTGTATGTTTTTATTATAAAATATTTATTTTTTTGATATAATTGTCTTTTCATCTTCCATGTGTTTATTTCAATACTTAAACTTATATATAGTATTTTTTTGATCACCAAACTTAAGAGTTAGATACTATTATATGCATGTGAATAATATATATGCTCATAACTTATTATCATACATGAATGAATTACTATACTATTGATATTGTTAGGAGAACACCTAATATTGATATTATAATATTTATTTCAAAATTATATCATTTATAATATAAGAGATTTCAAAAACAATTTCAAACTAGAAAACTATACAGCTATCTAAGAAAATGTATTATCTACATACTTTAAAATGAATTTACAACAAATATAACACGTTCACATGACAAAACACTATGAATTTTTTTGTTAATTTTTTTTGACATACAAAAGCTATATAAATTTTTGCTTAATAAATCTTAATCTAGATATTTAATATTTCTTAAATACGACCTCTTTTGCTTCAAAATAATAAATACATGTATATGTTTTTTTAATATGAAGCATTAAATTATTTATGGTATAGATTGCATGATGTAGTTTGTCTTTTCATTTTCTTTAAGGACTACAATTCATTTCTCTTACATTTGTTATTGTATCTTTCTTTTATTCTAGAAAAGTAACCAACCATAGGATAATTCTTCGCCCATCTAAAAATGTTCTATAACAAAATATTCCTTCATACCTCTACAAATATTTCTCCAAAATTTATACTTAAATTCAAAAATATGCCCTAAATTTTTTTATATGAATACAAATTTCAGAACTCATGATTCTCATTTATTTTGCAAGATGATGGAGAAAGACTTGTCCAATGAAATAAGAAAAAAAAAACAATGCAACTAATCCAAACAATACAACCAACTTAAGGTTAAAAAAATCATACAAAATATTTCAAATTTACATTTATGATTTTCTAATACATATTACTAATTAAAAAAATCAATTTCAACACAGATTCAAATATGATGTCATCAACCTCCATAATAAGACTCGCCCGTTAATAAACTACAATTCTATTTAGATGTTATTTCTTGATCTTATAGTAGCATTTTATTTTTTATTTATGTCGATGCATATTTTTTTATTACTTTATACTACCATTTAATTTTGTTGTATGTTTTATTAGAATTTAAATAATTTTTTCGCATTATATCATATTCCAAAATAGTATAATGCATTTTGTCATCATCAAACTTAATTAAGCAAAGTAATATATATAAATTCAAACACTCAACACAATATTTATTAATTATTTGATAACGAATGATAATTCATAATTATGAATAAATTATGATAAAATAAATGAAACAAACCCGCCGCGAAGCGCGGGTAATTTCCTAGTTTTGGTTGATAAATAAACAAAACAAAAAAACTTTCTCCTAATTAGAATGAGATGTTTTGACTTGTTGAAGATGTTCGTTTTCAAATATTTTGTTAATTATTTTATAAATATCAATTTGAGATGTTTAATATAATTATTTGTTATTTTAAAGATTATTTTTATTACATATTGATTCTTAATTGTTTTATGTGCTATAAATTACATCATATTTTATAAATTACATCATATGCTATAAATTAGAAACACGCCACGGACCGTTTAACGCTATTTGTAACATTGATTTAAATTTAAGATAATCAATTCATAACTCAGCAATAACATAAGAAAAATCAAACAAAATAACTAAATTATCATCTCAGTCCAAAACCAAACGACAAGTACTATACTAGAATAACTAAAAATAATTAAGATCATACAAATTTTTCAAACTTAATGTACAATTAATATTTAGTTTTGTTAATTAAGAATAAATATTGAATAAATTTATTTTGTATTAATTACATCGATTTTAATAGTAATTTATAAGCACCACCGGCACTTGAATCATTTTCTATAGACTAGAGAAAGAAATATAGCAAAATTTATTTTCTCAAATTTTATGATTGGATTGATGAATTTTTTTTTTTCGAGGACACAGGCTAAACTTTAAAATTCAAACTGAAGAATTTGAACAAAATCTTGTTTTCTAATATGCGTCCTTTTCCACCTGAAAAGGACCAATTTTTTTAAATATTTTTTGGTCTAAATTAAGTGTGTTAACATTATAATTATGAGTATCATTTGTCTTGTTGTATGATTGCACGTTCTTTACTAGTTAGGTCGTTATATCGTTTGACAATTCCATATGTGTCCCTATAAAACAAAACATTAGAATATCATGAATAATATATAAGACTGGTAAAACTGAAAAATATCATGAATTTTTTTTATAAAATGCAAGAAATACTTTATATATCCCAACAAAAATTAAAATAATGTATACATACCCATACCCATATACCCATATAAACATGTTCCTTTGAATTTCTTTAAAAAAAAATCATTATTTTCCATTCACCTTTAAATACAAAATAAAGAATTAATGAAATTATACTGTATCACATTCACCGATACCTTTCTTCTGTCTGTGTAAAAAATCGAAGAAGGCGCACCATTTCTTCTTCTTCACCTCAATGTTCTTAACTCTCGACTCCACGACATTTGAGATCAATTCGAGATCTAGTTCTTTTTTTCCTGAGATTCTTGACATCTAAGATATACTACTCATTTCTCGGGACGACGACACGATTTATACTACGGCTTGGATGCATTACACATTAGAAGGCTGGTCATATTTGTTTTCCCGAGATCTACTTCTCTGCTTTCGAGATATACTTGTCCTTTCTCGAGTCGATATGACAGTTCTCACACGCTTGATACGGAAAACTAATTGGAGAACTGACCAGACAACGAGATTTGGACGGAAATAACAACATATCGAGTGAAGAACCGACTTCTTATCAAAGCACAAACAAGTCGTTCTTCTAATTTTACCGATGATAAAATGGTAGAGATCGGTGTTGTACGGTGATGGACGGATTGCTTCTATCGTTCGAGACAACGGTATTGTCCGTCAATAATAATTAGTCAGTCCATTTCTTTGGGATCATTGTTTTTCATCACTTTTGTTGTTATTGAATCTTGCAATTTTGTGTCGAATTTAATGGACAAAATACAACAAGACAGTTGTAGACTCATTGACAAAGATTACCTTAATAAAATATTGAAGCAAAAAAACGACATAATCACTTGCATTTTTTTTTTTATTTCTTATTATTTTTATTTACATTTTTAAATATTTCTATGTTAGGCTTAGAGTTGTTTACCATCAGTTCCTTTATCTAAATTATTATTATTCTAATATAATATTATATAATAAACTATGTTAATGAATTATTTATGTAATTTGAGAATAAAATAAAATGAAATAAAGACAGAAGGATAACTGTTAATAATTGATATATTATAAATGAAACTTAGATCCTTTGAACATTTTGAAAGGCATATAATAATATTTAGGGCGTGTTTGCTAGGTCAGTTTTGTGCAGCAGCAGGAATCTCATAGTTGCAGGAAACCAATATATGAATATCAGGAAACCATGGCAGCAGGAAAATGCAAAAACTGCAAGTGTAGGATGTTTAAAAGGTGTTTGATGAAAACCTAGGTTTGTTGTTGTTGTTGTAGGTGGTGTTGTTGTTATTATTATTATTATTTCTAAATACATTTTAAATTATTTTCAACCATTAAATTAAATAATACATACATTTATATGCAATTACCCACCACAGAGCTATTGATTCAATTATATTAAGCCATTAATATATTGAGTAATTAAATCATGTGAAAAACACAAATTAAACCATACTAATATCAAAATATCATTAATTTCTAACTACATTATTATTAGTATTAATAATTACATTATTATAATTATTAATTTTGTAAATATGTTTTTAATTATGTATTATTTTTAATTATTACCACCACCACCACCAACAACAACAATAACAACAACAATAATAATAATAAATTATTATTATCATTCTAACTACATTTTTAATTATGTATTAATTTGATATTATTATTATTATTATTATTATTATTATTATTGTAGTATTTTTCTTCTTCTCCTTTATTATTATTACAATAATGATTTCTTGTTACACATTATTATTATTATTAATCTTTGCAATTGACATGTAAATATAGGAGTAGTTAAATATCTGATTTTGAATACGAATACAAATATTGTATTCAATTCTGATTTCGAACACGGATACGTTATTCGATATACGATTTCGAATACGGATACGTTATCCGATATCCGATTTCAAATACGAGGTGTCCGATATCTGATACGTATATAATATCCGATATCAAATTTCAAATTAACCTTAAATAAAATAAGCAACCAATTAATAATTGACCATTTTAAACAATTACTAAAATTAAATGTGTGAAACCATGGTTCCTATCCAAAAATCTTGTCTGGTCAACGTTTTGAAAAGCTAATCTAAATGGTAGTTTTGTCTCGAATTTTGTGCATTCCCATCCAAACCATGGGCTCAAAAATGAGCTCCGGACACCCTTTTTTAGAAACTCAAGCAACCTAGCTTTTCCATCAAATCTCCATGCCAAAACTCTAGGTCCGAACAGCCCCAGGGATTTTACAGGGGTATGGTGATATTTTCTTGTTCTAGAACAACACGAATGATATTTTAAATTTTTGCCAGGGTATACATAAAATTGTGTCAATAGCCGGAGGTTCCCCCAAATCGGGTCGGATTTTATAATACGAGGGAAAGATACCAAAAACCAATAACATATAAGATCCAGTCCAAGATGAATAATTCTAGTCAAAGATCTTTTTTTCTTTCTTCCTTTTGTTTGCATTTAATAAAAGTGAATAAAGATATTAACAAAATTAATCCGCCACAAAACCCCAAAAAAGTATATATTATTAACAAAAGTTAAAAAAAAAAACGTCACATGTCCTTCTCTCCATCTCTTAATTTGTCGTTTCCTCTCGAACTTGACTCCTCTAAAATAACATCATGTAGAATCCATAGAATAATTTTATTGGTTTTACTTTTAAGAGAAGGTTATTTAGTTTTTTTTATATTTTTGTTCATGAAGAACAGTGTATATATTGTAGAGGATTTTTTTTTTATTGGTCTCACGTGTTCGTCATTCCCACTTATCTTATCTGGTACACACTCAACATCATATTTTTATTTCTATTACAAAATTTAAATAAAATGCTAAACAAGTAATAAGAATTGATATATACAATTAAGCCCAAAAAAATTTGATATTTAAGAAGTTTTAACTATTATATTTGTTTTGAAATTTATGTTTGTATTTATGTGCAAACATTTTAATGTTTTATCATGAAAAACACAAATTAAATTTAATAATTAAAGTTTTAAGCACTTGTTAAGTATCTTGACAATTCTCAATTTATCATCCTGATTATCCTTTTAATGTTCAATCATTTTGTACAAATATATTTGAATCATTGCATGAATTATGAATTTTATGGAAATATTAATTATGTGTACATTTTTATGTATCGTTATATTTTTTGAATATTTATTAGTCACGTTTTTTGTGATAAATTTAGTACGGACGATAATCATAAATTTAGTAATAAATTTGAACATGTATTTTAGACAAATTCATTAAAAATAAAGAATAAATTTAAAGAGTAAAGTGGAAATCACTTTCAACTTTCATCTCCCATTTCACATTCACTTCCTGGTGAATGAAATGTCGATATCAAATAATGTAGATCTCACATATCAGATATATCTAAGAAATAATTTCGAGAATAAAATTGAAAATGATTCTAGCAACGTGAAACGCATAAATAAATCAAACCTATATGAGTACGGCGTAGCTTAACAATATATATATGGCTGCTTAATAAAATAACAAAAATGTAATATTTTGGACATTGCGAGTAAAATAATTATGAATGATATAATTCATCTATAACTAATTTCGCTTATAACCGATTATGGATTATGAAGAATGATTTTTGTTTTTTTTGTTAAACTCATATTTACAATAAACATCAATCAATATAACATTTTCAACTAGCCGGCCACGTATATTTTTTTCTTTTTCAATAGTCAGTGTTAGTTTAATATTTTGAATAATAATTATAACATATAACATAATCAATGAACTAGTTGGTTGAGTGTTTGATAAAAAATAAAAGTTTATGATTTGAATTTAGAATTTGAATTCAGGACATATGAGCCTTCTCCGTTGATTCTCAAAATAAAACATAACATACAATAGCATAAACTACTAAATATAAACAAATTAATGTCACTAACATTCAAAGCAAAACAATTTTAAAAAACGAGAATCTCAATTGTAATATTTTACAGGCCTATATTAGTAAGAAAGAAACATTAAGAGGACATGAATGCAAAAAGACCAGACTCAATTAATAACCACAAAAACCCTCCGCCATTAACATTAATCATTTCTCACACTTGGAGAAAAGAAAAAGAAAACATTAATCATTTATTTTCTCTTCTCAATCATTCTTCTTCAAGTCCTCCCCTCTTTCCTCCTCTTCAATCCCCAATGGAGAAAATTCCAGAGAATCCCCCACCTCCTCCTCCCTCCTCCGCCGACGCCGCGCCGTCTTCCACAGCCGCCCCCGCCAAACCCGAATCTAGCAACCATCAAATCCATTCTACTTTGAAATCCCTGAACAAATCGTCTTTCAAAATCTCCAAGCATTCTCGTCCGACTCCTCCGGCTCCTCTACCTATTCCCTCCAGTTCTGCGCTCTCTGAATCCTGCAGCGCCTCCATTCCTCCTGCACCGCCGCAGCCTCCGGTTTACAACATCGACAAAAACAATTTCAGAGAAATCGTTCAGAAACTCACCGGCTCTCCTGTCCCCGTTCCTGCTCCGGCTCCGGCTCCGCCACGTCACACAGCTCCGGTTCATCATCCACCACCGCAAGCCACCAGTACACCTCGTTTGCACCGAATCCGTCCTCCGCCTTTGGCAAATCTCTCGTCTCGTCCACCTCAAGTCGGGTCTCAAACAGCTCTATCTCCTCTGCCGCCATTGCCTACTGTTGGCGTCACTGCTGAATCGCCTATTTCAGCTTACATGCGCCGCTTGCATGGCGGTACCGGTACAGATCCGGTACTGCCACCATCGCCTCTAGGGTTTGGGTGCTTACCGTCCCCCCGTACGGCATACCAGATGATGATGATGTCAACGATGGGGTTGCCGACATCGCCCGGCGTGCCGCCCCTTCCTGCGCAGAGCCCAAGAGGAGAGGGAAGGTAATGGTGGACTCGGTTCCTTAATTAATTGGACGAATTCGTGATTTTTTGCATTTCGGGGGACTAGATTAGAAGATGGTTCTTTTTTTGGGGGGTTTAAGTTAAATGACATGTAGATATGAATTAAAAAAAAGGTTTATTTAATCTTATATTTGATCTAAATTGGGTTTTAAATTTAGATAAGATCTGGACAATAGAGGCTAAGAGAAAGCATTGACTTTTTGTAAATGGATCCTCTTGAAATTTGAATTTTCAAATTAGTAATATTTATGGTTTATCAATATTTTGTATTTTATTTTAAGTGAATTAAATAATTTTTTTTTTTTTAATTACATAGCTTACAATTGTAAAATTGCATAGTTTACAAATTGTGAAATTAAAAGGTTAAATTTGGATAAAATTAGGGTTTATGCTTCTTCTAGATAAGAACAATCCACAAGCTAGAGCTATTCCAAATAAAGCATGCAATCTTACACAATAATACTTGGCCATAAATATCTTCACATTATCCTGCAATAAAACATTATATCATAAATATGTATTTGTCTGTATTTAAAGCAGAGAGAGAGAGAGAGAGAGAGAGAGAGAGAGAGAGAGAGAGAGAGACTTTACATTGTGATTTGTCTCGACAAACTTATAAACCGTTCTTCCAGTCGAGGCGGTAAGTACGCAGAGAAACTAGAATGCACGAAATTTTTATTTAACATATAATCAATACATTGGCATAAATATTTTCGGTAAGTTAATCAAATATGTATTTATGAACTTACGAGTGAAGAGAGGGGAAGAAATTTGCACGAACAAAACACCACTAAGAGAAGATAAATGGAGATGACTCCAATCGAAACAATTCTCGATCCTAATTTCGTACCCATTCTAACCAGCGGAGATATTTTTCCAACTGCGAAGTCTCCCTCGATCTGGAATTTGTAGTACGCAATTAATTAGCTCGTATAAATTTTCACAAAATATCGATTCAATTATATATATCCTAAATTGTAATTTTATTTTACCTGATGGAAATGGCTACAAAATAGAATTAGAGTTGTGGTTAATCCGACGAGGAGAGAAGACGCTAAAATCGTCGCGTTTAAATTAAGCCCTGTTCCACTGATAATCTATCAAGTTAGTCCAAATCATATATGATTCATTTCATTATTAAAAGTATTTATTGTTATCAGTATTATTAACACTAATTGTACCTTGCGAAATAGAAAGAAGTGGTTGCGAAGGGCCCAAATGCCATGAAACAAAGTGGCTCACCAAGTCCTTGATAACTAAGTCTAAATGGTGGACACTGACCAAAAAAATAGCGTTAATTTTGAGTGGATTAAAGTTTGTAAAAGTCGAATATTAATATGAAAAGGTAAATATAAAGAGTGAAACCTGATAAACGTATCCACATAGGATTGCGTACGTGACCAATAAAATGAAGCGCACATCACGTGCTTGTATAAATGCCCAAATCAACCCGGAGAAACCGAGAAGAAGAGATATTATTGCCCCGATTTGTGTTTTCTTTCTACTATTCGTATTGGAAAAGTAAAAAAAGGGTCAATTTCGTAGAAGAAAGTGAAAAGTACAACTTATATGCATTTTATTTTACCTGCCAATGATGTTGACCACGGATTCTTTTTTGTTTTTATCAGCTCCAGTGTCGAAATCATAAACGTCATTACTACAAGTAATTGAAGGAAAAATATTGACATAATAAACAATGTTTATTATAATTTGTTGTAGAATATGAAACGATAGAGTAAAAGTGAAAATGAGTGTTAATTGTCATGAGTAGAGCTAATGCCATGTAACTATATAAACATGATTATGTTCCAATGTTAGAATACAGAAGCGGGTTTAAAACCATATAATTGTATTATCCATAAATAAATAATTCTGACAACTCTTTGTTCTTTCTTATTTGAAAGTGGTAGCATAGCGTTTGGTTACGACCTAGATATTAAGAACAAGAGTTTAGATATTATATCGGAAAAAAAGAAAAAAAAAAATGGAGACTAAATAGGTGAAGAAAAAAGAAGAAGAAAATGAACAAAAATAATGATGAAAAAGGAGGAAAAAACATGAAAAGAGGTGGGATGAACATGTATGTGTTGTTCGAGTTATAATCGTGGTTATGAAGATCGAAGAGTACGAGTGATGAATTTTATGCGGTTGTTATGGAAGTACTAGGTAATATTTCTTGATTGGAGGAATTAGGTTATAATTAGAGATGATATAATTAGTGATTTCATAGTTTTAATAGGATAAGCCACGATCGATTTTGGTTTAGGTTCCTCCCCCTGCGCTAGCTGCGAAGCATCCGATGATATTGTAGAAGATAATAAGCTTAATAATTATTATAATTTTGTAAAATATGAAGAGATACTATAAAATATGAAATGATATTGTAGAAGATAAAAATATGTGAAGTGTATTGATTATTTGAAAAATTATGACTACATTCAATATATTAAGAGTATGTGAAAAGGCATCATGTAATTATATGAACATGATTATGATACAATGTTAATATATATGAGAGTTTAAGATTGAGTGTGTTTTTGTAGTCCATAAAGAAATAATTTTGAAACTCTTTACTCTTTTCTTTCATAAAAAAAAGAGTATTTGTTCTCATAAAAGAAAACTAAATGGTAATTAATGTTTGTGAATTTTAATTACCTTAAATTGAGCCAAGTGATGACAAGAATTGACGATGCTAAGAGCACGAAATATTGTTTCGCAGAGAATAATCCTGTTTCGTAGTAAGCTGCGCCGGCACCGACCTGTTCAATTTTTTTTTTATTTTTTTGCCAAGTTTAGATTTTTCTATTTTCTAATTTTCCAAATTTAGGAGTTAGGACTGAAATTTGGAAATCTATAAAACTTACAGCGAGAGGAATTAGAGCAACAGAATAAATGGGTAGTTTTATAGCTCTCCATAGCAAGGTTGCTCGAGAAATCTCATCACCCGACGGGTCCAGTGAGGATTTCGGAGACGAATATATTCTAGACCCGTTGCGCCTCTGCTTGTCGACATTGAGAGCTTTTGGTCGCTTCGATGGATGTGAACATGATTTGATTTTGGAAGGGGAAGGAGGCGAGAGGAGAAGCGGGAAGAGGGGAAGGAGTGAGAGGGACATTAATGGCGGTTTGTTCAGTGAAGCAATTCATCGAACAGGTGGTGGACAATTGAGTTGTTTTCCTTTGGATAAGGCGGGTGCTTATTGGAGTTTGGAGTTTGGACTTTGGATGTGTGAGCTTTACCGGGTCGGATCTCGATATTTCAAGTATTCACATCGCCTGTAAGATCCATTTACATACTGGGGCAATTCATGGTACAACTACAAGTTTTTAAAAATATATTTTTTGAGTAATTTTTATTGGATTTTTTTCATAAAATCTTAATTTAATCTTCCTATAAAATATATTGATTTATTTTATTTCCTATGATGTTATACTTAATTAGTTCATCTAATTTTATAACTTTTGATGAAAAATACTTTCATTATATTGTTTTTATTCGATTGAAATAATAAATAAGTGAATAAATAAAATAATATTTTCAACATAATATTAGTTTGATAATACTTTATGATATATGATGCACCATTCTATGATATTATATTATGGCAGGAATAATATCTTTTATGTAAATCGTTTTTATTGTGCATAAAATATCTTTTTTAATAATTATTTAATATGAATTTGCAATTCATGTAAAATATTGTTTACATATATATTTAGTATTTTGAATTGAGTACTACTTCATTTGATAAATTAATTTTTTCAGTATTATATTTAAAATAAATATGAAAATAATAGTTTACATGAAATATAGATAAATAAAAATATGTATTGAAAACAAAAATGATATTTTATGCAAAACAAAATTGTGTTTTACATAAAATATACAAAAATATTTTTTCTATAATATATTATCATAAATGAAATAGTATATTGTAGCATAATATCAATAAATATTATCAAACTAATTTTATCTTGAAACAAATATTTTTCCTTTATTTATTGATTTCAATTAAATAAAAGAAAAAATACAATGAGGATATTTTGGTCAAAATATCATTAAAAAAATGCAATATATTTTATAGGAAGTTTCTGAAAAAATCTTAAAAGTAAAGGAGCTTTTGATAATATTCAGAAAAGTTAGGGAGTTTTTGAAAAAATTTGCCTTTTTAATTAATAAGATATATTTTGTTATATTGATGATGATTTGTTTTAATTTGTGTATTTGTTATTAACAAGTACTTGAAGTTCTTTTTTCAATTTATTTATTTATTTTGAATATGATCATTCGGAGACGGAAAGATGTATGATCAAAACAGTCTTATTATTTTTGAATTAGACGATTATGATCATAAATCTTCACTAATACATACAAAATACAACTTTAATGTTTTCAAAATAATATATAACACTGAATTTGTTTCGCACTTCCAAAATTTACATTAAATGGATACATCCATCAAAAGTTCAAAACAAACATTACTCATTTCTTTTCACATTTATTTTCACACTACTTGGTATTTTTTTTTCCTCCTACGAGAGTAAGATTTCACAATGAAGTCACATGATTTATTTATATGATATAACACACTTTGAGGTTTCTGTTGTAGTAAGTTTCATATCGATAAGTTTTATTTAACTGATTCTTCCGTCTATACTTTATATTATGTTTGACCACGATTCGAAATTAGAATTTTGTTTTGTTAATAACTGAATATAACTTGTATGATTATATTAAATTTGATTTCGAAACGCAAAATTAGTTTCCTCCAATATTTTAAAAAGAGTTATGTTTTCGTCAAGTGTACAAGGAAGATACATATTAGATGATAATCTTTTAATCACTTTACCTTATTTCAAAAGCAATAACACAGCTATTTATGTACATGATTTCACACATTTTTAACTGTCATTCTGTTTTTATGTGTGATAGTCATGATAGTTGTAATGATTCTCATATTGCAAAAAATCGTGAAATTTTCATAAAGTTCTCGTTTTTTTTAGGACTCGTTCGGCAACGTGAAATTAAAGTGGAATAATGGAATATAGTTGAAGAAATAATTCTATTCCGCCGAACAGGTTGGAGGAAAATGAAATAGAATGATTTAGTTCTATTCCACGAGAGAGGTGGAAGAGTGAAAAAACATGAAATAGAAGATTTTTTTTTCTCTCTCATCATTTTCAATAAAAAATATTAATTTATTTTTTACTTCGACTCTTCGACTCTTTAATCTACCGAACACTCTTAGAATAAAATATATTTTCTTCCATTCTTGCACTCTTCCGTTATTCCATGTGTTGCCGAACGGATACTTAAAGTTATCATCAGAGTTTGACATGTGTCCAATTTATTTATTTATTTAAGTTTAATTTAGTCATGAGTTTTTGCATGACCATCACAATGGCTCAATGGTCAAGTGAGTTTGGTGAAAGGTTCGAATCTGGATTTTTTATTTTTCAATGGTCAAGTGAGTTATAGAAGAATTTATATGGATGAAAGATAACTTTACAACAATAACATAGTGTAGCTCAAGTTGTTGATGTTAATGGTTCTTACACAAGTCATCGGGATTCGATATACGATAAAAAAAAAAAAAAAAAAAATTTCCCTCAAACTTTCGGGATTCGATATAAAATGTCAAGTTTTCACGAGAACCCTTCGAAAAAATCACGAGTTTATGAATTCCTCTTTGAACTCTGTCCGCTGCCCCTTATAGGGTTCCCTGATGCTGCTATTTTTTACGTTCACATCCTTGATTTGGTAATTTACTTAATTTTTGTTTATGTTTTTAGTACTATTCAAGTTTGAATCGTTTGAAGTGTCGTAGCAAGAGTATTTGTACACGTAAATTGGTTTTTTCTCTTTTCAGGGTTGTAATTGCGAAAAATGAAATTTCAGGGATCATTTTACAACTGGTACAGGGGTTCAAAAGGAAGAAGATCATCTAGACGATTAGCGTAGAGCCAATGTTTTTAAACTCAGACCGGACATCGATCCAGTCGAGCTTCGGGTCTCCGGTTCACTGATCGGACCGGTGGATCGACCGGTTCAACCACTAGTTTCAAAGTATAAATAAAATTAATATATCTCATAAATTAATTATCAAGTATCATAGACAAAATCTATGGATTATTCAATACAATTATTCGAGAATCTCAAAAATACAAATTTCAATACTTAATAAATAAAATACAGTTATGTACAAATACAAAATTCTAAACCATAATCTAATGAAAACAATATTAATAAACATGATTAGCAATCCAAATTCTTTTTAGAAACAAAACAAACATACTTGGTACTATTTCCTTTTCATATGATTTCATTGAAATCATCTTCTCAAAGCACTCTATCTGTCGAAAGAATTTGGATGATTCTGAAGAGAAAAAATGGGAACTAATATAATGCATAGAATTAAGTGAATATTTGAAATACATAAATAAAGATAAACATTATAAAAGAGACTTCAATTCATTTATGTTCATGGGTGGTGATTAAGGACAAATGAAGGGACGTGACATAGTTATCCTTATCGGCTCCGGTGTCGAAATCATAAACATCATCACTACAATTTTTTGTTAAGTAATTGAAGAAAAAAATGTTTAATATAATAAACTTAACATTTGTTATGATTTTGTAGAATGTGAAAGGATAGTGTAGGTGAAATAAGACATCATGTAATTATATAAACATGACTATTATGTTACAATGTTAAAATATACGAGAGTTTAAGATTGCCTGTTTTTGTAATAAATAAAGAAATAAATTTGAAACTCTTGCTCTTTTTTCTTCCATAAAAATAGAGTATTTGTTCTCGTAAAAGAATAGTAAATGTTAATTAATGTTTGTAAATTCAAATTACCTTAAGAAAAAAAAATTCTCAACTCCGCTTTTAACACACGATGTCATATATCTTTTACCTTCATATTTATACCGTTCTTATTCTCATAAATTAAAATATATTAATTTCTACGAGTGTACTTTTTGAGCGGGAAATGCTCCATTTGCGCAAAAAATGTGAATATTTGTTCTCTCTTGTTTTTTTCGCGACAAATCGTATAATTCGATATTATATTATATTATTTTATTATTATCATTATATGTTATTTATATTTCTATTGTACTAATGAAATTAATATTTTATTAATATTAAAGTATTATTTGTGATATATGAATTAAAAATAAATAAATAAATCATAATTTCTACGTGTGTACTTTTTTAGCGGGAAATTGTCCATTTGGACAAAAAATGTGAATATTTGTTTTCTCTCTTGTTTTTTTCGCGACAAATCGTACAATTCGATATTATATAATATTGTTTTATTATTATTATTATATGTTATTTATATTTCTATTGTACTAATCAAATTAATATATTATTATATTATTTTATTAATATTAAAGTATTATTTGTGATATATTAATTTCTACGAGTGTACCTTTTTAGCGGGAAATGGTCCATTTGAGCAAAAAATGTGAATGTTTGTTCTCTCTCTTGTTTTTTTCGCGACAAATCATATAATTCGATATTATATAATATTATTTTATTATTATCATTATATGTTATTTATATTTCTATTGTATTAATCAAATTAATATTTTATTATATTATTTTATTAATATTAAAGTATTATTTGTGATATATGAATTAGAAATAAATAAATAAATCATAATTTCCAAGAGTGTACTTTTTGAGCGGGAAATGTTCCATTTGGGCAAAAAATGTGAATATTTGTTCTCCCGCTTGTTTTTTTCGCGACAAATCGTATAATTCGATATTGTATAATATTATTTTATTATTATTATTATATGTTGTTTATATTTCTATTGTACTAATCAAATTAATATTTTATTATATTATTTTATTAATATTAAAGTATTATTTGTGATATATGAATTAAAAATAAATTAAAATATATTAATTTCTACGAGTGTACTTTTTGAGCGGGAAATGGTCAATTTGGGCAAAAAATGTTAATATTTGTTCTCTCTCTTGTTTTTTTCACTACACATCGAATAATTCGATATTATATTATATTATTTTATTATTATCATTATTTAATTAATATTATATCATTTTTTAAGTCCAAAATTGAAAAAAAAACACGGCAAGATTTTAAAATCCGGACGAAAAATCCGGCGGGATTTTAAAACCCGGACGGAAAATCCGGCGGGATTTTAAAACCCGGATCAAAAACCCGCTCAAAATTCGTACATCCGTACCTCATCATTATTTTTGTCTTTTAGTGGGCTGGTTTTTAAAACCCGGTGGTAGTTAGTGTTAATTAAGTATTAAACCGGCGGATTTTTAAAACCCGGTAGTTAGTGTTAATTTTTTCTACGGACTTTTAAAACCCGGTAGTTAGTGCTAAATAATATGGCGGTATTTTAAAACCCGGTATTTAGTGCGCTAAATGAGCCGGCAGGATTTTAAAACCCGGTGATATTAGTTTAATACTGCAAAATCTGACAAAACACGTTTTGGAAGGTAATTAGAGCATCGGGATTTCAAAACCAGGTACCGGCGGAATTTTAAAACCCGTTTCGGGTTATATTTGGAATATTTTCAAAAAGCGAGTTATTTTTTGAATTTTATTCTCATAAAGGGTCACATGCAGAAATGTTCCTATATTCTATTATGTTATGACGTTTTATTTTTATTTGTGTGTATACTATATATTATTGATAAGTACTAATAAGTACTTGAAGTTCCTTACAATTTCTTTTTCAATTTGAATATGATCGGAGACAGAAAGATGTATCGTCCAAAAAACAATTTTTAGTTTTCGAAACAACTAGCTTTATCCCCGCGCAATTGCGCGGGATATTTTTTATATAATTATTTAAATAGAATTAACGCATGTGTGAATTAACGCGCATGCGTTTGAATTAAATTAATCTAATCATGACATATTTGCAAATATCATGATGTCAATAGATGCATAAGACTCATGAAATTAGTCTATCACGGATATTATTTTCTAATATAATTTGTATAAATAGCATTTGTTCAGGTGCTTCTAAAATCGAAAAAAGACCAAATTTTAAATATGTATGTAAAATAGAAAAAAAATACCAAATGTAAAAAAGGACAAAAATGTAAAATAAGTAAAAAGGATCAAAATGTAAAAGGGACCGAAATATGAATTAAAAAGGATCAAAATGTAAATAAAAAAGACCAAAATGTAAATTAAAAATGTAAAAAAGGATCGAAATGTAAATAAGAAAGGACCAAAATGTAAATAAAAAGGACCAAAATGTAAACTAAAACTAAAAAGGACCAAAATGTAAATAAAAAGGACCAAAATATAAATTTAAAATGTAAGAAATGACCGAAATGTAAAGAAAAAAGTACTAAAATGAAAATAAAAAGGACCAAAATGCAAAATTAAAATTAAAAAGGACCAAAATATAAACAAAAAGGAACAAAATATAAATTAAAAAATATTTTTTTTACCCAAATGCCCTTGATGACATGGAGGCATAGAATTGCAAGAAATTTGTCTATTTTAAATTAAAAAAGATCAAAATGTAAAAAGGGACCGAAATATAAATAAAAAAGAACCAAAATATAAATTAAAATTAAAAAGGACCAAAATGTTAATAAAAAAGACCAAAATATAAATTAGAAATGTAAAAAAGAACCGAAATGTAAATAAAAAAAGGACCAAAATGTAAATAAAAAGAACCAAAATGTAAATTAAAACTAAAAAGGACCAAAATATAAATTAAAAATGTAAAAAAGGACCGAAATGTAAAGGAAAAGGAGCAAAATGTAAATAAAAAGGATCAAAATGCAAAATTAAAATTAAAAAGGACCAAAATGTAAATAATTAGGACCAAAATATAAATTAAAAAATATTTTTTTTACACAAATACCCTTGATGACGTGGAGGCATAGAATTGCAAGAAATTTGTCTACTTTATACATAAGATATAATATATAGAACGCTGAATTTGTTTTGCCATTAGATTATTGGTTCTCATACTTTTTATGCGCCAACTACTCAGATTATTTATATCATAATCATGTCACAAGATTATTTTTATAAAATTGTTATGAATAATGTTAATATGTGTATGAATATCATCCGGGGGGGGGGGGGGGGGGGGGGGGGGGGGGGGGGGGGACGGACTGCTCTTCCCCTTAGAATTTTCAGTGGTAATATATATATCTGATTATGCCAGTGTATTTTACGATATGACTGAAAAATTATGTATTGCCGTCCTCCCAAATATTTTTTAAAAATTTCTCACAATAAATCTCTTAGATTGTCCTCCTTTTCAGACTAAGGGGGAGGGGGCAAGCTACATATGTACATTATTTCACGCATCTTTTACTTTGATGTTGTTTATATGGTAGTCCCGACACTTGTATGATTTTTCGTATTGCAAAAAGTTGGAAAAAAACTCATCTGATTCTCTTTTTTTTAATAAAATTGAAAAGTTTGTAATAATCCCTGAAGTTCGAAAATGTTTGAAATAGTTAACAAAAACTATTTGAACCTAGTCATTAAAAAAATTATATTGAACTATTGAAAAAGTATATTAGGCTCCACAAACTTCGAAAGTTTACAAAAAAATATTTTAAATATTTTTTCAACTAGATCTATTTTATTAGGTTAATGATAATTTAGTTTTGATTTGTGCATATAGTATTAATAAGTACTTGACGTATTTTTTCAAAAGATTCTTTTTAATTTGAATAAGATTTGAGACAAAAATATGTATCATTGAATCATCCATATTGTTTTTTAATTAACGATCGTGATCATAAATCCTAACTAGGACATCAAAAATATAATTTTTATTTTTCAAAATATTATGTAACTCCGAATTTGTTTTGCCTTCCAAAATTAAGATTTAAATGAATACACTAATATTTTACTAACATCAATATGGATACATCTATCAAGAATTATTCATTTTCATATATATACTTATTTACACATCAACTACTCAGATTTTTGTTTTTTTCAATAATCAATTCGCAACGAAGTTACAAGATTATTTATATAAAATAACATACTTTTAAATTTATGACGTTTTCTGATTTATTCGATTAAATTTAATTGAAATGATTCTTTCGGATATAATTAAAATGATGTATGATAGAATTCTCATAAATTAAATATAAACGGTCAGATGCATTGTCTTGACCACGATTTCCAATTAAAATTGCATTTGGTTAATAATTGAATAGAACCGGGTCAACATTAATCACTGAAGAATAAAATCCTAATTGAAAGGTTTAAGTGAGGATTAGGGTTTATAATATATTCATGTAACTCATAAACGTTCTTAGCAAAGTATATTATCCATAATTAATATATGAAACTCTGCGCCTACTTCATCAATTTTCAAAAAAATATATTAAATTCGATTTCGAAGCACAAAATTAATTTCCTCCAATATTTTAAGAAAAAAATATGTTTTTTCATCAAGTGTACGATGAAGGTTCATATTATATGATAGTTTCTTAATCACTCGTGCATTATTTCGAAAGCAACGATAAAACTATATATATGTACACTATTTCACACATTTTTTACTTTCATGTTGTTTTTATGAATGGTAGTCATGATAGTTGTAAGATTCTTGTATCGCAACGTGTTGGGAAAAAAATCATCCAATTCTCTCTTTTTTGTTAAAACTGAAACGTTTGTCTTGCCCCGTCCTAAAAAAGTTCGAAAAAATGTCCTTCAAAAAAGTTTAAAATAGTTAACAAAACAATATTCGAACCTAGTCATTATTACAAATTAAACATATAAACTATGTCAATTTTGAAGGAAATTATTGAAATATATTTTTTTTTCACTTGAAAATCTAAATATCGTTAAGTAATTTCTAATATGAAAATATAAGTGATTTTGATATGAACATTTTAAATGGGTGCATAAAGTTACGTAGTAAGAAATTGAAATCATAATTTCAATTTATTTTATGCATTCCTAAAAAATTCTCGTCCATATCACGACCAATTTTGTTTTGTTTCGTCTCGTGTGACCAACGCTGTAAGTCACGTTAACCGAACAAGTCGGTAGGTCATTGATTTAGTGATTTAATGATTAATCGGTAATCCTGGTCGTTGATAAATTATTACAAAAAATATATTATAATCTTTACAATTATAAAAATTATAGTTCGAATCAAAATTAAAAAATAAATATACCCAAACAAAAATTAATTATGATACTATAATTTAATACCGATTTGGAATGTCATTTATATCATTTGATAGTTTCAAATTGACGAGTCACAACATTCAATTTCGATATTTGATAGCAACTACATAATACAGACAAAGTTTACAACAATGCCTCAAAATTAATCGATTCTAGTACTTCATCCTAACAAAATTCGAAACTCGAAACAGATACAAATCAAACATACACACAACAAGGAATCTTCTTTTTCACCCTTGACAACAAGTAGTCTTCTTCGGTACCTCCTGCGCGGGACCCGGCACGACAATTTTCTCTCCTTGAAGCCCGCCCACATTCCCGTTCCCCCCCGAAGCACCCACGCTCACGCTCACGTTCTTCTTATTAACGGTGTTGAAGATTTCCGTCAAAACGGTCTGAAATGCATTCTCCACGTTGCTTCCTTCCAGAGCGGAAGTTTCTAGAAAGAATAGGCTTTCTTTTTCGGCAAACTCCTTGGCGTCTTCCGATGGCACGGCCCGCTCGTCAGAGAGATCTGATTTGTTCCCGATTAGCATGATCACGATCTGACGGTCCGCGTGCGATCTGAGCTCTTCTAGCCATCTTGCCATGTGGTCGAAGCTCTGACGCTTTGTTATGTCGTATACTAGCAAGGCTCCTACGGCTCCGCGATAGTATGCGCTCGTTACTGCTCTGTACCTGTTAGTTTTGGAAATTAATTTTGTGGAAGCAAATCAATTGATTATAACGGTTTGTCGGTTTCGAGTAAGGACTTTGGGCTAAATTTATGTTGAATTATCTTCATAATTAGTTCGGTTTCTATCAAACTGAAATAAGGAATCAAATTCTGATTAACTGCGCTGAATTTAGCACAAATCAGTAAAATTAACAGATCCAGAGAACGAATCTGGGAAGTACGAACACGATAATCATCGGATCGAGAGGTGAAAGAAGTGCACGAGTACCTTTCCTGGCCGGCGGTATCCCAGATCTGAGCCTTGACGTTCTTGTTCTGAATGGAGAGAGTTCGAGTCTGGAACTCGACGCCGATAGTAGCTTTGGAATCGAGACTGAACTCGTCGCGGGCGAATCGAGAGAGGATCTGAGATTTGCCGACGGCGGAATCACCGATCAACACCACCTTGAACACGTAATCTATCTTGTCCCCCGCCATTTGTACTGATTTTTTGATTTGTCGAGATTTTTTTTGTCTGTTTGGTTTAATATTTGATTTGAGTTAAGCTTAGGAAATTTTTTTTTTTTTTTTTTTGCAAAAAAAAACCCTTAGGCAAGCTTAGGACAATTCAAAATAGTAATAACGAGTGTGTGAGTCGGAGAGTGCGAGTGTGCTATAGTGTGAACTCGTTTAGCCCGTAACAAAGTGGAGATTTTTTTTCAAAAAAGCCCCTATTTTTTAAGAATATTTAGGAAACATTTTCGTTGTTCAAATTTGTTGATTAACCTTCAAGAATAATATTAATATATAATCGATATATATATGTAAAATAATAAATTACCGATAATTTTTTGAAAAAAGGAAACCCAACTTTCTCTATATTTGGAAAAAACAAAACTCACTTCTTAGATACTTCATACTCTCTAAAAACGAGTTTTTTTTTATTTATTTTTTATGTATGGAGGTTAAACTTAATTCTGAATGACGTTCAATTAATTTTTTTACCAAAATATCTTTTTATTTTTCATATTTATTTTTCTAAACAATTCTTAATATTTTCATTATTTTAAATCCCTTAATATTTACAAATAATAGTTTTAATTAACATAATAATAACATTAATTTAATATATTATTCAAATGTGTAATTCATACAATGAACTAAAAATAGTTAATATATCATTAATACATAAATTTATAATGTTAATGATGTTCAATTTACAAACTATCCAAACATAAATTAATATTGATTAATATAAAGATGTATGATGATCATATTAATTAATGTATTTGTTAATATTAAAATACTTTAAAATGTGGTGCTAAGAGAATATTTTTCACCCAAAATTTTTTCACTAGTTCTTAACTTTTCATGTTGTTATTTGATGTTAGTTTTTTTTAAAAAAATAATTACTATAAATGAAATATAAAAAATATGCCCGAAAATTAATTAGTATTTTCAATATATAGAGTTTGTTTCTAGAAATAAAATGTTAAGAAGAAAATACTAAATTAAATATGTAAAGACGAGTTTGAAGAATAGAAAGATACATCGAAGAAAGAGGTTGTTTATGTCGGTAAAAAATTAATATTCATCCAGATTATTTGGGCAAGGTCCGCCAGATTATTGGAAACAAGAACACACATATGCCTATAAGAAAACACAATATGTAAATTCTGAAATTGTAGCTAAATTGTTGTACTCACATTCTAAATACCGGTCACTTCCGATGCTTTGTCTTCATAAAATTGTATTATCATACAATTGTATTATGTTTCATATATTTGTTGTTATATTTTTCATAAAATTATATTATGATTTATGTCTCGTATTTTATGATACAACGACAATAACATAAGTGTTATTATTTAATTAAAAAAAATGAGATTTTTTGTTATTGTGAAATATATACATATCATAAATAAACGAGTTAAAATAATTTTACTATGAAATAATATTATTCATATTATCGTACAAATATGTATTTTATGTTATAACAAGAAACATAATTAACATCTGATATTGTATTCTCCTGGTAAATAAAAAAAAAACAGAAATTAAAAAAAAAACAGAAGTGATGTCAAGATTGGTTCAGCGAAGATATTATTTGTTTCTCTTTTAAGTCCTCCTATATCTAGAAAGATCTTTTTAAGCTATTTCGAAATTTTATACGGGCACAAGCGAAATTCTGTCTGAGAAAAAAGAAAAAGAGGTTTTTATGGATGAAGAAGAGCACGAGGTGTACGGCGGCGAGATCCCCGACGTGGCTGATATGGAGGCTGACGTCGACATGGCCGCCGGAGGGGAGGTTGACGTCTCAAAGGTATCATCGTTCTTCCTCAAACCCTAACCCTAACACTATACCTAGGTTTAGTTTCCTTCGATTTTTATTTGATTTGTGCTGTAATTATAGGTGCAAGAGTTGGAGGAAATGAAAAGGAAGCTGAAGGAAATGGAGGACGAGGCAAATGCCTTGCGTGAGATGCAAGCTAAGGTCGAGAAAGACATGGCACAAGGTTCGATTTTTTTTAAATGTCAAAATCAATCCATTTTTTCGTGAAATTGCTAGTTCTCTTGTTAAAATTGTTACAATCAGTCCAGTAATGATTAGACGCTACATTTTTTCCTCTCTTATTCCCCTGATTTTAACTCGATCTAATTCCTGAGAGAGAAGTAAAAATTCATTCGAATCTGATACCAGTTAATTCCTACTTATGATTTATATTTCTCTGCTATTATTCTCATAAAAATTTAATCCGTACCCGTTGTTACCAATTCAAAATGAAACTGAAAAAAATCTTAAAACTACTTATTTTTGTATTGAAATTTGCAATATATTTTATGAATTCCTAATTGTTTGAATAGATCTCGAAGGCTCACAAACATCTGAAGCTATGAAAGAGGAGATTGATTCTCGATCTATTTACGTTGGCAATGTGAGTGCTAATTTCATTATTTTTTTCTCTGTCAATTTATCTTACCATCCAACTTCTTGTGCATTCTATACTTGTGAAGAAAATATTAAAAAAAAATAGAAAAAATGAAAAAAAAAAGGAAAAAAATATCAAGGAGGAAAAAAAGAAAAAATAGGAAAGAAATAAAAGTAGAGGAGAATGCACAATATTTTGGATGAATGGCTCCGATTAAAATCTGCAGGATTCCAACGGTCCTGATTCAGACTCTGACAACTCGGATGAGCTACATAAGCATCTAGTTGTGCATTCTGTATTTCGGTGAGAGGTCCTCCTTGATATTGAATTTTTTACATGAATATTATCGGTCTTTGCACGACCAAAAATCATAAAATAGAAGAAATTGGCATCATGCATTAAATTTTGAAATTAATTTTCAATTAAATTAAGAGAATTAAAATCCCGATATTTGTTCAGGTGGATTATGCGTGCACGCCAGAGGAAGTACAGAAGCACTTCAGCACGTGCGGGACGGTGAACAGAGTGACGATCCTAACCGACAAGATGGGTCAGCCCAAAGGGTTCGCATACGTCGAATTCCTCGAACACGATGCCGTTCAAGCTGCTCTCCAGTTGAGCGAGTCTTTACTCCACGGTCGCCAACTCAAGGTCCTCTCCATTTCCTCCCCCCCCCCCCCTTTCAAAAAATGAAAAGTGAATTTATTTATTTATTATTTATTTTTTTGTGAAGGTTTCGCCGAAGAGAACGAATTTGCCGGGATTGAAGCAGCATCGAGGGAGGAGGTTTAGTCCGTTCATGCCCTATCCGAGGCCCTATGTTGCGTCTCCTTATTCTCCTTATGCATATGGGTATTTATTTATTTATACTTTATACTTTATTTTTATTTTTATTTTTTTATAATTTTTTTGAGGATCCTTTTTTCTTTTGTTTTCAGGAAAATGCCGAGATACAGAAGGCCGACGCGCTATAGGCCTTATTATTGAGCGAGTTATTTTATTTAAGCGGAATTTTAAAGTGTTATTGTCTCTGTTTAAATTTACATGTTATGCTATTGATACTATTTGTCCTGTTCTGTTTCTTTTCTTTGAATAATGTGACAAATAATTTTTCTGATGGTGTAATTTTGGGGTGAGAGTGAAATCCCTTTGTGAGTTCAGAATTTAGAAGGTATGTATACACTGTACAGTTTATGATTTTATATAGTTTTTTATTATATTATACTATTATGATATACTATACTATAGTACTTAAAAATTTGAAGTTGTTACCAGAAATTGGCACGTCTGTTTAGCGGTTTGTGAGCTAGGCATGTTAGCAGTTCAAGTACACTTTTTTGCAGCTCATATGTTAGGCTATTTTGCATGGATACGGGTACGAGTATTGTATCCGATAAGGCGATACGGCAATTTTCAAAAATTCTAGGATACGATATGTTATGGATGAGTATTATTTAATATTATTGCAATATAATTAAATATATATTTAAATAAATTTTAATAAATTATTAAAAAAAATTAAGATGTATTATTTATTTGGATATTTTACGAATGAAAAAGATAAAAAAATTATGTAGTAAATATATTAGTTATTTTTATGTTGGGCCAAAAAATAAAAAATAACGGGCCAACCGTATCCAGCCGTATCGGAACCGTATCCGTTCAAATATTTATTAAAATAGTCCGATACGCCACGTGGCGTATCGGATACGTATCAATGGCATATCGGTGTCGTATTCGTATCCGATATGTATCCGATACTGGTACGATTCATTTTTTGAAATATCCGCGCAACATAACAACATAGATGTTAGGTCTTTTGATATTTTCTCGTGTTTTTTATACAAACAACTGCTAATGATCTAACCTTTTAGTTTACATTGCAAAAGAAAAAGAAACAAATAGAAGTTATTTTTTTCTTACCAAATAACTTAATGATTAAATTAATTCGTATTTCACATAAGATAATAATTAAAATATTCCGCTCTTACATGCTAATGATTATGTAAATTCATGCAATTTAAAATATGAAATATGTCATATGCAAAATAGGATTATCTTACTTTTTTATCTGGTCATTTATAGTTTATAGAATAATTAAAATGACATTAAAATTGCATGTATATGATCTCATAAAATATAAGAAAATGTTCTTTTTTCACAACGAGGAATTCATGCATGGCACACAGAAATGAAAGTTAATTTTTTCTTATCAAATAATTTAATTATTAAATTAATGCATATTTCACAAAAAATAATTGAAATATTTATCTCTTACATGCTTAATTATTATGTAGATCCATGAAAAATTTAGAATATGAAATATGTCCTATGCAAAATAGGATATCTTGCTTTTTTTTATCTTGTTATTTATTTCTATAAAACAAATTAAAAACTTGCGATGAAAATTGCATGCATATGGTCTCCTTATAAAATATATAAAACTGGGGTTTTCACGATGAGAAATTCATACATGACATAATTAAGAATCTCAAATATAATGAATACATATCGGTATCATATCAAATACAATATGAATAACACAATATCTTAATTTTAAAAAAATATAGATACAAGTATATAGTTACTATTTGAATATATGTATATCACAACAAAGTTAATAATATTTATAAATTAAATATTACAACAATAACAATATAATATCATGAATGTATAATAAAAATAGCTTATAATTATTTTAGAAATACTCCAGAACTGATTTATATGTAAGCTAAAAATATACGATATATTTTTTACATATAAATAATATGTGCTGGAATATATAATAGGGCCAAAATATCATAAAAGAAGTATTAGAGTCATATACTAGATTTATTTCGGAAGTACCATGATGCATCATGGAGTATCTGCGACGTATACGTAAAAAAGTAAATATAAAAATAATCGGTACTTTACATGAAGTAGCTCATAAGTATCCGACATGCATCACATCAATTATATTCCAATATTTTGGAAGAATTCGCGTAACATAGCTAAACCATCTAAAAACTAAAAACTTTCGTCTTTTCTACGACGTTTTTGGGTAAATGTAAGAATTTCAGATATACTCGAAAATATGAAACACAAGCATAAATCTAAATCATGTAATTTTGAAACGGAGCGATGTACTCTTTAGTCCTAAAATTAGAAAAATTAAGTTTCGTCTCAATTAAGAATCATTTTTTTATATATAATTTTTTAGGGGATTTTTATGATATATTTTTTCTTTTCTTTTAATGCACAAATTCTCAAGGATATTTTGTGAAATTATCAATTAACGAGTATTTAAGATAAAATCTCAAGTGTATTTAATAATTAATAATAATATGAAAGATTGTTACATCCGAAATCTCATCATGATCCACAGGTCTTTGACTCTTCGTTTGTTTTGCTAACTAATTCCTAAATATCCGAATTATTTTTTCAAAATAGTATATCATAGAACTTTCTAATATTTTAATATAAAATATATCCGAAACGATGATATATTCTAGTTCTAGTTAATATTTAATATATAAACAAAATACTGCACAAATAAAATAAATATTACTATTAAAAAATTGTACTGACACGATTAAATATTTTTACATGACTTGACTCAAACGACGGCTGAGATGAATCCATAAGTTAAACCTCGAGACGGTTTCGATCGAACGGCTCAGATATCATTAACGATCGACGATATTAGACTCGGGACTCGGCTGAGTAGAGGCGAACAAACGTAATTAAGCAAACTGACGATACGATTTTGTGTTGTGTTTTTCTTTTTCCCAATTCTTAATTTCTTCTACCTCGTTGCAGTATTTATCTCGCAAATTCTGGTTTCTTTACTTCCCTTTCTACGGAGAAGAAGAAGAAAGAAGAAACGGTGTTCTCTCTCGCGCGTTCTCCATTGATCAATTTGTGCAAGTAAGTTCTTGCTTTTCCTTCACGCTCTGATTTTTGTTGTCAATTTTCATTGATTAATCATATTTTTTTGTGTTTTTTGAGTTTTCCGTCTAATTTTCTTCTTATTTTGAGGAAGAATTAGTAATAGACGTAATCGTTGTATTGAATTCTCGTGATTTGATTCAGCATTGCTTTATTTAGTTACTGATTTTAGTTTTAATTTGTGGATTCCGTTGATGATCTCGTTTTATGACGTGAATTTTTAAATTTCTGTAATGCCCTCTTTTCTTTCTTTCTTCGATTAACTTGTTGTATTCTTAAAATATTAAACTCTGATCGCGTTGGGGAAATATTTACTCCGTACATGATATAATTTTTCAAAATGGTACGATCTAATCTTTTGCCTATTGTCAAGCACAAATTCAAACAACAAATTACCCTTTTATCTCATATTTTTTGGTTATTTTTAGCACATTACCCTTTTGGTTATTTTTGGTATTTTTTCAGCACTAATTTCTATATCGATGAACATATTAGATCTAGTCTAATTTCAGTATTTTGCCCCCAATTAGGTCATAAGGATCAAAACACAAAAATCATGAGGTTGAAGAAAGGTAGCAATGTTGAGGTGTTTCGAGATGGTTTTTGGCGTCCTGCTCAGATCCTTCGTGGCAACGGACATACTTATTCCGTGCAATGCGACAGCGCAGCAAAAGAAGTCGAGAAAATCCCGAGAAAATGGATCAGACCTTGCCCTCCATTGAAGGAGAAACTAATCAATTGGAAAAGTGGAGACGTTGCGGAGGTCTTAATTCACGGGACTTGGAGGAACGCGACAGTGATAGGCATCGCGTATGGCAATAATTTCATTTTTGTTAATTTACTCGATATATTGAGGGAAATTTCTGTTAAGAGAAATAATGTTCGGTTGCGACATACTTGGCGAAACAACAAATGGGTCACCATAAAAAAGGTATAATTATATAATTAAATTATCTATTTAATTTCTGAATATAACTCGATTTTGATTTTAGGATTCTCAACCGAAGGAAATGAAGAGAAAATTGGATGACAGTAATGTGTCGTCCTCTGGTAGTTGCAGCACCAGTGGCAGGCCTGGTAATTATGCGTCGTTTAATTGGGCAAATGATGATGCCGCGAGTTCTTGCGAACCGATTAACGAAAAGAAAAATCGGGTCGAGAAAGAAAATAAGGCTGAAGAGATCCATAAATCAGAATTAATTGCGTACGAGGCAGCTTTGAGTGCGTTTTATAAAAATGGATCTGTAAGTTGCGAACAAGACGCGATTTTATCTGATATGCGAGTTTATTTAAATATTTCGTTAGACGAGCATAGGAATGTGTTGAGGAGCGTACGACCTTTTATGAATTATTTAAATATTTCGTTAGACGAGCATAGGAATGTGTTGAGGAGCGTACGACCTTTTATGAAATAGATCGTTAATTTGTAACGAGTACTTGGTTCTTTTGTTGTAGTTGTATCTTGAAAAAGTTATTAGTAGAGATGCCAAATTCTGGTGAAAAATTTGTGTAAAATATTTGGTTAAATTGGAAGGCAATACATGTAGTAAATGTTTGTTTTTGATCAACTTTGTTTAAAATTAAGATCAATTGAAGCCGATTAAAGTTCATATAAATTATAATACCGCTAATCGTAATAATTCATATGAAGAACATAAATCCATATAAAATAATGTTTATATAAATATAAATTAAAGCTCATATAAATTATGATATATGCTAATCCTAGTAAAATTGAGATGTACCACGGTTGGTTGTTATTTTTATAAGGTTTAATTTTTGCTTAGATTTATAGTTTGTGAATTGTGAATGTTATTTTGTATTCTGATGTTAAAATGTTTAGAGTTTTTATTTTGTGGATATTTCAAATGTTTTAATTTGATAGTTTTTTTTTATTAAATGGAACACAAATGAAATGGATTAAATTTTAAATCTTATAAGTTTTCGAACTAGTCTCGAATGAACCAAATTGTCCGAACTTTTAACTAAATGACCTTGAATAATAAAAAAAAAAGTGTTGGAAACTGCTAATGAACCGAACCAAACATGTTCGTTAAATTTTCGAAACGAACTCTAAAATGATTTGGTTTGTTCAAATTCGATTTGTTAACTTCCCTAGTTATACTATAAGAATTAAAAATATAGACTTTCTAATATATACATTCTACCAAATGGTGACATGTGTCCCTTATATTAAAGGAGTTTGATATGGTGCTCCTCAAACTAAAAAAATTATACTTGATGAGGTGACATGAGAGGGTTAAATGAATTGATTAGTATTATTAATTATTTCGATTATCAATTTAATTAATCATTTAATTAAATTAACACGTCAACTAGCATGTACTAATATTAACATATTATAAATGATTAACGTGTCAATTAAACATGTCAATTAGAGATGCTAATCTACCCTTTAATACTTTTTTGTCACCTCATCAATGGTCTTGGGATGTATGTAGAGCAGTTGGTTGTTGCCTCGGTCGGGTTTTTAATCCTACTCCAAGCATGAGATCCAGAGTTCGAAAACGCTGACTAACAAAAAAAACATTCTTCTTAATTAACTTCAAAGACTATGTTTGTTTTAAATAAGTAAAAGTCGATTCTTTATCACGGCATGACTTAGTCTCTGACATGGATGATCCGAGTTCAAAATCGGCTGGCAACATTTTTTATTTTAATCTTTTTACTCTGTAAAAACTTTTTATTTTACAATAATAAAAATAAAAAAAATCAAATAACATAATATGTACACCAAAATTAATTTCAAGAAGAAAAGAAAACATAATATATTGCATGTTTTTTATTTTATGGGTTATGGTAGAATATCACGACTCTAATTAATAGTGCAAAATATATTTTACAACATAAACATAAATGAAAATCATATGAGATGATAAATTATTGCTTTGACTCTATGAATTACAAATTTCCAAATATAATATTTATCCATTTAGTATACGCATTAAAAAAAGATAATAGAATGTTAATGTTTCAACTTTCATGTATCAAAAAAATACTTAATTCATTATTTTATTTTTGAAAGGAACCTAAAGCACGAAACGTGCTCTTGGAGTTCTTTATTTAATTGATATTATAATTAGAATTTTATAATTACATTGTAAACCTAAATTTTGGCAATACCAAGATAAAAAATAGATATACATAGTTCATATTAATAATACACAAAACATGATAATATAACTTAAGAGCATTTTAATGCCTTCAAAATTTCAAAATATGTCTCGGTAAATTAATACATTTTTCATTGGTCATATACGCCATTACGAAAAATTGGAAATCTATTTCGTCTGCTAATACAAATTGGAAATCTATTTTCTGATAAAAAAATGTTATGTATATTCATATGAAATGTAAATTATAAAAATACTTTTCAAAAAATACAACTTAAAAAAAACTATTTTTAATTTTGTAGAATACAATTTTCCTTCTATATTTATTTGCACAAAAAATATCATGAAAATTGCAAATATCATGTATAACACATGAAAATATAAAATAGCATCCAACTCTAATTAACATGATTTGTTCTCATTAGACAAACTAGTATAATACAATGCCGAAGCGAGATGGTAAATTCTAGTAGTACTTAAAAATATAGAGTTCCTATCATATTTTGACATGTGTTAATAATGTATAAGTATATTAAACACAAAATCATATCACATAATTAACAATGGTTCCAGATGGTTGAACAGGTAACACCATGTTGGACCGGATTGAGTAACAAAATAATCTCAGGTTGTGAATTGCCATCTCAAAATAACTAATATACCACTAAATTGAAAAAAATAGCATGAATAACCATAAAAATAATACATGAACTATCATATACCTAGGAACAAAAAAATATCATATGCCCCCTTACGTACTTATATGCTTTGAAAATAACAGTAAAGTTAATTCAAATTATTAGGTTTTATTAATGCATGTACTTAAAAATAAGAAATGATGGTAGTTTAGGTATTTTTTTGGTTAAAATATATAGGATAAAGAAATATGGAAGATACTGTTCATAAAGAAATGGGTGTATGCGAAATTTTGATGACAAAAAAAGATGGATGATAAGGAAAAAGATATTTCACATCTTAAAAGGGTGTATGTGTAATTTTGACGTATTGAGGTAATAATTTGTGATTGTAGTTAAAAGAAAATACTTTTATATAGTTTATATATATATAAGTATCTTATAACATGCCAACTAGAGTTAGCCTAGTTGGTCACACCTCTTGGCTAGGAAGCGAGAGGTGTGGGGTTCGATTCCCGATGGGAACACTGGAATATAGATTAAATGTTAAATGAGTGAATAGAGTGTGTGGCCTACGGGTTTGTAATAAAAAAATATATATAAAAAAAAAGGAGATTGTGTTTGGAAGGGGGACTTTGAGCCCTCTCCGAATTTACTCAAAAAAAAAAAAGTATCTTATAACACGTAACAATATGTGAAATATTAAATTATGGTTACAGTTAAGAAAAGTATTTTCAGCATTATTGAATACTTCATAAATATTTAACTAATTTGTAGTATCATGTAATGTATTATTACTTTGTAAATAATATGTACTTGTTGGATAAATTATTTTTGTACAAACAAAAGTGATCATTTTGTTTTATTGTATTCTCCCAACAACATTATAAAAGTTAAAAATAAAAATATCATATATAATCTTTCAAAATGTGATCATGTTAAAATTATTAGTTACAGCGTGCACAAGTATAATTGATTAATTATAATTTAGTTTTAATACATGTTTATTTAAGAGAAATTTGCATGTTTAGCTATAAAACCAAAATAGTCATGTATATATGAGAAAATATATCACATAATCACATAATCATCTAAAATATATATTTCGAAATATTATTTTAAATTATTTTTTTATATGTTGTTTATTTATGTTTCTTTTGTAAGTGATTGTATATCATATAAATGTCACATGTCTGATATAAAATGATATGATGTTTTTTGGTATTTTATATTTATTATCAGAAGATAAACTATCATGGGACCGGAGTTTGTCGAAAATCCTTTGGGCAGAAAAACTGTCCAAGCACAAAATCAGCCGTTTGATCTACATCACGATTCACGATAGATCTTTGATTGATTTACTTTTAACTTCTGTTATCTATCCCGTTAATAAGATTATGAAGTCTTATTCTATTTGGAAGGGAAAGAAATTCTCTTTCTCTCTCCTCTTTTGATCCTCATCATTCTTCTTCTAAGATTTAATTAAAAATTTGTATTTTGTAAGTATTATATAATAGTATGTTGTGGATTTGAATGAATGTATACTTTATATATTTAGTTATGAAGTGAGTCAAATCTTGTACTAGTGACTTCGTAAGACAATCATTTATGATACATACAAAATAATAATAATTTTTGTTTTTTTTTTTAAATTTGGGATAAGAAAGAGCAAAAACTCCTGGAGGCGATTTTGGGGTGGAGGCAAACCCTAGCCGCCGCCTCCACCCCCTCCTCTCTCACGCTTTCTTCGACCCAGCTCCTGGAGGTCATTTGCGAGGCGAACGGCGCGGCGATTCGCGAAGGACGAACGCTGCCGGCTGCTGCAGCTCCTGGAGGCGGCTCTCTCTGTCCGGCGGCCGACTGCTGCGGCTCTCTTTCTTTGCGAAGGACGAACTCCGCCGTTCTCTCCATTCACGAGCGGAAACAACGACGGAAGCTGCAGGGTTTGGCGAGCTCGAGTCTAGGGTTGTCGTTTGTCGAGGCTAGGGTTTGGCGACATGGTACTGGATTGAGAAAATCACAAACACGAGAAAAAACACCAAAGAAGAGGAAAATCAACCGTACTAGAAGAGATGATACTTTCGAGGCGACTCCTGGAGTTCCTTTGCGAGGCGAGCGGAGACTGGCAGGAACTGGCAACCGAGGGCGAGCGACCGAGGCCACAGCGGCGCGACGAACTGGCAACCGAGGCCACAGCGGCGACCGAGGCCACAGCGGCGACGGAGACAAAACGAGGCGAGCGGCGACGAACGGCGCGACGGAGGCAGGGGCTGGCAGGGAAGAAAAGGCTGGCAGGAACTGGCAACCGAGGCTGGCAGGAACTGGTGGCGATTTTGGAGCTCCTCGAAGAGCAAAAACTCGAAAGGAAAAAGCGGGAAGGAAAAAAGGGAAATCGAAAAATTGCGAGGCTGGTGCCGAGTCTGGGGCGAGTCTGGGCCGAGTCTTGGGCGAGGCCGAGAGCGACGGTCGAGTCTGGGGCGAGTCCGAGAGCGACGGGCCGCGACAGCGACGGTGACAGCTTCGATGACAATCCGAGCTCGCGTGGAAAACCAAGGGCAGAGGGAGGTTGCGTTCGTCTAAGGATGGCCGAAAGCATCATCTCTCGGCATGTATCTTACTTTTGCAATTATAATTTATTTTTGCGAAACTACTTTTTTATATTTATCATGTAAAATCGCACCAATGTATTAAACCTTGCTTTAATATATTAAAAGAGGCTTCGCCTCTTTAGTTTTTCAAAAAAAAAATAATAATTTTTGTTCAGTGAATGTAATCATAAAATTTGTACATAAAAAGCTGTATATCATACAAAATTCCAAAACCATAATACATATACATATGCATTATATATTTGTATCTAACAAATCCTAATCATCGGAAAATCTATTCATCATCAAATTAAATGAACAACTGCAAAAGAAAATTGGAAATCAACCAAAGATGCAAGAGATGAAAGAGATGTCAATTTTTCATTAATGAATGCAAATGTTCAACCGAGCTAAGCAATAACCTTCTGCTAGAGTTCAACTGTGACCAAACAAACCAAAAAAGTGAAAGTTGAATTGTTTGTATTCATTTGTGATTGGGAAGAAATAGGACGATGGGCATTATTGGTGATTTCTTTCTAAAACAGACAAAGAACGGAGTTAATATGGGAAGATTAATAACGATTTGTTAATCTTGTGGTTGAGAAGCCATTTGGGCAAGGATTGTGTCCAAAGGGCTTTGGGCAAGTTCTCGTCCCAACTTTCATATATGTAAATAGTGAGTGATATTGTAATTGCGACAAAACAGTATCAGATATAAAATTATATTTTTTATTACAATTACAATTACAATTAAATATTAGAATTTATAAAATTACGCCAAAGAGGAGCTAAAGTTCACACTAGTTCATACTAATAAAACTCGAATTTATCAATCTTGATAAGGCTGCAATTGGACACTCCAGACTAGAGATGTTCATTCGGTCGGGTCGCTTTGGTTCAAACCGAACCGAATAAAATCAAACCGATTTAAATCGAAACGAACTAAATTCAAACCGATTAAAAACTGAACCGAATAAGAAATATTACAATTTTAAAATAAAAAAATAAATTTATAATAAAATTTATATTTTATTTATCAAAAAATATAAATATATATTATAAAATATTATTATATTATTTTATAAGATTGTTATATAATTTTTTATATTTTAACATTAACATATTAGAAAATATGAAAAATAAGATGTTATTCGGTCGGTTCAGATTAAATGATTTTCAAAACTCCAAATGAGAGCTCTTTGCTAGTGGTGTACACAAAATTTTCCAACCTGTCCAACTCGGATTCTCCATTATTGCAAAATGTACCCACCGAATTCTTCATTATTGAACTATTACATTTAATTAACGTGATAATTAAAACATATCATTAAATATTCATTAATATTTATTCCAATTTACAAATTCGAATAACTATTAATTATGTATTAAGTTAATAGCTAACACGTACTAGTTATTATTTTATTTAAATATATTAACTAGAACATAGAGGATGTTATGGTAAAATTTGAGGAAATATATCATATTTTGAATTAAAATTCAACTGATTTGTCTGACAAATCAATTAACCAACCGAGATTTTAAAATCCGGTGCCACCGAGATTTAAAAATCAGTTCGGTGTCATTCCTGGAATATTTTCGAAAAGGAAATTATTTTTGAAATTTTATTCCAAAATGAATTACATGTAGAAATGCTCCTTAAATATATGTATAGATAAAAATAAATTATTATGATATTAGAAAGCTTCTTACTTGTTCTACTAAAATGCGAATTTATCAATTTTCTTAATGACGTGGATGCACTGTGGACGCACCAATGTCTCGTAGCCACGTTAACAAGGTCCATCGTGGACCTGAGCCCTTCTATGGTATATCACATGAGCATTATCTGTCCATCTATTCTAATAAGCTCGTACACTCCCCATATTATCTTCAATCGAAATCGAAATCGAAATCGAAAATGCTAATATCTCAACCATCTTCTCTTCCCCCAATCAAAGTTTCTCAAAACGCCCCTTCTAATCATGCATCCACCATCTCCTCTCAAAGTGCTCAGTCTCTCTCTTCCAATGGCAAACGGCCTCACCGAGACACCATTCGTCACAGAGCACGCGAAAGGAAACCACGCGAAGCTCTCACACTCTTTCGCTCAATGGTTTCTTTTGACGAAGAAACCAGCCCGAATACTTACCCATTCTCCGTAGTTCTTGGTTGTTGTGCTAGGCTCCGAGCCGTCGGATCTGGAAAGGAGATTCACGGTTTCATGATTCGGCATGATCTCTGCAATCGTTCTAATGAAAATTCCCTCGTGGATTTCTACGCCAAATGCGGACTTTTATCAGTAGCACGCGTGGTGTTTGATAAAATGCCTGATAGAAATGTTGTGACCTGGACTATAATGATGATGGCCTATTCAGTCAAAAAGGGATACGAGAGACACATGATGGTACTTTTTCTTCAAATGCTTTGTAGCGGCGTTCCTCCAGATCCTCATCCAATCACGGTAGTGATGCCTCATGCCAAATTACGCCAAGGGCGACAAATCCATGCGTACATAGTGAAAAACAATTTGGATTCGAGTAATTTTGTAGGAACCTCTTTGATTTATATGTACTCTAAATACGGGCAACTAAACGATGCAAGATTGGTTTTGAACCGATTAGAAGACAAGGATATAGTGTGCTACAATAGCTTATTATCAGGCCTTGGTAAATCCTGTACAATCACCGATCAAATCGAACTCTTTCTCGAAATGGTTCGTTTGGATATGAACCCGACTCAGTCTACTTTCGTTTCTTTGCTTAACGGGTGTGCCATTTCGGGATTTATCAGTCCGTCGAGGCAATTTCATTCTCAAGCGATAATTCGAGGATTCGGTTCCGAAGAAATAATTCAAAGCGCGATTTTGGACATGTATGCGAAATGCGGAGATTTAAAATCAGCTCGTTTAACATTCGATAAGATCAAACAATCCACCAAAAATGTAGTGATTTGGAACGCTATGATTGGCGGATACGGTAAACACGGACACATGCACGAGGCCTTGGAAATATTTTCCCTAATGAAATCATACAATGTGAAGCCTAATGACGTCACGTTTATATCGCTCTTATCGGCTTGTAGTCACGCAGGTTGGATCGAAAAAGGTTGGAGTTTGTTTAACTCCATGGAACGAGTGTACGGGGTCCAAATCAAACACGAACATTCGTGTTGCATGGTAGATTTATTGGGTCGTGCCGGACTGATAAAAGAAGCGTACAATTTTATAATGAGACATAAATGTGAGTATAGACCTTCAGCATGGGGCGCTTTGTTGAGCGCGTGTAAAAATTGGGGCAATACAGAAATAGGAGAGATTGCTTGTAAGAGGTTGTGGGACTTGGAACCGGATAATCCCGGGTCTTACGTGGGGATGTCTAACATATACGCCGCGGATAATATGTGGGCCGAGAGTAATAACATGAGAGAAATAATGGACACGAAAAATATAAAAAAAGATGCTGGGCTTAGTTGGATTGAAATCGAAGGCGTGGTGCGTAAATTTCGGTCCGGTGAGTACCCGAAGGGGGAAACTTGGTTCGAAGAGGTTTATTTGATGTGTGATAGTTTGAATAAGAATATGTGCGTGGATTCGCGCGAGATTGATAGTTTTGTAGATTGGGAAGCTCAAGTTCTATAATGATGAATAATATATTGTTTTGTATATTGGTATGTTTAGTTTGATCGATTTTAATTAATGGGCCACATTTTGGAAGCCCGTTATATGTGGATAGAATATATTAGCCCCTAAGCAAGCAATCTATTGGAAAGAAGAAGAATTTCCTCTAACCTTTGCTTGATCTCCTCACGCACTCAATTCCATGTTCTTCATTATTCCCTCCCTTAAATATCCCTTCTGCGGACCTACACCAAACAAAATAATAAGATGTATTTCTCAATACCATCATTTATTTTCCCTGTTCTACTCTTGCTATCCTCGACACAGTTCTCGTTTGCCTCGTTATATCAATCGCCACCAACCGTTTTAACATACCACAACGGGCCGGTCCTCCAAGGCCACATCCCCATTTCTCTCGTATGGTACGGCTCGTTCACCGCAAAACAAAAGTCGATTATAACCGACTTCATTCTCTCTCTAACTCCCCGCGATACTCTTCCTACCTCGCATTCTCTCACCCCAACTATCGCCAAATGGTGGCAGACCGTCGATTATTACGTCCAAAATGTGGCTAAAACAAAAACCCAAATTTTACTGACCAATCAACTAACCGACGAATCATATTCGCTAGGGAAACTACTTACTCACTCCGACTTATCCTCCCTCGCCTCGCGTCTAGGCGTAATGGAAGGCGGTTTAGCAGTAGTGTTGACCTCAGCAGATGTAGCAGTCGACAAATTTTGCATGAACACGTGCGGATTGCACTCGGCGAGCTATATTTGGGTCGGCGACTCGTCAATGCAGTGCCCTGGAAAATGTGCATGGCCATTTCACGAACCGGAATTCTACGGACCGAGTAGGGGCGTCGTGGTTAAGCCCCCGAATGATGATGTAGGTATTGATGGGATGATAATTAATTTGGCAAGTTTATTAGCCGGTGTAGTTACGAACCCATTTGGGGACGGATATTTTCAAGGAGATGCCGAAGCACCTGTTGAGGTGGCTGCGGCTTGTCCGGGGGTCTTCGGACGAGGTGCCTACCCGGGTTACCCGGGGCAACTTAAGGTAGATAAAAATAATGGAGGTAGTTATAATGTGGAGGGGAGGAACGGGAGGAAGTTTCTTGTTCCGGCTTTGGTTGATCCGGCGAGCCACTCGTGTCAAACACTTGTTTAATTTGATTGAGATTTGAATTACATGTTAATGTTAATGTTGATAGATATCTATGAAGTAATTTCTTTTGCGTAGAACCAATAAGACATGGTATTTGGTTACATCAAGTCTGTTGAAACATTATTCCAACATTAGACTTATATGTAAAATATTATGTGTTGTAATATTGTCATTTAAATGTTTATAATATAGTGGTCAATTTTAGTTATAAAATTAAGCATTAAATGTGTCAATTAAGTTGTGGGCCTTTGATGTGTAGAATATTGTGGGTGGTGATTCTATTTTCTATGATGAGCTGAATTAGAAGATACATATTAGGAGGCCCAAAATGTATGTTTTTTGTGAAAGGATGCCTTGTGGCTATAAAAGCAATTTGTTATAGCAATTTGGTACCAAGTACATATGATGAGATAATATTCCATTCTTGAATCTGCCCCATTAAAATTAGAGAGAGAGATACATTAGAGAAAATCAAAATGACTCTAAATTGGACACCATAAAGTACTTGGAATCTATATCTTGCAACTAAGGATTCATGAACGCAACAACGGTGATGTCGCGGCATCAATTCGGACGGATTTCATATGTTTCCGCATACGGTTAAGGTACGGTTTTGATTAAGATTATTCGGTTGATTCACATAGTTATTACGGTCCGTTTGTACGGGCAAATTTATTTATTTTATTTACGTGGCGGTGCCGGATCGTTGCCGCCGTCCCAACAAAGTCATATCGGTATCCATATTATTGTACCTGAGATCCGTATAGGGTGCGAAATTTCGAATACCACACAAACTCGGATGCGAATATAATTTTGAATCATTTATGGTTATTAACTTGACATAAATATTATACAAATATTTTATTAAAAAGTTATAAATTATGTTTTGAGAAGATCTATTAAAATATTAGTTGCAGCATGTTGCATACATCAATTACAAAAATAAAATAAAAATACAAGTGATGTGTTCCCATAAATCAATATCTTAAATATATATTAAAATATATGATCAATTTGAAGTTTCAAATTTTTGTAGGAGATCCTCGGCATTTGATATGTCATAAATCTCCCGGAGTATTATAAACTATAGCGAATATTTCATTTTGAATTTTGGGAAGTAATCTGAGCATTTCTAAATGAAGAATATCTGAGGTTTCTTTTTTTTTGCTTGGTAGATACTTCTTTTTCCAATTGACAATGCAATAACTCTCCGTACATTTTGTTTAGCAATTGTGGAATTGTTCTCCGTTGAGCCACCTTATCTTTGACTTTCTATCATACATATTAATATATAATTTTCATATTTATTTTATGATTTGATTATATCCATTAATTTATATCATGTATCAATTAATTGATATCATGTTTTACCTATTTAACCATTTAATAATTTATTTTATAATATTTGTATCATGTTCTACTTCAATTATATTAATATTTATATCATATTTATTTTATGATTTTTAATAATTTATTTTATGATTTTATGATTTCATATATATTTTGTGATTTGATATTCATTAATTTATGTCATGCTTTACGCATTTAATAATTTTCATATTTGTTTTGTGATATTAATTAATTTATTTTATGATATAATATTTTTTTCATATTTGTTTTGTGATATTCATTAATTTATTTTATGATATGATTTCATATTTGTTTTGTGATATTCATTAATTTATTGTATGATATGATATGATTTTTTCAAATATATTTTATATCATGCTTTACACATTTCATAACTTTCATATTTGTTTTGTGATATTCATTAATTTATTTTATGATATTATGTTTCGTGATATTCATTAATTTATTTTATGATATAATATTTTTTTCATATTTGTTTTGTGATATTCATTAATTTATTTTATGATATGATTTCATATTTGTTTTGTGATATTCATTAATTTATTTTATGATATGATATGATTTTTTCAAATTTATTTATATCATGCTTTACGCATTTAATAATTTTCATATTTGTTTTGTGATATTCATTAATTTATTTTATGATATTATATCAAATTACACATTTAATAATTTTCATATTGGTTTTATGACATTTTTCTGTAAACATAACAAATAATAATTAATAAGTGAATACACAATCATTTATCTAATACAAACAATTACATTAAAAATTCGCAGCGAAGCGCGGACAAATTTCCTAGTCTTTATAATTGGTCTTGCTCAAACCATCATAGGTAGCACTCAGGGTCAGTCAAGGGTTAGTCATACAAGTTATTCTTTCTTCGACAGAGAGGCCAGTTTGTTTTGGACCGTTTTGATTAGTACACAAACGTATTGCGTTCAGGCCCGATCCTAGGTTTTGAAGTACCTGAAGGTTCGTTTGAAAGTGGACCTCGTATACAATTAATTTATTTAGAGAAACGTTAACGTATTTTGTCACAATTGATTGTATGACTTATTGTTTGAGGTTTTAAATTTTTTTCAATAGTTTCAAGGTTCTAATCTCGTTTAGCCAATTCTTTTTAATATTTTCATTGTAGTTTGAAAAAATATATATATATAATTATAACATGTGGGATTTGAACTCATGACCTCTTACAAGATTTGTTGTGATATTGAACAATTTTAATATAATTATACTTATTTTTAACTAGATAAATCATGTTTTTCAAAAAAATCGGACTCCATAAATTTTGGACCCGAAGCCCGAGCCACTTGAACCTATGGCTGAGACCGGGTCTGGCAGCGTTGGTTTGCGGTTTGCTTATAGCAACCCTGGATACATATTGGTAGTTTTTTTTTTGAGGAAAATGTACTTTGTCCCCCAAAATTCATGTCAAGATTCTTGATGATGTGGTAAAAAAAAGATTATGTAAATTGATTAACATACATAATTGACTCAATTAAATGTTAACTGATACGTTTAATTGACACGTCAATAATTTATAATACGTTAATATTAGTACATATTAATTGACGTGTCAATTCAATTAAACGATCAATTAAATTGCTAATTAATAGTACTAATCAACCTACTTTATCCTTTCTGCAATCTCATAAAGGATATTTTTTTGAGTTTAAGGAACATCATATCAAACCCCTTTTTTTAGACCTACGATACTATCTTGAGAATGGCAAGACTAGTCTTGACAAATTATATCGTGTCATTTGCATATTGTAATGCCAATGTAAATAAAGATCTTATTTTTTGGAGAAAGACTTGTATTATCGATGATTTAGGTTGAAAAATAAAAGGTACAAAGAAGCTTCTTGCCTATATTCATGTCATTGCTCGAAGACCCGGCCCATTTGTTCATAAGTTATTTTTATTTTATAATAAATGAAATAAGTTCATATGTCTTTCATCCATTGATGTAAATGAAAATCGAACTTACAAACTCTCACCGTATATGATTTTTTGTGTCTCACACTCAACCAACTAGGGTATGAGTCCATTGACATTCAATATGTGAGGTCGAATTTGAAGAGGATATGAGTTCGCGAAACAAATTTATCATATCATCGTCCAAATCTACACTATGTGAGGTTGCTTGAAGTCAATTTTTATCATAATCAATGGTTTTTTCCTGACCAGATCATGTGATTTCGAAGGCCTATAACGAATAATTAAGTTTGTATCTCTATTCTCTCAATATCATTGACATATATGAAAAATTAAATTCTACTCAAAATGCGAATGAATACCAATTATGCGGATGAGTACTGTCAATGACATTCAATCATCTATTTGCCGCTTGTCCATTGACACCCCTACATATGGATTGCAGAACTACATATCAATTTCTTTCTCATCCCAAAATCCACTGTCATCACATTCAAAAATTATTTTCCAATTACTGAGTTGCATTGCTATTTGCCTTTCAATGCTTTAATTTGACCCAAAAAAAATCAATTCTCCACTTTCCAAATTTTTTGAACAGAACATGACCTTTTAACAAAATTTATATTTTTGAGTTGCATTTATATTGAATTATTGAATTGAATTATTTATTCTTGTAGGTTATATTTATATATTACTGAGTTGCATTTTCCAATTACTGAGTTGCATTTTTTGAACAGAAATGATATAACGAGGCAAATGTGAGAAAATCGAGAAGTTTATTAGGTTATATTTAGAGCTATTCTTCGATACACCATAAATTTTTCTAATTTTTTTTATTGATTCAATCTCAACCATAGATCAAGCAAAAGGTATTTTCGGTACAAGGCTTCAACAAGTCATCTTGTTTAATCTATGCATATCAAGTCCCCATACCATCATAATTACTCCAAACAACTTCATTTCACTTCACTCTCTCTCTTCCTTCGAGTTCTCCATTCTCTCTTCTTCGTCTCCTCAACAGTAAAACACACCTCTCTCTCTCCATCTCCTTCTCTCCAAGAGTAAATTATTTCTTTCTTTTGATAGTACGAAAATGAGCAATAAACGACAAGAATATTTTATAGATCACGATGAAAGCAACATTAAAGCGAAAAATAAGTGTGTACCTAACGATGAAACTGTGAGTTTCGGTTTTTATAAACTTTGTGTTGTTCAACGAGGAAGGAGAACACACCCCTTATTTTCCTTCAAAAAAACATGTGGTTCACTATTTTATTTGCATTTAGTAGATTTTTTGTGTATTTTGAAGTATTACAAAAATGTTTTTTATTTTATTGTATTTGTTTTCAAGTTATGAGTATTGTTTTATTTGTTTGTAAATTTAATGGGATATTCAGAAAGTTTTAGATTTCAGAGAGAGAGAGAGAGAGAGAGAGAGAGAGAGAGAGGATGGTTAATTAGAAAAGTTTTTGTTGTATTTGTTTTAGTCAACGAGATAAGAAGTTTGTTTTTCAATTTTTTTTGACATATCGCTAATGAGAATTATATGTGAATTAATTTGTGGGACATTAATAAGATATATAATGAACTGATAAAAAAGTTTTATGAAGTCATTAATGAAATAAGAAGACTAAAAAGATAAATGAAAATCTTAATGATCACTAAAGCATGAATTACATATAATTTTTTTTTAATATTAAACAAAATATCATTAATATATCAAAACAAAAATTACATTACAAACGTATGTATAATATCATTTATATTTTTATATTTTTACGCGACAAGGAAATAATTTCTTCTTGAACAGCTTTAATTAGATACATTCTTCACTGTAATCGGAACTGCAACGTTTTTAATTATGAAACATCTTTTGTTGCACTTATATGCAATAGCAAGAGATGATAGCCACAGTGCTCAAATGGAAACAACTTGCATATTCAACATCGAACCAAATCCAATTTTTTTAATGGCATTTTTTTTTAATCATCCATTCCACCTATGAGAGACGAACTTCTGAATATCATTCTTTTGAGTTCGTGGCTTAACCTAATAAACAAACATGTCAAGCAAAACAAGCTTATAGAGTGCAAAATAAACATATTCAATATCCAATAAAAATGAACCAAATTCAAACCCCACTTCCAATAAAAATGAAGCAAGTTTTTATAGCAAGGTACCATTATCCTAGCAAAAAAAAAAATACGAGCAAAAATGAAGAAGACTAGCAAAAAAAAAGATGTACCGAAGAAAGATGTAGACTAATTTATATTTTATACGTTTAAAGAGAGGAGTTGAAGAGTTTGCTTTGGAACTTGGGAGGGTTTAAACACTAGATACACAAAATCAAATGATTATATTGTCACATTTTTTAATATAAAGTTTGATAAATAACTCAAAACTCAGTTGTTATATACAATATACATACATAACAGTGTATTAATATCATTAATAATGTATTCATACCAAAAATATTATAATAGCACCGAAAATATTATTCAGTATAAGTTTAGTGAAATCGCAAATTAACAATTTAAAAATCTCAAATCATATATATGAAATCTTTTAGTTCATTAACAATACTTTTTAATCCTAACGAACAAGACCATGCCATTAAACTATGAAACAAGTTTACGATATGATGATGTACATAACCAAATTAATCATCATTTATTCATCAACCGTTTATTCACATAGCTTCAATGACTGATTTGTTGAAATTTTGAGTTTACAATTAATAATATTTGTCATTTCACATTTTGGTTTGAAAATGATTTATTTGAAATGAATAGTATTTTAACAAAAATATCATGTTAAGAGAAATTTGAAATGAATATATTTAACGAAATCTTAAAAGTAAAGTTTCTAATTACACGCCGTAAAATATTTTTGATATATTTCTGTTGGTTTAGTCCATTTAAAATAATAAATCCATAAATCCCTTCCATGATATAATTCCTTATTTTTTTTAAATCTTACATTTTCATAATATGATTATAGCTCATCAAAATTGGAAAATTTATTTGTAAGATGTACATGCAAAATGTAAATACTGTACATATTATTATTATTATTATTAATAATAATAATAATAATATGTTTTAACAAGCATACAATATGTTTGCAATAAAAAAATAGTTGGTATATCGCTTATGAAATATAAAAATATTGGTTTTATAATATTTCATTTAATGATATATTGGGATATCACTAATAATAAGATAAAATATATGTGAATTGATTTACGAGATAGTAAGAAGATACATACACATATACGAACTTATATAATATTTATATGAATCCATTAAAAGATAAATGATTAAAAAGATGCATGAAAATCTTAATGATCATTGAAACATGAGTCACGTACAAAGAAAAAGAAAAAAACACATTACTAACATATGAAAACAAAAATTACATTATACGACTTATGTATAATCTCATTTATATTTTCATTTTTTTACATCTTTAATTAGATTTACCTTTGAAAAGATTAATTGTGCCACCATCCTTAATAATAATAATAATAATAATAATAATAATAATAATAATATTAATTATTTGTCCTATGTTACACGGATACTTCGAAAACCAAGTCGTATCGTATCGGATGTCGTATCAGATATCGATACGCGTCAGACACTCGTCGGATACGTATCAGATACTCCACGTAACGTATTCGAATATTTTATTTCAAAATAATAGCGGATACTTCTCGGATATTTGTGTATACTTGTCGGATATTTCTAACGTATGTATAAATATAATTGAAAAATAAAAATAAAAATTTGAAATCGAAATAAATGAGTAATACATGTAAATATATAATTAAACATAATAAACATTTATTTAATATGAAGTTATTTCTTTAAAAAAATATTTAGCATATATTATGTCAAATATGCAAGACATAAAAATAAATATATAAAGTATAATTAATAAAATATTATATATAACAGACGTATCATATCCTATTTTTTTTTTAAAATTATCGTATCGCCGTATTCGTATCAGTGCGACATAGAATTTATCGCATGAAAATATACAAGAATTAATAATATTTAATATATTGATACTCCAAACGACTTATTGCCACTAAAATATCACACATAATATTAATGTTAATAAAATTTAGAAAATTAGGACGAAATACTATTAAGTTTTAATATTTGGCAAAGAATGAAATTTCGTAGTATATGAAACTTTGACAATTTATATATGATACTAAAAATTAATATTGATAACCTATATAAATGCAATATTAAAATTTAGCAATTATAGGTGACATGATACTAGTTAAAGTTGATAAGAATTTATGAGTAATATATTTGGTGAAATAAAAAGTTGGATGACATGTAATGAAATTTTCGTAATTAGAATTGTTCGATTATCATGCACAATTCACGAAGTGTTACGAGGAATGCTTTAATTATTTCCTAAAAATGTGTATTTATTAATTTGTTATAACACATTTAAATAATTAATATATTTTTATTTTTATTTCAATTTATTTTTAAATAGTAGTAAAATTATTGTTTAATATAATTATATTGATTTTATAATATTTTTCTTAGTATCGATATTTTGGGAGATGGATAGAATATCTCCTTTATTGGCAAACAATAAAATGAAATGCGTCCCACGTCTAGCAATAAATGACATGCTGGCTTTTTGAAGAGAAGAAAGAATCAACGCACATTTATGAGGCGTGCATGTATTTGAAGAAAAGAAAAAACATTTAACAAGTGAAATTATTTTTATGTCCTTTTGTTTCATAATGGTAACCTGCTGAATAAGTTTTTTTACCTGCTGAATAGAGCTAGCAGGTTTTCTTGTTTAATCTGGGCCATTAGATTTTGGGAAGTGGACGGTTAAGAAAGTTTTGGTGTATTAAAGAAAATCTCTTATATTTATGCTAAATTATATTTGTTATGTAATTTTCAGTTATGTTAGTTTTATTTTTTACTAGTGTCTTGATAAATAAGAATCCTATTTTGTAATAGTTGCGCAAGTTGAATCTTATTTGGTTAATTATATATATTTGTGGTAATTGTTCTAGTTAATTTTAATTTTTTATATTTAATTAATGTTTTATATTTCAAATATTGAAATTTTATTTATCATATACATGAAATATTAAATAAATATATGATAGGATTAAAAGTTATAATGTCATTATCTTATTAACTAAATATATGATAGGATTTTAGTTTGTATGACAGGCTTTATATTGTGATTGCAGTACTACTACTTATAACTTATAAAATAATATTCTTTACGGTAGTGTTAAACATTGTAAGACAATAAGCGTTTACAGACTATGATAACGTGTACAAGAAAATTGCCAAAAAGAAAATGAAACTAGGGTTTGCATTCAGTAAGCTTATATATACACAAATGCCATGTTTTGAGTTTGATTAGTTGGAAAATATACACATGACTTTATTTTATTTCCTTACGAAAACAAAATAAAATTTATCTATTTTTGCGTGCTTTGACTTTGATTAGTTGTATTTATTCCTTACCTTGATGATTGAGATGTCTTTGATTGTGCTTTTTTTACTAGTTTATTGATTGATCGGTATATACAAAAAGTCTTGACTTACGTACATGGAATAAATATGGCATGAATACCGTGGATTAATATCTATTATTCAACCAATAAAATTCGGGATTAAATTTGTGAAAAAATTATGTAAATGTAGTAGTCCTATTGGTATATATATGATCCGATATTTAAAATTAATACTGGTACCTCCAATATCGAAATTTATAAATAGTTGTAGAATTTTTATTATTTTTATTTTTTTCAGTAACAAACTCCGCATTTTATCTTTTATATAATAAAATTCATGATTGGCCTTGTTGGTTAATTTATATTGTAAATGAATAAAAAAAGCCGATCATGCTAATTTTATTTAATTTAGTCACAATGAAGTCATTTATAAAATTTGTTAGGCTGGTCATGCAATAAACATTGCCCACAATGAGATAAGAAATTGAAATAATGTATCCTATTTGCAACTAAATTATTGTTAGGCTGGTCATTGCATCTAGTCTATGGACGGTATTTAATTTATTGTGCATCGAATTTCATTTTGATTGGGACTTTTATTTTCCAAACTACATTTGACCAGAAACTCAATACGTGACTATTTTAGATCAATTTATTATTTGTAAAAAAAAAATGCCTTTTTGTATTTTGTTGATTGGGCTGTTTTGCAGAAAAAAAATGGGACATAAACAAACGATTATAATTAAATACACCAACAAAATACAACACATACATCAAGATTCCATCTAAAATTTAATTTATTGTCACCAACACCTTAAACAAACTTGATGATGCCCCATGTGGACCATCATTTTTAAAAACACCGTAACAATGGATTTTTTAATTTCCTTTTATTTTGGAAGAATAACCTCTTTGACCAACCTCTCAAGGTTTTTGAAGGAAGGTCCGTCTGGCCGGGCGGCCCTAATCGCGCTTTTCTTCCACTCAAGTGCTCGATTTCGCATCTCAGCCCCCTTTTCTCCGGTCATTAGCTCCTTAACCTGCGCCTCTACCTCATCTCTCTTAACGTCATTGTCAATTTCCATCCCTACTCCCCAATTGGCGCAAATGTACCGGCAATTCGTCTGTTGCTCGGCAAAGAATGGCCAACTAACCATGGGCACACCGCAACTCAAACTATCAATCGTTGAATTCCATCCACAATGCGTTAAAAACCCGCCAATTGCGGGATGATTAAGCACGGCTTCTTGCGAACACCAACTAGCTATTAGACCTCGTCCCTCTATATATGCTGAGAACTCGGGGGGAAGCACGGCCGTATCGCCCTTGACGATATCGTTTCTTATGATCCATAAAAACTCACACTTGCTATTTGCCAAGCCCCACGCAAACTCTATCAATTGATCGTTAGTCATGACAGTTATACTCCCAAAATTAACGTACACGACCGAGCCTTCTTCTTTCCCATCAAGCCATTTCAAGCAACCAGCCTCTTCTTTCCATAAATTCGAATTGACGGATACCTCACATGACTTTGAGAGTAAAGTGAGGGGACCCACAGGGTAGACAGGAGGGAGGATGGATCGCAGCACATCTAACACAGGCCTCTCGAGTTCATCGTACGAGTTTATCACAATGGCAGCTCCTCTGGAAGCGCGTCGAGTCTCGCGAACCAAGAAATTCAACATAATATCATTTGGATCGGTTGTGCGTACAAAACTCGGCATGTCCCTTAACCTAGCGTTCTCCAAACCGGGGATCCAATCCAGTGGCATGTCTAGATATCCATCCGCGAGCTGAGTTTCGTCTGCGTCCAATGCACAAATGTATATCGATTAATCTAACTAATATGGATTAATTAAGTCAAAAAAATACCTTTAAATGGAGTGATTTGTTTCTCAATTAGGTCTTTATAATGGGCATAGCACAAAAGGCCACATGCACTTGGGGTCCAAAAGAGCACCTGTGGCAAACCCATCTCCTCTGCAGCATCAAGTGTAAAACTCATGCACCCATCAGATAGGATGCAAGTCACTGGAGGAGAACCTCCAACACCATTGACCCTCTCCAGTACCTCTTTGAAAGGTTTCAAACCATTCTTCTCCAGCGATGCACATAACTGGGGTATATCCTATATAATGAAACAAATCTATTTAAATGATATTCTTCATGTATAAGTAAAAAAAAAAAAAACTTATTTTTACTTGTGTGGCGTCCTCGCAGCCGGTAGGAGGGGTTGGCAGGCCGTCGGGTATGGACTCGAAACGGAAATCAGGTAAGGCGAGTTGGGGAGAAATAGCGCCGGACTTGAGAAGGCGGCGATGATTGTAGTGATTGTTTACGAAGGTTATGTGAAATCCAAAGCTCGAATGGAGAAGCTTGGCGAGTTGCAACATGGGCGTTATGTGACCTTGAGCCGGGTATGCGACGCATACAATATGCTGTTTTACTTCGTTCTCACTACCAATGGATGCCATCTTTGTGCTCCCTCTCTCTCTCTCTCTCTCTCTCTCTCTCTCTCTCTCTCTCTCTCTCTCTCTTTGTGTTTATGTTTTTAGGGTATGTGTGTGGGAAGAGAGGAGAAGTATATAAAGAAGAAGTATGTAAAAAAATTTGTTTAGATGAGATCTCATCAAACTTTTACGAGTATATAATAGTATCGTTAAATTGTGATCACATCTCCCATAGTAAAAAAAAAAAAGAAATTATGATCACATCCTACAATGGTGGTAGTGAGCTGGCGCGGAGTATTTTATTCTTAACGTGCAAGGGGATTTCTAATTTTTAATAAGAAAAACTACTGATTAAGTTATTTTTTAACTACCACTGATGAATGGGTTTTCCAATATTACATATACAAACTCAATAGTAAGTAAATTAGTTAAAAGAACATTTCTAAATGTTGAAAATATAATATATATTATGTACTATTATTGTATTTTTTAATCAAAATTTAAATTTATTTAGACTTTAGAGTAATGTTTTCAATAAAAATCCGGCAATATACCAACTAGAAACTCTAGTTGGTCACACATCTTGGCTAGGGAGCGAGAGGTGTGGGGTTCGATTCCCGACGGAGACACTGGATTTATAGATTAAATGTTAAATGAGTGAATAGAGTGTGTGGCCTACGAGTTTGTCAAAAAAAAAAAAAAAAAAAAAAAAAGATTGTGTTTGAAAGGGGGACTTTTAGCCCTCTCCGAATTTACTCAAAAAAAAAAAAAATCCGGCAATAATCGGAATCAACAAAACAAATACATTGGTAAGCATTTCAAAAATAGTTTGCTTATTAATTATTTGTTAGTATTAGAATGTGTTGAGTCTATTAACGATTTATGAAAGAGATGAAATAATCGGAGGAGTAAATTAAGGATTCAATGATTCCTATCTATAGGCCCATTGAAATATTGCACTTAACTCAATAAAGAAGATCAAGGATCGTGAACTCAATAAAGAAATAAGATTTAACACCTCATTTGTGGGGAATAACACGTTAACACCTCATTGATGGTGTGAGCACATGCTTGCAAGTTGTTCAGTCTTATAATTAGGGCGTCCACTCTTCGGATCTTTATTCGAACCACCATAGGTCCATATCAGATTCATATTCATATTCATATCAATATTATTTTCTCGGATACAAAATTATTCGGATCCGGATAGGTTAGAAAATTAAACGGATACAAATTTGATCCGGATACGAATACGAATACGAGAAAAGAGATACAAATTATTCTTGAATATTAAAACGAACACTACTCGACATGGATTCGAATTCAGCACTAAAATTAATACGGATCCAATAAATCCGGTCAAATCCAAGTATTTTTTGGGATTCAAATATTTTTTCTAATTGAAATTCGGACAATATTTGCACCTCTGAAACCCCTACTCATAATACTAGATTACTACCTAAAGTTACTAACGACCATATATATATACATAGAGGAGTGCTAAGTAGACTCCAAAAAAAAAAAAAATCACGCGTAAAATATATCGATGAAATTAATAAAATATACGTTTCAAATAAACAAAATATATCGATGAAATTAATAAATATACGTTTCAAATAAACAAAATATATCGATGAATTCGACATACTTACAGAGCGAAGTGGATTCAAATTAACAAACACTAATATTAAAGCGGAGTTTTTTTGCAACAAAAAATAAATAAAAATATTAAAGTCTTTTTATAATTTTTCTAAAAAAAAAGGGCTTTTTTATAATTTTACTAAAACATTGTTTTCCCTCTTCTTCGCCATTCTCTCTCCCGCTCTTCATTTCTCTCCTCACAGAAGCTTGCGTCGCCATTCTCGCCCCCGCCCTCTCGATTTCTCTTCCCATTAGCATCTCCCGCTCTTCATTTTACCCTCTTTCTCTGTCACCTCGCAAAATCGCCCGCCGGCGCCAGAGAAAACACAGAGCCGATAAACCCATCCTCTGTCGTGGACGACTTTCTCCGATTTTCCATGGACGACGATCTCAACTGAATGGTTCGTGCTCAAGAAACTCTACGTTTAGGTCAAGAATTATTGTCTCTGCTCTTTTAGCTATAAAGCTTCATTTGACAACCATTTGGGTACTGAAGTTTTCTTGCCTGCCATGAACTCTCCAAAAGATCACGATTCATTCTAGCAATACGACGACCCGATCAAGCGACGCTAACCCCTCTTGCGATGCAGGCAGCTCCGATTCTTCTTCAGTCTCCTCTGTCGCGTACTTTGGATGCTTTAGGGAATGGCCTACATGTCCTCGTTCAAGCTAGAAGCTTTTTCATACATCCTAATCATCCTCTCAGTGAGTTTCTGTGTTATTACAAAGTTTTTTGTGTGTGGTATTTTGTCGAGCATTTGGTGGGCTTTGATTGTAGTGCTCCAGCTCGTTATAGATTTACAAATCTGGCGTTGCTCTGAGATTACAGTTATTATGTGTCGAACAAAGCAGAAATCAGTTATTTTCATGGTTTCCTTCGTTAAGTCTTTTCATCGAGCACGTTATGGGCTCATCTTGTAGTTAATTGAGTGTTTTTCTTTGAAATACAATGACTATTTTGACAATAATACATGGACTATTTCGCCAACACTTCCAACATGCCTGTGGCCGCTCGTGAGGCTTCCATCTACACCGGTACATAATTCCCAACAATACAAGGACTATTTTGCAAAAATTCGTTAATTAATGTGGTTTTCTTTGAATTAGGAATTATTATTGCTGAGTAAGAGGCATGGGATATAACTTTAGTATGATGGCTGACTCCACCTCTCGTTGCGCCGAATCTCTTCGTGAAATTTCTGGCCGTCTCGTATACTTCTCTCTCTCCTCACTTTTTCTCTCTCTTAAATTTTATTGCTGTGTATTTGTTTCGAATTATTACGAAAAAAACCCTTCATTGTTTCTTATTTACTCACGATTAAGTAAAAAAGGGAATATTTTAGTGGATACCCCGCGTATCTCGCAACACGTCTCGCCTCGTTTTACGAGCGAGCTGGCAAAGTGAAATGTCTCGGAAGTCCAGACCGTACCGGTAGGGTCACCAACGTCGGTGCCGTTTCCCCGTCTGTACCGTCTCCCCGAGAGGACTAAGATCTATTCTTGGAAGACCAAAAGCAAACAATAAAATCATTAATAAAAAATTTAAACAAATAAATCCGAAACAAATGTAAAAAATATATGAAATTCCGTGCAATTGTGCGGAAATGTTGTTAGTTATTGATTAAGTTTCGGGGTTTTCCATTTATGAGCAGCGAAGGACTGTCTAGGCATTACGAGACCCAATCACAATGTTTTTTTTTCTCACTTAGAAAGATGCGAATGTTCAAATTTTTTTGTACCGTTCTTTTTTCTTTAAAACAAACATATATTGAGGTTCTAAGAATCTAAAGTTTGCAATATAGATATATGATCAAATTGAATATAAAAAGTTCCAGCAACAACATAAACTAACAAAATATACATAGAAATAACACAAACTAGATGGTAAAATATTATTTCATGCTCATCATCTTTTTGGGAAGCATGACCTCTTTCACCAACTTTTCTAGGTTACAATAGGATGACCCGTTGGGTTGCGACGCCTTAATTGCTCTCTTCTTCCACTCAACTGCTCGGCCTCTCATCACTGTACCTTTTTCTCCGGCGATCAATTCTCTCACTTGTCCTTCAACCTCATCTCTCTTCACATTGTTGTCAATTTCCATCGCAACACCCCAATCGGTGCAAACATACCGGCAATTCGTCTGTTGCTCTGCAAAAAACGGCCAACTGATCATCGGGATCCCACAACTCAAGCTCTCGATCGTTGAATTCCATCCACAATGTGTCAAGAATCCTCCAATTGCTGAATGTGCCAGCACGGCCTCTTGGGGACACCAACTGGCCAGTAGGCCTCTTCCGTTTATATCTTCACGGAACTCGGGAGGAAGCACGGCAGTATCACCTTTGACGAGATCGTTTCTTATAACCCATAAGAAGTCACATTTGCTATTAGCCAGACCCCATGCAAACTCGACCAATTGATCGTGAGTCATGACAGTTATGCTGCCAAAATTGACATAAACAACCGAGCCGGGTTCTTTGCCGTCGAGCCATTCCAAACATTCCGTCTCTTCTATCCACAAATTAGAATTAACGGGTATCTTACTTGCCTTTGATGAGAGCAAAGGAAGGGGACCCAAAGTGTAGATAGGAGGGAGCATGGATTGCATGGCGTCCAATATTGGTTTCTCGAGCTCTTCGAAGGTATTTAACACGAGTGCTGCCGCCCTGGTAGCTCGCCAGGGCTCGCGGCAGCAAAAGTTAAGCATGAAATCGTTTGGATCGGTAGTTCGGATGAAACTCGGTAGGTCTCTTAGCCTTATGTTCTCCATGCCTGGGATCCAATCTAGTTGTGTGTCGAGGTATCCATTAGTGATTTGTTCATCTGCAATTAATAAAACAAAATTGTGATTTGTGTCCAATTAAAAAAAATTCTTATTTTCTGAAGGGATATTTTTCATTCCAAATTAGTCCATAGACACAAATGCAAAAAAAGAAAGTCAAGTACACATTTGAATAAGAAAACTATTCATCAATCGATCCGTCATTAAATACAAGTTGATTAGGACCAACCAAAAAACATGGACACCCAATTTTCGAGTTATATTATAGTAGTATTCAATGATATATACAAAAAAACACAATAATTCAAAACAATAAATAAGATAAAAGAAAATTTGATGATTGTTATGGATAATTATGTCATATTCCTCATTTCTCCATCACACCCTTTATATCACCAATTAACCATTAATTGATGATTAATTAACATGATCATTAATAAAATGACATCCGATTAACAATTAAATGATATTAATTAATTGTTAATCGGCTGTTTTTTTATTAATGATCATGTTAATTAATCATCAATTAACGGTTAATTGGTAATGTAGAGAATCTGGTTGGAAAATGATGGGTATGCCATAATTATTAGAGCTGGCAAAATCTGACCCGACCCGAAAAAATGACCCGACCCGTCCGAACCCGACCTGACCCGAAAATATTGAAAAGTCAACGACCCGAACCCGAACCCGAAACCGAAACCGAATGACCCGAACCCGAAATCGACCCGAAACCGACCCGAAACCGACCCGAAACCGAATGACCCGAAACCCGAACGACCTGAAACCCGAGTGACCCGAAAATCACGACCCGAATGACTCGAAATTCACGACCCGAATGATTCGAAAATTAAAATATTATTGTTAAACTCAATATAATATTGTTAAAATATCTTGGAATCAATAAAATAAATCAGAAATTACCCGAAAACTAAATTTTTGGAAAATCGAATCATTCGAAATCAAATTTTATGAAATCTGAATTACCCGAAAATCAAAATAGTCACGACCCGAATGACCCGAAAACCGAAACGACCCGAACCCGAATGATCCGAAAACCGAAATGTCCCGAACCCGAATGACCCGAAAACCGAAACGATCCGAACCCGAAGGACCCGAAAACCGAAACGATCCGAACCCGAACAATCCGAAAACCGAAACGATCCGCGACCCGAACGACCCGATGACCCGAACCCGACCCGACCCGCCCGATTGCCACTTCTAATAATTATCCATCCCATGATAGATGTGGGATAATACCGAAAGCCCATTCCATTTTTGTTCAAACAATAAATAAAAAAATAAAAAATTTACCTTTTAACGGAGTAATTCCTCTCTCAATTAACTCTTTATAATGAAGATATCCCATAAAACCACAAGCGCTCGTCGTCCAAAAGAGCACCTCCGGCAACCCCATCTCCTCGGCCGCATCAAGGGTGAAACTCATCACCCCATCTGACAAGATGCAACTCACCGGCGGCGAACCTACGGTACCATTCACTCTCTCTAGTACCTCTTTGAAAGGCTTCAATCCATTCTTTTCTAGCGATTCACATAACTCTGGTATACCTTGCGTGACATCCTCATAGCCCTCTGGCCCTACAGGAAGACCGTCCGGCATGGACTCGAAACGAAAATCTGGAACGTTAAGATGAGGCGATATCGCGCCGGATTTTAACAAGCGATGGTGATTATAATGTGTGTTCACAAAGGTTATGTGAAATCCAAAGTTGGAATGGAGAAGCTTCGCAAGTTTCATCATGGGGGTTACGTGGCCTTGTGCTGGAAATGGGATGCACACAACATGTGGTTTCTCATTAGGAATAGACCCCATTTTTGAAGTTATTGAAGTTTTGAGTGTGCTTTGTGAGTTGGTGTGTGAAAGAAAGTGGTGGGTTTAGGTGGTATATATAGAGGGGGTAATGGCGGTGTGATCTTTCCGTATTTTAAGACGATTAGAAAGCAAATCAGGATTTGAGAAGATGATCCGTAAGCAATTACATTACACATATTAATGGGAAGTCAAAGTTTCTTTCAAGATAATAGGGTCAAACGTTCAATTGCCGCCATTTAGTGATGGACACACTGTTGCATTTAGGTACATTAATTTTGGATTTGTGTTAGGTTTCGTGTAGTTTTCATTATTTTTTTACCTCGTGAAAAATAATTCTAAATTTTTAATATTTATGAATAAATTATTTCTTGTCTTATGTTCATAATTACAATGCACAATTAAATGATGCAGAGATATTTTCTCATCGTCTTCATTTTTTCTCACACAACTAACCTTCGTATTTCATCATTCTTTCTTTTTCCACCTTCTGTCCACGTTAACAAGATATTTTGTATTTAAAATGTTATATTGTATTGTTAATGTGATAAGTTAAAAATAAAAATATATATATTTGAATGGATTAAAACAGCACTATAGAAAAATTCATGGCCAAGATTGTTTTAGTGTGAGATGCAAAAATTGCAAAAAATATATTTTCGAATGAGGCCGATTTGGCAAATCATTAAGAAGATGGACATGTCTACCCGATTCCGTTGAAGTTTGTTAAAATAATATTAGGTAAAGATATCGTTAAAACTTTACCTCAAGATATTCAAGACAAAGTTAACGAATATGATAATTAGTATGATTAGGATTTAAATACGATGTAATTTAGTTAAGTATTATATAGTGTAGTTTAGTAGTATTATGTTTTATTTAATGTTGGATAAGATAGATTTTCATGAATTAATACTAGCATTAATGCATGAGAAAATAGTGGATATATCCATTTTAGTTAATCATTTGTTTAACTATAAATATATCTTTGTATTCAATGTAATTTAATATTAATGAGAGATTAATATTCAATTTTTTCTCTATTTCTCTACATATTTATCTATATATTTTTTAAATTTATTGATTTATCTATCAATGTAACAGTCATTCACTTACCAAGATATATTAGGATTAGTGAAATGAAAATTAAAACATGACATAGTAGTATATAGTAATAGAACATTTTTAATTAACTATGTTGGAACATTATTCTAACATTGGACTTATATGTAAAATATTATGTGTTGTAATATTGTCATTTAAATGTTTATTAATATAGTGATCAATTTTAGTTATAAAATTAAGCATTAAATATGTCAACTAAGTTGTGGGTCTTTGATGTGTAGATTATTATGGGTGGTACTTCTATTTTCTATGATGGGTGAATTAGAAGATCCACATTAGGAGGCCCAAAATGTATGTTTTTTGTGAAATGATGTTTTGTGGCTATAAAATCAATTTGGTTCCAAGTACATATGAAAAAATGTTTCATTCTTTATTCTGTCCCATTAAGATTAGAGAGAGAGATCCATTAGAGAAAATAAAAAAGACTCTAAATTGGACATCATATAGTACTTGGAATTCATTTCTTGCAACTAAGACTTCATGAACTCAACAACGGTGATGGCGTGACATAAATTCGGACGGTTTTCATACGTTTTCGCATACGGTTAAGGTACGGTTTTGATTAATATTATTCGGTTGAATTCACATAGTTATTACGGTCCGTTTCAACGGGCAAATTGCCGGATCGTTGCCGCCCCAACAAACTATTTATGTAACTATACATACATATTTATACTCAAATGTAATTTAATATTCAACAAAAATAATATTCGAATCTCACTATATTTATCTATCTCTGTTTTTATTTTAAATCAATTCTAATATTACCAAATCACGATGCTCAATATTATAAAAAATTATTTACGCACTTGTATGATTCTCTTATGTATTAGACATTTTGAAGAAAAATAAACGGTCATACATTGAAGATGAATATTTATTAATGTTCGTGGTTTCGTATACAAGTACCACACGGAATGACATATCAGTAGTTGGCACAATAGAACCCTAATATTATAAGACTGTGAACTTTGTGATTCGTTGGCCTTGGCCGTATGATTGGTGTATTTTTAACTAAGTAAGTACCGGCGGCTTGACCAACATGACTGCTAAGTGCTACCAATAGAGAAATTATATAGTCAAATTACACTAACACAGTGTAAGTACATATTATCGAAATTAGTTTTACAAACTAATCAACGTACAAAAATTGCAGACACAAACTCTTTAACTTTTTTCCTAACACGTAAGTAGAGCTCGCAAAATTTGACCCGAAAAAATGACCCGACTCGTTCGAACCCGAACCCGATCCGAAAATATTGAAACATCAACGGCCCGAACCCGAAACCGAAATCGACCCGAAACCGAATGATCCGAAATCGCAATCGACCCGAAACCGAATGACCCGAAACCCGAACGACCCGAGACCTGAATTAACCCGAAACCCGAATGACCCGAAACTCACGACCCGAATGATCCGAAAATTAAAATATTATTATTAAAATCAATATAATATTGCTAAAATATCTCGGAATCAATAAAATAAATCAGAAATTACCCGAAAATTAAATTTTTGGAAAATCGAATGATTCGAAATCAAAATAGTCAGGACCCGAAACGACCCGAAAACCGAAACGACCCGAACCCGAATGACCCGAAAGCCGAAACGACCCGGAACCGAATGATCCGAAAACTGAAACGATCCGAACCCGAATGACCCGAAAACCGAAACGATTCTGAACCGAACGATCCGAAACCCGATATGACCCGAACCCGAACGATCTGAAACCCGAACGATCTGCGATCTGAACGACCTGATGACCCGAATGACCCGCAACCAAAAACGATCCGAAGCCGAAATAACCCGACCCGAATCCGACCCGCCCGATTGCCTTCTCTACACGGAAGGAGGCTGCATGCTTGTTTTGCGTGTTAAAATTGGCATAGTTGACCTAAGGGCCTTTTCTGCCAAAAAAAAGACATGGCATAATGTCATTCATGACGATGAACATACGTGAGGATGTTCATTTCCATGTGCATGGCAGCATGGGCAGTCTGGATCATAAATGTTTAAAGACTTTTTTTAGGATGAATGCATATAATTTTTTGGACAACTCTACTCTTCTCCTCGAACATCCCACACCATCCACGATCCGTACAAAACATGGGTGTGGGTGGATAAATACCCCCAAATTGCACCCCACATTTTCTATTATTTGTTAATTCAAATTTCAATTAACGGTTAATTCAAAGTTGATTACCGGTCAATACAATTACATCAAAATTAATAATTTTAATTAACGGTTAATACATTTTTGGATATAAATTTGGGAGATTTGAAATGGCCCTCCCATATCGTGGATGCTCAAGTGAATATGGGGGGTTCCATATATGAGCTCAATTCACATATTTCGGTAGAGGGTAGAGATGTGCATACAACTTACAATACAATAATTTAGTAATGTGCGTATGTCGAATAACTAAAACATGATAAATTTAATTAGGATTAAACTGTGTATCATTCCCCATTTTTAAACTTAATTATTCAATCGTATCATGCTTGGTATAGATATCTAACTTTCAAAACAAACAAATAAGTTTTTGAAATAATAATCATTTTTTAGGGGTGATTCTACCGTAGGATCTTTTCAAAAGGATATTTTGGAAATTTGTAATTAATTAGATGTTGTCAATTAAATTAGTTTCTCGTTCGAATATTGTATTAATTATTATTTAAATTAGAGAACTGAAAAATATTCAATATATCCTTGTTAATTTGTATAAGAATTAAAAAAAAAATCGTACCATATAATCATGTTTTTTTTTTAGTTAGGACGATATGAAGATAGGAAAATTATTGATAGAACAGTGTTATTGGGATTAATTATTTTCATAAAATAACAAGGTCGGCAGAATGGAGAATTTTTATGAATCGTTTAGGAATATCGGATCGTAAAAACGTGAGGTTCTAAGAAAAATAAACATTAATTAGAAACTAATCCATCAAATACGATTTCCTAAAAAAATTAATAAAAATAATCATGAATCTCACAAATCTCATTTATAGATATATCAACGAGGATACACATAAAGAAAAAAAAATTGGATTTTGTATAGTTTATATTGCCTTATTTGATAAATTTTGAGCATAAAATTTGGTGATAATAAGATTTTATATGTTATTTGGGCGAAATATAAACTTCGTAGAACGGAGAGTCGTGTTAAAGAAGATCTGTGTGAGAGAAAAAAACCATTCTATCGAAATAATGTTGTATTGTAATTAGGGGTGTGAACGGTTCGAATAGTGGTCATACCAGATATGTATCCATATTTTTCGGATACGAATATTCGGATACGGAACAACCCGGATCTGGATATACGGTTAATATATTGTCGGATACGAAAACGGATACGAATCTTTTTCGGATATTAAAACGGATATTATTATATCATAACATAATATATATATTTTAATTATATATTCATAATTTACGACATGAACAATCTAAATTATTATCTTTAAATGTAATTTTACAATTGTGATTTTAAATTGTGATGAAATCATTAATTTTCTATGTTTTCCCAATTAATATATAATAAGGCACATAAAACAAATATAATGACCAGATCTGGATCCGGATATCCAAATCGTGATCCGATTGCGGGATCTGAAAAATATTCAGATCCTAGATAATACCGGATTCGGATTTGACACTAAAACCGAATACCGAATCCGAATAAAAATATTCGTATCCGTGCAACATAGGTATCCGTATCCGTATCCGGATATTATTCGGATCGGTTCGGTTCGAATAATATATGTACCATTTACATTTCTAACTGCAATGTATCAATATTTATCTTGAGTTATCATCTAGAAATCAAATATTTTAGGAATTGTTACTGTGGAATTGCAAAATCATAATATACGAAACTATACTTGATTCAACATCTTAAATCGACGATTATACAAAATTAAATGTTGGGGAACTCTTCAAAATCCCCTAACTTTGTAGGGATTCATCAAAACCCCCCTAACTTTTATGTTACTTGAAAAACCCCTAAAAATTGAGTTTAATTCTTGGAAACACCCCTACAAAGGTTAATTTTAATATTCCATCCAATTTTTTTTTTTTTGGCAAAAATACCCTTCTTGATTTTCTCTTATAATTTTTTATTTAATATGAATTAATAAATACATAAATAAATTAAATATTTCATGTTATTATACTTAAAAATGGTTTATGATAATACTTTTATAACTCATTATTTTATTTTACAATTTATAATATATAAAAAGTATTATTTTATTAAATAAATACTATTTGACATTATATTTTTAATTTTTTTACATGAAATAATTTTATATAAAAAATCTTATAATAAATTATAGAATAGTATAATAAATATCATCATATAATATTATGAAATATTATATTGTTAAATAATATTTATTTATTAGTTTATAGAATAAATTAAATTATAAAATAAATTGTGAGGGTATTTTGGTCCAAAAAGGAATAATCTAGATGGAAAGTTAAAGATAACACTAGTAGGGGGGGGGGGGGGGGGGGGGGTGTGTGTTGAAGAATTAAACTCAATTTATAGGGAATTTTTCAAGTAATCTAAAAGTAAGGGGATTTTTAAGAATTCTCCTTAAATTTTGTATGTCCGGATCAACCATTATTATTTTATAAATTACTAAAATTATGAACAATATTAATACATGAACAGGATTAGAGTCAACAACTCCTTATTTATGGATTTGAAACCCTATCCAGGCTCTTTGTATTTTTGTAACAAGTCCTTAGCCTCTTCTATATATCATTCTCATATCTTCTTGCATCCTACCATTTGCATAAAAATATCCCATATTTTTGTGGTACATTATTTGCAATTTGCAACCAAAAAAGAATGATTGAAAATTTTATGATATAAAGATATATCATGTATTGCCAATTTACTATCTAGTATCTATCAATGATTGAACCAAGTTGACTGACTAGCAATGGAGTAGAATGTCAATGAACCAATCCAGAAATTGTGGTACAGTGATTCTTACCACATATTTTTATATCTTTTTTTTTATATTTGAATTAATCAAAGTAGCAAAACTTTATTGTGAATTTGAATTATTGATTTGACTAATAATTTTTTATATTAACAAAATAGAATTATTTTATTTATTTTTTTATTTTATTTTTTGATTAAATTCAAAGGAGGTTACAAGATAGAATTATTACGTAAATGTTTTTGAGACTAAGTAAAGATACCTTTCATGAACAAGAGAAGTTCTCTTTGTTAGATATTTTGAGACAATTATAGATAATTTTGGCCCATCAAATCATATATTCTGTTTTATTCGTATTTGTGGCCCACCAAACACCAGTGAACCCCCCATCAATTCCCCTTTTGATTATTTTATATATAATCAAGAATAAATAATTTCAAAAAACCGACCTTAGCTCAGTTGGTAGAGCGGAGGACTGTAGTGTTGCAGATAAATCCTTAGGTCACTGGTTCGAATCCGGTAGGTCGGAATTTTTAATGGACTTTACTTATTTGAAGAAAAGCAGTTTTGAAAATGTTTTTTTTTCTTCTTTTTGGGCAATGGACTCAAATATATAAATAAATATATAAATACTGAATCATATCACACAGCTACACAGTTATGTAGCACAATAAAATTTACATTGGATACGTAATATAATATAAAATATTATGATATCACATTTCATATAGAGAACATAATTGAATAATTAATATTCATGGTTATGAATATCGGACTCGGCAGTGTCGGAAAAAAAATCTGACGGTTTGTAAAAAAATCGGAAGAAAAGAAAAAAATATAAAAAAATATTTTAAAAATTGATAAACATTCATAAACGTGATAATAACAAATTCAACTAATAAAATTCAAATTATTGCATTGAATGACATGTTATTCGCAATAATATGGTTATTGGTTGTATGTACAATAATATGGCTATTGTAAAAAAAAAAAAAAAAAAAAAAAAAAAAATATATATATATATATATATATATATATATATATATATATATGCTAAACTACTTAATTAAGTACCAACATTTTGGTACTTAATTAAGTACCAACATTTTGGTACTTAATGTTTTTTCACCATTAAATTTGTCTTGAGATTTGTGCATTTAATGATATGCACAAACTTTCATGATCATCATGAAAAAACACAAATCTCAATGCAAATCCAATGGTGAAAAAGCATTAAGTACCAAAATGTTGGTACTTAATTAAGTAGTTTAGTCTCCCTCATATATATATATATGGCTATTGATTGTACTAATTCAAACTCAATATTATGACTATTGGTTATCTAATACAATAATTTTTAATATGAACATGTAGAAAATTAAATGTTATTTATAATATAAAAATCTCTAACAACAACAACAACAACAACAACAACAACAACAAACAAACAAAATAAAATCGGTGACTCGGACCGAGATACTCGACCGAGACTCGGCTCGGATCAGGTCAAGTCCGAGTCAACTCAGCCGATATTATTTTTATCTCAGCCGAGATTATGAACCATGCTAATATCTAAATTTAACTAATTTAACTAAATATAAATACAAACATTATTAGAAATTATTGACATCATATTGTACTTTAAACAATATTATTTCTTGTACTTTTTCATCTATAACCATCGAATCAACAGTTAATGTTTAATTATTTTGAGTTTGGATTAAGAGTTATAATCAATTGATTTGCATTAACTTCGGTTTCTGGCAATTTTTTATCTATAACCCCAATTCTTTTCCAGATTCTCATTTCCACGTCGGGGCCGTTTGATGTAAAAGACTTTGAAGGATATTGAAGGATTCTTGTATTTTCTAGAGAAAGTGAAATGATGGTAAATATTTGAAGGACATCATTGTCTTGTATGTGTTGTTTGATGTGTTAGATTTAGATAATGAAAAGTGAAATCTATTGTTTCATGTAAAGGATAATTGAAAAATAATTATCAAGGATACTTCGGTGTTGTCCCGAAAATATTATATTAATTGACTAAATATTATATATAACATTTGTTTTAGTATTTGTACATATTAATTTATTTATATATATTTTTAATACTAAATAATTATATTAATTGACTAATCCATATTACTTGTCCAGGATACTTCGGTGTGTCCCGAAAATTTGGCAAGACATCATTTGATGAAAAAATGCGTGATGGACAAGGACACGAGAAATCAAAGTCTTGCTTTGTCCCACAAATCAAACACCCAACCATACTACTTGTCCAGGAAACTAGCTTCTTTTCTTGCAAAATCCCTCTAAGTCCTTCGTAACAAACAGCCCCTAAGTCTTGTTTGGTATGATTTGATCAGATTGTTGGGAGCAATCCGAATCTTACTGACATCACGTGATTTCGTCCGTAGCAAGTTAAGATTGTTGGGAGCAATCCGAATCTTACTGACATCACGTGATTTCGAGTTTGATCAGACTTGCCGTAACCCTAGAGCATGCTCGTTTTGCAGAAGCATAGACCATCTATACGCCTCGTGTCCTGAACGGCTTAATGAACAAGCAAATATTTCTGCGATGATTCCTCTAGGTCGTCCAGCCAGCAAAGTAATGCCACATGATCGCGTGCCGAGAACCTACTGTTTTATGACGGAGACAGAAGACCACCGATCAGAGCTCAAAAACCTAAACCAAGCTGTGGTTATAGAAGCTTCAATGGTGAAATCACATGACCTAGCCTCTCTCATCGACTTGGTATCAAACTCGAAAGTATGGGAAGAAAACTTTCAGTTAGTGTTCTGGAAAGAGGACAAATACCTACTGAAGTTACCTAAGGACACAGATAGAAGACTCTATCTAGACTACGCAACGGCCACCCTCTCGAAGGCTGGTTTTGTATGTTTCCCATGGTCGCCAGCGATGGGAGCTCAAGTTGTGTACTATAATCACAAGGTTTGGCTGAAACTCATCAACCTCCCACCACAAGCTTGGTGTGAGAGAGAGATCAATCAAATATGTAATGGCTTTGGAACGATCATCCATCACCAACCGTTCGAGGAGATCACAAGCTTGCGAGAGATGCAACTTGTCATTGCAACTCACAACCTCAACTGGATCCCTCCGGTCACCGCCTACCTTGCAGATGGATTCGTATACGACATCGAAATCTACCCCATCACGGTACTCGACGAGAGACAGTACTACTATCGCCCCCCAGACTACTCACTATCTCAAAACCAACTAGAAGAACACTACAACAAACACGTAAATAGGCAGAGGAATCAAAATGCAAGCAACGAGCACCGTAGCACACAACCCCCAAGCAGCGAATCGGAACAATCCACTGAAGGTTACAGGGCTTTGGCACGCAGCGACTTCATTAGCGATGATTCCCCGGATGCCTCGGAGATAAACGAGCTACGTGTAAATGCCAAACAGGAAAATAGAATTGACTGGCAAGGAATCCTAATTAAACTATGGAACCTCGCACCTCCTTCGACTCAAAAAGATCGAATGGCTCCTGCGATCTTCTCAGGAAAGCTAACCGGGGCTGACAGAAGAAAAGCAATGGAAAGACTCGAACAACTCGCGGACGAAGAAACGAACGGACCGAGGCTCAAGTCTGTAACGGACGGAGCTCTAGACAGGCCATACGAGTACGTCACAAGGCAAAATGAATCGAACCGACAAGAAAATGTCATCACCATTTTACCGGGTGCAACTTCAAACCCTAGCAAGAATACTGAAAGAGACGACAAGGCGGTCCACAACGTCCAGAACCCATACACCGAAGAAAGGATCCCAATCAGCAGGCGACTCACCTACACGACTGAGCATGCGATGGTCCTGCACCAGGCCCACGAACCTCAAAAAGAGGACTCGCAAATGGTCGAGACCGCGTGCCCAACAGAGGGACCTCTGAGTGCATACGCACGTCTAGAGAATGCAAATATTCCCCTCGTACAATCAGAGCAATTAATGCCACGCGGCGCAAGAGCAGGTGCAATTAATGTAACAACAGGAATGGGAACTCACGCCTTGACAAAGGAGCAGAAGGGAAAACATAAAATGGGAGAGGCGCACTCTTCAATCCCTGCACCGACTCCTCATCTACAGCTTGAGGATGAAGGTATAAATACTAACTCAAGTCAAAGTTCTCAATTCTCTCAAAACATATACCCAAAAGAAAAAAAGCTAAGGCTTATACTAGCTCAAACAAAATAGCAAAAAACTTTATAAAATATGTGCGTGCAAAGAGAAACCCTAGAGGCGGCTTGCCTCTAGGGGGGGCTCAACCCTAACGGCATTGACCGGCGGCCCCCCCTGGACCCTTCCTTCTTCTTCTCTTCACCTCGGAATCCTTTTCCTGTTCTTCTTGGTTCTATTGACTTCACCACACAGAGACGCACCAGTCAGTTCTCCAGAAAAAACGGCAGCAAAATCGGTTGTTGAAGCCTCAGATCTCCTAATCTCCTCCGAGACGGCAACAAAATTTAGTGGTGGCCTAGACCACAACAACCTAGACGAGATCTTCTCTGCATTGTCCCTGCCGAGCCTTGCCAGCATCAACACGAGATGGATCAGGTGGATCTCGAGATGGATCGCCAGATGAGCGACACTTGTAGCAGGTCTGATCAACACGGCGGTGAAACGATGGCAGCAGAGTGCGAGATGGATCGGGTGGCTCTTATGGACAAAAGAAAAGGCTATTCAGAGAAAGGTCAGTGAGAACTCTATTACTGAACAGCTTCGAGCTGTAATTACTGAGAAGTTTCGAGCAATCGGCGGCAAGAGGTGCTGCCGAGTGGACTCACCCTAACAATTAAGTAATTCGAGCTCGATTAAGAACCGGAAAAAAGATCCCGAGCAACGCGAGGGCGACGCATTCGGGACGAACTTTGGAAACGAATTAACGACGAATTTTGAGATCTATTGGAGACGAATTCCAAAAACAAACGATCGGAGAAATTGGATATGCTAGCTCCTTGGCGACGCAATCGGGACGGCATATGCGGTTATGGGATGCTTTTAGGCTACAACCGACCCAGCAAGACCACGAGGGAGACCGAGTCAGTGACGACGCGAGGGAAACCGAGTCAGATCTTCAAAATAACGTAATCCTCGACCCGAGTTGTTATGAAGTGCATCTCTCTGGCGACGCGATCGATATGGCATAGGTGGTTATGGATTGTTACTAGGTTATAGCAGATCCAGCAAGACTGCGAGGCAGGTCCGACGCGAGGGAAACCGAGTCAGGCCATGACGAGAGCATTATCCTTCATAATTCCGACGACAAAGACATTGAACTTCAATGGCTAGAAATATTTTAACAATTTAGCTCACCTTGTATCTTTTTCGTTTCGCATCTTTTGTATCGAAACTTTTTCTTTTAATATATCAAAACGAAAAGATCGAGCACGTATCGTGCTTGCTTTTCTTTCAAAAAAAAAAGAGAAACCTATCCACTAGAAAAAAAATAAACATTATGTTTTCTGATGGGTCATCTCCGGGTCCAATAAAAAAATACAATAGGAAACTAATTAAACCCCCACTACAAATAAATAATAAAAATAAAGCAAAAGAATATATCTCCGGTTTAGAAAATGAAGCTTCAAATCCATTAGGACTATCGACTGAAAGAATTAACGAAATTAGACAGATGTGTGGCCTCAATCCACAAAAAATAAAGCCTAAAGGGCCTTCAGAAAGTGGACTAGTAACAAATGACCTCGGTCCCATAATAAAATTAGATCAAATAGCCCGAAATGAAAATCCTATTAATGAGGTAAGTAGTCCCGGGGAAGAAATTAATACAGTGGATTATCTAAACAAAACGATTGCTAGTCTAATAAGAGACAAAATTAACGCTAAAAATAAAGTTTCAACCGACTACAAAAACAAAAAAAAGTTTAATAAGAAGACTAAAAGCAATGTAATAGGCTCTGTATCTTTAATGGCTAATAGGCCGAATGCAATAAAAGACCAACCGATTAACGTATGTAACTTTGATCCTAATGAAATTAACATATCTAATGCAGAGATAACAAACAAGTTCGAATTCGAGGATGATTACATGGACTTGGTCGACTATCGTGACGAAAGCGAGGTGTATGGGCCAAATGGGCTCCTCTAATGCCGCAAGGGCTACCCCCAATTTAAAGTTTAATTAATGAAATTAAAACTTTTTAATTTTTTGTCTATTTTATTTTGGAATGTTAGGGGACTTGGCAAGGCCGATAAATGTAAACTTGTCAAGGACTCAACTAGAACATCGGGTTGTAACTTATTTTGCATACAAGAAACGAAAAACAATGCAACCAATTACTTTGATATGAAAAAAATCTGTCCTAGTCATATAAATAATTTTGAAGCAAAAAATGCGATAGGATCAAGTGGAGGCATATTGACGGCATGGTCAAATGATTTCGAACTAATAACTAAATCCGAAGGTAACTTCCACCTAACGACTACACTCAAGGTGTCAGACGGTTTCTCTTTCACTTTATCTAATATATACGGTCCTACCTCAAACAACGAAAAAGAATTGTTCATTGAAGAATTATCGAATATCCAAACACACTCCGGACCGTGGATACTAGTAGGCGATTTTAACATGATAAGATCGCCAAATGAGACAAACGGCACCAATCATACACAAACGGAAATATTAGCTTTCAATAATTTCATATCCACGTCCAATCTAATAGAGATACCACTAAGAGGAAGAGCCTTCACATGGACAAACAAAAGACCTAATCCGACACTCTCAAAACTAGATAGGGCATTGGCATCGGACCACTTCTTAACACTAAATATTATAATGCAATCAAATGAATTACCAATGATTACGTCCGACCATACACCAATCAAATTAACCTTTTCAACACCAAGAACAAACTCCACAAAGCAATACATACTTGAAAGAGAATGGCTACTTAGGACGGAAACGAAAGCCATCTTCGAAGAGGGATGGAGGGAAAAAACTAATTCAAATCCCGCCAAGGAATATATTGTAAAATTAACTAACTCTTCAAAGAAACTACATATGTGGGCAAAAAGAAATTTTGACAAACCCGACAAACCACTTCATGAAATAAAAAAATTCATACACCTACTAGACAAAATAGAGGAATCGAGAGCTCTAAACCAACAAGAATCAACATTGCGAATCGAAATGAAAATTAAAGCCCAAGATTTAGCTATAAGATCGGAGCATTATTGGCAACAACGATCTTCATCAACGTGGATAAAATTAGGCGATAAAAATAATGCCTACTTTCACGCCTTGGCTTCACAACGACGAAACCGAAATTACATATCACAATTACATATGAATAACCAAACGATTACAACTACTCCCCAAATAATACAAGAGTTTTACAACCACTATAAAAGCACTATGGGGACGAAACCAATAAATACGGATTCAAACTTGGCCATTCTAATCCCGGATCAAACGACCCCCGAGAACATGCAAACGTTAGTTCACCCGTTTAGCACTCAAGAAATAGAAAAAGTAATTGCCAATCTAAAAAAGAAAAAATCCGCCGGGCCGGACGGCCTACCCGCCGAATACGTAAATCAATATTGGTCCGCAATAAAAGAAAACTTCGAAGCTCTAATAAAAGACTTTTACGACAATAAACTTGACCTCTGGAGAATAAATCAAGCGACCATTACCCTAATCCCAAAAAAGAAAGATGCGAACTCTATACACGACTTTAGACCAATAAGTGTTATTAATATCCCGATCAAAATCATCACGAAGCTAATGGCAAATAGACTACAACCCTTATTACCAAAACTTCTACCACTAAACCAATCGGCTTTCATAAAAAATAGAACAATTACGGACTCCTATATGGCCGCAAGAGAGTACCTAAACTATTACAAAAAAAATAAGATACCGGCCATAATGCTCTCAATCGACATAGCAAAAGCCTTCGACAACATCTCATGGGAGTTCATGAAAAACCTATTAAGACACAAAAAATTTCCCGAACAATGGATACTATGGGTACATAATCTATTCATCTCGTCTTCTTCCACGATCAAAATAAACGGGGAATTCTCGCAATATTTCTTCCACCAAAGAGGACTAAGACAAGGAGACCCCCTCTCTCCCCTCCTATTCGACATCGCAATAGATATACTACAAGCATTAATAAATAAATTAAACCCTCTACTAACCAAAATAACGGGCCTAGATACTAAACTACTACAATATGCCGATGATACGCTTCTATTTGTAGAAGCAAGCCCGCAAAACTTAAAAATCATAACGCTAATGCTAAACCTATTTCAAGAGATAACCGGACTAACCATAAATCAAACGAAGTCAAGCTTCTACCCCATAAATATTCCACCTCAAGCCCAACAAACAATAACGACTATTCTAGGATACGAGAAAAAAGAGTTACCATCAAAACATTTAGGTCTACCCTTATCATACAAACGACCGAAAAAATTGACTTTCTTGCCTCTAATAAAAAAGATACAACAAAAGGTAGCTTCATGGAAAGGAAAACTACTATCTTTTGGTGGGAGGGTAACCTTAATCAAAGCCGCTCTAAGTGCAATCCCTATTTACCAAATGCAAACAACCCAACTTCCGAAAGGAATAATACAAGAAATAACCAAAATAATTAGAGCCTTTCTTTGGAAAGGGAAAGAAGAATGTACCCCAAGTAGTTGCTTAATAAATTGGGAAAAAATAACATTTCAAAAAAAATATGGGGGATTAGGAATTCATAACATAAAAGACCACAATGACGCATTACTACTTAGGGCATTATGGAAAATAGATACGGACGACGAGAACCTTTGGGCAAATTGCCTTCGAGACATATATGGGATTCAAAAAACAGAAGACCTACTAAACATTCCGAATAACCTAACATCGTTTTTTGTCCAAGATCTAATTAAATTACTACCTATATACAACACCTCAACAACGACAAATAGCGAAGAAAACAAAATATGGAGATGGGAATCGAATGGCAAATACTCAACTAAATCGGCTTATGATTTTTTGAGGAATCCGGGAATTCAACCATATTGGACGAAATTTTTATGGAAACTAAAGATCCCGCCAAAAATTACTTTCTTTCTATGGATAGCAATCCACAATAGACTAAACACGGCGGAGGTACTAGAATCCAAAGGAATACAAAATAACCCAATTTGTCCTCTATGCCAACGAGAAGATGAAACCGGAGAGCATATGTTTCTAAAATGCAATTATACAAAAGCCACTTGGAGACTGATCGAAAGACTCACATTGGCACCAACTAAATGGGAACCTAAAAACGACTTCACGGAAACATGGATGTATAACATGAGAAAACTAGGCAAAGACCAGAAGGGACCGTGGCAAACCATGTGGGCGGCAGTAAATTGGTGTATATGGAAACAAAGAAACAATCGCATATTTAACAACCAAGCTGCCACCCCGCTCACCACCGCCATCAAAGCAATGGAGGAAGCACTCCTATGGAACAACCAGCTAGCAAGAAAGGTTCTAAATAATTAGGTCCTTATTGGTTTTTTATTTACGTTAGTTTCGTTTTTTCTGTTTTTTTTTTTTTTTTTTTTTTTTTTTTTTTTTTTTTTCTTAAGGTAATACGAGTATTACCAATACGTGTAACTTTTTATTGTTTAATCGAAAAGGGTATACCCCTACTTCAAAAAAAAAGATTGCTACTGCAGATTTCAGATCAAAATTAGTGTGATTGGTGACAAGAAGTTATTGATAAAGTTTCAATTTTGGATTCGTATTAGTACAAAGTTCAAAATCTAATTAAACTTCATCGGTTCTTATTAGTGCTACCGCAATCCGAGTAACAACTCGATTTTCTTGGTTAATTCTTATTAGTACAAAATTTCTGTTTATTATGATTTTTAGAAATTCATCTATTAATTTTTAAAAGTTCATCTTCTATTCATTTCTAAAAATCATAACAAATAAAAAAATAAATGAAATTGAGTGAGATAAAATATTAAACAAACTAGACACGATTAATATTAATCATGATATTTTTTGGTGATTTTAAAAGATATAGAAAGCAGTGAAATCTATTACAAAACATGACAGGAAAAAATAGAGAATTTTGATAGTATTTTAACCTAATTATCCAAATATTTTTTATTTTCTTATTTTCTTATTAAACAGACAAATTTTCAAATGTCAAAAATTATACACAAACAGGTAAATAATGCAGAAATAATATTTATATAATTTTAAACATCACAAGAAATCTTGCAATGTTAATTTTTCACATAAATCCATAATTAATAGAAAAATATCAATAAATTGGAAATTCAATTCAACATAAAATTATCAAATTTCAGAACACACAATAACAAGTCTAACAAAATAAACATAATTCAATTTGGACAAACCAGTAAAAAGTAATCACATATTTACATATAGTTCCCTAAAATTTTACAGAAAAATTTCTAAACGGGTACTGGTACCTGCACTTTCGCCAACAGGGCTGGCGAAAATGGAAAAAAAAAAAATTTGCTACTTTAAAATAAAAACAAATATAAAAAATAATAAAAAAATTTGTTTCCCTCTTTCGCCAGCGAAATTGAATTAATTAACTTTTATTTCGGATTAACATACAAAAGTCATGGTTAAAACATTTTTGCCAGAACCTCTGACGAAATATCTGTTTCGGCAAAAGGTATGGCAAGAAAGCTAATTTTGCAAATTTGGAAAAGCCGGAGCTATCCTTACAAATTGGCCTTTTGAAAAGGCTACACGTAAAAAAAAAAAAATCCGAATATATATAGCAAAATGTAACAATCTCAGAAAAGGGCCACGAGATAAGCTATGCCAAACAAAGAAACATAGAGACATCAAAGATAAACAAAATAATTTCAACTTGCTCGAAATGCATGTACAAATGGAGACACATACATGTGACCACCACTCAATACAATTTCTCACTTTCTCTCTTTGCAATCAATAATCCTAACCATCACCATTTCAAAATAATTGTATTAAAATATATAGAGAAAATAAAAAACATAAACCACACAATCTTTTTTCATTTCCTATAGCGATTCTTGCCCTTATCATTCCTCCCGCGATAACTCCCCGAACCCGAGCCGGACCCCTGACTCGATCTCCGAGTCACCTTCCTTCTAGAAGAACCCGCGCCCCATTGCCCGTTCCCCAAAGCCGCCTTGGCCACCCTATCGCTCGTAACTTCCCTCCCCTTCATGACCAGTTGCTTGTTCAGATACGTCAATCTCGGCAACAAACTCGACATCGATTTCTTCAACTGGTCGTCCCCGATATTCGTCTGGATCGGGTTCGCGAGAATGTTCAGAGCGAGGAGAGAATTGTAATTCGCCACGAGTTGCCCGAGCGATTTCGTGGTCGTTATTTTGTTGAAACTTAAATCGAGCACCGTTAATTTCAAGAGACGGTGGAGTCCTTCCACGTTGCTTATTTTATTTCCCGCTAGGTATAGTTCTTTGATTGCCGTGCAATTCGATAACCCTACAATTTAATTTAATTTAGTTATTTTATTGTAGAATAAAATTATGATGATATGGAATTTACTTACCGTGACCGATTCGTGAGATTTTATTGTAGCTCAAATCGAGAATGCGTAATCGAGTTAATTCTCTTAAACCCTCGATCGAGCCGATTTTATTTCGGGATAAATTAAGAGTGTGTAGGCTCTTTGGCAACGCTCCTGATGTAATGTTAACTATGCCAAATAAAAATATATAATCAATGATTTTAAAATATGAAAAAAAAAATATTTTTTTTTATCGTTGTTACCTATGAAATTATTGGATAGATTAACGGTCTTGAGACCGGTAAAAGTGGAGATGGGCGGCACGACTTTTAATCCCATGCCGGCTATATGGGCAACGTTAGAAAATATATTCATATTCTGAATGATATTGTTCGCTTGCAACATTTCAATTTCACCCTTATTTTTAAAACTATTTTCTTTTTGATCCTTCCCAGACGATTCCCCAATTTCTCCAAAAAATACCTCATCATTCTCCTCCTCCTCCTCATCATCGTCATTAATATTATTATCATCATCATTATTATTATTATTATTATCATTAGGGATGCTATTAATCCAAGCGTTGATTCGGTCAAAGTACGAGCCTTCGGTAGAAAAAGCAACCCATTCATTATTTTCCTCATCGTCCATTTTCTTCTTCTTTTTCTCGTCCATTATTTCAAGTGTGTCAGAACTATAGCCTCCTTTCTTATTATTATCGAATTGGGCTTCGAATTCCCCCTTGTTGGGTATCCAATAAGGCCTGTGAAGATTCCTGTGGCTCCACATGAAAAGCCTCCACCAAAGCTTGCGGCTTCTAGAAGGAAGCACTTGGCTCGAGCTCCTCTTCTTTAAAATAACCTTGTCAGCACTGTACGAACTCTTAATGGATAACGGGCTATCGGGTTTCGATTCCTTTACGAAATCCCGATCCGTTAAGTTTTTCAGATCATCATAAGAGTAAGGTTTTTTAATAGGGGTGTTTATGTGATTCGGGGTTTTTCGCTCTATGTTCGAGCACGAGCGTTTTAGGAGTGTCGGAGAGGATACACGGGTCGACTCGTTTGGGGTTAACGGGTCGGGTGAGTTTCTTTTTGGGGAAATGGGTAGTTCTTCTTCTTCTTCTTCGAGAGTGGTTTCGAGTCTTTCGAGTATGACGTAATCATTTGGTACCGGTTTTTCATCGGTGGCACTGTTACCGGTACCGGTACCCGTTGGAGACGGTGAGAGCGGCAACAAGAGCTCTTCTGGTTTGACTTTGAGTTTTTCGTTGCTATTTGTTCGTTTGGCATTAACTGATTTGGAAGATTCCTGTATGTAAATAAATAAAAATTAAAACCATGAATTATATAATAAGATTGAATTATGAATGTAATAAAAATAAAAAATAAAAAGTTAAGAATGAACCTTCGAAGATTTTTTCTTCTTGCCAACAAGTAGAGTAGAGAAGCATGTGGTGAACCTTGCCATTTTTGAATTAATTCAAATTTCAAAACCCTAATTTCTTTTTTTGAAATTCTCGTTTTCTTTGTGAGAAGTTAGATATTTGTTAAGTAAATGCAAAATTAATGAGAGAATTAATTAATTTAAGTATGGTTAGCCGTTGTCTATTGGAAGGGTTCGAAAGAGAGGCGAATGGAGAGGAAGAGTAACGGATGGAATGGAGAGGAGAAAGCAAGCATAATAGGCCCACACCTTGGTCAAGGTGCGAGAGTAATTAGACGCCAGAGAGACTGCCAGAGTGAATCGAGGCGATTTTTGGTGTGAACCGAGACCCTGATTGGACCCGTTTTGACGATTTAGCCCTGAAAAATATGGAAATTACGAAAATATCATCAGAATTTAATTCTGCCCCCCACTCAAGTTGTGTGAATTATAGAGAATTTGATTCTTAAATTTTTGATGTGGATGTGAAAGCCAATGGAAAAAGAGCGTTACTTTCTCTACCAAACCTTGTATTTTTTGTATTATTTGTTGATTTTTAAAGTCAAAGCAGGGGAATTCAAATTGTTTAGAAAATATATAAAAGAAGTTAATTAAGGGTTGGAGATTTTCCACCCTTAAACAAAATCTATAAGTACATAAAAAATTGTATATGGATCATAAAGTCTAATCTTGCACAGATGACAGAATTTAGCATAGATTTCAGCCTTTTCGTGCTGCATGAACAAAGAACAGTAACAAAATAATTACCCAATTAAATTGCATTGAATTACAACCGAACCTAAAAGGATCTAAAAGTACAGTTGGAAGAGAGAATTTCAATCGAAATCAATCTAGCATTACTTCAACCAAATCTTATTAATAAAATCTAACCAATTTACACACGAAAATAGGAATTCCACAAAAGTGTGAACCAAAAAATACTTTTTTTTCCAGCCAAGAAGATTTTAAAAAGAACACAACTTTCGACTCCCCTCTTTTCAGAAAACAAAACCCACGTGACGGCAAGGAAAACACAAAATAAAAGAAACCGCAATTTTGCATGTTCGTTAGTTCGTATTTTTCTCCATAAATGCAACGATTAAAAAATTACGAAAATAAAATTAGAAAAAGAATCGTACCTGAAGATCTGTGATAGATTAGAAAGAAATCACTACAGAGTGAAGAAGAATTAGAAGAATAGTGTATATAGTGCCCGATTAGAGAGAGAGAAAGAGAGAGGAGAGAATGGACGAGAGAGAGAGAGTAGAATTGAAGAGAAAATGTGGTGGAAGAGACTACAAATACAAAGAGGGGATATATACGCATGGAAATGCCTAATTCTTTCCTTTTTTACATTCAAACCCTCACATAACTTCTATTTATAAATATTTCCAATTTCCTTTTCCAGAATGAATTTATTACCATATTTGTTTTCCATTCGAGAGTAAGAGCGTAAATTGAACCTTTTGGAAGGGTATGAGCGGAAAAGTGAAGAGGATCATTGGATTAGGGATGTCAATGGGTCGGATTTGGGTCGGGTATAGGCTCACCCATACCCTTACCCATCTTAATCGGGTAATATCCATACCCGACCCGTCAAGTAAACGGGTAATTTTACCCGCCCCGTTTAGTACCCGCGGGTATTCGGATTATCCACGGGAAATTTTACCCACACCTATACATATACAAAAATATTAAAATATACGAACAAAATATATTTTTTTTTCAAATCAAAATAACATTATAGATTCATATAGCGGGTTGTATAATAAAACTAAAATTAGCAGAAACATAAAATGACAGTAAAAACAAAATAAAATAAACATAAATCGAGAAAATTATTTATTTTAGTTTATTTACTAAATAAATAAAAAATTAGTTGTATAATAAAAAATTAATAGAAAACATAGATTAAAATAAATAAGAAATCAACAAAAATATTAATATAATGAGATTTATTAAGAGTATGGTTCGGGTCGGTATACCCGCGGGTCGGGTGTGGCCTCACCCATATCCTACCCGTCTCGAGCCGGATATTTTTTAATCGGGTAATACCCGACCCGCGGGTAAGTTTAGTCGGGTATTACCCGACCCGTCCGGATCGGGTACCCGTCGGGCACGGGTATTACCCAACCCATTGACATCCCTACATTGGATGGACACGGCGGACACGCGGAGGAGATTTTTGAAATGAATAATTAAATGCTCTTCTTACACAATTCAAACAGTCATTAATACAGAGTAATGATTGTATTTATTTACTATTTAATTCTACTTTATATCCAGACCCCTGCTAATTTAAAAATTAATTTTATCACATAATTTTACTATTATGATAATCTATTATTGATATTATTGAATGTTACATGCAAATAAATTTATTTATTATGATTATGAGTCATGAGGGCGGTAAATTATTGTTATCTTTTATTTCTACCTACCCTAGATGTTTCGTTTTAAAAAAAAAAAAAAAAAAAATTTGGTAGTCAAATATTTTTTTTAGTAGTCAAATATTTTTTTTAGGGAGATTTTGATATGTAGACCAAATAAGTTTTCAAATACCTAAAATAAACAACAAAGTTCGGAAATTTGGAAAATAACACTCGACTTTTGAAAAGTCGAGAGCATTAAAAATGCTCGACCTTTCAAAAGTCGAGCGATTTCTTCCTTCGATTTCTTCCTTTCTTCTCCATTTCCTGTGTATATGTAATAAATCTCTCGACTTTTCAAAAGTCGAGAGAATGATTTTGAATTCAAAATATGATATATTTCCCCAGATTTTACCATATTTGTACTATTATATTTAATTAACGTGATAATTAGAACATATAATTAAATATTCAGTAAAATTTATTCGAATTTATGAATTTAAATAATTATTAATTATGGATTAAGTTAACGGCTAACGTGTACTAATTATAATTTTTTTTCAAAAGTCGAGGTTGATTTTAATTCGAAATATGATATATTTCCCCAGATTTTACCGTAACATCTCTATGTTCTAATTAATATATTTAATGAAAATGATAACCAGTACATGTTAGCTGTTAACTTAATCCATAATTAATAATTATTCAAATTCATAAATTCGAATAAATTTTACTGAATATTTAATTATATAGCTTAATTATCGATATAATTGGACGTAATAACTAAATAATGAAGAATTCGGCAGGTACATCTTGGGGTGGAATAATTTTTTTTTTTTTTCAAACGTGGTGTCAGGTGTCAGATATGAAAAAAACAAAAAATTAAACACCTCCAAGATGTACCTGCCGAATTCTCCATTATTTAGTTATTACGTCCAATTATATCGATAATTAAGATATATAATTAAATATTCAGTAAAATTTAATCGAATTTATGAATTTGAATAATTATTAATTATGGATTAAGTTAACAGCTAACATGTACTGGTTATCATTTTCATTAAATATACTAATTAGAACATAGAGATGTTACGGTAAAATCTGGGGAAATATATCATATTTCGAATTAAAATCAACCTCGACTTTTGAAAAAAAATGATAATTAGTACACGTTAGCCGTTAACTTAATCCATAATTAATTATTTTTTAAATTCATAAATTCGAATTAATTTTACCGAATATTTAATTATATATCTTAATTATCGATATAATTGGACGTAATAACTAAATAATGGAGAATTCGGCAGATACATCTTGGAGGGGTTTAATTTTTTTTTTTTTAATATTCTGACACCACTTTTGAAAAAAAATTAAAAAAATTATTCCACCCCAAGATGTACCTGCCGAATTCTCCATTATTTAGTTATTACGTCCAATTATATCGATAATTAAGATATATAATTAAATATTCAGTAAAATTTATTCGAATTTATGAATTTGAATAATTATTAATTATGGATTAAGTTAATAGCTAACATGTACTGGTTATCATTTTCATTAAATATACTAATTAGAACATAGAGATGTTACGGTAAAATCTGGGGAAATATATCATATTTCGAATTAAAATCAACCTCGACTTTTGAAAAAAAATGATAATTAGTACACGTTAGCCGTTAACATAATCCATAATTAATAATTATTTAAATTCATAAATTCGAATAAATTTTACTGAATATTTAATTATATGTTCTAATTATCACGTTAATTAAATATAATAGTACAAATATGGTAAAATCTGGGGAAATATATCATATTTTGAATTCAAAATCAATCTCTCGACTTTTGAAAAGTCGAGAGATTTATTACATATACACAGGAAATGGAGAAGAAAGGAAGAAATCGAAGGAAGAAATCGCTCGACTTTTGAAAGGTCGAGCATTTTTAATGCTCTCGACTTTTCAAAAGTCGAGAGTGTTATTTTCCAAATTTCCGAACTTTGTTGTCTATTTTAGGTATTTGAAAACTTATTTGGTCTACATATCAAAATCTCCCGCAAAAAAATATGCAAGAAAATTTGGCTGGCCGAGGTCTCCAATGGTTTTTTCTTTTCTTTTTTAATATTGTTTGCCTTCTTTTAAATTTCATAGAACAATTCAATCTAGTTCTAGCATAAAAACAGAGTAAATAAAAAAAAAATAATAGATACTTTATTTTACTTGTCTGGATTTTTTTAGATAAATAGATATTTTATTTATTTGGTATATATTTTTATATATAATATACTTTTGAATATCAATGTACCTTGTTTACCTTTATTAATCTTTTGAATAATATATATGTTTAATTTCTTCACTAAATATTTTACTTGTTCATTCTATATTTCAAATGGCAATATATTTATTGTATGTTTGTTATTATTATTTTCAATAATAATATATCTTGTTTTATATGTTTCATTAAATAAATTGGCAACAAGAATTACCTGCAATATTTCCTCATCACATATTTGATTTGTACAACAATGTTGACGGATTATCTAAAAAAAAAAAAAAATACAATATTGGTGGATTATCTTTGCTATGTGTCGTAGTGTCATAAATGTAGCAATGTTGACGTCCAAAAATTTGGTTACGTGTATCTTATCGCATTAAATATTACTAGATTTTATTGGATTATTAGGATCTAGAATTAGTTTTGGTCTTAAATGATGAAGATGTGCCTTATGAATTTCAGTTAATTTTAAAATACATAAATTTTATTGATGGTGGACATCGCAGAAACACATAACATGTAGTTTTTAAAATATAAATTCAATTTATTTAATAATAAAAAAAACAGGTACACATTTTTTGTTTATTTTTTATTTATATTTTTATTTTTTTTACAAAATGCAAAATGAGTATTAGGCCAATAATAATTAATTAAAAGACGCATGAATAGGTAAAAAATAAACGTGAAACGCATCAATAATAAATGACGTTTTTTTTTTAATAAACGTAAATAATATTATAAACGTGAAACGCATAGATATGTGTATATATCATTTTCTTTACAATTGGCCTGCTAGGTTTGTACAAGTCCAAGTCATACAAATGAGACTTGATTTTATTATTTTAATATTTTTGAATAAATGAGACTTGATATTAAGTTAATTGGATATTCCATCCTAGGTCAACCAGTTTAATTTCTGTCTTTGTTTATAGTTTCATAAAATATTCAAATAAAACATCTAATGTTACAAATGTTATTATTATTATTTTATTAACTTATTACGTATTATTTTTCTTACTTATTGTTTAATTGTTTTTTTTTTTTATGTTTTTTGGAAAAAAAATCTCTAATTTGTTCTTATAATATTCCATAATGAAAAAAGAATGGTCTAAGTAAGTAATGAAAAAAGAATGGTCTAAGTAAGTTTCAAATATTTGGTATTATAAATTCTTTATTGGAGGGCATATATGGTGCCAGCATATTTCCACTAAAAAAATCTCGATGACATCATCTTCTCTAATTAATCTATTTAATTAACATGATAATTAACAAGAACAATTGAATTAATAATTTTTAAATATTAATTAGAAATTGTCAATTCAGATAGATGTTAATTTTATGAATATTAATCCAAATGAGTGTTAATTACTCTTTGAAAAGTACACCTCTCATCTTAGCTTAGATATGTTAATTAAGTGGATTAATTAGAGAAGGTGGTGTCATCCAGACTTTTTTGTTAAAATATGATGGCAAAGTATAATTTCGCAAGCCATAAATCGTTGGATATTCACAGAATCACAAGTGCCAGCATAAAACTACTAGAAAAAGAAGATAAAAGAAATCCTAATTTTGTCATTTTTTCTAAATATTATGGAAAACCCTCTATATTATTGAATATGTCTTTTATATTATGAGATGAATATAAAAAAAATTAATTTTAGAAAATATTTGTTTAAATAAATATTAAATAACTGACATATTTGTCTTGATAAAATATTTGTTTGGCTATAACAATTTATTTGGTATATAAAATTATCCGAAGTGGTCAATGGGTCCATAACCCAGTTGGTTGAGCATGTAACACAAAAAAAAAACATAAGTTGTGTGAGATTGTGGGTTCAAAATCAATTAACGTCAATAGATGGAGGACAAACGAACCTTCTCCATTTATTCTTAAAAAGAAAAAATTATCCGAAGTAACTTAACTTTATATCTAAAATTATTCAAAAAATTTGTAAGTATTTTTAATAATTTGAGTTTTTTTTTGGGTAGAATAGTAGATCACGAGTCGTGATCATTATAATGTATTTTTATAGGCCAAATTTCATATATATCCTTACAAAACCCCACAATTTCACGTATACCCTGCAAAACGTGAAATAAATGTCATGAATATTCCTACAAAACTACTAAAATTTCATGAATATTTTTCTGTTAGATTTCGGTTAACTCTCCCTTAAAACTATCGCTAATTTGTGTTTTTTCGATTTTTTCTACATAAATTTTATTCCTTATTTACACGGGCGTAAAATCGAAAAAACAAAAATTAACAGTAATCTTAACGGATAGTTAACATAAATTTAACAAAAAAAAAACATTCATGAAATTATAATAATTTTGTAGGGTATTCATGATATTTCACGTTTTACAAGTATACGTGAAATTGTAGAGTTTTGTAGGAGTACATAAAATTTGACATTTTGTATATGATGTCAATGAAACTTGAACTCATAACAGTTTTAACATATGATTTTTCGTGTCAAACTCAAACAACTGGATTATGAAGTCATTGACAATGATTTGAGTTTTTAAATTTATATTGTGATGAGCATAATTTTATTATAAATTTTAATAATTAATATTGCATAATTTTCGAAATTTTCGTTTTAATTGAATCTACATACATGAATAATATTACTAAAATGATTATTTTGCATAATTTCAAAATATTTATTTTGTATAATTTCAAACATATTGAAAACGATTTTTAAAGATATTGTGTTCCATTTTTATCAAAATTATAATAATTCACAAATTATTTCTTTGTTTCCTTTAAAAGTTCAACTCTTAGTTTTAATCATTTATTTGATTCATTATTTTTTATTTTTGATAATAAATTGAGAAGGCTCATATGACCTCCATCCATTGATGTCAATGGGAATCAAACCCACAACCTCTCACAACATAGGATTTTTTATGTCTCACATTCAACCAACTAGGTTATGGATCTATTTACTTGATTCATTATTTTGGATGTCCATTTGTTATGTTATATCTAGAATTTCAATTCCGTATCATGTTCCACATAACCACATAACATTTGATTTTAAGTAAACGAAATTACTCCCATCTGACTATCTTACAAGAATTCAATCTGAATTTCTTTTTCGATTTATATAAGATGGACTCCTTTTTTCCTCGTCTATTTTTTAGAAACTGATTTCGCCAGATTTTGAACTCATGATCTCTTCGAGGTTTGTGAGGGTGACTAACCGCTCGCGCTAGCAAGTTTTGACATTCAATCTTAATTTATCAAAAATATCGGTTTGATTTTCATAATATTCAAAGAAATTAGGATTTTTGTTTAATTTTCCCAACACAATACATCATATTCGTTACACCTAGCATATAGGGAACTTGATGATTCATATTTATAGCCAACTATATATTTCTATATATACAGAAAATTCAAGCTTGAAATTGATTATCAGTAAATAATATTAATTAGGAAGATTAATATTTTTGTGTTATGTACATTTATATGCCAATATGTAAAAGCAATTAAATTTGTGGAATTTTCATTGTCTGTTCAAGAGTGGAGGGGGTGTCACCTCTTCCAAAATTGCCCCTCCCTTGACTGTTAGATTATGCAGAGTTGTTTATTAACTTATGACACAAGTTCATTATCTGTACGGATTATCATCACACAAAAGAACAAAAGGAAAAGGAAAATTAGAACAAATCTTTCATCGCCATGAACTTCAAAGATTTGAAGACAAAAATGACCAATGAATTTGGTGAGAAATCTCTATTATTAGTGTCTTTCTAAACCAAACAAGATATTTAATTATTTGATCTTGATATCGATTTACTTTTAGTCATTTTCGCACTTAAATCTTCCGTATTTTCACTCTAGCGTACGGCACTTGTCCTCTTATCTCTTCGTTTTCAAGTGTGTTTAGTGGATATAAAAAAGTTTTTGAGTTAAGATCGGCATTGCTCCTCTAGAATATTTTCTCTTCAATCTAACATTTAATCAATTTCAATACTTTCTCTTCAATCTACATTTATTTTTGTGAGAAAAATTTAAATTTGACCCTTTAACTCTCGAATTGGTGTAATTTTAACCCCTTAACTTTTGTAAGCCCTATTTTAGTCCTTTATTTATTATATTGGTTCATAAATAATCCTTACATATATTAACTGATTATGCTTCAGTTGATTTTGTCACGTAAATAATTAGATGACAAATATCTTGCCACATAAGTGATGACATAAGATTTTCAAAGAAAATAATAGTTTCAAAAAAAATTAGTATATAATATGGTGAGTTCTATCACACACCCTTTCGAAAGAGTATTTTGGGTATTTAGAATGGTGTATCATAAATTATATTTTGTATAATTTTTTTTTTCATGAACAATTTAAATTTCCTGTTTAGCATATCATTTATTAATAAATACACTTGAAAAATTACTTTAAATACTCATTAATTGATAATTACACAAAATATCTTTGAAAATGGATGTATCATAAACAAAATGAGTGTATGATAGAACTCCCCATATAATATTATCAAAATTTGAATATTCAATAATGCAAATCATATTTACTTAACATTTTCAAATAATCTAAAATATTCAAATATATTTCATATAACTTGTCCAAAATATAATAATTTTCTCTAAAATATCCATATAGTATATCAAAAAGTACATAAATCCCCGAACCATTCCACAAAAATGCCACCGATTTGAATTATATGGCAAAGAAATGGTCGGGATTATTTCGGTGGAATGATTCGGTGTATGTATACTTGTTGTATAATATATCCCTGATGTTTATCTTCTTATTTACATACAAAATTGATTTTGAATAGATTATATCTTGTATACTCTAGTATACAGTTTAGATCCTTCTAGTATTTAGATCCAGATGACATAAGTCTAATAAACTTGGACAACGATGAACACTGTTTTGAAATGTGATTTTGAGAATATTAATGCAATTAGTGTTATTTAAATTATGATTCTAACCACACATGAGCCAATTCTCTAAAACATCACACCATTACTAGATATAATATAGTGACTAGAAACTAATTTTCATCGCATTTAACATCCTTTCATATTAGTGTATGTTTTAGTTGCCGGTTATTGAATATTTTATTCTTTTGTACATCCGAAGTTTAGTCATTGTTACATTGACAATTAAAATAAGAAGACCGTTCTAATTCTTGGGAGATCCGTCGATATCGGTCTTTCCATAGTTCTCGTTGACGTAGTCCAAGCTAGCTAGTTTACTCCATTCATTCAATTTCGTCTTCGCTTCTTATTATTTTCATGTCGTAAATGAATAATTACATTGATAGCTTAAATGGTTGTAGCTTTCGTTAAAAATTCTATCGACATATAATTACACTGAAATCGCCAATTTCAGTGACGTTTTTGAGTTCATTTTTTTTTCACTTACATACTAAACGATTATTCAATGAAAAATTTAGTGAAAAAAAAAATTATACCTACATATAAACACGAATCAGTGACAAGCAGTGACGAATATATTAAAGAACTAGGAAGATAGCAGCCTCCCGTAGATTTTTGAGCGATGATCTATATATATGTGATTATGTAAACACGAATCAGTGACAAGTGATATTTTATCTCACTAACTTTATTTGAAAATTCCCAAAGATTATTTCACTAAATAAATAGTATCTTAAAATAATTTTAAAAATTATTGTAGAATATCAGAACCTGTTAATTTATTAATTTATTATTGATATGAAAATACACGTGTTTAGTTCGTGGTCCGAACGTACCCTCTCTAATGGAGCTCTCACAAGTCACAAGTCACAATTTACTTTGCATACACCTTGCAAATTTATATTGCACGTCACTTGACAAATACCACTTACCAACATTTATTTTTCTATTTAGAAGTTCATTTTATTTTTCCTATGTAGAGGTTTATTATCTTAATACATATATATTCTAGATAATAATTTAATAATACGAATTTATATATATATATATAGGGGAGTTCTATCATACACTCTTTTAAAAGGGCATTTTGGGTATTTAAAAGGGTGTATCATAAAATTTATATTTTAGGAAATTTATTTTTTAAATGAACAACAAATAATTCCTATTTAGCCAAACATTTAGTTGATAAATACACTTGAAAATTTACCTTAAATACTCATTAATGGATAATTACTCAAAATACCCTTGAAAATGGATGTATCATAAGAAAAAGGGTGTATGATAGAAGCCCCCATATATATATATATATATATATATATATATATATATATATATATATGTGTGTGTTAAATTATTTTTATATTCTTTGTCACATCTTTATAATTGAAAAAGGATATGATATTATTCCAACTTGGAGGAATTATTTGATTTGTTATACCAATCAATTTACGAATTAATGATGGAATAAATTGCTATTAGTGGTTAAGGAACAAGCCCTATAGACCACCAATTTCTTATTCTTCATGGGTCCCTTGGAATATGATATATCATTTTAAGCTTAATTTTAATAACACGGTTATGTTTCCATTTTTCTTTGAAGAACTTGTAATATATTCAATGATTGAGATAACAAATTATTGAGATACATTATTGATTAAGTTAATTTTTGTTTATTGGGAAGGCACCATAAAGGGATCATAGAATTGGGGCAGGTAAATTTGAGTTGTATTTTTTTTGTATTATTGAGAACGAATCTGACTCAAACATTCACGACAAAACGTTAATCATGCAAATTTAATAACTAAAAAATATTGATTATAATGATCCCAATATTCACTTGAATATAGTTAACTAAGTATCAAATATTTGATACTTAATATTTTTTTATCATTGAATTTGCATTGAGATTTTTGTTTTTCTCATAATAATCATGTAAGTTTGTGCAAATCATTAAATGTATAAATCTTAATATAAATATAATGATAAAAAAATATTAAGGACCAAATTGTTTGTACTTAATTAAGTATTTTTTTTTAGTGAAAATAAAGAGTTTGAGAAGGTCATAGACATATAGCATGTATACTAAATTTCACAAAAGAAAATGCCTCAAATAATAAAATATTTATTTATTTATGATATCCGTAAGGTTTTTCCACAAAAGTATACAACCAAAGATTTTCATTTGAAAAATTGAAATCATATCAACTAAGGATTAGCTTATACAAGGAAGGTTCTACTTCTATCTTATGTCCCCCCAAATTAGCCTTCTCGCTTATTCTTCCATCGAGAATTCGATTTAAAAAATTTAACAATCTTTTGGTTACGTGTTAACATCACACAATGGTTTCAAAATTACTAAAATTTTCAGTCTTTTCTACTGATAAAATCCAAATGGCTGGCTGCTAGGTCACAATCAATTTCAAACTATTCTCCAAAGGAGTCACAGTACCAAAAAAAAGTAAAATAAGAAAATGGCCCAGATCTATAGGGAGTAAAATATAAAAAAAATAATTTAATTTCCAAAAAAAACTTAGATCCAATTGCAACCTTACAATAATATTTTAATTTTCAATTAAAAACATTCATAATTTAACCAACAAGACAAATTATATTAACAATATAAAAAAACGAGTAAATTGAAAAGGTTTGGTAGTCATTCATTCATTGGTGTCAATTAGACTCGAACCCACAATCTCTCACAAAATATGATTTTTTGTCTCTCACATCCAATCACTGGTCACGAGCCCATTGTCTATATTACCAATATAATTTTAGTAAATCAAAAGACATTAAATTTTTATGTTATCAATAAATCAAGACCAATTTTCAAACTGACATATCAACAAAGACGTGATGAAATTCTCAAATTCCACTCCATTCATGAACGGCCAACGTGCATTTCACCATCAAATCAATTAATTCAGTTCGTTAGTTCTACTTCGCAGCCACTTATATCAATCTCTCTCTCTCTCCCTCTCTCTTCTCGAATTTTATTTGAAAATGACATATTCATGAGTTTTGTGTTTGGTTGCTATCTCGTTTAAACTCCATTGTTAAAGAAAAAAACCAAAGAAATTTATTCCATATCTAGATTTTTTTTTTAAGAGGCCGGAGCCTAATGATTTATTCCAATTTATATTTTACAACAGAATATCCATTTAGACCTTATTGATAGTTTTTAGTACTAATTTCTAATCCTGGACCACACATGATCGCTTCACTCACCGTTATTTGCGATAATTTTCCGACTTATCAAAATATTCTAGCATTCTTTTACTTCCATACATTCCATCCTTTCGCGATCCATAATGAGTCTCATTTCTTTCTTTCTTCAAGTTTGAGTTTGTATCTTGTGTTGTGCCAAGTATTTCTATTTTCCAACTTACCAACGTCTTCAAATTTGATGGGGGGCATTAAACTCTAAATTTTAGGTGATAAACTCTTAATTTTGGTCATTTTCAGTCCATTTCATTCCAATTACAAAAAGAATCAGGGACACAATCGCAAATGGATGGATTGGTACTCCCGCGGACTGTTAGTTTGTGTTCAAGATTTTTCGCTGTCAAGGGGCCATTTGCAATGAATGGTCGAGTCGACTGTTAATCAGGTGCTATTTTCCTTTTTTACTGACACTTATAGATAATTTTAAATTTTTCACACTGCCAATTTCAGTTTTTTTCTTCAATTTAGGGTTTTGCGTTTAAGCCGGAGCAAGTATTCTTCTAAGAGCCACCAAATCGCTGGACATTTCAAGCGAATTTGATTTTTCGGAAGTTCGTATTAATTCGTATTAATTCAAATTCCCGGATCAAGTACTCTTCTCGATTAATGCTTGTTGAAGTTCGTATTGATTCAATTTCGTGTTGAAGTTAATTAGGATTTTTTTATTTCTAATTAATGATGGATTTATTTGTAAATTTTGATGTAAATTTGCATACAATTGAGATGTAATTGTTGTTATTTGTGTCGTCTAATGTTGTAATAAGTATACAAGTTGAATTTCTAGTACATTAATGGGTTTTTTTTTTGAATAAAATAGAGTAGGTTCTTAAATCCTACTTCTATTGATTTATAATATATTTTAAGTCCATACAATATTTGAGAGTATTTTCCTATAAAATTACAATTTAGCCCTAAATCCCTCAATGATAACCATATAAACTTAATATATTACAATTGAAAATAAACCCTGATTTAGTACATTAATGGTTAATCGAGCTCGTATTAATAACTATGAATTCGAGCAACAATTAATTTGCAATGTTAATATTATGAGTTATGAATTACAAAAATCAAAACATGTTAATTGACAGATTAGGACATATATGACATGAACTTTATATCCTCCAGTTAACAAATACACCAATTAACATTTTTTTCCTAATATTCATACGGATTAACAAACATATATTTAGTTAAATAACTGAAATATTACAAAAAAAAACTGAAAAGGAAAAGACACCTAAAAGGAAACTTGATAAATTCTTGGAACCTGAAAAAAAGAAGAAACTAAGTTATCATTAAATGATAAATTCGAAATAAAAACAATTTTAAATTTTAAAAAGGAAACTTGATGAAAGAAAGATTTTTTGTAAAATTAAATTAAAAAAAAAAGGAATGAAATATTTAATAAATATGGAATCAAGAACAAAAAATATAATAAACATACCATATCCAAAAAAACATTTTTCTCACCAATTAAACCTTCATGTCGATCCTTCCCTTCCTTAATTGCCTCCATTTGTGCCTCATTTTTCTTCATTACATCTCTCTGAAAGTCAAAATTAACAAAACAATCAATTTACAAGTAAACAAAAATAGCACAAAATCCAACATAAATAATGTGTAAACATAAATAATGTACACATGATTGAATTACTAATTACTGAACATACCATAATCCTTAATTAACAAAGTGAAAATTAACAAATACATCCATTAATCCTGAAAAAATATATCAACTATATCAATAAACATACTCCAATCTACATGCTAGAATTTTTGTAAAATAAATTAGAAAGGAATGAACTAATTAATAAAAATGCAATCAAGAACATTACATATAATCAATTAACAAATAAAAAGGCACAAAATCTGATACATACTAATTAACAAATTAACAATTAACAAATAGTACATAAAAACAGGAGATTCATACGAATTACAATTAATCAAGAGGTAAATTAACAAAAAACCTAATTAACGCTAAAAAGAATAAATTAGTATGTATAATATAATAGATAATTAACAACATTTCTAGGAATATCATTCAAGTAAATTAACCCTACATTTGTTTAACTAGCAGCAAATGAATCAATCACCAAAACAATAAATATTAATTAACTCAAAACAAATCCTACAACCGCAAAAATGTTCACAAAATGTACCAAAATGGACCAGAAAATACTGACAAATTGAAACAATATAACGGATCGAGACATCCCAATCTACATTGAATTAACCCAAAAATGAAATCAAGAAATCAACCTTAAAAACAACAAATCTAGCATTACAAAGAAAAAAATAGTTGAATTCATACCTACCAAAAAATAAATCCAGTTAGTTGATGAAGCCACCGTGCTTGTTACATCCGGATCCGCCAGTAACCACCGTCGAGTTCTTCAAATCTAGTCGCCAAGAGTGACGCACTGCCTTAGTTTGTGTGTGAGTGTGTGCGTTGTTCGTGACGAGAGAGATTTTAGGGAACTTAGGTTGTTATATATGGGTGGATTCAAATTTCACTTTATTTCGAAAATATGGTTCGGGTCCGTTCTAATTAATGTTCACCAGCGTATGACTGTACGGGACAATCACAACCACGGTACGACGTGCTAACCTTGAACCCACAAGTACTCTTGGGATGTACCTATTAATCCGACTGGTATATTCAACCCGGACTTCCATCAACCGGGCCAGATAATGGAGCCCTATAATACAATATATGACGGGTCGAACTGGATCTCGATGAATCGTTAATCAGGCCCTCCATTTTGTTGCATATGGGCGACACCATATATGCTCTCTTAGTTAAAAGTTCGGCTCTTCTCCGAGTGGCGATTGTATATGGACATTTGACAAGTAAACGGTCCCTTGTTTCTTCATTTTTTTTTGCATATCTAGATTTTCGCAAATGTAATCCTAATTGAAGAAAAACTCTTCAATTTAAATATTTTCTTTTCTTAAAAAACATTAATATTAAAGTCCAATACATGTAAAATACTAAAATTTAACGTTTTGTTTCCAAAATTGCTCTGATATTAAAGTATAATACAAATAAAATAAGCCTAATAAATACAAGATACTCATTTTTCATATTCTTTTTTCTTTTAAAGTTGGAGATGCTACCAGGTAAAGGTAATGACACATATTGTACCTAAATAAATTGATGAAAACAAATTTATAATATAAGTTAGTTTAAAGTGACATTGTAAATACAATAAAAAAAATAAGCATCGAAACATCTTATATGTCTATTAAAATTAGTTGAAATGCATTAATAATGAAATATTACAAGTTAAGAAAACAGAATTTTTAATCCGAAACGGAGCGAGGGATCACACTAGTTATTTAAAAAGATCACCTAAATTGAACGCTAACAAAAATAAAATACTAAATTTTTATTTATTTCTAAATATGGACTCCGAAATTGAAGATAATACATGAAATTTTTTGTGTTCAATTCTGAGAAAGTATCTTGTTTCTCAGAAGCTCTTAAATTTGAGGATAATACATGAAATTTTTTTAATACCTTCTCTTCTAAAACAATCTCTAAACAGAAAGAAGTCCAATATGAGTAAAATAATTATTTTTTTAAAAAGATTCTTCAATTGAAGGCTAATACATTAAAAATAGTTAATTTTCAAAAAACAAAAACACCAAAATTGAAAGCTACATGCAAATTTGTTCATGTCAGTTCAAAATCATTATTTTCATATCTGTTCTTCTAAAGAAGATTCTAAATTCATGATTTATGCAATCAAACTACGTAATTTTTATACTTTCCTAAAAACTCCGAAATTAAATTCTAATACATGCAAAATATGCAACTCAAAATTTAAAATCATTAAGGTGATGCGGTCTATTTAACTTGTTTCAAAATATTTACAAAACGCATAAATATGACAACTAAATATCATATTTTTATATATAAAAAAAAAAACTGGTCCACCCATTAAATCTGATTATGGCTTTTTAAAAGTGGTAAAAAGACAAAGACTTATCACTAATAATTTTCTTATTGTTCCTATATTCATTTAGGCCTTGTGTTATTTATCATCCAAATTAGCCTATTCCAAATTTCCAAAACTATAATTAAATTTGTTTTGTAAAAACCCTAATTTTATTTGAGAAGTTAAATTGGGCCTAATTAACTATTTTTAACAAAATTGGCCCAAATTATTTGCCTTAGAAATGAAACAACAAAGTACCTTTAAAAAGTTGATCCATCTTATCATGCAACAGTTGGCCGGCACTTTCAATCCCTTTCATTATCGCCACGTTTCACTATTTCATTGGTTGGCGAATCTGTCACGTGATCATTTCATCCGAGCCGTTGATTTTGTTTATTCGATACTAGTAGACTCCATGAGATTCTTACACGTGTTCTCTTTGTGGTGGAACTCACATGAGATTCTATCTTCTATCTGATCTTAGATTCGGTGCCCTGTCAATAAAATTTTGGAAATTTTCAAATAAGTCCCTGTACTGTTCTGACATCATGTTAAATTCCCCATTACTGAAAATTGCAAATGCTTGCATTTGTATTCATTATTATTTCTTTGCATAATTAAAAATGAATATGGAATGTATATTAAGAAAAATTGAAGTGGTTTATTTACATAAATATATCATTCTATTAATGTTATAAATAATAGTAATTTATCAATTAACGATGATCAGTCGTTTAAATAACGATAATAACGATCAGCTAAATCGATAATAATTTATTATGAGGATGGTTAAGATACTTAATTAATAATTTTTGACTATTGGATTTGATTTGAAATTTGTGTATTTAATAATGAACACAAATTTTTATGGAAATCATTAATGATGAGTAGGGGTGGCAACGAGCCGAACCGAGCCGAGCACCACCCAGCTCGAGCTCGGCTCGAGTCTGGTTCGAGCCAGCTCGGCTCGACTCGGAGATGGGGTTCGAGCTAGGAAATGCCGCTCGAGCTCGACTCGAAAAAAACTCGAGCCAGCTCGAAAACACTCGAGCCAGCTCGAAAGAACCGATCAGGCGACTCAGGCGACTCAGGCGAGCGTCGTCGGAGATCTGAGCGACTCAGGCGAAAACATCTCGAGACAGCATGCTTATCGTCGGAGATCTGAGCGACTCGTAGGTCTGCGAGCGGCGTCCGAGAGAGGTCTGCGAGCGGCGAGCGTCTGAGTGAGAGTAGTCTGAGTGAGAGTAGCGAGAGAGGATTAGGGTTAGGTTGGGCGTCTGAGTCTCTGAGAGTAGCGCGAGAGAGAGAGAGAGAACTGGCGACGCGAGATAGGTAATACGCTGTTCGAACTCGAGCAGCTCGCGAGCCGAACAACACCCGGCTCGAGCTCGGCTCGAGTCATGTTCGAGCCAGCTCGGCTCGGCTCGAAAAATTCGAGTCAATTTTCGAACGAGCTATTTTCGAACGAACGTCGAGCCGAACACGAACGAACGTTCGAGCCGAGCTTTTTTTGCCAGCCCTAATGATGAGTATAAATATCATAAGTTTAAAATAAGAAAGAGATCAAAATAACACTTTAAAAACGATTAACAGTAAAGAGAGCGATCAAACACGGTCAAATAATGTCTGACTATTTTTCTAAAACGTTATGACAAAATCGTAGCATTAATCTAATGTTACCGTTTTTTATTGTCGAGGATCATTTTTTACAACACAGTACTCTATATTATATGTATAAAAATAAAACGTTTTTGTGAGAAAATATTTTAATCGAGGGTATATATGCAAACCCAGAATAAAATCTTGCTGGCAATTGGCAAGGAGACCAGATCAGGTCAAGCTCTACAAATTACACATGCAAGCGTGCGAGCGAAGAGCGAGAGAAAGAGAGAGAAAGATGGAAGAAGAAGACGACGAGAGAGAGAAGCTGGTCTTCATAGCCAAATTAGCTGAACAAGCTGAGAGATACGATGGTACTGTAGCACGAACTTTAAGTAGATTTGCAGTTCTTAATGGGTACTATTGATTTTGCAGATATGGTAGAGAGCATGAAGAAGATAGCGAAAATGGACATCGAACCAACTGGAGAAGAGAGAAACCTTCTCTCCATTAGCTACAAGAACATAATTTGCCCGAGGAGAGTTTCGTGGCGAATCATCTCTTCCCTCGAAGAGAAAGAAAAAGCCGAAGGACCCGAGAAAAACCTAAGAAGGTTCGAAGCGTATAAAAAACAAGTAGAAGACGAGATAACGAAGATTTCGAACGAGATTTTGTCCATCGTTGCTATCCATCTCCTCCCGAATTCCACGTCTGGCGAATCCATTGTTTTCTTTTGTAAAATGTGCGTACCATTTTCTTCTTGTTTTCGAAAAAAACGCTATTATCGATCTACATTTCTCGACAAAGATATGATTTATTTTGTTTATATTTGAAATAGGCAAGGAGATTATTATAGATATTTAGCTGAATTTAAGGAGGGAAACGAGAAAAAAGACGATGTAAATCAAGCTCTGAAAGCTTATCAGGTTACGAAATCGAAATATATTTTCGCTAACTTATATATTTATATTTTGCAGTTATTAATTTCAGGCTGCTACGAGTACAGCCATGTCCGAGCTCGCACCGGCTCATCCGATCAGACTCGGCCTTGCGCTTAATTTCTCTGTATTCTATTACGAAATTCTCGAATTACCCAGGAGGTCCAATTTAAATTCGTTATTTTTTCATGTTTATTTTTTCGACGCATAATTTCTTACGTACCCCTACAAAATATTAAAATGTCATGTATAGCCCTGAAAAAGAGAAAATATTGAGTGTAACCCTGCAAAAGTAAAAATATCATGTATAACCCTATAAAATTTAAGAAATATCATTTATACCCTTACAAAGGTGCAACTTTTGTATTTATGCCCCTGTAAACATGGAAAATATTAACCCTACGCATCTAATTCTGTCCTCATTTTATCTTAATTAACATTAATTTTTTTGGTCTAAAAGCATAGCAAAATAATGGTAGTTGGAAGATGTATTTCAAAACATCGGAAATAAGCAACTATAACTGTTTTTCGTTATGTTATATAGGATCGCATGATATTTGAGATATTTCATTGTTGTTGTATCGTATGGAGGTATTTATGACATTTCTCATTTCCGAGGAATATACATGATATTTTTTGAGATTTTTAGGGTGATAGTTATGTTTTTGCTAGGGTACCGATGATATTGTTTATGTCAGTTGGGTAATTAGCAAGTTTGTGTAGGGCTTGGAACATGGCAAAGCAAGCATTTGACGAGGCGATAAGAGAGTTGAACTCGATAAGTGAAGAGATGTATGAGGACAGTGCTTTAATTATGAAACTTCTCAAGGACAATCTTACACTTTGGACCTCCGATTTACCGCCTCCTCAAGGAGGTACATTTTTGAAAAACATTTTGCATAGAATTTTTTTTTATTTGAGTTTTTTTTTTTAAATAGCATTATCGTAAACAATATATCTGTAAAAATAATGTTCTCATATGTGAATTTGTAGAAAACAATAAACAAATTTGAACAGTCATAGTTCGAAAACTCTAACGATACGATTCAAACATGAAAACATTATTTTTTGAAAATATACAGTTACACTGTTTTGTGCTTGTTTTGTCAGGTGAGCAGACCAATGAAATCAACATGAATTGATGATCTCTTTAGATTCGTTCTGAAATAATATGTAAATATTATAAGATTGTAATTGTAAATATGCGTGTCGAGAAGCTTAAATGCTATTAAGTCTGAGGCCTTGAATTGTGTTCTCTGTGTAAATTCTCCATGATCGATTCTATTGGAATACATTCATGTTGGAATATTATTTGGTACCGTAAGATTAATTTTGAAATGAAAAAGGAAACATTTATTAATGTGTTTCATACAAAGTAATGATTAGTATAATCATAATGTGTGTTGAGAAGTTTAAAATCTAAGTTTAAAGTGTACTGTGTTGAGAAGTTTAACGTCTAAGTTTGATTAACATTAAATTGGTTTGCAGCTTGTATATATATAAGATTGTATATTTACTAGCAATGGCCCCGCAACAAAACAATTGCGCGGAATTTCATTTTTTTTTTACATTTTTTGTATAATTTGTTTAAATAGAATTTGTAGGATACGTTTAAACTCAATTATATAATCATGATATGTTTGCAAATATATTGATGTCAATAAATGCATTATAATTAATAAATATTCATGAAATTTGTCTATCGTGGATATAGACATTATAATTAATAAAGGTTCATGATATTGGTCAATCATTACAAATCCACACCAAATAAATAAAATATAGCATGTTATAATTCAAACAAAATTAAAGTTTTAAAACAAATAAAAGAACACCGTGAATAATACACATAAAACCGAAATATATATTTAAAATGTCATCCATTAACATAAAAATATCAATCACAATTATAAATTATATCATAAGAAAATAACAATTGAGTCATAGTTTTATACGGAAATTATATATGGAACCCCAATAACACAAAAATAACATCCTTGATGAGGTGGCAAAAGAGAATTAAGTAGGTTGATTAGTATTATTGATTGTCTCATTTAACGATTTAATTGACCTTTTATTGATTTGACACGTCAATTAACATTTATTAATATTAACATATTATAAATTATTGATGTGTTAATTAAATGTGTCAATTAACATTTAATCGAGTCAATTAGAAATGCTAATCAATTAACTTTGTCATCTCATCGAGGATATTATGATGAGTTTGGGGGCCAATAATATTTTTCTTCCATACATGAGTATAATTTGTGTTGCAATAGAAACAAAACTCACAAAAAAAAAACGGACACGTGTCAATATGTGGTCACATGTCAATTAATATTTACTAATATTAACATATTATAAATTATTAGTGTGTTAATTAAACGCATCAATTAACATTTAATTGAGTCAAATAGAAATGCTAATCAATTCATTTTGTCACCTTATCAAGGATATTGTGATTATTTTGGGGGTCAATTATATTTTTTCTTCCATACATGGGTATAACTTGGGTTGCAATAGAAACAAAACTATTAAAAAAAAAATTCATGACAAATTATTAGTGTGTTAATTAAACATGTCAATTAGAAATGCTAATCAATTCATTTTGTCACCTTATCAAAGATATTGTGATGATTTTGGGGATTAATTATATTTTTTTCTTTCATACATGAGTATAACTTGGGTTGAAATAGAAACAAAACTATTAAAAAAAAAAATTCATGACACATGGTGATATGTTCTAAATTATAACTATAGAAATATTTGAGACCAACATTAAATTGGGGGAAATGCTATTGTGCCCCTTGTTCTCACTAGATCTTCGATGTGCCAATCGAGAATGGTTAATTGAATTGATTGTGGTTAATTAGAATGATTAATATTTTACTTAACGGTTAATTAACACGTCAATTCAATTTAATATGTAAATATTAGTATATGTTAATTGTCATGTCAATTCAATTAATCGTTAATCATTCTAATTAACCACTCTCTATCTTGACGCATCAATGATGTTTACGTGAGTTTTGGGAGCACCATACATTAGCTAGATTAAATTCGGATAGATTTAGTATGATTTGAGTGGTCTTGGGGTGTCTTAAAATGAACATGAAATAAAAGCTGTTATTACTTTATTAATGTGCCCAAATACAAAATAGTGATTTGTAAAATTTTGAAGCTGTGCCTTCTCTTTTCTAAAGGACTCTTACAAGTTTCAAATTTTGGAGCAATTAATCATACATAAATTATTAATTAAACATAAATTTAATTATCTGTGTCAAATTTATGGTCTATGTAGTCATATTGTTACTCCAAATTTTGTTTGTATGAAATACTAGAAACTACTATTTTTCCTGCTTTTTATTATTAAATCACAACAGAAAAATATACGAAACCTAATTAGTATGAGAATCATTACTATTGGCATGATATCACAACACAGGGATGAAAGGAAGGTCACAAAAGTGTGAACAAATACAAGTGATCCGAAGTTAGACTATTTAGCAACACAATCCAAAGAATAATATTGCAAGTCTTTTCTTATTATTTTGATCCGAATCATCTCAGAAAAGGCCACAAAAGTTACACGAGTATATCTTTTTCTTAAAATGTTGAAGGAAACTGAGTTTGTGCTTCAAAAGATGTTTTAATATAACTAGACAACTAATACTCGTCTGAAATACAAAACTGTAAATTCATGCACTCAATAATAGGCTGTATCCGTCGTTGTGTAATGAAGATGGTAATACCCTAAATATAAAGAAAGGGAAAATTAACCATATTACAATATTATCTCTCGAAAGTGTATTGAATTTATAAACACCAAATGAACCGACGAAAGTGTGTTGAATCTATAAACACCAAATGAACCGACGAACATCACACTGGTACACTGCTAGACATTTGAGTCCTTGTATTTTGTTAAATGTGTAGATGTCCAATGAGGTTTCTACTTGTTTTTATTGTACTTTATTAATTTTATACCGTATAAGATTTATATTCTTAGATATTTTTTGGTATGAATTTTAAAAAATTGTTTATTAATGTGTTTAGTAGAAAATAATGATCAGTAAAGATATAAAGGATACAAAATGAAAACAATCATCAAAGAAGTGGCCGCCCCGAATCGATTCTCTTAATACTCGATTTCGAAAATCTTTGAAAGCACTCTCTCCATTTCCCCTAAATTAAAAAGAAATCCAAAGAACAAGATTATTAAAGTCAAATATCCATCGGTGCTTTCTTTTTTATTGTAATATTGTAATATTTACTTATCATATTGTAATATATATTTCAATTAAAGGCAAAATTGTTAATCATTCAAGTTAATAAGAAAAGTAATCATCTCTCTTTATTTATATTTATTATTCCCTACCATCTCTCTCTCGGATAGTATTATTCTTTACATGATATCAGTATCAAACTACTTAAATTCACCTATTTTCTTCTTATATTTTCTTCTTCCTACGATCAACTCAAGTACCAGATCTGTGTTGGTACCAAACGACTCAAATCCGCAAATATTCAAATTCATAGTTCATCAAATCTGTTTTTGGTACCAAATGATACCAGTATCTATTTTCTTTACAATCTAGCTCAGCTTAGATCTTCATCGACTCTCGGGTACCGACTGGGTACCAAAGTACTCCAATTCTCTTTTTGGTTCAAAAGTTTATCAAATTTGATATCAAATGATTACTTTTTCTCTACTATATCTATTTTTACTTGCAAAAAGTTTCAATTTCTCTATTTTTCCGTTAACTCGTCAACCCGCTATGACTACACTTTTGCAAATAACCTCCTGAAATATTCTAAATTCAAAATTTCACCAAACTACCCAAAGTCAAACTACTGAAATCTCTAAATTGAATATAACCCCCTGAAAACTACGAACCTCTTCTCCACACTTTTCCTTATATACCCCTCCAAACTTCTCTATTTACAATTTTTCATATATACCTCTGAAAACTTTAAATCTTTCCAATCACATAAAAACAGCATAATAATCATAGTAATTGAAATTAAAATATAATAAGTATATATAGTAAACATAATAATCTTTCCGGTCTGAAGAAGACATGTATTTGTGTCCGAAATGTACCACCTCTTGAACTGAAACCTGGAATAAAATCTTAAATTCACAATGAACTCTACATTCAGAATCAAAATATGAAGAATATACAAAATAAAAATAGATGATAAATACATAAAAGTAAGAAACAAATATACATACTGATTTTCTATGGATAAGAAGAGATGGCAATGGATCATGTCCTTTTGCTAGTTGTATTTATAAAATAGAAAAAAAATGAAAAAGTAGTAAAAAAAATTGATGTGACGGAAAATAAGAAATAGGTAAAGAACAATAAAGGTTGATTCCTTTATACATACATTAAAGCCATGATGTGATAGAAATGAAAAAAGTGAGTAAATTAAATAAAAGCAAAAAAACAAGTACTTGTATGAATGTAGTAGCAGGTGAATGAAAAGTATGGGCAAACAAACCTTGGACAATTTTGAAATTGTTATTTTAATATTTCTAAGTGTTTTTAATCTAAACATGTACCAATTTTATATAGATTATTTTTATCATTCATATGAGATGAACAATTGGTTATTTCATAGAACTAAATAAATTCTTAGGAAATAGAATTTTACAATTGGTTATTTTTAAAAACGTATTATTAGAAAATAGTTTGATATAATCAAATAAATTCTTTGAAAAGATAAAAAAAATTAGGTTAAAAAAAACTTACAGCTTCGAAGACATTGTTGGAGAGGATTCACCTTTGCTACCATCTGTGCCTTCTCGATTCCATCTTCAGCTTGCGAGTGATTGATTTGGCAATTACAGCTATAATGCCTTCTTCCAGTAATGATTGATTGCAAAAATTAATGATTGATTAGAGTAATTTGCAGAAATTAGGAGAGTAACCTAATTAGGAGATTTATTGTTTGGTGAATTAACCTAACATAATATATATTATTCTCTTGTTCTAATTTCTCTCTGCATTTTTATGCATTAGGAGCAATAATTAAGTTACTTTGAAAGAACTCGTAATGACTGCCTTTTAGCTGCAATAAAACTGAAAAATCAAAGACAAAGGAGGGCCGACACTAACAAGATTTTCCTCTCTGCAATAAAATTGAATAATAACATAAAAAATCAAAATAGATATATCACACGTCTAAAAGCTATATTTGAAAAATATAAACCAAAATACTTGTATTTCAAAAATATTATATTCACAAAGAGGTCAATGAAAATCCATCCATAAAATAGGAACTAAATCATAGTTTCGAAAAATATATGGAGGTTCTAAAAATAATTAAATATACTAAAAAGACAGAATTTTTTTTTAATTTTAAAAATTTTCATATTAATTTACCTTCCCACTTTTCTGAGTCAAGATGGAAGGCCTCCAATGCATGCTTTTGGCACAACAATTCAGCCATGTCAATATATCTGAAATAATATCATACCAAACAAATCAATAATCTGCAGTTAAGATTACCATTTTCCCCTTCGTTGTTGTCGTTGGTCATCACCCAACAACTTGTATCACTGACAGAGATGTTAAGTTTTTTGATGGAATCATCTCGAGTCCCTGAAACGATGTAGCTACAGAGATTTGATTTGATTCGTCGTAAAATGAAAGCTTTGGGGGAGAAAATGGAGTGGAGAAGAGAAATCAATACCTTCCATTGTCTGGCTTTCTCGAGCTCGATGATATTCACAATCTCAGGATTGACTTCTTCTGGTGAAGCTTTAATTGCTTTGACTACTACAATATCAAAACCCAAATACCCAAATTTCATTTCTTTGAACCAAAAAACCGAAAACAGCACAAAAAGGGAGAACACAAAGCGGAAAAAAGAAAGAAAAAGGAAATAGCAGTACCGCGACGCGAGATTTTTCATCAATTATCAGTCGCATAGTAAAATTAGCTTACTCGAATGGATTGAGGCATTTTAGCAAACGCCTTGTGTGCGTTCTGTCACCGCTTGTCGCCTCGTCGCTTATGTGAAATTGCTCGACTTTAACCCCATGGAAAAGTTTGAGAGATGAAAGAATAAACACCTTGTATGCATATACTAAAATTATAGTAAAATTAGCTCACTCAAATGGATTGAGGCATTTTAGCAAATACCTTGTGTGCGTTCTGTCACGGCTTGTCGCCTCCTCGCTTATGTGAAGTTGCTTTACTTTTAACCCCCTGGAAAAGTTCGAGAGATCAAAGAACAAACACCTCAGGCACCTTCATTGTGCAGCCGACTCAGGAGCTTCGAAATCCTCATAGCCACCATTAAAATGCGCCAGTCGCTATTCTCCCGCTGCCTACCGCCTGCAGACGATGGACGACGGCGAGACTTCCATGCCCGAGCCAGCTCATTGCCCGAGCCAGCGTGCGAGAGAGAGCCGCCGCGATGGTGTATGTTCAGGGTATGTTCAGGCTTCCTATCCGTCGCTCCCTTCTCTCTTTCTCTGTTCTCTCGCGGTTTAGGGTTATGGTTTACGAAATCAGGGTTGTGGGGTGGCGAGACTAACAGGAGAGAGGATGGGGCAGTGTTCCAGAAATCGGTCTTCGCGGCCGATTAATCGGTGATTAATCGCTCCTCGATGGTCCGCCGTCGAGATAACCCATTGGCGTTTTGTGTGGCGGAATCCGCCAAGCGGCCGTCAAGGGTCCGCCAAGACTGCCAAGCCACCGCCGAGCCGATTTTTAGAAGTTTTTTTTTTTTTTTTTTTTGGAATTGCCAACGGGTCCATATCCTAGTTGGTTGAATGTGAAGCACAAAAAATCATATATTATGAGAGGTTGCGGGATACTATTAAAAATAACGATCGTTTTTGATATGGATTGCCAATGGATCTCCATTGACATCAAAAAAATTAGGCATCAATAATAAAAACGATTGTTTGTCGGATACTATTCAAAGAAATAAATTTGGACTAAATTTTTTCATATTTTTAATATATATATATATATATATATATATATATATATATATATATATATATATAAATTATTATTATTATTTGAGTTTATGCTAGTTTAGTGACGTAGTATATTTTGATACTTAAATTATTCAAAACTTATTAAAAAAAACTGTGATTTGTAATTTTGTTTAATTAATTTAAATATTAAATATATATAAAAAAAATCTGCCGAGGTCCGCCGAGATTCCCGATTAATCCCGATTAATCATTCTTGGCGCTTGATGGTCGTCTGCCGACCAGCGAGCGCCGAGCGATTTCTAGAACATTGGGACGGGGTATGTTTTGCTTGGGGGCGGTAAACAGTAAATGGGACTTGGGTGATAAACAGTAAATGGAGACGTGGCCATCGATGGTTGAGCAAAGTTGGGGTAAATTTAATGGGAGGGGTTAATTACAATATTATCTCTCGAAAGTGTATTGAATTTATAAACACCAAATGAACCGACGAAAGTGTGTTGAATCTATAAACACCAAATGAACTGGCGAACATCACACTGGTACATTGCTAGACATTTGAGTCCTTGTATTTTGTTAAAGAGGCCGTTTACTGTACCCCCAAACCCATCACCCCATCCTTGATACCCTATCCATCTTCCAAATATTACCCACTCGATTAACAATGCTTCGAATTAACTGTTAATTGAATTAATGAATTATTAGGTACTAATATGAGGTGTTAATTTACTCATAATTAACTGTTAATTCGAAGCATTAATTAATTTGGAGAGAGAGTGGGGTTCAAATTGGAGTTGGGGATTAACACCCAACCCAAAAAAAACAAATGGTATTGGGATCGTGGGTGTTGTGATGGGTTTGGGGGGCATGGTATAATTTCCTTTTGTTAAATGTGTAGATGTCCAATGAGGTTTCTACTTGTTTTTATTGTACTTTATTAATTTTATACCGTATAAGATTTATATTCTTAGATATTTCTTGGTATGAATTTTAAAAAATTGTTTATTAATGTGTTAAGTACAAAATAATTATCAGTAAAGATATAAAGGATACAAAATGAAAACAATTATCAAAGAAGTGGCCGCCCCGAATCGATCCTCTTAATACTCAATTTCGAAAATCTTTGAAAGCACTCTCTCCATTTCCCCTAAATTAAAAAGAAATCCAAAGAACAAGATTATTAGATTGTTATAACCATTATCGAAAACCAAATATTTTAATATTCATATTTCCAATAAAATTAAAAATATACCATTTTGAGGCTATGACCATTATAATTTTCGTAAATTTTGACGGGTGGATCTACTAAAAATCTTCGTAAATGATTGCATAACTCCTTTGGTTTCTCGCGGTTAATGGCGTGTCCCGCATCCTTAATTACGACTAATTGCGAATTATCCCCCAAATGACTGAAAATTTACTTCAAGGTTAGTTCTTAAAATCTTCATAAAGATGAGACATTGTTACAATGAAAAATGAAGAACAAATACTTCTTCAATCTGTGGGCAAGCTCCAAAGGGAATACTCGATCTTGATCTCCCCAAATTATCAATGTATCCTACAAAATTATAAAAATGTAATCTTTTCAACCGAAAATTAACATGGTAATGACAAAATATTATATTATACCTGATTAATTTTCGGTAAATCGGCCAATTTTCTACCATCAATCAATGCATGAATCAGCTCGGTTTTCTCTTTTACATTCACACTGCACATTACCTGTTTGTATACAAGAACCAGCTTAGAAAGAAGAAAAAAAAGTTTTGGATTAAAAATCCACATAATTTCATGAATTTAAGCAATTTACCCGTATAAAATCCTTAATAAAGAAAGTAGGCATGATTAAAGGAGGTTTAATAAATGTCATTTTGACCAGTTCTCTGAGTTTCTCCGGCCATTGGGGAACGAGGAGGCTGGCGGCCCCTGCCACGTCGGACACCGGGAATAGCCCAGCAGCCAGGTCAGCTTCTTCTAGACAAACTCCAGCTGAGATGATGATCAATTTGTCGACTGATTCAGGATACATGTGTTAGATTTTGTAATTGAATTATGTTCAATTTGTGTATGTAATTAGTACTGATATTAGACTGATGTTAAAGAGAGAAAGAGTAAGAATTAGATTAAGAAGTTGATTGATTTTCATTTTTCTTTTCTAACTGATTACAAGTCCTTAAATAGGAATTTAACCTATAACTAATTATCCTTCTAACCAATTACATGATGACACTTGGACAATTATCATTTGCTACTTATACACCAATAATATGCTAACACTTGTTCTAATCAGAAAGTAGATAAGTTCACTTGGAACGTGTGACTAATAATATGAGACCACGTGTACATCTGTCACAACTAAATTTCTGAATTGAAGGAGAGCCGTTGATATATAAGTTAGATATCTCATCCATTCATTTAATAAATTGCAGCCCAATAATAAAGACAAGACCATATAACTGAAAGACAGTAATTATAACTGTCTGAAGAAATGCATGCCTCCAGTATCTCTCTCAACAACATGGCAGCGATCTGGTAAGCAACAAATCCTCCGTAACTTGTCCCAACCAATCCGAACTGATCTTACTCCGGCTAACCTCAATGCTTCCATCACCGATCTGGCCTGATACGAATCTGACCGATCGTCGGCAGGGGAAGAAGAGTCACCGATCTGGCATTATTTTATCTTTTTATGTAAATGATTGAAAATAGTGATATAGATGACCAGTCCCCCAAATTCAGGTAGAGGCTATTTAATGATGGACAATTATACTTTGCCCCCTTATTTCCCTCGCAATTCCCCCACACTAATTAATCTCATAATTAACAAAATGGATTAACAATTAATTCATGGTTACTAAAAATTTAACATGAAATTAAGGTCCATACTAATTAATGATTAATTCTAAATATTTAAAAATAAATAATTATGAATTAATCGTTAATCCAAAGTACTAATTATTGGATTAACCATGAATTACTATTGTGGGGGAATTGTGGGGGAATTTGAGAGGCATGATATATGACCTCATTTATGATTCACACTGCCCCCATATTTCACCACCACGCCCTCTATATTGGATCTTAATCGATAGTTATTAGTGATTGTATAAATTAAATAGAGAAATTTTCAGAAAAACCCATATCATTTTTGGATATTCTAAAAAATTCCTATTTTTTTGGAAACTCCAAAAACCTCCTCTACCATACTTTTATTTTCAAATAACCCCCTATGGAGTTAAAACTAACCATGGATGGTGTTAAATTTTTTTAATGACCAAAATACCCTTCTTTTTACATATGTAGTAATTAAAAAAATACTTTTGATATTTTTTTATTAATTTTTAAAAAGTCCTAAATTTTTTTAGCTTATAATAATTTAAAAATAATAATTACCATATGTTATTTATATAATTTTAATATTTCATACATTATATATGTTTGACTTTTATATTTTTTTCCTGAAAAATTAACATAAAATAGTAATAAGATGAACAAAAATATTAAAACAACACCTTGCTAATATTTAAAATTTAAAATATTATGAAACTATTAAAAAACAAATAAAAGAAGAACGAAAATAAAAAAAAACTAGATGTTGAAAAAATATTTTTCTTTCAATATATTTTCAAGGTGTTTATTTTATTATTATCTGATGTTAGTTTTTCATGAATAATAAATAAAATATTAAAATTAACATTTCATAATTTTATTTTTGTGAAATCACTACATGTTAAAAAATATTTATGAATTTTCTTAAAACTAATAAAATTAATGAAAAAATAACCGGTTTTTAATTACTACATATGAAAATAGAAGGGTATTTTGGTCAAGTTTTTTTTAACACCATCCATGGTTAGTTTTAACCCCTATATGGGGGTATTTGAAAATAAAAGTTTGGTAGAAGAGGGTTTTTGGAGTTTCCAAAAAGATTGGGGGTTTCTTAGAATATCCAAAAAAGATAGGGGGTTTTTTGAAAATTTCCCAATTAAATATAATTAAGGATGGATTTATTTTCTGTGATAATATCGGCGAGAACATGGTTGATGATATACAATTAGAAATAGGAAAATTTTGAAACATGGACAAAATAAGTTTGAGATTGAGCAAATTAGACAAGAAAATTTGGAAATTGCAGAAATGACATTGTCGACATTTGAAAAATCGAAAGAATGTGTACTTCTCGACTTTCGAAATGTTGAGCATTTTATTTTTTCTAATTATCTCTTAACTCTCTTAATGAGTTGATGTCAAAGACAATCTTCCGACTTTTCCATAGTCGGGTAATTAAATACACTAGGAGATTACCCGCGCTTCGCGGCGGTTTTGTTTAATTTGTTTTACCATACACGTAATATATACACATAATATATAGTTATGATTTTTCGGGATCATATATAAGATTTTATGAAATAAATATCATATTGATTAATGAAGTTTGATGATGACAAAATTAATATACTATTTTTGAATATTACACATTGCGAAATATTTATTTAGTACTTTAAAGCAACACATATAAAAAAGAATAAATGCCACTATAAAATAATAAAACAACATGCGTGGACAAAACCAAAAATCAAAACCATATGATATTTTAAATTTTCATATCTAAAATTAAGAATAATAACATTCTAAAAGTTAAAAAAAAATTATTTCTGTCTGGTAAATTTTAAGTTTCATGTTTATTATTGAAAAATATTATATAAGTTAAAGAAATTATTTGTGTTTAGTAAATAAATATCTTTCATTATTATTTTTAAAAAAAAATTAACGTGAAACTATTTTAAGTACAAATACAAATATAACATAATTGTTTTAAAAATAATAATAATTATTAGGATGTGCAATTTTTTTCTATTATATTTTTAAAAATAATAATAATAAGGATCACAGGTCATTAATGTAATTATATTTATTTTTATATCTTTTTTACATAATTGTTTTCATAATTTAAGTTAGAGAAATATATTGAATATATGATAATAACATACTTAGTAGTATGTGAAAAAAAATTCAATTATAGTTTTAAAAATAATAATAATTAGTCTTACAAGTCATTAATGTAATTGTATTTATTTTTATATCTTTTTTTACATAATCGGTTTCATAATTTTAAGTTAGAAAAAAATATTAAATATATGATAATATGGATCTCAAAATAAAGATAAAATTCCAGCGAATATATTTCTTAATTTTTTTTAAATTATATTATGAAAATACTAATAATATTTGATGTATGTTTTATTATATTATATATTAATTTATTAATGTTAGATATTTAAACTCTTCACATTCTATTTGTATTCACAATTGATCATGCATCATATTGTGAAAAAATTCAAAATCAAATACAATTGGTCCAACATGAACCTAACAAATAATATTTTGACAAATCATCTGTGTAAGATGATGTGGCCTTCTAAAATTGCTTAAAACTTTGTGTGAAATAAGGGACACATAAATATCTACAAATAAAACATGACCACACAAAATCAAAGGTTAATCTATGGTTCATATGTTGCCACATATCATAATCTAATGGTTGAAATAATTGTGATGATCTAGCATGAGTTGTGATGATGTGGCATGAAGAGATTGCATAAAGATGGATCCAAAATAAGGGGTTGGTAAATTCTCTTTTGTTTCTTTTGTTCATATAGGAAAAATAACACACACATAAGGAGACAAGTCATACTATACCATACTATATATACTATCATACATAATACATAATGATTTCAAAAGGGGAGTTATATCATACATCACTTTGAGAAGGTATTTTATTTTTGAATATTTAAAGAGTGTATAGTAAAATTTATTTCGTAGGGGGATTCTTTTTAAAATGAACAACAAAAATTTCATATTTAGCCAAACATTAATTGATAAATACACTTGAGATATTATCTTAAATCCTAAATATTTATTAATTGATAATTACTCAAAATATCCTTGAAGAAGAATGTATGGTAAGGAAAAGTGTGTAAGGTAGAAACCCCCATTTTACAATATATTAAAAAAAAATTAGCCATACTATGCCACACTATAGTATCATACATAATAAAAAACGATTTCAAAAATATATTTCAAAAATATATTAAAGTTATTTTATTGTTCTAAATTGCAGATCTTTATCAGGCAATGTAATTAGTGTTGGCAAAATATGTATTGACCCGAAAGAACGAACCGACCCGTCCCAATTCGGATTCGACCCAAATTTATTTGAAAAGTCAAACCGAATCATCCGAACTCAAAATGTAACCGAAACCGAATGATCCGAACCCAAAATCCCCTTGAAACCGAAAGACCCGAAATCCGAACGATCTGAAACCCGAACTAACCCGAAATTCAAATATCTGAAACTCACCATTCGAATGACCTGAAAGTCACAACCCGAATGATTATAAAACAATGACCAAACAAATTTTTTATTGGTGTTAATAATTTTATAAAAATAAAAATTAAGATATTAATGTATATATTAGCATAATGATATAATCACACTAAAAACAATATATATTAATACTTAATGCAAGCATTTTTTTAGTGTGAATTAAGTATTAATTAATACATATCATTTTTGGCGTGGTTATACCATTATGCTAATTAATATATTTTAACAATAATATCTTAATTTTTTATTTTTATAAAATTATTAGCACAAATAAATAAATATTTGATTATGATTTATGAATCATCCGGGTCGTGAGTTCTAGGTCATACCGGTGATGAATTTCGGATATTCGAATTTCGAGTCGAATTCGAGTGGATTTCGGATTCGGATCATTCGGGCAAGTTCGGATTATTCGGTTTCGACATTTCGAATTCGAGTCATTCGGTTTCGGATCATTGATTTTTTTAATATTTTCGGTTTGAATCGGGTTTTTTTTTTGGTCGACCGTTTTTCCATCCTAATTACATTTTCTGATAGGAATTTGTGAATTATAAAAGAACTTCAATATATTTTTAAAAATCATTCCCTTACTATTACATTATATCTTGTCTTCCTTGCCATTTATTTTCATATATGGAAAAAAAATAAAAGAAGTGGCAACCCAAGTTTTGAAAAGTAATATTAAAAGTCATTAACATGGTTAGACGGTAATTAGAAGAATTGATACACCGAACGTTTGAAAAGTCAAAACTACATTTCCTCTTGACCTTTTTCTCTTGACTTTTGAAATGTCGATAATATCATTTTAGAAACTTCCTAACTATTTTGTCTATTTTGATATATATCAATCTTATTTTGTCTATAAATAAAATAAAAAAAAATAGAAATATTATCAGAAATCATGGAGTCACGATCACAGGGTCAGTCCAACGATTTAAAATATCTAAAACCAAATCATAAACAAATATCAATTTTTTTTATATTTGATGCTAAATTTGTATATTCTACTTTGTAATTTATCAAAACTGACGTCAAATTTTTTATAATAAATCCCAAATTTCATAAGTTATACTATGTATTTTTTTTTATCGTGGATCCGAATCCGAAGCCGGACTTTAAATTTAACAGTTAACACTAGTGGACCGGCCTTGGTCCGGACTACAATCAAAACTATATAATTACTATTCTTTTTCTTGGATTTTGATGTCAATTTGTTGCAAAAAAACTATTGACTCTTTGCTCTATGATTTATATTTGTTTTATGAATTCAGGGATTTAGGAACCGAAATTGGTATGGATGATGGTTCTAATGAGCTTTGTTTAGCCATGACTAATAAGTAATAATCAGTTTATTCTTTTAAAGATTTGTATGTGTGCAGACTGCTGAGTTAAGATTTTATGTTTTTTTTTTTCATGTTTTTCGGAGACTGATAAACGGAGAACAAATGAATATTGCACGCATTCATGTCATACCAATACTGCTGCATGGATTTTTTATTCTAAAAAAAAATACTGGTACCTGAAATAGTAGTACTGGAGATAGATTTGTGAAGATTAATTAAGTATTTACTTATACTAGGAGAATATTCTAGTTACGGGGCAAGCATGTTAATTATATTTTTTTTCATTATAATACAAAATACACATTTGCACGATAATATAAATAATATTATCTCAAAATAAAATTATTTGAACTTATTTATCGACGAGTATGCATATATTTTATAATTATTTTACATTATGATAACAAAAAAATTCACTTTTTAATCAAATAACAACATTTATATTAATGTCATTGTATAATTAATATATGAAGTTTAACACAATTTTACGAAAAAATAGAACAACAAATATTATATCATTGTTGTTCAAAATATTTCAATATAAAAATAGTGAATCGTAAGACATATGTAGTAACACATCATTGATTATATAGTACTAGTAATTCTTTATTGATTCAAAATGCGATTTTTATTGATTCAAAATGCAATGAAAATTATAAATAATATAATATCAAACTTAATACTAAAAGTAATTAATAAATAATATCAAATTTTAATTTAGCACAAACATAAATATAAATTATTTGATATCCTATAATTATTTTTAAATTTACATTTTTAAAAATATAAATTATTTGATATCCTATAATTATTTTTTAAAATGATACGTGTTTATAAGTTCAAGAAGTTATTTAGATGGACAAAATATTTTTTATTTTTATTATTATTTTTTTAATTTTAATATTAAATTTGGTTGATCAAAACACAAACATAATCTACTTAGTATTATAGGAGATACTTATAGTTATACTTTTTTAAAAATAAATAATAATAATAATAATACTTAAAATTATGTTATGTAAATATGTATTTTTTTTCATGTATATTCATACATAATATCTCTACAAATTCAAACTATGAAAAATGGTATGCATGAATTATGCTAATATGGATCTCAAAATAAAGAAAAAATTGAAACAAATATATTTCAAGAATTTTTAATATTAAATCTCTAACAATAATAATAATATATAATATATGTTTTATAATATTACATATTGTTATTAGTATTTTATATATAATTTTTTCATCTTCCATTGCATTCATATTTTTCCATTGCATTCATATTTGTTCATGTAATCTTATGTGAAATGATAAATAATTGAATGAATTTTGTCTAACATTAATATATCCAATAATAATAATTTACATCATTAATATACGATGATGTATTTTTCTAAGAATGCTTAAAAGATGGTCTAAAATAACACACTTAAATAATTACATACAAAATATATTTATAAAAAAAATAATGATTAATCAAGAATCTAAATTTTGCCACATATCATAATTTAATTGTTGAAATTAATGATGTGATGTGGCACCAAAATATTGCAAAAAAATGGATCCAAAATAAGGACGTGTGTAAATATTGTGTTGATATTTTTGTATGGATCTAGCAAAATTATAATTACTTATTTTTGTATTTGTGGCCATCCGAATAGCCCTTATTGTATTATGTTATTTTTGTACCGTAAATACAATATATTATACTGGAATATTATTTTTTATGTATTATAATTGCCATCTGGAAATGAATTTGAAAACAAAAGTATTAATGTGTTTCATACAAAATAATGATCAGTGTAATTTTAAAATACATAAAACGAAAATAATTGTCGAAGAAGTCGTTGCCCGATCATTCTTACTTTGTTAGATTGTCAAACAATATGTTGTACATGTTTTGGGCTTAAAATTAAAATGAACGTGGGAAAATAATGTGTTTAGTACAAAACTTTTTTGTATTGATTAGTAAAATTGTGAAGCATACAAATTTGAGGTGCATTCTCTTTTTTAAGAAACTTTTTGAAGTTTCACACTTTGTTTGCACAAAGTGCTAAATATAATATTTTTCATGTTTTGTTTTGATAAATCACAACACAAAAAATAATTAGAAACCTAATTAGCTGTATTGCACGAATTCGTCGATACGACGACACGGCGATACATATCGGATAAGATGATACAGTATTTTTACATATGATTTATGATACGACACGGGTACAACAATACAAGTAAAGTCGATTTTTTTTAGTATCCGCACAACATAGCTAATTAGTATGAGAACCATGACTATTAGCATGATACCAATCACAACATAGGATGAAACGAAGGTCACAAAAGTGTGAACAAATACATGTAGCATGTATTTGTACCCACTATTTATTAACACAATTCGATGAAAATATTGCACGTCTTTGATTATATAGATTATTCGTTGTCAATTATTTTGCTCCTAGTTATCTCAGAAATTTGTGATACGAGCATACTTTTTCTTAAAATGTTGAAGGAAACTGAGTTTGTACTGTAAAATATGATTTGATATAACTACACAACCAATATTTGCCTGAAATAAAACAAAATTGTAAATCGAGGTACTCAACAATTCGTACGATTTCTTGGCATGAAAATGAAAATATAAAGAAAAGAAACGAAAAGTAAACCATATAACAAAATTGTTCAAGTGTATTGAATCTCTCAATTTTATAAAGTTAGAAATAGAAATTTGAGTTCTTAGATTTTGTTAAATATGGAGATGTCCAATGAGGGTTTCAACTTGTTTTTGTTGTACTTTATTAATTTTAAAAAAATGTTTATTAATGTGTTAAGTACAAAATAATGATCAGTAAAGATATAAAGGATACAAAATGAAACAATCGTCAAAGCAGTGGCCGCCCCGAATCGATCCTCTTAATACTCGATTTCGAAAATCTTTGAAAGCACTCTCTCCATTTCCCCTAAATTAAAAAAAATCCAAAGAACAAGATTATTAGATTGTTATAACCATTATCGAAAACCAAATATTTTAATATTCATATTTCCAATAAAATTAAAAATATACCATTTTGAGGCTATGACCATTATAATTTTCGTAAATTTTGACGGGTGGATCTACTAAAAATCTTCGTAAATGATTGCATAACTCCTTTGGTTTCTCGCGGTTAATGGCGTGTCCCGCATCCTTAATTACGACTAATTGCGAATTATCCCCCAAATGACTGAAATTTTACTTCAAGGTTAGTTCTTAAAATCTTCATAAAGATGAGACATTGTTACAATGAAAAATGAAGAACAAATACTTCTTCAATCTGTGGGCAAGCTCCAAAGGGAATACTCGATCTTGATCTCCCCAAATTATCAATGTATCCTACAAAATTATAAAAATGTAATCTTTTCAACCGAAAATTAACATGGTAATGACAAAATATTATATTATACCTGATTAATTTTCGGTAAATCGGCCAATTTTCTACCATCAATCAATGCATGAATCAGCTCGGTTTTCTCTTTTACATTCACACTGCACATTACCTGTTTGTATAAAATAACCAGCTTAGAAAGAAAAAAAAAAGTTTTGGATTAAAAATCCACATAATTTCATGAATTTAAGCAATTTACCCGTATAAAATCCTTAATAAAGAAAGTAGGCATGATTAAAGGAGGTTTAACAAATGTCATTTTGACCAGTTCTCTGAGTTTCTCCGGCCATTGGGGAACGAGGAGGCTGGCAGCCTCTGCCACGTCCGACACCGGGAATAGCCCAGTAGCCAGGTCAGCTTCTTCAAGACAAACTCCAGCTGAGATGATGATCAATTTGTCGACTGATTCAGGATACATGGCAGCGATCTGGTAAGCAACAAATCCTCCGTAACTAGTCCCGACCAATCCGAACTGATCTACTCCGGCTAACCTCAATGCTTCCATCACCGATCTGGCCTGATACGAATCTGACCGATCGTTGGCAGGGGAAGAAGAATCACCAAAGAAGAGCAGATCTGGAACGTAGAGATCGAAACCTAACCGAATTAGCGGTCTGAGGAATGTAGACCACTGCCAGGTCGCACACGCGCCGAATCCGTGGAGCAAGACTAAAGCAGGACGAGAAGAAGGGGACGATTTATTCATCCAGACATTGACAATAGCGCCGTCGGAGAGAGGGAAGATGACGGGGCTGAGGCCGGCGGAGGTGAAGGAGCGACGGTAGCATCGGTCTCGCGCCGCCGTGACGCTCAGCCACCCCGGCTTCGGCATTGTCGCGGTCGGTGGTGACGGTGGAATTATTTGACGGTTATTTCCCGGCCCTTATATTATAGACGAATGTTTTTTTCTGAATTGGTCCAATTAATATTTGTTTATTATATTAGTAACCTCCTTATTTTAAGTATGTGGTTGAAATATAGATGACCGGTCACCAAATTTAGGTGAGGTGTCAATAATACTTTTTAATGTGTTAATTTTAGCTATATACATCACAATCATCACATCAACTTGTAAAATGTCATTTTGATTTTTCCTAATATGCAGCACGTCAACGCATGCAAATAATATTTTGATTACTAAGAAAAGAAACTGATATTAATCAGCTATGTTGCACGGATAATCGATAAAAATAGATTATAACGATAATTTTCAGAAAGTCTACGATACGATACGTTTTTTATATATATTAGTTGATTTTGTTTTAATAAAATTAATTATCTAATTAAACAAATTTTAATAAATTATAAAAAAATATCAAAATATTGTATTGTTTATTTGAACATCTTACCAAAAAAATGTGAAATAAAAAACTTCGAAATTTTTATATTGACCAAGAAAACAAAATTAATGTGCTAGCCATATCGGATCCCTATCCAAACCATATCACATCGTATCAGATACGTATCAGTGGTGTATCGGTGCCGTATCAGATAAGATACGCAAACCATATCATATCCGTATCAGATAAGATATACAACATAGTTAATCGGTCTAACTAATTGATCCCATAAAAAAGAAAAGGAAATTCTCAAAAAAATAAAACTTATATTTATTTTTGATAAAAACTCTCTAACTTTTTTAATATTAAAAGAATCCTCTAAAAAGAGTTAAATTTAACTTGGTCTATGTTCCATATTTAAGTTTAATGTACTCCTTTTGGCATTTTTTTTTGTTAGTTTAAAAAATCTCAATATATATATTTTAAAGAATACTAAATTATAAAAACAAAAGCGACTATAGGTTATCTTTATGTAATTTTAGTATTTCATTTCACATATTTTTTTTCATTAAAAACTAACATCAAACAATAAACAATAAACAATGATATAATAAACACAAAACTACTATTTTAGCAACTAGTAATATTGTTAATTCAAACACAAATCTCTATCAATTGTTAGAAATGCTTCGATGGGGAAGTAATGGGAGGTTATGTTAATCCCTATATATATATAGGCATAAAATATTATTTTTATTTGTTGATCCAAATGTTCATTTATTATTAATGAAAATTAGGTTCTAAAATAGTATTGTTTGTCTCGAGTTTCAATTTCAGTAACAAGCTGTTTAATTTTAGCATCTAGTCTTATTAACAAGCCGTTTTAATTTTCTTCTGATATATTTTCAATGTACATTTTTATCTTATTTATCTTTTTAATTAGGTTCATTTATCTTTTTAATCCAAATCTTCTCGAACATCATCTATTGTCCAGTTTAATCCATATAAAAGGACAAACGAAACCTTTTTTAGAGAGTTCTTTTTGTAACATCCAAAAAACTTAGGATCGTTGTTAAAATTTCTAGAAAAAATACGAGGTTATTTAAGAATTCCAAAAAAAAATGTCAAAAAATCACTCACAAATACATATTACTGCGAAGAAAGAGAAACAACAAATCATTTATTTACAACGAAGAGGCGAGAAATAAAATCCCCCTACAACATAATCACATTTCGTTAAGAGACACTAATGAACAAACAATAACACCTCGACTTGTTAAAAACTAAAAGAATCATTTCCTTCTCTCTTCTCTCTCCAACTTCCCAATACATTTCAAATCTCACGATTTGAATCTGACAACAATGCAAGAAATATCGTCCTTGCTGTGTCTACTAACCGCCTCACTAGTCAATTTCCTCGCCGCCGCTTGCGGATCCTTTATTTTACGCGCTATCTCCACCGCCTCATCGTTTGTCATCACCTAAAAAAAACACAAAAAAAAAAAATTAACAAATATATCCCTATAAAAATTGAGAATATTATAATATATTTTACCTTCCAAAGACCATCGCTAGCGAGAATAAGTACTTCAGTAGATGTATCGGTATCTTCTGAACGAATATCAGGATCGGATCGCAAGTGGGTTTTAAGACTTCTATCCCCAAAAGCCCTCGATACAGCTAATTGCCCATTCACCCTCGGCACATCCCCTAAAAACCCAAAAAAGAAAAAATCAAGGGTTAAATTGCAAAAATTTGGTTGAAAGTAAGTAAAAATCCAACACTGACTCGGTCACTCAATCAATAGTCGATTAAACAAAATTAAATAGTAAGGTTAAGCTAACAACAACATTAAATAAATAAATGTTGCAAAAAAGTCCCTGCATTATGCTGACCTGGCAAGTTGGAGACGAAACCGCCACGATCCTCGATGGTCCCTCGTTCGGTACTTGGTTCATGATCAACGCTCATCTGAATGGCGGGCCCGCCGGATTTGGAGAGGACGGCGCGAGAGTCGCCCACGTTGGCGACCCATAACTTGCGTTGGTTCGCGAATAATATTGCGGTGACAGCTGTCGACCCGCCGCGACCCAGATCTGGAGAGTGAGTTAATATCGCGTTGTCGGTTTTTTCGTACGCTCGTAATATCGCCCTATCTGGATTCGTCCAAAAATCCTCCTGTGAAATAAAAGATAAAATGATGCGACGAAATTTCAGCATTTTTTTAATATGTTTTTCTTGTTGATTGATATTTGAAATATGAGGAAAATTAAGTAAGTACCTCGCCCATGATATTGGGAAAGAGATGTTTTTGTAAATAAGTAGAAACTTTATCGCCCAAATGGCCGTCGAAAATGGCGAAGAGCCCTATGTCCTCTCCTTTCACTTGTAAGAATTGGGCGACGTGGCGATCTTCCATTGGATGGCTGGATTTCCCCGTTACGAGGTTAAATCCGAAAGCTAGTTTCAGATTTTTCACAGCACACTTCCCTCTTCCTGTCTGGCTCGGACTGCTTCTATCTGTATGCTGATCAGAAATACCAAAAAAAAATGTAAAATTTGTGTTCGAATTCGAATAGACCATATCTTATTATAATTATCAATACTTGAAATCTAAATCTACTAAAATTAGAATAATAGAGAAAAATCAAAGAAAATCGAGTACCTCAGAACTTCCGAAGCAGCAAATTCGTTCCATTTAAATTCTCAAATTACAGGCACATATATATCATACAACACCAATCAAAACCATCCAAAACCCAAAACCCCCTCGATTTATACACAACCCGATCTGCCCAGCAAAAAAAAAAAAATCAAATCTAATAAACTTCAATTAGGGTTCGACTGCTCCGGCAAAATCGAAATTGTTGCAAAAAACAAGAGGAATGGGAGTGAAAAATGGAAGTAAAGAATGTGGAAAAGAGGGCGAAAGGGAGAAAAAAAATGAATAAAAAAAAGAAGGGGATTGGAGACTTTTGTGTTAACACAACAGCCGTGTTGACTTTGGGGACACTAATAATAGGCCACACGCGTGGGGTTGCTGTTTTTTGTGTTGTCAGGTTATTTATCTCCCGTTATTTACACTGCACTGCACACCTCCCATTTTTACTAGAAGATATACACTAGTTGTTCTGAAATAAATTAAAAAAATATATATTTTTTTATTTTAAGAGAAATATACAAGATAACATATGCTGAATAAGATAAAAATATATGTATTTTTTATTTTATGAGTACAAATCATCAAATTATCATTTTTCTAGCCAGATTTTCTTCTTTTTCAAAGGTTTAGTAAAAAAAAATGGAGGATTGGAATACTTTTGAAAACGGAGAAGATGGAAGGAAGACGACGAAGAAAAATAGGAAGTGGGGGTAGGAGAGGCGACCCAGAAGCATGGAAATCTGACTGGGTCAAGCATGCAGCCAAAGCCCAATCACGACTCACGAGCACTGTTGCTCATTTTTGGAAACACGGATTTTGTCATTTCTTTAATCTCCTTTTATATTACCAAAATATATGGAGATCGTATTTAATTAATATGAAGAACTCAATTCAAACATGGGTTTCATTGAATAATTGATTTGGATTTGGATTTTACATAGTCAAATTTGATAGTTTGGGACTAGATTATTTAATTTATGTAAGTATGGATGAAGTCATGTGATTCGTCCGTTTCAACTTACATAGCCGATTTTTTACCTTGTTGCTTGCAAGTGCTAAACAATTTCATACGATGGTTTGAAACTTATAATAAATTGTAAAATTCTATAGGTATAAAATACGTAGGCATTTATAAAATTATTGTTTGACTAAATTTTAGAAATTTATAGTTAAGAGAAGAGATATATTTTTCAATGCATCGTTTATTCGTTTACGAGAAAGAGAAGAGATATAAAATTTTCCTAATATTTTTCTAGAAGGTAAGTTTTATTTTTCCCAAAATTAGTATATGAAAAATTAAAATTACTAGAATTTTTTTAACCAAAAATTGTCATATATTTCCTAACTTGCATCCAAACAAGATTTAGTCTGTGTTGGACGGATACGTCGATACGCCGATACGGTGACGCGTACTGGATACGACGATACGTTAATTTAACATATAATTTACGATGATACCAATAAATTCGATTTTTTGAAGTATCCGAGCAACATAGGATTTAGTCAAATGATCCTAAATTTTTCCTTGCATATAAAAAACTTAAATATTGCTTAGCTATCCAAACAAGCCCTAAATAGTAAATACTATCAGGAAACAGTTGCGAATTTCATTATTACTGGGCTAAAGAAAATACTAGTTTTTTGGTGGGCCAAAGGATAAATTCGTATTATATTACCACCGAACAATTAATAATTTGAACTTATACTTTCAACAAAAAAAAGTATATACTTTTCTTTATTGTATGTTGAAAAGGAGGGAGAGAAATTGTCCTCTAGTTTCTTGGTACAAGTACAAAATTAGATGAAACTATATAAACTTACAAAAAAAAGATATTCCATGAAAACACAGAAAATTACGAAATATATATATATATATATAGGTACAAAAATAAAAAATGCACAAATAAATACTTAAAACCATATCATGGGTATTATATTATACTATTATGCTATCTCTACAGAATAATATTTTATAACTTAAATTGAATTATTCATTCATGGAAAATATTTTGTAGATTTTTTATTTTTATAAAATATTTAAGTGCAAAAAGCAAATTGTTGTGAAAATGATACTACAATTTTTTTTTATTAAGATATAAAATAATTGAATAAAAATTAAAACATTCTAATAACATAATATTATGTTACGCAACTTAGAAAGAGTAAAAATATAACAAAATTAGTCCAAAATAAAAAATATTATTGCGTAGAATATTATTCGAAGAGTTATTTTCAAAACAATGCACATACAAGTTTTGTTTTGGATTGGAAATAGTAATTACAAAAATAAAGTTGAAAACTATTATTAGAATAAACTAATATCAACATAACAAAAATATATAATAGAATGAAATGTAAAATATATCCTAAATGATATTTATTATATCCTTAATATTGTGAACAAATAAACTAATATCAACATAACAAAAATATATAATAGAATGAAATGTAAAATATATCCTAAATGATATTTATTATTTATTATATCCTTAATATTGTGAACAAATAAACAAATATACAATAGAGTTAAATATAAATACATAACTATCTTTTAATATTTTTTAGTTTATTTTATTGCACTTTTCTCTCTCTAATTTCGCGTAAAAATCAACTTCGAGTTATTGAATTGTTTTCATGGATTGAGAAGTTTTAGAATCAAAACGTGTTGGTGTCTTCCTAATAAACTTATCAAATACAAGTTTTGAAATATTTTTAAAACTGCCGATTCCTTGCAAAAACTTACCACAGAACTTTAGGAACGAACACCCCCTTATAATTAAATATTTCTAAGAGATGCGTATAAAGAAAAGGTAACCAAATAAAACTCAATATGATCAATTATATAAAGAGAAAACTTTGAATTTGATACTTAAATAGTTTAGATGACTCATTTAGGCCCTCAATATTTTTTTGGGTAATTTTAAATCCTCAACTGCACGAATAAGGTTGAAATAACCGTTATAGTTAACACACAACACAGGTCAATGTTATCTAAACATGATAATGCGATGAAAATTCAAAATTAATAAAAGTTTGTAATTTTGCTCGTCTAATTAACAATTCGAAGGGCTTACAGTACAAAAAATGAATCAATTATGGCTAGAAGCATCAGAAATTTCAGTAATTTCTTCCTCTTTGATCAAATTATTGCTAGAACCATCTGAAATATCAACAATTTCAGTCCTTTCTTCCTCTTCGATCAAAATATCGCTAGAACCCTCCTTGAATTTTGAAATGTCAGTAATTAAAGCCCTGTCTTCTTCCTTTATCAAACTCCAATTAGGAGATTGAATCGCTCTGAGCCATTTAAAATCATCCACATTTGCCCAATTACCAGTCTCCACTGACAATCCCGATTCGTCCAGATCCTCATCGATCTTTTCATAGAACAATTTATATGGCGCAAATTTCACTTCATTACTATCCTCTATAATGGGTCTACTTCTCACACGTAGGTAAAAATCGGTTGATTTCGCTTGATGAATTCTAATTTGATGAGAAGCAATCATGAACATTGACAAATTCACGTCCTCTAAGAGTACTGATCCAGTAACGGGTCCGGTGAAAACAACACAACGTTTCAACCGGTTAATGAAAAGTGCTCGAATTCGCCCTTTCAGATAAACAACACAGTTATACAGGTCAGAGAGAGTGAAATCGCCTTCTGCATTGTCGCATACCCGAAAATCCTTCACCAAAACTTTGTCTTTCTTGTTCCTAAATCCCGGCCCGTCAGGGATGATAGCACGCTCGGATTTTTCTTCATTGTTCGAGGTTTTAGCATGAATTTCTTCAGATTTTTTTGATGATTCGTCCTTCTTGACTGGTTTAGTTCTGAAAGAGAATTTCTTTCTGGGAATGAGGGCGGAACTGGAGGTCTCCAGCGCTGATTTGAGATCTGCGATGGATTTCAGGCAAGATCGGAGCTCATAAGACGGTAGAAAATACGAGTTCTGAGCGAGGAGTTGATCTAAATCGGAAATCGCGACGGAGATCTGATCCAGATCAGATTTCGTACGGGATTGAGTGAGGGATTGCTCGATTGAGAGCTTGGCGGAAGCGAACGACGCAAGAAACGTAGCTGTGGAGTTACCTGAGGCATCGCCGGATGCGACGGAGCTACGTCGGGCCGAGAGGCGATCAATCAAGGCCTGATGCTTGTCGCGGGTTCCGGTGAAGGGTTCGGATCCGGGTTGATTGTTGTCCTCCTCCATTTTTGGTGGAAGACTATAAACTCGAGTGCACTAACAAACGAATTTTGTTGAAAGAAAAAAAAAATGTTTGAAATTTTGAATGCACACAAAATAAAATTGTGATATTTGCAAAGTTCCAACCCTTCAACTTCTGAGGGCCTCTTTGGATGCATAAGTAATTTATAGTATAGGAAAGATAAATTTTAGGGATTAGGATTTGAGTTTTGCAAATACTATGGTATTGTTAAGTTTAGGGATTTCATAATATAATTATATAAGTATGTTTGGAAGTAAAATAAGTAAATTTTAGGAATGCTCTACCATTTATTATTCTTTGTAAAAGAATATGTTTTTTTTTTTGGCTTATAGTAATCATAATATAAAATACAAATATAATCTGATTAAATTATAGATTTGATTTCAGGAATTCATATTTGTTAATATAATATCATATAATTGAATGTAGTAAAATAAATAAACGAAAACTAGCACAATGTACTAATCTAAAAAATTTAGGATATGTATTTTTACATGAGTAAGAAGATTCTTTTTTGATAAATTTAAGTTACTGATATGCAAAAATTACCATTCGCTTGATATGTAAAATTAATCTCTCACTGTAAACATTCAATCACAAACAAAATATTCAAAATTTAACAAAACGAAATAACCAATTAAAATAACTCTGACCAATTAAGGACCCAGGTTATAAGAAGATATAAGAAAATTAAGATTAAATTCGAGAACAACATGAATATTTCTTATCCTCTTTGACTTGTTCATTGCTAAAGCCTCCAAGTTACCTCTCTCTTTTTTTTTTCTTTTTTTTTAAGAAAAAGCCTCCAAGTTATTATTTGTTCTGACCTTTTATCTCCTCTGTTTCAGTCAGTTTATTAACTTTGATAAATAAATCCACTCGATTACAAACCTATATGTTAACAAAATCACTTTTCTCGGAACTTCTCTTCCCCTCTTCGATTCTTCTTCTATTTTCATGAAGCTTCGAACTTTGATCAACTCGGACCACCTTTTTCACTCCCCAACCATTATCAGAGTTGAGTTTGAGATAAATTTTACAAATTGATGAAGAAATCAAGAGATAAAATTTTGTTGAAGGAAGAGGAAAAAACCCGATTTATAAGGGAAGAGAGAGATGCAAGGATAGAGAAGAAGAGAGAGAGATATGCGAGGTGGAGAACAAATGGAAGAGAGAGAGAGGCGAGGTGGAGAAGAAAGGGAAGAGAGATGCCAGGTGGAGAGGATGGGGAAGAGAGAGAGAGAAGTAATTAAGGCCTAATTAAATTAGGCTCTTCCTTTCCTGAACAAAAACGGAGCAAAAAGCTCGGTTTTATTTTTATCAAATTTTCTATCCTAGAAAATTTGTCCGTGCTTCAAGGCGGATTTTAAATGTAATTGTTTGTATTAGATAAAAAATTATGTATTAACTTATTAATTGTTACCTATTATATATACAGAAAAATATCATAAAATTAATATGAAAATTATTAAATGTGTAATTTAATATAATATCATAAAATAAATTAATAAATATCACAAAACAAATATGAAAATTACTAAATACGTAAAGCATGATATAAAATAAATTTGAAAATATCATATCACAAAACAAATATGAAATCATATCATAAATTAATTAATGAATATCACAAAACAAATATGAAAAAATTATTATATCATAAAATAAATTAATGAATATCACAACAAATATGAAAATTATTAAATGCGTAAAGCATGATATAAATTAAATTTGAAAAAAGCATATCATATCATAAAATAAATTAATGAATATTACAAAATAAATATGAAATCATATCATAAAATAAATTAATGAATATCACAAAACAAATATGAAAAAATTATTATATCATAAAATAAATTAATGAATATCACAAAACAAATATGAAAATTACTAAATGCGTAAACCATAATATAAATTAATGAAATCACAAAATAAATAACACAAAGAAAGTTTGTTTTTCGATTCAAAACAATCTTTTAACGTTCTGAGGAGTTCAAATAATTTGTTTTTAAGATGGTTTGGATCGAATATTTCACTATGTAACTTTTCACCAATTGTACAAACAAGAAGAAATTTTCTTTTCGATTCATATCAATCTTTTTACGCTTTGAGGAGTTCAAATAACTTGTTTTTAGATCATTTGTATTGTATATTTGACTACATATCTTTTCACCAAATTTTACAAACACTAAGAAAGTTTGTATTTCGATTCAAAATAATCTTTTCACGCTCTAAGGAGTTCAAATAACGTGTTTTTGAGATGGTTTGGATCGAATATTTCAGTACGTAACTTTTCACCAAATTGTACAAACACTAAAAAAAATTTCTTTTCGATTAATACCAATCTTTTTGCTATTTGAGGAGATCAAATAACGTGTTTTTGGATAATTTGTATCGTATCTTTTACTAAATAACGTTTCACCAAATTTTACAAACACAAAGAAAGTTTGTTTTCGATTCAAAACAATCTTTTAACGTTCTGAGGAGTTCAAATAACGTGTTTTTGAGATGGTTTGGATCGAATATTTCACTTCGTAACTTTTCACCAAATTATACAAACACTAAAAAAGTTTTCTTTTCGATTCATAGAAATCTTTTTACGCTTTGAGGAGTTCAAATAACGTGTTTTTAGATCATCTGTATCTATCTTTTATTAAATAACTTTTCACCAAATTTTACAAACACTAAGAAAGTTTGTTTTTCGATTCAAAACAATCTTTTAACATTCTGAGGAGTTGAAATAACGTGTTTTTGAGATGGTTTGGATCAAATCTTTCACTACGTAACTTTTCACCAAATTGTACAAACACTAAGAAAGTTTTTTGTTCGATTCATAGCAATCTTTTTTCTCTTTGAGGAGTTCAAATAATTTGTTTTTAGATCATTTGTATCGTATCTTGTACTGCATAACTTTTCACGAAATTTTACAAACACTAAGAAAGTTTGTTTTTCGATTCAAAACAATCTTTTCACGCTCTAAGGAGTTCAAATAATGTGTTTTTGAGGTGGTTTGGATCGAATATTTGACTACGTAACTTTTCACCAAATTGTACAAACACTAAAAAAGTTTTCTTTTCGATTCATAGCAATCTTTTTGCGCTTTGTGGAGTTCAAATAACGTGTTTTTAGATCATTTGTATCGTATCTTTTACTACATAACTTTTCACCAAATTTTACAAACACTAACAAAGTTTATTTTTCGATTCAAAACAATCTTTTAACGTTCCGAGGAGTTCAAATAACGTGTTTTTAGATGATTTGGATCGAATCGTTCACTACGTAACTTTTCACCAAATTGTACAAACGCTAAGAAAGTTTTCCTTTCGATTCGTAGCAATCTTTTTACGATTTGAGGAGTTCAAATAACTTGTTTTTATATCATTTGTATCGTATATTTTACTACATATCTTTTCACCAAATTTTGCAAACAATCAGAAAGTTTGTTTTTCGATTCAAAATAATCTTTTCACGCTCTAAGGAGTTCAAATAAAGTGTTTTTGAGATGGTTTGGATCGAATCTTTCACTACGTAACTTTTCACCAAATTGTACAAACACTAAGAAAATTTTATTTTCGATTCATGGCAATCTTTTTACCCTTTGAGGAGTTCAAATAACGTATTTTTAGATCATTTGTATCGTATCTTTTACTACATAACTTTTCACCAAATTTTACAAACACAAAGAATGCTTGTTTTTCGATTCAAAACAATCTTTTAACGTTCTGAGGAGTTCAAATAACGTGTTTTTGAGATGATTTTGATCGAATCTTTCACTACGTAACTTCTCACCAAATTGTACAAACACAAAGAAAGTTTTCTTTTCGATTCGTAGCAATGTTTTTCCACTTTGAGGAGTTTAAATAACGTTTTTTAGATCATTTGTTTCGTATCTTTTACTGCATAACTTTTCACCAAATTTTACAAACAGTAACAAAGTTTATTTTTCGATTCAAAACAATCTTTTCACATTCTGAGGAGTTCAAATAACGTGTTTTTTAGATGATTTGGATCAAATCTTGCACTACGTAACTTTTCACCAAATTGTACAAAACAATAATAAAGTTTTCTTTTCGATTCATAGCAATCATTTTACGCTTTGAGGAGTTCAAATAACTTGTTTTTAGATCATTTGTATCGTATCTTTTACTAGATATTTTTTCAACAAATTTTACATACACTAAGAAAGTTTCTTTTTCAATTCAAAACAATCTTTTCATGCTCTAAGGAGTTCAAATAACGTGATTTTCAGATGGTTTGGATCGAATATTTCAATACGTAAATTTTCACCAAATTGTACAATCACTGAGAAAGTTTTCTTTTCGATTCATAGCAATCATTTTACGCTTTGAGGAGTTCAAATAACTTGTTTTTAGATCATTTGTATTGTATCTTTTACTACATAACTTTTCACCAAATTTTACAAACACTAAGAAAGTTTGTTTTTCGATTCAAAACAATCTTTTCACGCTCTAAGAAGTTCAAATAAGTTGTTTTTGAGATGGTTTGGATAGAATATTTCAATACGTAACTTTTCACCAAATTGTACAATCACTAAGAAAGTTTTCTTTTCGATTCATAGCAATCTTTTTGCGCTTTGTGGAATTCAAATAACGTATTTTTAGATCATTTGTATCGTATCTTTTACTACATAACTTTTCACCAAATTATACAAACACAAAGAAAGTTTGTTTTTCGATTCAAAACAATCTTTTAATGTTATGAGGAGTTCAAATAATGTGTTTTTGAGATGGTTTGTATCGAATATTTCATTATGTAACTATTCACCAAATTTTACAAACACTAACTGATGAACGGGATTTTCACTATGTTTTTGTATCGTTGTATTCGAAAACCCGAGTCAATCAACAAGAATAGAAATATATGTGTATAGTGGAAATATATGAAAGTTCGTTCCACGAGGAGTATACGCGTCGAATAATGAATCAAAACAAGCAAGAAAAAGGCAGGAACTTTTCCAGAAAGTTGTCCGTTACAACGGAGTTTAAGTCAGTTTCAACGGACTTGAATGTAAATTCGAATGGATAGAGTGAAGTAGAAGTCCGTTGCAACGTAAGAACGTCCGTTACAACGGAATAGAAGGTCCGTCACAACGGACTGAAGTAGCGTTGTAACGGATTGGTTAATCCGTTACAACGGACCCTTATGTCCGTTACAACGCACTTGTATTGAGCCTCTTGTGTGACAATCCTCACTAGTCCGTTACAACGGACATATATGTGCGTTACAACGGAGTTTTAACCAATTGAATATTAAAGGACCAACCGTCTAGTCCGTTGTAACGCAATTTGTGTCCGTTATAATGGAATAGTTTATGGAATTGAATTTGAGCATTTTATTTGGGGTTTGAATTGAGACTTGATCAGAGATTGTTTAATATCTTAATTAAGGACTAAAATGCAATTAAAAAGAGAGCAACAAAAGAACACAAAGAGAGCAAAAGATCGAATGCAAGAAACAAAGATTTAGAACCAAGAAAGAGATTCAATCACAACCTTAAACTATCATTCAACATACAAGAAATTCAAGATAGAAAAGAATACACCTAGATTGAGTAAAGAAACGCATCAAGAAGAGCCTCCTTTTCCTCGCTAGTGTTGTCGCTCGATTGACCACCGAAAGGGGAACTCTCCGAGTCACGGCAAGCTTGCTTCGTTGGTCACCGAAGGGAAGAAATCTCGAGTCACGGGCTGAGTCGATGAAGGGTCACCAAAAGGAAAGACTCCGAGTCATGGTTGACACCTTCTTCAAGCTCCAAAAGAGAAAACCTCCGAGTCACGGTCTCAACACAACTTTGCAAACCCCGAAAGGAGGTAATCCCCGAGTCACGGTTAGTCTCGAGAAAGGTCGATTCTCCCGAACAATCGAGTAGGATCTTGAATGGTTCTTGATGTTCTTGACGGTTCTTGGAAGTTCTTGAGAGGGAGAGAGAAGAGAGAGAGAATGTAAAAGAACATCTAAAGTGCTCTGAAGAGTGTAAATCTGTTCATAGGCCTTGGGGTCTTATTTATAGTGTCATTGGTGCTTTCCCATTGGCCGAGAGATGGGTGAGAGGATTGAGGATAGTTGGGGGTGGTAGGTGAGGTAGGTGGGACTGTAGATTGGCAATTGTGTGAGTGGTTTTCGAGTAGAGTTTGGAGCAATATCTTATGTTGATGATTATTTGTCTTCTCCTTCACACGTGTACCGAATTGGTCGGTATGATATATCGATTTTAATATCATACCGAATTGGTCGGTATGATATTACACTCTTGGATTGCCGAGAATTACCACCTAAAACCTGTAATTAAGCAATAAAACACACTTAGGAGTTCAAATAATTTGTTTTTAGATCATTTGTATCGTATATTTTACTACATAACATTTCACCAAATTTTACAAACACTAACAAAGTTTATTTTTCAATTCAAAACAATCTTTTCACATTCCGAGGAGTTCAAATAACGTGTTTTTTAGATGATTTGGATCGAATCTTTCAATACGTAACTTTTAACCAAATTGTACAAACACTAAGAAAGTTTACTTTTTGATTCATAGCAATCTTTTTATGTTTTGAGGAGTTCAAATAACTTGTTTTTAGATCATTTGTATCGTATATTTTACTACATATCTTTTCACCAAATTTTACAAACACTAAGAAAGTTCGTAGTTCGATTCAAAATAATCTTTTCACGCTCGAAGGAGTTCAAATAACGTGTTTTTTAGATGGTTTGGATCGAATCTTTCACTACATAACTTTTCACCAAATTGTACAAACACTAAGAAAGTTTTCTTTCGATTCATAGCAATCTTTTTACCCTTTGAGGAGTTCCAATAACTTGTTTTTAGATCATTTGTATCGTATCTTTTACTACATAACTTTTCACCAAATTTTACAAACACTAAGAAAGTTTGTTTTTCGATTCAAAACAATCTTTTCACGCTCTAAGGAGTTCACATAACGTGTTTTTGAGATGGTTTGGATCGAATCTTTCACTACGTAACTTTTCACCAAATTGTACAGACACTAAGAAAGTTTTCTTTTCGATTCATATCAATCTTTTTGTGATTTGAGGAGGTCAAATAACGTGTCTTTGGATAATTTGTATCGTATCTTTTACTACATAACTTCTCACCAAATTTTAGAAACACAAAGAAACTTTGTTTTTCGATTCAAAACAATCTTTTAATGTTCTGAGGTGTTCAAATAACGTGTTTTTGAGATGATTTGGAACGAATATTTCACTACGTAACTTTTCACCAAATTGTACAAACACTGAAAAAGTTTTTTTTGGTGAAAAGTTACGTAGTGAAAGATTCAATCCAAACCATCTCAAAAACACGTTATTTGAACTCCTTAGAGCGAGAAAATATTGTTTTGAATCGAAAAACAAACTTTCTTAGTGTTGGTAAAAATTGGTGAAAAGTAATGTAGTCAAAGATAGGATACAAATGATCTAAAAACAAGTTATTTGAACTCCTCAAAGGGTAAAAAGATTGCTACGAATCGAAAAGAAAACATTGTTAGTGTATGTACCATTTGGTGAAAAGTTATGTAGTGAAAGATTTGAACCAAACCATCTCAACAAAACGTTATTTCAACTCCTCAGAATGTTAAAAGATTGTTTTGAATCGAAAAACAAACTTTCTTGGTGTTTGTAAAATTGGGTGAAAAGTTATGTAGTAAAATATACGATACAAATGATCTAAAAACACGTTATTTAAACTCTTCAAAGCGTAAAAAGATTGCTATGAATCGAAAAGAAAACTTTTTCGGTGTTTGTACAATTTGGTGAAAAGTTACGTAGTGAAATATTCGTTCCAAATCATCTCAAAAACACGTTATTTGAACTCCTCAGAATATTAAAAGATTGATTTGAACCGAAAAACAAACTTTCTTTGTGTTTCTAAAATTTGGTGAAAAGTTATGTAGTAAAAGATACTATACAAATTATCCAAAGACACGTTATTTGAACTCCTCAAATCACAAAAAGATTGATATGAATCGAAAAGAAATCTTTCTTAGTGTCTGTATAATTTGGTGAAAAGTTATGTAGTGAAAGAATCGATCCAAACCATCTCAAAAACACGTTATTTGAACTCCTTAGAGCGTGAAAAGATTGTTTTGAATCTAAAAACAACTTTCTTAGTGTGTAAAATTTGGAGAAAATTTATGTAGTAAAAGATACCATACAAATGATTTAAAAACAAGTTATTTGAACTCCTCAAAGTGTAAAATGATTGTTATGAATCGAAAAGAAAACTTTCTTAGTGTTTGTACAATTAAGTGAAAAGTTACGTAGTGAAAGATTCGATCCAAACCATCTCAAAAATACGTTATTTGAACTCCTCGAAATGTGAAAAGATTGTATTGAATTGAAAAATAAACTTTGTTAGTGTTTGTAAATTTTGGTGAAATGTTATGTAGTAAAATATACGATACAAATGATCTAAAAACAAATTATTTGAACTCCTTAAAGCCGAAAAAGATTGCTATGAATCGAAAAGAAAACTTTGTTAGTGTTTGTACAATTTGGTGAATACACATTATTTGAACTCCTCAGAACATTAAAAGATTGTTTTGAATCGAAAAACAAACTTTCTTTGTGTTTGTAAAATTTGGTGAAAAGTTATGTAGTAAAAGATACGATACAAATGATCTAAAAACACGTTATTTGAACTCCACAAAGCGCAAAAAATTGCTATGAGTCAAAAGAAAACTTTCTTAGTGATTGTACAATTTGGTGAAAAGTTACGTAGTGAAAGATTCGATCAAAATCATCTCAAAACACGTTATTTGAACTCCTCAGAGCGCGAAAAGATTGTTTTGAATTGAAAAACAAATTTTCTTAGTGTTTGTAAAATTTCGTGAAAAGTTATGCAGTACAAGAAACGATACAAGCGATCTAAAAACATGTTATTTGAACTCCTCAAAGGGAAAAAGGATTGCTATGAATCGAAAAGAAAACTTTCTTAGTGTTTGTACAATTTGGTGACAAGTTACGTAGTGAAAGATTCGATCCAAACCATCTCAAAAACACGTTATTTGAACTTCTTAGAGCGTTGAAAGATTATTTTGAATCGAAAAACAAACTTTTTTAGTGTTTGTAATATTTGGTGAAAAGATATGTAGTAAAATATACGATACAAATGATCTAAAAACAAGTTATTTGAACTCCTCAAAACGTAAAAAGATTGCTATGAATCAAAAAGAAAACTTTCTTAGGGTTTGTACAATTTGGTGAAAAGTTACGTATTGAAAGATTCGATCCAAATCATCTAAAAAACACGTTATTTGAACTCCTCGGAATGTGAAAAGATTGTTTTGAATTGAAAAATAAACTTTCTTAGTGTTGGTAAAATTTGGTGAAAAGTTATGTAGTAAAATATACGCTACAAATGATCTAAAAACACGTTATTTGAACTCCACAAAGTGCAAAAAGATTGCTATGAATCGAAAAGAAAACTTTCTTAGTGTTTGTACAATTTGGTGAAAAGTTACGTAGTGAAAGATTCGATTCAAATCATCTAAAAACACATTATTTGAACTCCTCAAAACATTAAAAGATTGTTTTGAATCGAAAAACAAACTTTCTTTGTGTTTGTAAAATTTGGTGAAAAGTTATGTTGTAAAAGATACGATACAAATGATCTAAAAACACGTTATTTGAACTCCTCAAAGTGCAAAAAGATTGCTATGAATCGAAAAGAAAACTTTCTTAGTGATCGTGAAATTTGGGGAAAAGTTACGTATTGAAATATTCGACCCAAACCATCTCAAAAACAAGTTATTTGAACTCCTTAGAGCGTGAAAAGATTGTTTTGAATCGAAAAACAAACTTTCTTATTGTGTGTAAAGTTTGGTGAAAAGTTATGTAGTAAAAGATACGATACAAATGATCTAAAAACAAGTTATTTGAACTCCTCAAAGCGTAAAAAGATTGCTATGAATCGAAAAGAAAAGTTTCTTAGCGTTTGTACAATTTGGTGAAAAGTTACGTAGTGAAAGATTCGATCCAAATCATCCAAAAAACACGTTATTTGAACTCCTCAGAACGTCAAAAGATTGTTTTGAATCAAAAAATAAACTTTGTTAGTGTTTGTAAAATTTGGTGAAAAGTTATGTAGTAAAAGATACGATACAAATGATCTACAAACATGTTATTTGGATTCCACAAAGCGCAAAAAGATTGCTTTGAATCGAAAAGAAAACATTCTTTGTGTTTGTGCAATTTGGTGAAAAGTGACGTAGTGAAAGATCAAAACCATCTCAAAAACACGTTATTTGAACTTCTAAGAGCGTTAAAAGATTATTTTGAATCGAAAAACAAACTTTCTTAGGGTTTGTAAAATTTGTTGAATAGTTACATAATGAAATACTCGATACAAACCATCTCAAAAACACATTATTTGAACTCCTCAGAACGTTAAAAGATTGTTTTGAATCGAAAAATAAACTTTGTTAGTGTTTGTAAAATTTGGTGAAAAGTTATGTAGTAAAAGATACGATACAAATGATCTAAGAACACGTTATTTGGACTCCACAAAGCGCAAAAAGATTGCAATGAATCGAAAAGAAAACTTTCTTAGTGTTTGTACAATTTGGTGAAAAGTTACGTAGTGAAAGATTCGATCCAAATCATCTCAAAAACACATTATTTGAACTCCTCGGAACGTTAAAAGATAGTTTTGAATCGAAAAACAAACTGTTTTGTGTTTGTAAAATTTGGTGAAAAGTTAAGCAGTAAAAGATAAGATACAAATGATCTAAAAACTCGTTATTTGAACTCCACAAAGCGCAAAAAGATTGCTATGAATCGAAAAGAAAACTTTTTTAGTGTTTGTACAATTTGGTGAAAAGTTACTTAGTGAAAGATTCGATCCAAACCATCTCAAAAACACGTTATTTGAACTCCTTAGAGCGTGAAAAGATTGTTTTGAATCGAAAAACAAACTTTCTTAGTGTTTGTAAAATTTGGTGAAAAGATATGTAGATACGATACAAATGATCTAAAAACAAGTTATTTGAACTCCTCCATGTGCAAAATGATTTCTATGAATCGAAAAGAAAACTTTCTTAGTGATTGTACAATTTGGCGAAAAGTTACGTATTGAAATAATCGATCCAAACCATCTCCAAAACACATTATTTGAACTCCCCAGAACGTTAAAGGATTGTTTTGAATCGAAAAATAAACGTTGTTAGTGTTTGTAAAATTTGGTGAAAAGTTATGTAGTAAAAGATACGATACAAATGATCTAAAAACATGTTATTTGGACTCCACAGAGCGCAAAAAGATTTCTATGAATCGAAAAGAAAACTTTCTTAGTGATTGTACAATTTGGCGAAAAGTTACGTATTGAAATAATCGATCCAAACCATCTCCAAAACACATTATTTGAACTCCCCAGAACGTGAAAAGATTGTTTTGAAACGAAAAACAAACTTTCTTAGTGTTTGTAAAATTTGGTGAAAGGTTATGTAGTAAAAGATACGATACAAATGATCTAAAAACACGTTATTTGAACTCCTTCGAGCGTGAAAAGATTATTTTGAATCGAACTACGAACTTTCTTAGTGTTTGTAAAATTTCGTGAAAAGTTATGTAGTACAAGATACGATACAAACGATCTAAAAACAAGTTATTTGAACTCCTCAAAAGTGCAAAAAGATTGCTATGAATCGAAAAGAAAACTTTCTTAGTGATTGTACAATTTGGCGAAAAGTTACGTATTGAAATATTCGATCCAAACCATCTCAAAAACAAGTTATTTGAACTCCTTAGAGCGTGAAAAGATTGTTTTGAATCGAAAAACAAACTTTCTTAGCGTTTGTAAAATTTGGTGAAAAGTTATGTAGTAAAAGATACGATACAAATGATCTAAAAACACTTTATTTGAACTCCTTAAAGGGTAAAAAGATTGTTATGAATCAAAAAGAAAACTTTCTTAGTGTTTGTACAATTTGGTGAAAAGTTACCTAGGGAAAGATTTGATCCAAACCATCTCAAAAACACGTTATTTGAACTCCTTAGAGCGTGAAAAGATTGTTTTGAATCGAAAAAACAAACTTTCTTAGTGTTTGTAAAATTTGGTGAAAAGTTATGTAGTAAAAGATACGATACAAATGTTCTAAAAACACGTTACTTGAACTCTTTCGAGCGTGAAAAGATTATTTTGAATCGAACTACGAACTTTGTTAGTGTTTGTAAAATTTGGTGAAAACATATGTAGTAAAATATACGATACAAATGATCTAAAAACAAGTTATTTGAACTCCTCAAAACGTAAAAAGATTGCTATGAATCAAAAAGAAAACTTTCTTAGGGTTTGTACAATTTGGTGAAAAGTTACGTATTGAAAGATTCGATCCAAATCATCAAAAAAAACACGTTATTTGAACTCCTCGGAATGTGAAAAGATTGTTTTGAATTGAAAAATAAACTTTCTTAGTGTTTGTAAAATTAGGTGAAAAGTTATGTAGTAAAATATACGCTACAAATGATCTAAAAACAGGTTATTTGAACTCCACAAAGTGCAAAAAGATTTCTATGAATCGAAAAGAAAACTTTCTTAGTGTTTGTACAATTTGGTGAAAAGTTACGTAGTGAAAGATTCGATCCAAATCATCTAAAAACACATTATTTGAACTCCTCAAAACATTAAAAGATTGTTTTGAATCGAAAAACAAAATTTCTTTGTGTTTGTAAAATTTGGTGAAAAGTTATGTTGTAAAAGATACGATACAAATGATCTAAAAACACGTTATTTGAACTCCTCAAAGTGCAAAAAGATTGCTATGAATCGAAAAGAAAACTTTCTGAGTGATTGTGAAATTTCATGAAAAGTTACGTATTGAAATATTCGACCCAAACCATCTCAAAAACAAGTTATTTGAACTCCTTAGAGCTTGAAAAGATTGTTTTGAATCGAAAAACAAACTTTCTTATTGTGTGTAAAGTTTGGTGAAAAGTTATGTAGTAAAACATACGATACAAATGATCTAAAAACAAGTTATTTGAACTCCTCGAAGCGTAAAAAGATTGCTATGAATCGAAAAGAAAAGTTTCTTAGCGTTTGTACAATTTGGTGAAAAGTTACGTAGTGAAAGATTTGATCCAAATCATCCAAAAAACACGTTATTTGAACTCCTCAGAACGTCAAAAGATTGTTTTGAATCAAAAAATATACTTTGTTAGTGTTTGTAAAATTTGGTGAAAAGTTATGTAGTAAAAGATACGATACAAATGATCTAAAAACAAGTTATTTGGATTCCACAAAGCGCAAAAAGATTGCTTTGAATCGAAAAGAAAACTTTCCTAGTGTTTGTACAATTTGGTGAAAAGTGACGTAGTGAAAGATCCAAACCATCTCAAAAACACGTTATTTGAACTTCTAAGAGCGTTAAAAGATTATTTTGAATCGAAAAACAAACTTTCTTAGGGTTTGTAAAATTTGTTGAATAGTTACGTAATGAAATACTCGATACAAACCATCTCAAAAACACATTATTTGAACTCCTCAGAACGTTAAAAGATTGTTTTGAATCGAAAAATAAACTTTGTTAGTGTTTGTAAAATTTGGTGAAAAGTTATGTAGTAAAAGATACGATACAAATGATCTAAGAACACGTTATTTGGACTCCACAAAGCGCAAAAAGATTGCAATGAATCGAAAAGAAAACTTTCTTAGTGTTTGTACAATCTGGTGAAAAGTTACTTAGTGAAAGATTCGATCCAAATCATCTCAAAAACACATTATTTGAACTCCTCGGAACGTTAAAAGATAGTTTTGAATCGAAAAACAAACTGTTTTGTGTTTGTAAAATTTGGTGAAAAGATATGTAGTAAAATATACGATACACATGATCTAAAAATAAGTTATTTGAACTCCTCAAAGCGTAAAAAGATTGCTATGAATTGAAAAGAAATCTTTATTAGTGTTTGTACAATTTGGTGAAAAGTTACTTAGTGAAAGATTCGATCCAAACCATCTCAAAAACACGTTATTTGAACTCCTTAGAGCGTGAAAAGATTGTTTTGAATCGAAAAACAAACTTTCTCAGTGTTTGTAAAATTTGGTGAAAATTTTTGTAGTAAAAGATACGATACAAATGATCTATAAACACGTTATTTGAACTCCTTCGAGCGTGAAAAGATTATTTTGAATCGAACTACGAACTTTCTTTGTGTTTGTAAAATTTGGTGAAAAGATATGTTTTAAAATATACGATACAAATGATCTAAAAATAAGTTATTTGAACTCCTCAAAACGTAAAAAGATTGCTTTGAATCGAAAAGAAATCTTTATTAGTGTTTGTACAATTTGGTGAAAAGTTAATTAGTGAAAGATTCGTTCCAAACCATCTCAAAAACACGTTATTTGAAGTCCTTAGAGCGTGAAAAGATTGTTTTGAAACGAAAAACAAACTTTCTTAGTGTTTGTAAAATTTGGTGAAAGGTTATGTAGTAAAAGATACGATACAAATGATCTAAAAACACGTTATTTGAACTCCTTCGGGCGTGAAAAGATTATTTTGAATCGAACTACGAACTTTCTTAGTGTTTGTAAAATTTCGTGAAAAGTTATGTAGTACAAGATACTATACAAACGATCTAAAAACAAGTTATTTGAACTCCTCAAAAGTGCAAAAAGATTGCTATGAATCGAAAAGAAAATTTCTTAGTGATTGTACAATTTGGCAAAAAGTTACGTATTGAAATATTCGATCCAAACCATCTCAAAAACAAGTTATTTGAACTCCTTAGAGCGTGAAAAGATTGTTTTGAATCGAAAAACAAACTTTCTTAGCGTTTGTAAAATTTGGTGAAAAGTTATGTTGTAAAAGATACGATACAAATGATCTAAAAACACTTTATTTGAACTCCTTAAAGGTTAAAAAGATTGCTATGAATCGAAAAGAAAACTTTCTTAGTGTTTGTACAATTTGGTGAAAAGTTACCTAGGGAAAGATTTGATCCAAACCATCTCAAAAACACGTTATTTGAACTCCTTAGAGCGTGAAAAGATTGTTTTGAATCGAAAAAACAAACTTTCTTAGTGTTTGTAAAATTTGGTGAAAAGTTATGTAGTAAAAGATACGATACAAATGATCTAAAAACACGTTACTTGAACTCCTTCGAGCGTGAAAAGATTATTTTGAATCGAACTACGAACTTTGTTAGTGTTTGTAAAATTTGGTGAAAACATATGTAGTAAAATATACGATACAAATGATCTAAAAACAAGTTATTTGAACTCCTCAAAACGTAAAAAGATTGCTATGAATCAAAAAAAAACTTTCTTAGGGTTTGTACAATTTGGTGAAAAGTTACGTATTGAAAGATTCGATCCAAATCATCTAAAAAACACGTTATTTGAACTCCTCGGAATGTGAAAAGATTGTTTTGAATTGAAAAATAAACTTTCTTAGTGTTTGTAAAATTAGGTGAAAAGTTATGTAGTAAAATATACGCTACAAATGATCTAAAAACAGGTTATTTGAACTCCACAAAGTGCAAAAAGATTTCTATGAATCGAAAAGAAAACTTTCTTAGTGTTTGTACAATTTGGTGAAAAGTTACGTAGTGAAAGATTCGATCCAAATCCTCTAAAAACACATTATTTGAACTCCTCAAAACATTAAAAGATTGTTTTGAATCGAAAAACAAAATTTCTTTGTGTTTGTAAAATTTGGTGAAAAGTTATGTTGTAAAAGATACGACACAAATGATCTAAAAACACGTTATTTGAACTCCTCAAAGTGCAAAAAGATTGCTATGAATCGAAAAGAAAACTTTCTTAGTGATTGTGAAATTTGGTGAAAATTTACGTATTGAAATATTCGACCCAAACCATCTCAAAAACAAGTTATTTGAACTCCTTAGAGCGTGAAAAGATTGTTTTGAATCGAAAAACAAACTTTCTTATTGTGTGTAAAGTTTGGTGAAAAGTTATGTAGTAAAACATACGATACAAATGATCTAAAAACAAGTTATTTGAACTCCTCAAAGCGTAAAAAGATTGCTATGAATCGAAAAGAAAAGTTTCCTAGCGTTTGTACAATTTGGTGAAAAGTTACGTAGTGAAAGATTCGATCCAAATCATCTAAAAAACACGTTATTTGAACTCCTCAGAACGTCAAAAGATTGTTTTGAATCAAAAAATAAACTTTGTTAGTGTTTGTAAAATTTGGTGAAAAGTTATGTAGTAAAAGATACGATACAAATGATCTAAAAACACGTTATTTGGATTCCACAAAGCGCAAAAAGATTGCTATGAATCGGAAAGAAAACTTTCTTAGTGTTTGTACAATTTGGTGACAAATGACGTAGTGAAAGATCCGAACCATCTAAAAAACACGTTATTTGAACTTCTTAGAGCGTGAAAAGATTATTTTGAATCGAAAAACAAACTTTCTTAGGGTTTGTAAAATTTGTTGAATAGTTACATAATGAAATACTTGATACAAACCATCTCAAAAACACATTATCTGAACTCCTCAGAACGTTAAAAGATTGATTTGAATCGAAAAATAAACTTTGTTAGTGTTTGTAAAATTTGGTGAAAAGTTATGTAGTAAAAGATACGATACAAATGATCTAAAAACACGTTATTTGGACTCCACAAAGCTAAAAAAGATTACAATGAATCGAAAAAAAAACTTTCTTAGTGTTTGTACAATTTGGTGAAAAGTTACGTAGTGAAAGATTCGATCCAAATCATCTCAAAAACACATTATTTGAACTCCTCAGAACGTTAAAAGATGGTTTTGAATCGAAAAACAAACTTTTTTGTGTTTGTAAAATTTGGTGAAAAGTTAAGCAGTAAAAGATACGATACAAATGATCTAAAAACTCGTTATTTGAACTCCACAAAGCGCAAAAAGATTGCTATGAATCGAAAAAAAACTTTATTAGTGTTTGTACAATTTGGTGAAAAGTTACTTAGTGAAATATTCGACCCAAACCATCTCAAAAACAAGTTCTTTGAACTCCTTAGAGCGTGAAAAGATTGTTTTGAATCGAAAAACAAACTTTCTTATTGTGTGTAAAATTTGGTGATAAATTATGTAGTAAAAGATACGATACAAATGATCTCAAAACAAGTTATTTGAACTCCACAAAGCGTAAAAAGATTGCTATGAATTGAAAAGAAAATTTTCTTAGCGTTTGTACAATTTGGTGAAAAGTTACGTAGTGAAAGATTCGATCCAAATCATCTAAAAAACACGTTATTTGAACTCCTCAGAACGTTAAAAGATTGTTTTGAATCAAAAAATAAACTTTGTTAGTTAAAGATTTGGATTCCTTAGAGCGTGAAAAGATTGTTTTGAATCGAAAAACAAACTTTCTTAGTGTTTGTAAAATTTCGTGAAAAGTTGTGCCGTATAAGATACGATACAAACGATTTAAAAACAAGTTATTTGAACTCCTCAAAGGGAAAAAAGATTGCTATGAATCGAAGAGAAAACTTTCTTTGTGTTTGTACAATTTGGTGAAAAGTTACGTAGTGAAAGATTTGATCCAAACCATCTCAAAAACACGTTATTTGAACTCCTCAGAACGTCAAAAGATTGTTTTGAATCAAAAAATAAACTTTGTTAGTATTTGTAAAATTTGGTGAAAAGTTATGTAGTAAAAGATACGATACAAATGATCTAAAAACATGTTATTTGGACTCCACAGAGCGCAAAAAGATTGCTATGAATCGAAAATAAAACTTTCTTAGTGTTTGTACAATTTGGTGAAAAGTTACGTAGTGTAAGATTCGATGCAAACCATCTCAAAAACACATTATTTGAACTCCTTAGAGCGTAGCGTGAAAAGATTGTTTTGAATCGAAAAACAAATTTTCTTAGTGTTTGTAAAATTTCGTGAAAAGTTATGCAGTACAAGATACCATACAAACGATCTAAAAACAAGTTATTTGAACTCCGCAAAGTGCAAAAAGATTGCTATGAATCGATAAGAAAACTTTCTTAGTGATTGTACAATTTGGGGAAAAGTAACGTATTGAAATATTCGATCCAAACCATCTCAAAAACAAGTTATTTGATCTCCTTAGAGCGTGAAAAGATTGTTTTGAATCGAAAAACAACTTTCTTAGTGTTTGTAAAATTTGGTGAAAGGTTATGTAGTAAAAGATACGATACAAATGATCTAAAAACACGTTATTTGAACTCCTTCGAGCGTGAAACGATTATTTTAAATCGAACTACGAACTTTCTTAGTGTTTGTAAAATTTGGTGAAAAGATATGGAGTAAAATATACAATACAAATGATCTATAAACAAGTTATTTGAACTCCACAAAGCGCAAAAAGATTGCTATGAATCGAAAAGAAAACTTTATTAGTGTTTGTACAATTTGGTGAAAAGTTACGTAGTGAAAGATTCGATCAAAATCATCTCAAAACACGTTATTTAAACTCCTCAGAACGTTAAAAGATTGTTTTGAATCGAAAAACAAATTTTTTTTGTGTTTGTAAAATTTGGTGAAAAGTTATGTAGTAAAAGATATGATACAAATGATCTAAAAACACGTTATTTGAACTCCACAAAACGCAAAAAATTGCTAAGAATCGAAAATAAAACTTTATTAGTGGTTGTACAATTTGGTGAAAGGTTACGTATTAAAAGATTCGATCCAAACCATCTCAAAAACACGTTATTTGAACTTCTTAGAGCGTGAAAAGATTATTTTGAATCGAAAAACAAATTTCTTAGTGTTTGTAAAATTTGGTGAAAAGTTACGTAGTAAAATATACGTAAAATTGATATGAATCGAAAAGAAAACTTTGTTAGTGTTTGTAAAATTTGGTGAAAATATTCGTAGTGAAAGATTCGATCCAAACCATCTCAAAAACACGTTATTTGAACTCCTTAGAGCGTGAAAAGATTGTTTTGAATCGAAAAACAAATTTTCTTAGTGTTTGTAAAATTTTGTGAAAAGTTATGCAGTACAAGAAACGATCCAAGCGATATAAAAACATGTTATTTGAACTCCTCAAAGGGAAACAAGATTGATATGAATCGAAAAGAAAACTTTCTTTGTGTTTGTACAATTTGGTGAAAAGTTACGTAGTGAAAGATTTGACCCAAACCATCCCAAAAACACGTTATTTCAACTCCTCAGAATGTTAAAAGATTGTTTTGAATCGAAAAACAAATTTTCTTTGTGTTTGTAAAATTTGGTGAAACGTTATGTAATAAAATATACGATACAAATGATCTAAAAAAACGTTATTTGAACTCCTCAAAGCGTAAAAAGATTGCTATGAATGGAAAATAAAACTTTCTTAGTGTTTGTACAATTTGGTGAAAAGTTACGTAGTGAAATAATCGATCCAAACCATCTCAAAAACACATTATTTGAACTCCTCAGAACGTGAAAAGATTGTTTTGAATAGAAAAACAAACTTTCTTAGTGTTCGTAAAATTTGGTGAAAAGTTATGTAGTAAAAGATACGATACAAATGATCTAAAAAAACGTTATTTGAACTCCTCAAAGTGTAAAAAGATTGCTATGAATCGAAAAGAAATTTTTTTTAGTGTTTGTACAATTTGATGAAAAGTTACGTAGTGAAATAATCGATCCAAACCATCTCAAAAACACATTATTTGAACTCCTCAAAACGTTAAAAGATTGTTTTGAATCGAAAAACAAACTTTTTTGTGTTTGTAAAATTTGGTGAAAAGTTATATAGTAAAAGATACGATACAAATGATCTAAAAATACGTTATTTGAACTCCACAAAGCGCAAAAAGATTGCTATGAATCGAAAAGAAAACTTTATTAGTGTTGGTACAATTTGGTGAAAAGTAACGTAGTGAACAATTCGATCCAAACTATCTCAAAAACCCGTTATTTGAATTCCTTAGAGCGTGAAAAGATTGTTTTGAATCGAAAAAAAAACTTTCTTAGTGTTTGTAAAATTTGGTGAAAAGTTATGTAGTAAAAGATACGATACAAATAATCTGAAAACACGTTATTTGAACTCCACAAAACGCAAAAAGATTGCTAAGAATCGAAAATAAAACTTTATTAGTGTTTGTACAATTTGGTGAAAGGTTACGTATTAAAAGATTCGATCCAAACCATCTCAAAAACACGTTATTTGAACTTCTTAGAGCGTGAAAAGATTATTTTGAATCGAAAAACAAACTTTCTTAGTGTTTGTAAAATTTGGTGAAAAGTTACGTAGTAAAATATACGATACAAATGATCTCATAACAAGTTATTTGAACTCCTTAAAGCCTAAAAAGATTGATATGAATCGAAAAGAAAACTTTGTTAGTGTTTGTAAAATTTGGTGAAAATATTTGTAGTGAAAGATTCGATCCAAACCATCTCAAAAACACGTTATTTGAACTCCTTAGAGCGTGAAAAGATTGATTTGAATCGAAAAACAAATTTTCTTAGTGTTTGTAAAATTTCGTGAAAAGTTATGCAGTACAAGAAACGATCCAAGCGATCTAAAAACATGTTATTTGAACTCCTCAAAGGGAAACAAGATTGATATGAATCGAAAAGAAAACTTTCTTTGTGTTTGTACAATTTGGTGAAAAGTTACGTAGTGAAAGATTTGATCCAAACCATCCCAAAAACACGTTATTTCAACTCCTCAGAATGTTAAAAGATTGTTTTGAATCGAAAAACAAACTTTCTTAGTGTTTGTAAAATTTGGTGAAAAGTTATGTAGTAAAAGATACGATACAAATGATCTGAAAACATGTTATTAGATCTCCTCAAAGCGTAAAAATATTGCTATGAATCGAAAATAAAATTTTCTTAGTGTTTGTACAATTTGGTGAAAAGTTACGTATTGAAAGATTCGATCCAAATCATCAAAAAACACGTTATTTGAACTCCTCGGAATGTGAAAAGATTGTTTTGAATTGAAAAATTAACATTGTTAGTGTTTCTAATATTTGGGGAAAAGTTATGTAGTAAAATATACGATACAAATGATCTAAAAACACGTTATTTGAACTCCTTAAAGGGTAAAAAGATTGCTATGAATCGAAAAGAAAACTTTCTTAGTGTTTGCACAATTTGGTGAAAAGTTACGTAGTGAAATAATCGATCCAAACCATCTCCAAAACACAATTTTTGAACTCCTAAGAACGTTAAAAGATTGTTTTGAATCGAAAAACAATCTTTTTTTGTGTTTGTAAAATTTGGTGAAAAGTTACGTAGTAAAAGATTCGATACAAATGATCTAAAAACTCGTTATTTGAACTCCACAAAGCGCAAAAAGATTGCTATGAATCGAAAATAAAACTTTATTAGTGTTTGTACAATTTGGTGAAAAGTTACGTAGTGAAAGATTCGATCCAAACCATCTCAAAAACACGTTATTTGAACTCCTTAGTGCTTGAAAAGATTGTTTTGAATCGAAAAACAAACTTTCTTAGTGTTTGTAAAATTGGGTGAAAAGTTATATATGTAGTAAAAGATACGATACAAATGATCTAAAAACAAGTTATTTGAACTCCTCAAAGCGTAAAAAGATTGCTATGAATCGAAAAGAAAACTTTCTTTGCGTTTGTACAATTTGGTGAAAAGTTACGTAGTGAAAGATTCGATCCAAATCATCTAAAAAAATACGTTATTTGAAATACTCAGAACGTTTAAAGATTGTTTTGAATCGAAAAATAAATGTTGTTAGTGTTTGTAAAATTTGGTGAAAAGTTATGTAGTAAAATATACGATACAAATGATCTAAAAACATGTTATTTGGACTCCACAAAGCGCAAAAAGATTGCTATGAATCGAAAAGAAAACTTTCTTTGTGTTTGTACAATTTGGTGAAAAGTTACGTAGTGTAAGATTCGATCCAAACCATCTCAAAAACACATTATTTGAACTCCTTAGAGCGTGAAAAGATTGTTTTGAATCGAGAAACAAATTTTCTTAGTGTTTGTAAAATTTCGTGAAAAGTTATACAGTACAAGATACGATACAAACGATCTAAAAACAAGTTATTTGAACTCCTCAAAGTGCAAAAAGATTGTAATGAATCGAAAAGAAAACTTTCCTAGTGATTGTACACTTTGGCGAAAAGTTACGTATTGAAATATTCGATCCAAACCATCTCAAAAACAAGTTATTTGAGCTCCTTAGAGCGTGAAAAGATTGTTTTGAATCGAAAAATTAACTTTCTTAGTGTGTGTAAAATTTAGTGAAAAGTTATGTAGTAAAAGATACGATACAAATGATCTAAAAACAAGTAATTTGAACTCCTGAAAGCATAAAAAGATTGCTATGAATCAAAATTGCTATGAATCCAAACGAAAACTTTCTTAGTGATTGTACAATTTGGTGAAAAGTTACGTATGGAAATATTCGATCCAAACCATCTCAAAAACAAGTTATTTGAACTCCTTAGAGCGTGAAAATATTGTTTTGAATCGAAAAACAAACTTTCTTTGTGTTTGTTAAATTTGGTGAAAAGTTATGTAGTAAAAGATACGATACAAATGATCTAAAAACACGTTATTTGAACTCCTTAAAGGGTAAAAAGATTGCTATGAATCGAAAAGAAAACTTTCTTAGTGTTTGTACAATTTGGTGAAAAGTTACGTAGTGAAATAATCGATCAAAACCATCTCAAAAACACATTATTTGAACTCCTCAGAACGTTAAAAGATTGTGTTGAATCGAAAAACAAACTTTTTTTGTGTTTGTAAAATTTGTTGAAAAGTTATGCAGTAAAAGATACGATACAAATGATGTAAAAACTCGTTATTTCAACTCCACAGAGCGCAAAAAGATTGCTATGAATCGAAAAGAAAACTTTATTAGTGTTTGTAAAATTTGGTGAAAAGTTACTTAGTGAAAGATTTGATCCAAACCATCTCAAAAACACGTTATTTGAACTCCTTTGAGTGTGAAAAGATTGTTTTGAATCGAAAAAACAAACTTTCTTAGTGCTTGTAAAATTTGGTGAAAAGTTATGTAGTAAAAGATACGATACAAATGATCTAAAAACACGTTATTTGAACTCCTTCGAGCGTGAAAAGATTATTTTGAATCGAACTATGAACATTCTTGGTGTTTGTAAAATTTGATAAAAAGATATGTAGTAAAATATACGATACAAATGATCTTAAAATAAGTTATTTGAACTCCTCAAAGCGTAAAAAGATTGCTATGAATCGGAAAAAAAACATTCTTAGTGTTTGTACAATTTGGTGAAAAGTTACGTATTGAAAGATTCGATCCAAATCATCTAAAAAACACGTTATTGGAACTCCTCGGAATGTGAAAAGATTGTTTTCAATTGAAAAATAAACTTTGTTAGTGTTTGTAAAATTTGGTGAAAAGTTATGTAGTAAAATATACGATACAAATGATCTAAAAACACGTTATTTGAACTCCACAAAGTGCAAAAAGATTGCTATGAATCGAAAATAAAACTTTCTTAATGTTTGTACAATTTGGTGAAAAGTTACGTAGTGAAAGATTCGATCCAAATCATCTAAAAACACATTATTTGAACTCCTCAGAACATTAAAAGATTGTTTTGAATCGAAAAACAAACTTCCTTTGTGTTTGTAAAATTTGGTGAAAAGTTATGTTATAAAAGATACGATACAAATGATCTAAAAACACGTTATTTGAACTCCTCAAAGTGCAAAATGATTGCTATGAATCGAAAAGAAAAATTTCTTAGTGATTGTACAATTTGGCAAAAAGTTACGTATTGAAATATTCGACCCAAACCATCTCAAAAACAAGTTATTTGAACTCCTTAGAGCGTGAAAAGATTGTTTTGAATCGAAAAACAAACTTTCTTATTGTGTGTAATATTTGGTGAAAAGTTATGTAGTAAAAGATACGATACAAATGATCTAAAAACAAGTTATTTGAACTCCTCAAAGCGTAAAAAGATTGCTATGAATCGAAAAGAAAACTTTCTTAGCGTTTGTACAATTTGGTGAAAAGTTACGTAGTGAAATATTCGATCCAAATCATCAAAAAAACACGTTATTTGAACTCCTCAGAACGTCAAATGATTGTTTTGAATCGAAAAATAAACTTTGTTTGTGTTTGTAAAATTTGGTGAAAAGTTATGTAGTAAAAGATACGATACAAATGATCTAAAAACACGTTATTTGGATTCCACAAAGCGCAAAAAGATTGCTATGAATCGAAAATAAAAGTTTCTTAGTGTTTGTACAATTTGGTGAAAAGTGACGTAGTGAAAGATTCGATCCAAACCATCTCAAAAACACGTTATTTGAAATTCTTATAGCGTGAAAAAATTATTTTCAATCGAAAAACAAACTTTCTTAGTGTTTGTAAAATTTGTTGAATAGTTACATAATGAAATATTCGATACAAACCATCTCAAAAAACACATTATTTGAACTCCTCAGAACGTTAAAAGAGTGTTTTGAATCGAAAAATAAACTTTGTTAGTGTTTGTTAAATTTAGTGAAAAGTTATGTAGTAAAAGATACGATACAAATGATCTAAAAACACGTTATTTGGACTCCACAAAGCGAAAAAAAGATTGCAATGAATCGAAAAGAAAACATTCTTAGTGTTTGTACAATTTGGTGAGAAGTTACGTAGTGAAAGATTCGATCCAAACCATCTCAAAAACACATTATTTGATCTCCTCAGAACGTTAAAAGATTGTTTTGAATCGAAAAACAAACTTTTTTGTGTTTGTAAAATTTCGTGAAAAGTTATGCAGTAAAAGATACGATACGAATGATCTAAAAACTCGTTATTTGAACTCCACAAAACGCAAAAAGATTGCTATGAATCGAAAAGAAAATTTATTAGTGTTTGTACAATTTGGTGAAAAGTTACTTAGGGAAAGACTCGATCCAAACCATCTCAAAAACACGTTATTTGAACTCCTTAGAGCGTGAAAAGATTGTTTTGAATCGAAAAACAAACTTTCTTAGTGTTTGTTAAATTTGGTGAAAGGTTATGTTGTAAAAGATACGATACAAATGATCTAAAAACACGTTATTTGAACTCCTTCTAGTGTGAAAAGATTATTTTGAATCGAACTACGAACTTTCTTAGTGTTTGTAAAATTTGGTGAAAAGATATATAGTAAATTATACGATACAAATTATCTGAAAACAAGTTATTTGAACTCCACAAAGCACAAAAAGATTGCTATGAATCGAAAATAAAACTGTATTAGTGTTTGTACAATTTGGTGAAAAGTTACGTAGTGAAAGATTCCATCCAAACCATCTCAAAAACACGTTATTTGAACTCCTTAGAGCGTGAAGTGATTGATTTGAATCGAAAAACAAACTTTCTTAGTGTTTGTAAAATTTGGTGAAAATTTATGTAGTAAAAGATACGATACAAATGATCTAAAAACACGTTATTTGAACTCCTTCGAGCGTGAAAAGATTATTTTGAATCGAACTACGAACTTTCTTTGTGTTTGTAATATTTGGTGAAAAGATATGTAGTAAAATATACAAATGATATAAAAATAAGTTATTTGAACTCCTCAAAGCGTAAAAAGATTGCTATGAATCGAAAAGAAAACTTTATTAGTGTTTGTACAATTTGGTGAAAAGTTACTTAGTGAAAGATTAGATCCAAACCATATCAAAAACACGTTATTTGAACTCCTTAGAGCGTGAAAAGATTGTTTTGAATCAAAAAACACACTTAATTAGTGTTTGTAAAATTTGGTGAAAAGTTATGTAGTAAAAGATACGATACAAATGATCTAAAAACATGTTATTTGAAGTCCTTAAAGGGTAAAAAGATTGCTTTGAATCGAAAAGAAAACTTTCTTAGTGTTTGTACAATTTGGTGAAACGTTACATAGTGAAATAATCGATCCAAATCATCTAAAAAACACATTATTTGAACTCCTCATAACGTTAAAAGATTGTTTTGAATAGAAAAATAAACTTTCTTTGTGTTTGTAAAATTTGGTGAAAATTTATGTAGTAAAAGATACGATACAAATGATCCAAAAACACGTTATTTCAACTCCTCAAATCGCAAAAAGATTGCTATGAATCGAAATGAAAACTTTCTTAGTGTTTGTACAATTTGGTGAAAAGTTACGTAGTGAAAGATTCGATCCAAACCATCTCAAAAACACGTTATTTGAACTCCTTAGAGCGTGAAAAGATTGTTTTGAATCGAAAAACAAAATTTCTTAGTGTTTATAAAATTTGGTGAAAAGTTATGTAGTAAAAGATACGATACAAATGATCTAAAAACAGGTTATTTGAACTCCTCAAAGGGTAAAAATATTGCTATGAATCGAAAAGAAAACTTTCTTAGTGTGTGTACAATTTGGTGAAAAGTTACGTAGTGAAAGATTTGATCCAAACCATCTCAAAAAAACGTTATTTCAACTCCTCATAATGTTAAAAGATTGTTTTGAATTGAAAAACAAACTTTCTTTGTGTTTGGAAAATTTGGTGAAAACTTATGTAGTTTAAGATACGATACAAATGATCTAAAAACACGTTATTTGAACTCCTCAAAGCGTAAAAATCTTGCTCTGAATAGAAAAGAAATTTTTTTCAGTGTTTGTACAATTTAGTGAAATGTTGCGTAGTGAAATATTCGATCCAAACCATCTCAAAAACACGTTATTTGAACTCCTCAGAACGTTAAAAGATTGTTTTGAATCGAAAAACAAATTTCTTTGTGTTTCTAAAATTTGGTGAAAAGTTATGTAGTGAAATGATATGATACAATTTATCCAAAAACACGTTATTTGAACTCCTCAAATCGCAAAAATATTGATATGAATCGAAAAGAAAACTTTCTTAGTGTTTGTACAATTTGGTGAAAAGTTACGTAGTGAAAGTTCGATCCAAACCACCTCAAAAACACGTTATTTGAACTCCTTAGAGCGTGAAAAGATTGTTTTGAATCGAAAAACAAACTTTCTTAGTGTTTGTAAAATTTGGTGAAAAGTTATGTAGTAAAAGATACGATATAAATGGTCTAAAAACAAGTTATTTGAACTCCTCAAAGAGTAAAAAGATTGCTATGAATCGAAAAGAAAACTTTCTTAGTGTTTGTACAATTTGGTGAAAAGTTACGTAGTGAAATATTCGATCCAAATCATCTCAAAAACACGTTATTTGAATCCTCAGAACGTTAAAAGATTGTTTTGAATCGAAAAACAAATTTCTTTGTGTATCTAAAATTTGGTGAAAAGTTATGTAGTAAACAGATACAATACAAATTATCCAAAAACACGTTATTTGAACTCCTCAAATCTCAAAAATATTTGCTATCAATCGAAATGAAAACTTTCTTATTGTTTGTACAATTTGGTGAAAAGTTACGTAGTGAAAGATTCAATCCAAACCATCTCAAAAAACATGTTATTTGAACTCCTTAGAGCGTGAAAAGATTGTTTTGAATCGAAAAACAAACTTTCTTAGTGTTTGTAAAATTCTGTGAAAAGTTATGTAGTAAAAGATTCGATACAAATGATCTAAAAACAAGTTATTTGAACTCCTCAAAGGGCAAAAATATTGCTATGAATCGAAAAGAAAACTTTCTTAGTGTTTGTACAATTTGGTAAAAAGTTACGTAGTGATTTGAGCCAAACCATCTCAAAAAACGTTATTTCAACTCCTCAGAATGTTAAAAGATTGTTTTGAATCGAAAAACAAACTTTCTTAGTGTTTGTAAAATTTGGTGAAAAGTTATGTAGTAAGAGATACGATACAAATGATCTAAAAACACGTTATTTGAACACCTCAAAGTGCAAAAAGATTGCTATGAATCGAAATGAAACCTTTTTTGTTGTTTGTACCATTTGGCGAAAACTTACGTAGTGAAAGATTCGATCCAAACCATCTCAAAAACACGTTATTTGAACTCCTTAGAACATGAAAAGATTGTTTCGAATCGAAAAACAAACTTTCTTAGTGTTTGTAAAATTTGGTGAAAAGTTATGTAGTAAAATATACGATACAAAGGATCTAAAAACAAGTAACTCGAACTCCTCAAAGGGTAAAAATATTGCTATGAATCGAAAAGAAAACTTTCTTAGTGTTTGTACAATTTGGTGAAAAGTTACGTAGTGAACGATTTGATCCAAACCATCTCAAAAAAATGTTATTTCAACTCCTCAGAATGTTAAAAGATTGTTTTGAATCGAAAAACAAACTTTTTTAGTGTTTGTAAAATTTGGTGAAAAGATATGTAATAAAATATACGATACAAATGATCCAAAAACATGTTATTTGAACTCTTCAAAGCGCAAAAAAATTGCTATGAATAGAAAAGAAAACTTTTTCAGTGTTTGTACAATTTGGTGAAAAGTTACGTAGTGAAAGATTCGATCCAGCCCATCTCAAAAACACGTTATTTGAACTCCTCAGAACGTTAAAAGATTGTTTTGAATCGAAAAACAAATTTCTTTGTGTTCCTAAAATTTGGTGAAAAGTTCTGTAGAAAAAAGATACGATACAAATTATCCAAAAACACGTTATTTGAACTCCTCAAATCGCAAAAAGATTGATATGAATCGAAAAGAAAACTTTATTAGTGTTTGTACAATTCGGTGAAAATTTACGTAGTGAAAGATTCGATCCAAACCGTCTCAAAAACACGTTATTTGAACACCTTAGAGCGTGAAAAAATGTTTTGAATCGAAAAACAAACTTTCTTAGTATTTGTAAAATTTGGTGAAAAGTTATGTAGTAAATGATACGATACAAATGATCTAAAAACAAGTTATTTGAACTCCTCAAAGGGTAAAGAGATTGCTATGAATCGAAAAGAAAACTTTCTTAGTGTTTGTACAATTTGGTGAAAAGTTACGTAGTGAAAGATTTGATCCAAACCATCTCAAAAAAAAGTTATTTCAACTCCTCAGAATGTTAAAAGATTGTTTTGAATCGAAAAACAAACTTTCTTAGTGTTTGTAAAATTGGGTGAAAAGTTATGTAGTAAAATATACGATACAAATGATCTAAAAACACGTTATTTGAACTCTTCAAAGCGTAAAAAGATTGCTATGAATCGAAAAGAAAACTTTTTCGGTGTTTGTACAATTTGGTGAAAAGTTACGTAGTGAAATATTCGTTCCAAATCATCTCAAAAACACGTTATTTGAACTCCTCAGAATATTAAAAGATTGATTTGAACCGAAAAACAAACTTTCTTTGTGTTTCTAAAATTTGGTGAAAAGTTATGTAGTAAAAGATACTATACAAATTATCCAAAGACACGTTATTTGAACTCCTCAAATCACAAAAAGATTGATATGAATCGAAAAGAAATCTTTCTTAGTGTCTGTATAATTTGGTGAAAAGTTATGTAGTGAAAGATTCGATCCAAACCATCTCAAAAACACGTTATTTGAACTCCTTAGAGCGTGAAAAGATTGTTTTGAATCTAAAAACAACTTTCTTAGTGTGTAAAATTTGGAGAAAATTTATGTAGTAAAAGATACCATACAAATGATTTAAAAACAAGTTATTTGAACTCCTCAAAGTGTAAAAAGATTGTTATGAATCGAAAAGAAAACTTTCTTAGTGTTTGTACAATTAAGTGAAAAGTTACGTAGTGAAAGATTCGATCCAAACCATCACAAAAATACGTTATTTGAACTCCTCGAAATGTGAAAATATTGTATTGAATTGAAAAATAAACTTTGTTAGTGTTTGTAAATTTTGGTGAAATGTTATGTAGTAAAATATACGATACAAATGATCTAAAAACAAATTATTTGAACTCCTTAAAGCCGAAAAAGATTGCTATGAATCGAAAAGAAAACTTTGTTAGTGTTTGTACAATTTGGTGAATACACATTATTTGAACTCCTCAGAACATTAAAAGATTGTTTTGAATCGAAAAACAAACTTTCTTTGTGTTTGTAAAATTTGGTGAAAAGTTATGTAGTAAAAGATACGATACAAATGATCTAAAAACACGTTATTTGAACTCCACAAAGCGCAAAAAAATTGCTATGAGTCAAAAGAAAACTTTCTTAGTGATTGTACAATTTGGTGAAAAGTTACGTAGTGAAAGATTCGATCAAAATCATCTCAAAACACGTTATTTGAACTCCTCAGAGCGCGAAAAGATTGTTTTGAATTGAAAAACAAATTTTCTTAGTGTTTGTAAAATTTCGTGAAAAGTTATGCAGTACAAGAAACGATACAAGCGATCTAAAAACATGTTATTTGAACTCCTCAAAGGGAAAAAAGATTGCTATGAATCGAAAAGAAAACTTTCTTAGTGTTTGTACAATTTGGTGACAAGTTACGTAGTGAAAGATTCGATCCAAACCATCTCAAAAACACGTTATTTGAACTTCTTAGAGCGTTGAAAGATTATTTTGAATCGAAAAACAAACTTTTTTAGTGTTTGTAATATTTGGTGAAAAGATATGTAGTAAAATATACGATACAAATGATCTAAAAACAAGTTATTTGAACTCCTCAAAACGTAAAAAGATTGCTATGAATCAAAAAGAAAACTTTCTTAGGGTTTGTACAATTTGGTGAAAAGTTACGTATTGAAAGATTCGATCCAAATCATCTAAAAAACACGTTATTTGAACTCCTCGGAATGTGAAAAGATTGTTTTGAATTGAAAAATAAACTTTCTTAGTGTTGGTAAAATTTGGTGAAAAGTTATGTAGTAAAATATACGCTACAAATGATCTAAAAACACGTTATTTGAACTCCACAAAGTGCAAAAAGATTGCTATGAATCGAAAAGAAAACTTTCTTAGTGTTTGTACAATTTGGTGAAAAGTTACGTAGTGAAAGATTCGATCCAAATCATATAAAAACACATTATTTGAACTCCTCAAAACATTAAAAGATTGTTTTGAATCGAAAAACAAACTTTCTTTGTGTTTGTAAAATTTGGTGAAAAGTTATGTTGTAAAAGATACGATACAAATGATCTAAAAACACGTTATTTGAACTCCTCAAAGTGCAAAAAGATTGCTATGAATCGAAAAGAAAACTTTCTTAGTGATCGTGAAATTTGGGGAAAAGTTACGTATTGAAATATTCGACCCAAACCATCTCAAAAACAAGTTATTTGAACTCCTTAGAGCGTGAAAAGATTGTTTTGAATCGAAAAACAAACTTTCTTATTGTGTGTAAAGTTTGGTGAAAAGTTATGTAGTAAAAGATACGATACAAATGATCTAAAAACAAGTTATTTGAACTCCTCAAAGCGTAAAAAGATTGCTATGAATCGAAAAGAAAAGTTTCTTAGCGTTTGTACAATTTGGTGAAAAGTTACGTAGTGAAAGATTCGATCCAAATCATCCAACAAACACGTTATTTGAACTCCTCAGAACGTCAAAAGATTGTTTTGAATCAAAAAATAAACTTTATTAGTGTTTGTAAAATTTGGTGAAAAGTTATGTAGTAAAAGATACGATACAAATGATCTACAAACATGTTATTTGGATTCCACAAAGCGCAAAAAGATTGCTTTGAATCGAAAAGAAAACTTTCTTTGTGTTTGTACAATTTGGTGAAAAGTGACGTAGTGAAAGATCAAAACCATCTCAAAAACACGTTATTTGAACTTCTAAGAGCGTTAAAAGATTATTTTGAATCGAAAAACAAACTTTCTTAGGGTTTGTAAAATTTGTTGAATAGTTACATAATGAAATACTCGATACAAACCATCTCAAAAACACATTATTTGAACTCCTCAGAACGTTAAAAGATTGTTTTGAATCGAAAAATAAACTTTGTTAGTGTTTGTAAAATTTGGTGAAAAGTTATGTAGTAAAAGATACGATACAAATGATCTAAGAACACGTTATTTGGACTCCACAAAGCGCAAAAAGATTGCAATGAATCGAAAAGAAAACTTTCTTAGTGTTTGTACAATTTGGTGAAAAGTTACGTAGTGAAAGATTCGATCCAAATCATCTCAAAAACACATTATTTGAACTCCTCGGAACGTTAAAAGATAGTTTTGAATCGAAAAACAAACTGATTTGTGTTTGTAAAATTTGGTGAAAAGTTAAGCAGTAAAAGATAAGATACAAATGATCTAAAAACTCGTTATTTGAACTCCACAAAGCGCAAAAAGATTGCTATGAATCGAAAAGAAAACTTTTTTAGTGTTTGTACAATTTGGTGAAAAGTTACTTAGTGAAAGATTCGATCCAAACCATCTCAAAAACACGTTATTTGAACTCCTTAGAGCGTGAAAAGATTGTTTTGAATCGAAAAACAAACTTTCTTAGTGTTTGTAAAATTTGGTGAAAAGATATGTAGATACGATACAAATGATCTAAAAACAAGTTATTTGAACTCCTCCATGTGCAAAATGATTTCTATGAATCGAAAAGAAAACTTTCTTAGTGATTGTACAATTTGGCGAAAAGTTACGTATTGAAATAATCGATCCAAACCATCTCCAAAACACATTATTTGAACTCCCCAGAACGTGAAAAGATTGTTTTGAAACGAAAAACAAACTTTCTTAGTGTTTGTAAAATTTGGTGAAAGGTTATGTAGTAAAAGATACGATACAAATGATCTAAAAACACGTTATTTGAACTCCTTCGAGCGTGAAAAGATTATTTTGAATCGAACTATGAACTTTCTTAGTGTTTGTAAAATTTCGTGAAAAGTTATGTAGTACAAGATACGATACAAACGATCTAAAAACAAGTTATTTGAACTCCTCAAAAGTGCAAAAAGATTGCTATGAATCGAAAAGAAAACTTTCTTAGTGATTGTACAATTTGGCGAAAAGTTACGTATTGAAATATTCGATCCAAACCATCTCAAAAACAAGTTATTTGAACTCCTTAGAGCGTGAAAAGATTGTTTTGAATCGAAAAACAAACTTTCTTAGCGTTTGTAAAATTTGGTGAAAAGTTATGTAGTAAAAGATACGATACAAATGATCTAAAAACACTTTATTTGAACTCCTTAAAGGGTAAAAAGATTGCTATGAATCAAAAACAAAACTTTCTTAGTGTTTGTACAATTTGGTGAAAAGTTACCTAGGGAAAGATTTGATCCAAACAATCTCAAAAACACGTTATTTGAACTCCTTAGAGCGTGAAAAGATTGTTTTGAATCGAAAAAACAAACTTTCTTAGTGTTTGTAAAATTTGGTGAAAAGTTATGTAGTAAAAGATACGATACAAATGTTCTAAAAACACGTTACTTGAACTCTTTCGAGCGTGAAAAGATTATTTTGAATCGAACTACGAACTTTGTTAGTGTTTGTAAAATTTGGTGAAAACATATGTAGTAAAATATACGATACAAATGATCTAAAAACAAGTTATTTGAACTCCTCAAAACGTAAAAAGATTGCTATGAATCAAAAAGAAAACTTTCTTAGGGTTTGTACAATTTGGTGAAAAGTTACGTATTGAAAGATTCGATCCAAATCATCAAAAAAAACACGTTATTTGAACTCCTCGGAATGTGAAAAGATTGTTTTGAATTGAAAAATAAACTTTCTTAGTGTTTGTAAAATTAGGTGAAAAGTTATGTAGTAAAATATACGCTACAAATGATCTAAAAACAGGTTATTTGAACTCCACAAAGTGCAAAAAGATTTCTATGAATCGAAAAGAAAACTTTCTTAGTGTTTGTACAATTTGGTGAAAAGTTACGTAGTGAAAGATTCGATCCAAATCATCTAAAAACACATTATTTGAACTCCTCAAAACATTAAAAGATTGTTTTGAATCGAAAAACAAAATTTCTTTGTGTTTGTAAAATTTGGTGAAAAGTTATGTTGTAAAAGTTACGATACAAATGATGTAAAAACACGTTATTTTAACTCCTCAAAGTGCAAAAAGATTGCTATGAATCGAAAAGAAAACTTTCTGAGTGATTGTGAAATTTGGTGAAAAGTTACGTATTGAAATATTCGACCCAAACCATCTCAAAAACAAGTTATTTGAACTCCTTAGAGCTTGAAAAGATTGTTTTGAATCGAAAAACAAACTTTCTTATTGTGTGTAAAGTTTGGTGATAAGTTATGTAGTAAAACATACGATACAAATGATCTAAAAACAAGTTATTTGAACTCCTCAAAGCGTAAAAAGATTGCTATGAATCGAAAAGGAAAGTTTCTTAGCGTTTGTACAATTTGGTGAAAAGTTACGTAGTGAAAGATTTGATCCAAATCATCCAAAAAACACGTTATTTGAACTCCTCAGAACATCAAAAGATTGTTTTGAATCAAAAAATATACTTTGTTAGTGTTTGTAAAATTTGGTGAAAAGTTATGTAGTAAAAGATACGATACAAATGATCTAAAAACAAGTTATTTGGATTCCACAAAGCGCAAAAAGATTGCTTTGAATCGAAAAGAAAACTTTCTTAGTGTTTGTACAATTTGGTGAAAAGTGACGTAGTGAAAGATCCAAACCATCTCAAAAACACGTTATTTGAACTTCTAAGAGCGTTAAAAGATTATTTTGAATCGAAAAACAAACTTTCTTAGGGTTTGTAAAATTTGTTGAATAGTTACGTAATGAAATACTCGATACAAACCATCTCAAAAACACATTATTTGAACTCCTCAGAACGTTAAAAGATTGTTTTGAATCGAAAAATAAACTTTGTTAGTGTTTGTAAAATTTGGTGAAAAGTTATGTAGTAAAAGATACGATACAAATGATCTAAGAACACGTTATTTGGACTCCACAAAGCGCAAAAAGATTGCAATGAATCGAAAAGAAAACTTTCTTAGTGTTTGTACAATTTGGTGAAAAGTTAGAAAGATTCGATCCAAATCATCTCAAAAACACATTATTTGAACTCCTCGGAACGTTAAAAGATAGTTTTGAATCGAAAAACAAACTGTTTTGTGTTTGTAAAATTTGGTGAAAAGATATGTAGTAAAATATACGATACACATGATCTAAAAATAAGTTATTTGAACTCCTCAAAGCGTAAAAAGATTGCTATGAATCGAAAAGAAATCTTTATTAGTGTTTGTACAATTTGGTGAAAAGTTACTTAGTGAAAGATTCGATCCAAACCATCTCAAAAACACGTTATTTGAACTCCTTAGAGCGTGAAAAGATTGTTTTGAATCGAAAAACAAACTTTCTTAGTGTTTGTAAAATTTGGTGAAAATTTTTGTAGTAAAAGATACGATACAAATGATCTATAAACACGTTATTTGAACTCCTTCGAGTGTGAAAAGATTATTTTGAATCGAACTACGAACTTTCTTTGTGTTTGTAAAATTTGGTGAAAAGATATGTTTTAAAATATACGATACAAATGATCTAAAAATAAGTTATTTGAACTCCTCAAAACGTAAAAAGATTGCTTTGAATCGAAAAGAAATCTTTATTAGTGTTTGTACAATTTGGTGAAAAGTTAATTAGTGAAAGATTCGTTCCAAACCATCTCAAAAACACGTTATTTGAAGTCCTTAGAGCGTGAAAAGATTGTTTTGAAACGAAAAACAAACTTTCTTAGTGTTTGTAAAATTTGGTGAAAGGTTATGTAGTAAAAGATACGATACAAATGATCTAAAAACACGTTATTTGAACTCCTTCGGGCATGAAAAGATTATTTTGAATCGAACTACGAACTTTCTTAGTGTTTGTAAAATTTCGTGAAAAGTTATGTAGTACAAGATACTATACAAACGATCTAAAAACAAGTTATTTGAACTCCTCAAAAGTGCAAAAAGATTGCTATGAATCGAAAAGAAAATTTCTTAGTGATTGTACAATTTGGCAAAAAGTTACGTATTGAAATATTCGATCCAAACCATCTCAAAAACAAGTTATTTGAACTCCTTAGAGCGTGAAAAGATTGTTTTGAATCGAAAAACAAACTTTCTTAGCGTTTGTAAAATTTGGTGAAAAGTTATGTTGTAAAAGATACGATACAAATGATCTAAAAACACTTTATTTGAACTCCTTAAAGGTTAAAAAGATTGCTATGAATCGAAAAGAAAACTTTCTTAGTGTTTGTACAATTTGGTGAAAAGTTACCTAGGGAAAGATTTGATCCAAACCATCTCAAAAACACGTTATTTGAACTCCTTAGAGCGTGAAAAGATTGTTTTGAATCGAAAAAACAAACTTTCTTAGTGTTTGTAAAATTTGGTGAAAAGTTATGTAGTAAAAGATACGATACAAATGATCTAAAAAACACGTTACTTGAACTCCTTCGAGCGTGAAAAGATTATTTTGAATCGAACTACGAACTTTGTTAGTGTTTGTAAAATTTGGTGAAAACATATGTAGTAAAATATACGATACAAATGATCTAAAAACAAGTTATTTGAACTCCTCAAAACGTAAAAAGATTGCTATGAATCAAAAAGAAAACTTTCTTAGGGTTTGTACAATTTGGTGAAAAGTTACGTATTGAAAGATTCGATCCAAATCATCTAAAAAATACGTTATTTGAACTCCTCAGAATGTGAAAAGATTGTTTTGAATTGAAAAATAAACTTTCTTAGTGTTTGTAAAATTAGGTGAAAAGTTATGTAGTAAAATATACGCTACAAATGATCTAAAAACAGGTTATTTGAACTCCACAAAGTGCAAAAAGATTTCTATGAATCGAAAAGAAAACTTTCTTAGTGTTTGTACAATTTGGTGAAAAGTTACGTAGTGAAAGATTCGATCCAAATCCTCTAAAAACACATTATTTGAACTCCTCAAAACATTAAAAGATTGTTTTGAATCGAAAAACAAAATTTCTTTGTGTTTGTAAAATTTGGTGAAAAGTTATGTTGTAAAAGATACGACACAAATGATCTAAAAACACGTTATTTGAACTCCTCAAAGTGCAAAAAGATTGCTATGAATCGAAAAGAAAACTTTCTTAGTGATTGTGAAATTTGGTGAAAATTTACGTATTGAAATATTCGACCCAAACCATCTCAAAAACAAGTTATTTGAACTCCTTAGAGCGTGAAAAGATTGTTTTGAATCGAAAAACAAACTTTCTTATTGTGTGTAAAGTTTGGTGAAAAGTTATGTAGTAAAACATACGATACAAATGATCTAAAAACAAGTTATTTGAACTCCTCAAAGCGTAAAAAGATTGCTATGAATCGAAAAGAAAAGTTTCCTAGCGTTTGTACAATTTGGTGAAAAGTTACGTAGTGAAAGATTCGATCCAAATCATCTAAAAAACACGTTATTTGAACTCCTCAGAACGTCAAAAGATTGTTTTGAATCAAAAAATAAACTTTGTTAGTGTTTGTAAAATTTGGTGAAAAGTTATGTAGTAAAAGATACGATACAAATGATCTAAAAACACGTTATTTGGATTCCACAAAGCGCAAAAAGATTGCTATGAATCGGAAAGAAAACTTTCTTAGTGTTTGTACAATTTGGTGACAAATGACGTAGTGAAAGATCCGAACCATCTAAAAAACACGTTATTTGAACTTCTTAGAGCGTGAAAAGATTATTTTGAATCGAAAAACAAACTTTCTTAGGGTTTGTAAAATTTGTTGAATAGTTACATAATGAAATACTTGATACAAACCATCTCAAAAACACATTATCTGAACTCCTCAGAACGTTAAAAGATTGATTTGAATCGAAAAATAAACTTTGTTAGTGTTTGTAAAATTTGGTGAAAAGTTATGTAGTAAAAGATACGATACAAATGATCTAAAAACACGTTATTTGGACTCCACAAAGCTAAAAAAGATTGCAATGAATCGAAAAAAAAACTTTCTTAGTGTTTGTACAATTTGGTGAAAAGTTACGTAGTGAAAGATTCGATCCAAATCATCTCAAAAACACATTATTTGAACTCCTCAGAACGTTAAAAGATGGTTTTGAATCGAAAAACAAACTTTTTTGTGTTTGTAAAATTTGGTGAAAAGTTAAGCAGTAAAAGATACGATACAAATGATCTAAAAACTCGTTATTTGAACTCCACAAAGCGCAAAAAGATTGCTATGAATCGAAAAAAAACTTTATTAGTGTTTGTACAATTTGGTGAAAAGTTACTTAGTGAAATATTCGACCCAAACCATCTCAAAAACAAGTTCTTTGAACTCCTTAGAGCGTGAAAAGATTGTTTTGAATCGAAAAACAAACTTTCTTATTGTGTGTAAAATTTGGTGATAAATTATGTAGTAAAAGATACGATACAAATGATCTCAAAACAAGTTATTTGAACTCCACAAAGCGTAAAAAGATTGCTACGAATTGAAAAGAAAATTTTCTTAGCGTTTGTACAATTTGGTGAAAAGTTACGTTGTGAAAGATTCGATCCAAATCATCTAAAAAACACGTTATTTGAACTCCTCAGAACGTTAAAAGATTGTTTTGAATCAAAAAATAAACTTTGTTAGTTAAAGATTTGGATTCCTTAGAGCGTGAAAAGATTGTTTTGAATCGAAAAGCAAACTTTCTTAGTGTTTGTAAAATTTCGTGAAAAGTTGTGCCGTATAAGATACGATACAAACGATTTAAAAACAAGTTATTTGAACTCCTCAAAGGGAAAAAAGATTGCTATGAATCGAAAAGAAAACTTTCTTTGTGTTTGTACAATTTGGTGAAAAGTTACGTAGTGAAAGATTTGATCCAAACCATCTCAAAAACACGTTATTTGAACTCCTCAGAACGTCAAAAGATTGTTTTGAATCAAAAAATAAACTTTGTTAGTATTTGTAAAATTTGGTGAAAAGTTATGTAGTAAAAGATACGATACAAATGATCTAAAAACATGTTATTTGGACTCCACAGAGCGCAAAAAGATTGCTATGAATCGAAAATAAAACTTTCTTAGTGTTTGTACAATTTGGTGAAAAGTTACGTAGTGTAAGATTCGATCCAAACCATCTCAAAAACACATTATTTGAACTCCTTAGAGCTTGAAAAGATTGTTTTGAATCGAAAAACAAATTTTCTTAGTGTTTGTAAAATTTCGTGAAAAGTTATGCAGTACAAGATACCATACAAACGATCTAAAAACAAGTTATTTGAACTCCGCAAAGTGCAAAAAGATTGCTATGAATCGATAAGAAAACTTTCTTAGTGATTGTACAATTTGGGGAAAAGTAACGTATTGAAATATTCGATCCAAACCATCTCAAAAACAAGTTATTTGATCTCCTTAGAGCGTGAAAAGATTGTTTTGAATCGAAAAACAACTTTCTTAGTGTTTGTAAAATTTGGTGAAAGGTTATGTAGTAAAAGATACGATACAAATGATCTATAAACACGTTATTTGAACTCCTTCGAGCGTGAAAAGATTATTTTGAATCGAACTACGAACTTTCTTTGTGTTTGTAAAATTTGGTGAAAAGATATGTTTTAAAATATACGATACAAATGATCTAAAAATAAGTTATTTGAACTCCTCAAAACGTAAAAAGATTGCTTTGAATCGAAAAGAAATCTTTATTAGTGTTTGTACAATTTGGTGAAAAGTTAATTAGTGAAAGATTCGTTCCAAACCATCTCAAAAACACGTTATTTGAAGTCCTTAGAGCGTGAAAAGATTGTTTTGAAACGAAAAACAAACTTTCTTAGTGTTTGTAAAATTTGGTGAAAGGTTATGTAGTAAAAGATACGATACAAATGATCTAAAAACACGTTATTTGAACTCCTTCGGGCGTGAAAAGATTATTTTGAATCGAACTACGAACTTTCTTAGTGTTTGTAAAATTTCGTGAAAAGTTATGTAGTACAAGATACTATACAAACGATCTAAAAACAAGTTATTTGAACTCCTCAAAAGTGCAAAAAGATTGCTATGAATCGAAAAGAAAATTTCTTAGTGATTGTACAATTTGGCAAAAAGTTACGTATTGAAATATTCGATCCAAACCATCTCAAAAACAAGTTATTTGAACTCCTTAGAGCGTGAAAAGATTGTTTTGAATCGAAAAACAAACTTTCTTAGCGTTTGTAAAATTTGGTGAAAAGTTATGTTGTAAAAGATACTATACAAATGATCTAAAAACACTTTATTTGAACTCCTTAAAGGTTAAAAAGATTGCTATGAATCGATAAGAAAACTTTCTTAGTGTTTGTACAATTTGGTGAAAAGTTACCTAGGGAAAGATTTGATCCAAACCATCTCAAAAACACGTTATTTGAACTCCTTAGAGCGTGAAAAGATTGTTTTGAATCGAAAAAACAAACTTTCTTAGTGTTTGTAAAATTTGGTGAAAAGTTATGTAGTAAAAGATACGATACAAATGATCTAAAAAACACGTTACTTGAACTCCTTCGAGCGTGAAAAGATTATTTTGAATCGAACTACGAACTTTGTTAGTGTTTGTAAAATTTGGTGAAAACATATGTAGTAAAATATACGATACAAATGATTTAAAAACAAGTTATTTGAACTCCTCAAAACGTAAAAAGATTGCTATGAATCAAAAAGAAAACTTTCTTAGGGTTTGTACAATTTGGTGAAAAGTTACGTATTGAAAGATTCGATCCAAATCATCTAAAAAACACGTTATTTGAACTCCTCGGAATGTGAAAATATTGTTTTGAATTGAAAAATAAACTTTCTTAGTGTTTGTAAAATTAGGTGAAAAGTTATGTAGTAAAATATACGCTACAAATGATCTAAAAACAGGTTATTTGAACTCCACAAAGTGCAAAAAGATTTCTATGAATCGAAAAGAAAACTTTCTTAGTGTTTGTACAATTTGGTGAAAAGTTACGTAGTGAAAGATTCGATCCAAATCCTCTAAAAACACATTATTTGAACTCCTCAAAACATTAAAAGATTGTTTTGAATCGAAAAACAAAATTTCTTTGTGTTTGTAAAATTTGGTGAAAAGTTATGTTGTAAAAGATACGACACAAATGATCTAAAAACACGTTATTTGAACTCCTCAAAGTGCAAAAAGATTGCTATGAATCGAAAAGAAAACTTTCTTAGTGATTGTGAAATTTGGTGAAAATTTACGTATTGAAATATTCGACCCAAACCATCTCAAAAACAAGTTATTAGAACTCCTTAGAGCGTGAAAAGATTGTTTTGAATCGAAAAACAAACTTTCTTATTGTGTGTAAAGTTTGGTGAAAAGTTATGTAGTAAAACATACGATACAAATGATCTAAAAACAAGTTATTTGAACTCCTCAAAGCGTAAAAAGATTGATATGAATCGAAAAGAAAAGTTTCCTAGCGTTTGTACAATTTGGTGAAAACTTACGTAGTGAAAGATTCGATCCAAATCATCTAAAAAACACGTTATTTGAACTCCTCAGAACGTCAAAAGATTGTTTTGAATCAAAATATAAACTTTGTTAGTGTTTGTAAAATTTGGTGAAAAGTTATGTAGTAAAAGATACGATACAAATGATCTAAAAACACGTTATTTGGATTCCACAAAGCGCAAAAAGATTGCTATGAATCGGAAAGAAAACTTTCTTAGTGTTTGTACAATTTGGTGACAAATGACGTAGTGAAAGATCCGAACCATCTAAAAAACACGTTATTTGAACTTCTTAGAGCGTGAAAAGATTATTTTGAATCGAAAAACAAACTTTCTTAGGGTTTGTAAAATTTGTTGAATAGTTACATAATGAAATACTTGATACAAACCATCTCAAAAACACATTATCTGAACTCCTCAGAACGTTAAAAGATTGATTTGAATCGAAAAATAAACTTTGTTAGTGTTTGTAAAATTTGGTGAAAAGTTATGTAGTAAAAGATACGATACAAATGATCTAAAAACACGTTATTTGGACTCCACAAAGCTAAAAAAGATTGCAATGAATCGAAAAAAAAACTTTCTTAGTGTTTGTACAATTTGGTGAAAAGTTACGTAGTGAAAGATTCGATCCAAATCATCTCAAAAACACATTATTTGAACTCCTCAGAACGTTAAAAGATGGTTTTGAATCGAAAAACAAACTTTTTTGTGTTTGCAAAATTTGGTGAAAAGTTAAGCAGTAAAAGATACGATACAAATGATCTAAAAACTCGTTATTTGAACTCCACAAAGCGCAAAAAGATTGCTATGAATCGAAAAAAAACTTTATTAGTGTGTGTACAATTTGGTGAAAAGTTACTTAGTGAAATATTCGACCCAAACCATCTCAAAAACAAGTTCTTTGAACTCCTTAGAGCGTGAAAAGATTGTTTTGAATCGAAAAACAAACTTTCTTATTGTGTGTAAAATTTGGTGATAAATTATGTAGTAAAAGATACGATACAAATGATCTCAAAACAAGTTATTTGAACTCCACAAAGCGTAAAAAGATTGCTACGAATTGAAAAGAAAATTTTCTGAGCGTTTGTACAATTTGGTGAAAAGTTACGTAGTGAAAGATTCGATCCAAATCATCTAAAAAACACGTTATTTGAACTCCTCAGAACGTTAAAAGATTGTTTTGAATCAAAAAATAAACTTTGTTAGTTAAAGATTTGGATTCCTTAGAGCGTGAAAAGATTGTTTTGAATCGAAAAACAAACTTTCTTAGTGTTTGTAAAATTTCGTGAAAAGTTGTGCCGTATAAGATACGATACAAACGATTTAAAAACAAGTTATTTGAACTCCTCAAAGGGAAAAAAGATTGCTATGAATCGAAAAGAAAACTTTCTTTGTGTTTGTACAATTTGGTGAAAAGTTACGTAGTGAAAGATTTGATCCAAACCATCTCAAAAACACGTTATTTGAACTCCTCAGAACGTCAAAAGATTGTTTTGAATCAAAAAATAAACTTTGTTAGTATTTGTAAAATTTGGTGAAAAGTTATGTAGTAAAAGATACGATACAAATGATCTAAAAACATGTTATTTGGACTCCACAGAGCGCAAAAAGATTGCTATGAATCGAAAATAAAACTTTCTTAGTGTTTGTACAATTTGGTGAAAAGTTACGTAGTGTAAGATTCGATCCAAACCATCTCAAAAACACATTATTTGAACTCCTTAGAGCGTGAAAAGATTGTTTTGAATCGAAAAACAAATTTTCTTAGTGTTTGTAAAATTTCGTGAAAAGTTATGCAGTACAAGATACCATACAAACGATCTAAAAACAAGTTATTTGAACTCCGCAAAGTGCAAAAAGATTGCTATGAATCGATAAGAAAACTTTCTTAGTGATTGTACAATTTGGGGAAAAGTAACGTATTGAAATATTCGATCCAAACCATCTCAAAAACAAGTTATTTGATCTCCTTAGAGCGTGAAAAGATTGTTTTGAATCGAAAAACAACTTTCTTAGTGTTTGTAAAATTTGGTGAAAGGTTATGTAGTAAAAGATACGATACAAATGATCTAAAAACACGTTATTTGAACTCCTTCGAGCGTGAAACGATTATTTTGAATCGAACTACGAACTTTCTTAGTGTTTGTAAAATTTGGTGAAAAGATATGGAGTAAAATATACAATACAAATGATCTATAAACAAGTTATTTGAACTCCACAAAGCGCAAAAAGATTGCTATGAATCGAAAAGAAAACTTTATTAGTGTTTGTACAATTTGGTGAAAAGTTACGTAGTGAAAGATTCGATCAAAATCATCTCAAAACACGTTATTTAAACTCCTCAGAACGTTAAAAGATTGTTTTGAATCGAAAAACAAATTTTTTTTGTGTTTGTAAAATTTGGTGAAAAGTTATGTAGTAAAAGATATGATACAAATGATCTAAAAACACGTTATTTGAACTCCACAAAACGCAAAAAATTGCTAAGAATCGAAAATAAAACTTTATTAGTGTTTGTACAATTTGGTGAAAGGTTACGTATTAAAAGATTCGATCCAAACCATCTCAAAAACACGTTATTTGAACTTCTTAGAGCGTGAAAAGATTATTTTGAATCGAAAAACAAATTTCTTAGTGTTTGTAAAATTTGGTGAAAAGTTACGTAGTAAAATATACGTAAAATTGATATGAATCGAAAAGAAAACTTTGTTAGTGTTTGTAAAATTTGGTGAAAATATTCGTAGTGAAAGATTCGATCCAAACCATCTCAAAAACACGTTATTTGAACTCCTTAGAGCGTGAAAAGATTGTTTTGAATCGAAAAACAAATTTTCTTAGTGTTTGTAAAATTTCGTGAAAAGTTATGCAGTACAAGAAACGATCCAAGCGATCTAAAAACATGTTATTTGAACTCCTCAAAGGGAAACAAGATTGATATGAATCGAAAAGAAAACTTTCTTTGTGTTTGTACAATTTGGTGAAAAGTTACGTAGTGAAAGATTTGATCCAAACCATCCCAAAAACACGTTATTTCAACTCCTCAGAATGTTAAAAGATTGTTTTGAATCGAAAAACAAATTTTCTTTGTGTTTGTAAAATTTGGTGAAACGTTATGTAGTAAAATATACGATACAAATGATCTAAAAAAACGTTATTTGAACTCCTCAAAGCGTAAAAAGATTGCTATGAATCGAAAATAAAACTTTCTTAGTGTTTGTACAATTTGGTGAAAAGTTACGTAGTGAAATAATCGATCCAAACCATCTCAAAAACACATTATTTGAACTCCTCAGAACGTGAAAAGATTGTTTTGAATAGAAAAACAAACTTTCTTAGTGTTCGTAAAATTTGGTGAAAAGTTATGTAGTAAAAGATACGATACAAATGATCTAAAAAAACGTTATTTGAACTCCTCAAAGTGTAAAAAGATTGCTATGAATCGAAAAGAAATTTTTTTTAGTGTTTGTACAATTTGATGAAAAGTTACGTAGTGAAATAATCGATCCAAACCATCTCAAAAACACATTATTTGAACTCCTCAAAACGTTAAAAGATTGTTTTGAATCGAAAAACAAACTTTTTTGTGTTTGTAAAATTTGGTGAAAAGTTATATAGTAAAAGATACGATACAAATGATCTAAAAATACGTTATTTGAACTCCACAAAGCGCAAAAAGATTGCTATGAATCGAAAAGAAAACTTTATTAGTGTTTGTACAATTTGGTGAAAAGTAACGTAGTGAACAATTCGATCCAAACTATCTCAAAAACCCGTTATTTGAATTCCTTAGAGCGTGAAAAGATTGTTTTGAATCGAAAAAAAACTTTCTTAGTGTTTGTAAAATTTGGTGAAAAGTTATGTAGTAAAAGATACGATACAAATAATCTGAAAACACGTTATTTGAACTCCACAAAACGCAAAAAGATTGCTAATAATCGAAAATAAAACTTTATTAGTGTTTGTACAATTTGGTGAAAGGTTACGTATTAAAAGATTCGATCCAAACCATCTCAAAAACACGTTATTTGAACTTCTTAGAGCGTGAAAAGATTATTTTGAATCGAAAAACAAACTTTCTTAGTGTTTGTAAAATTTGGTGAAAATTTACGTAGTAAAATATACGATACAAATGATCTCATAACAAGTTATTTGAACTCCTTAAAGCCTAAAAAGATTGATATGAATCGAAAAGAAAACTTTGTTAGTGTTTGTAAAATTTGGTGAAAATATTTGTAGTGAAAGATTCGATCCAAACCATCTCAAAAACACGTTATTTGAACTCCTTAGAGCGTGAAAAGATTGTTTTGAATCGAAAAACAAATTTTCTTAGTGTTTGTAAAATTTCGTGAAAAGTTATGCAGTACAAGAAACGATCCAAGCGATCTAAAAACATGTTATTTGAACTCCTCAAAGGGAAACAAGATTGATATGAATCGAAAAGAAAACTTTCTTTGTGTTTGTACAATTTGGTGAAAAGTTACGTAGTGAAAGATTTGATCCAAACCATCCCAAAAACACGTTATTTCAACTCCTCAGAATGTTAAAAGATTGTTTTGAATCGAAAAACAAACTTTCTTAGTGTTTGTAAAATTTGGTGAAAAGTTATGTAGTAAAAGATACGATACAAATGATCTGAAAACATGTTATTAGAACTCCTCAAAGCGTAAAAATATTGCTATGAATCGAAAATAAAATTTTCTTAGTGTTTGTACAATTTGGTGAAAAGTTACGTATTGAAAGATTCGATCCAAATCATCAAAAAACACGTTATTTGAACTCCTCGGAATGTGAAAAGATTGTTTTGAATTGAAAAATAAACATTGTTAGTGTTTCTAATATTTGGGGAAAAGTTATGTAGTAAAATATACGATACAAATGATCTAAAAACACGTTATTTGAACTCCTTAAAGGGTAAAATGATTGCTATGAATCGAAAAGAAAACTTTCTTAGTGTTTGCACAATTTGGTGAAAAGTTACGTAGTGAAATAATCGATCCAAACCATCTCCAAAACACAATTTTTGAACTCCTAAGAACGTTAAAAGATTGTTTTGAATCGAAAAACAATCTTTTTTTGTGTTTGTAAAATTTGGTGAAAAGTTACGTAATAAAAGATTCGATACAAATGATCTAAAAACTCGTTATTTGAACTCCACAAAGCGCAAAAAGATTGCTATGAATCGAAAATAAAACTTTATTAGTGTTTGTACAATTTGGTGAAAAGTTACGTAGTGAAAGATTCGATCCAAACCATCTCAAAAACACGTTATTTGAACTCCTTAGTGCTTGAAAAGATTGTTTTGAATCGAAAAACAAACTTTCTTAGTGTTTGTAAAATTGGGTGAAAAGTTATATATGTAGTAAAAGATACGATACAAATGATCTAAAAACAAGTTATTTGAACTCCTCAAAGCGTAAAAAGATTGCTATGAATCGAAAAGAAAACTTTCTTAGCGTTTGTACAATTTGGTGAAAAGTTACGTAGTGAAAGATTCGATCCAAATCATCTAAAAAAATACGTTATTTGAAATACTCAGAACGTTTAAAGATTGTTTTGAATCGAAAAATAAACGTTGTTAGTGTTTGTAAAATTTGGTGAAAAGTTATGTAGTAAAATATACGATACAAATGATCTAAAAACATGTTATTTGGACTCCACAAAGCGCAAAAAGATTGCTATGAATCGAAAAGAAAACTTTCTTTGTGTTTGTACAATTTGGTGAAAAGTTACGTAGTGTAAGATTCGATCCAAACCATCTCAAAAACACATTATTTGAACTCCTTAGAGCGTGAAAAGATTGTTTTGAATCGAGAAACAAATTTTCTTAGTGTTTGTAAAATTTCGTGAAAAGTTATGCAGTACAAGATACGATACAAACGATCTAAAAACAAGTTATTTGAACTCCTCAAAGTGCAAAAAGATTGTAATGAATCGAAAAGAAAACTTTCCTAGTGATTGTACACTTTGGCGAAAAGTTACGTATTGAAATATTCGATCCAAACCATCTCAAAAACAAGTTATTTGAGCTCCTTAGAGCGTGAAAAGATTGTTTTGAATCGAAAAATTAACTTTCTTAGTGTGTGTAAAATTTAGTGAAAAGTTATGTAGTAAAAGATACGATACAAATGATCTAAAAACAAGTAATTTGAACTCCTGAAAGCATAAAAAGATTGCTATGAATCAAAATTGCTATGAATCCAAACGAAAACTTTCTTAGTGATTGTACAATTTGGTGAAAAGTTACGTATGGAAATATTCGATCCAAACCATCTCAAAAACAAGTTATTTGAACTCCTTAGAGCGTGAAAATATTGTTTTGAATCGAAAAACAAACTTTCTTTGTGTTTGTTAAATTTGGTGAAAAGTTATGTAGTAAAAGATACGATACAAATGATCTAAAAACACGTTATTTGAACTCCTTAAAGGGTAAAAAGATTGCTATGAATCGAAAAGAAAACTTTCTTAGTGTTTGTACAATTTGGTGAAAAGTTACGTAGTGAAATAATCGATCAAAACCATCTCAAAAACACATTATTTGAACTCCTCAGAACGTTAAAAGATTGTGTTGAATCGAAAAACAAACTTTTTTTGTGTTTGTAAAATTTGTTGAAAAGTTATGCAGTAAAAGATACGATACAAATGATGTAAAAACTCGTTATTTCAACTCCACAGAGCGCAAAAAGATTGCTATGAATCGAAAAGAAAACTTTATTAGTGTTTGTAAAATTTGGTGAAAAGTTACTTAGTGAAAGATTTGATCCAAACCATCTCAAAAACACGTTATTTGAACTCCTTTGAGTGTGAAAAGATTGTTTTGAATCGAAAAAACAAACTTTCTTAGTGCTTGTAAAATTTGGTGAAAAGTTATGTAGTAAAAGATACGATACAAATGATCTAAAAACACGTTATTTGAACTCCTTCGAGCGTGAAAAGATTATTTTGAATCGAACTATGAACATTCTTGGTGTTTGTAAAATTTGATAAAAAGATATGTAGTAAAATATACGATACAAATGATCTTAAAATAAGTTATTTGAACTCCTCAAAGCGTAAAAAGATTGCTATGAATCGGAAAAAAAACATTCTTAGTGTTTGTACAATTTGGTGAAAAGTTACGTATTGAAAGATTCGATCCAAATCATCTAAAAAACACGTTATTGGAACTCCTCGGAATGTGAAAAGATTGTTTTCAATTGAACAATAAACTTTGTTAGTGTTTGTAAAATTTGGTGAAAAGTTATGTAGTAAAATATACGATACAAATGATCTAAAAACACGTTATTTGAACTCCACAAAGTGCAAAAAGATTGCTATGAATCGAAAATAAAACTTTCTTAGTGTTTGTACAATTTGGTGAAAAGTTACGTAGTGAAAGATTCGATCCAAATCATCTAAAAACACATTATTTGAACTCCTCAGAACATTAAAAGATTGTTTTGAATCGAAAAACAAACTTCCTTTGTGTTTGTAAAATTTGGTGAAAAGTTATGTTATAAAAGATACGATACAAATGATCTAAAAACACGTTATTTGAACTCCTCAAAGTGCAAAATGATTGCTATGAATCGAAAAGAAAAATTTCTTAGTGATTGTACAATTTGGCAAAAAGTTACGTATTGAAATATTCGACCCAAACCATCTCAAAAACAAGTTATTTGAACTCCTTAGAGCGTGAAAAGATTGTTTTGAATCGAAAAACAAACTTTCTTATTGTGTGTAATATTTGGTGAAAAGTTATGTAGTAAAAGATACGATACAAATGATCTAAAAACAAGTTATTTGAACTCCTCAAAGCGTAAAAAGATTGCTATGAATCGAAAAGAAAACTTTCTTAGCGTTTGTACAATTTGGTGAAAAGTTACGTAGTGAAATATTCGATCCAAATCATCAAAAAAACACGTTATTTGAACTCCTCAGAACGTCAAATGATTGTTTTGAATCGAAAAATAAACTTTGTTTGTGTTTGTAAAATTTGGTGAAAAGTTATGTAGTAAAAGATACGATACAAATGATCTAAAAACACGTTATTTGGATTCCACAAAGCGCAAAAAGATTGCTATGAATCGAAAATAAAAGTTTCTTAGTGTTTGTACAATTTGGTGAAAAGTGACGTAGTGAAAGATTCGATCCAAACCATCTCAAAAACACGTTATTTGAAATTCTTATAGCGTGAAAAAATTATTTTCAATCGAAAAACAAACTTTCTTAGTGTTTGTAAAATTTGTTGAATAGTTACATAATGAAATATTCGATACAAACCATCTCAAAAAACACATTATTTGAACTCCTCAGAACGTTAAAAGAGTGTTTTGAATCGAAAAATAAACTTTGTTAGTGTTTGTAAAATTTAGTGAAAAGTTATGTAGTAAAAGATACGATACAAATGATCTAAAAACACGTTATTTGGACTCCACAAAGCGCAAAAAGATTGCAATGAATCGAAAAGAAAACATTCTTAGTGTTTGTACAATTTGGTGAGAAGTTACGTAGTGAAAGATTCGATCCAAACCATCTCAAAAACACATTATTTGATCTCCTCAGAACGTTAAAAGATTGTTTTGAATCGAAAAACAAACTTTTTTGTGTTTGTAAAATTTGGTGAAAAGTTATGCAGTAAAAGATACGATACGAATGATCTAAAAACTCGTTATTTGAACTCCACAAAACGCAAAAAGATTGCTATGAATCGAAAAGAAAATTTATTAGTGTTTGTACAATTTGGTGAAAAGTTACTTAGTGAAAGACTCGATCCAAACCATCTCAAAAACACGTTATTTGAACTCCTTAGAGCGTGAAAAGATTGTTTTGAATCGAAAAACAAACTTTCTTAGTGTTTGTTAAATTTGGTGAAAGGTTATGTTGTAAAAGATACGATACAAATGATCTAAAAACACGTTATTTGAACTCCTTCTAGTGTGAAAAGATTATTTTGAATCGAACTACGAACTTTCTTAGTGTTTGTAAAATTTGGTGAAAAGATATATAGTAAATTATACGATACAAATTATCTGAAAACAAGTTATTTGAACTCCACAAAGCACAAAAAGATTGCTATGAATCGAAAATAAAACTGTATTAGTGTTTGTACAATTTGGTGAAAAGTTACGTAGTGAAAGATTCCATCCAAACCATCTCAAAAACACGTTATTTTAACTCCTTAGAGCGTGAAGTGATTGATTTGAATCGAAAAACAAACTTTCTTAGTGTTTGTAAAATTTGGTGAAAATTTATGTAGTAAAAGATACGATACAAATGATCTAAAAACATGTTATTTGAACTCCTTCGAGCGTGAAAAGATTATTTTGAATCGAACTACGAACTTTCTTTGTGTTTGTAATATTTGGTGAAAAGATATGTAGTAAAATATACAAATGATATAAAAATAAGTTATTTGAACTCCTCAAAGCGTAAAAAGATTGCAATGAATCGTAAAGAAAACTTTATTAGTGTTTGTACAATTTGGTGAAAAGTTACTTAGTGAAAGATAAGATCCAAACCATATCAAAAACACGTTATTTGAACTCCTTAGAGCGTGAAAAGATTGTTTTGAATCAAAAAACACACTTAATTAGTGTTTGTAAAATTTGGTGAAAAGTTATGTAGTAAAAGATACGATACAAATGATCTAAAAACATGTTATTTGAAGTCCTTAAAGGGTAAAAAGATTGCTTTGAATCGAAAAGAAAACTTTCTTAGTGTTTGTACAATTTGGTGAACGTTACGTAGTGAAATAATCGATCCAAATCATCTAAAAAACACATTATTTGAACTCCTCATAACGTTAAAAGATTGTTTTGAATAGAAAAATAAACTTTCTTTGTGTTTGTAAAATTTGGTGAAAATTTATGTAGTAAAAGATACGATACAAATGATCCAAAAACACGTTATTTCAACTCCTCAAATCGCAAAAAGATTGCTATGAATCGAAATGAAAACTTTCTTAGTGTTTGTACAATTTGGTGAAAAGTTACGTAGTGAAAGATTCGATCCAAACCATCTCAAAAACACGTTATTTGAACTCCTTAGAGCGTGAAAAGATTGTTTTGAATCGAAAAACAAAATTTCTTAGTGTATATAAAATTTGGTGAAAAGTTATGTAGTAAAAGATACGATACAAATGATCTAAAAACAGGTTATTTGAACTCCTCAAAGGGTAAAAATATTGCTATGAATCGAAAAGAAAACTTTCTTAGTGTGTGTACAATTTGGTGAAAAGTTACGTAGTGAAAGATTTCATCCAAACCATCTCAAAAAAACGTTATTTCAACTCCTCATAATGTTAAAAGATTGTTTTTAATTGAAAAACAAACTTTCTTTGTGTTTGGAAAATTTGGTGAAAACTTATGTAGTAAAAGATACGATACAAATGATCTAAAAACACGTTATTTGAACTCCTCAAAGCGTAAAAATCTTGCTCTGAATAGAAAAGAAATTTTTTTCAGTGTTTGTACAATTTAGTGAAATGTTGCGTAGTGAAATATTCGATCCAAACCATCTCAAAAACACGTTATTTGAACTCCTCAGAACGTTAAAAGATTGTTTTGAATCGAAAAACAAATTTCTTTGTGTTTCTAATATTTGGTGAAAAGTTATGTAGTGAAATGATATGATACAATTTATCCAAAAACACGTTATTTGAACTCCTCAAATCGCAAAAATATTGATATGAATCGAAAAGAAAACTTTCTTAGTGTTTGTACAATTTGGTGAAAAGTTACGTAGTGAAAGTTCGATCCAAACCACCTCAAAAACACGTTATTTGAACTCCTTAGAGCGTGAAAAGATTGTTTTGAATCGAAAAACAAAATTTCTTAGTGTTTGTAAAATTTGGTGAAAAGTTATGTAGTAAAAGATACGATATAAATGGTCTAAAAACAAGTTATTTGAACTCCTCAAAGAGTAAAAAGATTGCTATGAATCGAAAAGAAAACTTTCTTAGTGTTTGTACAATTTGGTGAAAAGTTACGTAGTGAAATATTCGATCCAAATCATCTCAAAAACACGTTATTTGAACTCCTTAGAGCGTGAAAAGATTGTTTTGAATCGAAAAACAAACTTTCTTATTGTGTGTAAAGTTTGGTGAAAAGTTATGTAGTAAAACATACGATACAAATGATCTAAAAACAAGTTATTTGAACTCCTCAAAGCGTAAAAAGATTGCTATGAATCGAAAAGAAAAGTTTCCTAGCGTTTGTACAATTTGGTGAAAAGTTACGTAGTGAAAGATTCGATCCAAATCATCTAAAAAACACGTTATTTGAACTCCTCAGAACGTCGAAAGATTGTTTTGAATCAAAAAATAAACTTTGTTAGTGTTTGTAAAATTTGGTGAAAAGTTATGTAGTAAAAGATACGATACAAATGATCTAAAAACACGTTATTTGGATTCCACAAAGCGCAAAAAGATTGCTATGAATCGGAAAGAAAACTTTCTTAGTGTTTGTACAATTTGGTGACAAATGACGTAGTGAAAGATCCGAACCATCTAAAAAACACGTTATTTGAACTTCTTAGAGCGTGAAAAGATTATTTTGAATCGAAAAACAAACTTTCTTAGGGTTTGTAAAATTTGTTGAATAGTTACATAATGAAATACTTGATACAAACCATCTCAAAAACACATTATCTGAACTCCTCAGAACGTTAAAAGATTGATTTGAATCGAAAAATAAACTTTGTTAGTGTTTGTAAAATTTGGTGAAAAGTTATGTAGTAAAAGATACGATACAAATGATCTAAAAACACGTTATTTGGACTCCACAAAGCTAAAAAAGATTGCAATGAATCGAAAAAAAAACTTTCTTAGTGTTTGTACAATTTGGTGAAAAGTTACGTAGTGAAAGATTCGATCCAAATCATCTCAAAAACACATTATTTGAACTCCTCAGAACGTTAAAAGATGGTTTTGAATCGAAAAACAAACTTTTTTGTGTTTGCAAAATTTGGTGAAAAGTTAAGCATGAAAAGATACGATACAAATGATCTAAAAACTCGTTATTTGAACTCCACAAAGCGCAAAAAGATTGCTATGAATCGAAAAAAAACTTTATTAGTGTTTGTACAATTTGGTGAAAAGTTACTTAGTGAAATATTCGACCCAAACCATCTCAAAAACAAGTTCTTTGAACTCCTTAGAGCGTGAAAAGATTGTTTTGAATCGAAAAACAAACTTTCTTATTGTGTGTAAAATTTGGTGATAAATTATGTAGTAAAAGATACGATACAAATGATCTCAAAACAAATTATTTGAACTCCACAAAGCGTAAAAAGATTGCTACGAATTGAAAAGAAAATTTTCTTAGCGTTTGTACAATTTGGTGAAAAGTTACGTAGTGAAAGATTCGATCCAAATCATCTAAAAAACACGTTATTTGAACTCCTCAGAACGTTAAAAGATTGTTTTGAATCAAAAAATAAACTTTGTTAGTTAAAGATTTGGATTCCTTAGAGCGTGAAAAGATTGTTTTGAATCGAAAAACAAACTTTCTTAGTGTTTGTAAAATTTCGTGAAAAGTTGTGCCGTATAAGATACGATACAAACGATTTGAAAACAAGTTATTTGAACTCCTCAAAGGGAAAAAAGATTGCTATGAATCGAAAAGAAAACTTTCTTTGTGTTTGTACAATTTGGTGAAAAGTTACGTAGTGAAAGATTTGATCCAAACCATCTCAAAAACACGTTATTTGAACTCCTCAGAACGTCAAAAGATTGTTTTGAATCAAAAAATAAACTTTGTTAGTATTTGTAAAATTTGGTGAAAAGTTATGTAGTAAAAGATACGATACAAATGATCTAAAAACAAGTTATTTGGACTCCACAGAGCGCAAAAAGATTGCTATGAATCGAAAATAAAACTTTCTTAGTGTTTGTACAATTTGGTGAAAAGTTACGTAGTGTAAGATTCGATCCAAACCATCTCAAAAACACATTATTTGAACTCCTTAGAGCGTGAAAAGATTGTTTTGAATCGAAAAACAAATTTTCTTAGTGTTTGTAAAATTTCGTGAAAAGTTATGCAGTACAAGATACCATACAAACGATCTAAAAACAAGTTATTTGAACTCCGCAAAGTGCAAAAAGATTGCTATGAATCGATAAGAAAACTTTCTTAGTGATTGTACAATTTGGGGAAAAGTAACGTATTGAAATATTCGATCCAAACCATCTCAAAAACAAGTTATTTGATCTCCTTAGAGCGTGAAAAGATTGTTTTGAATCGAAAAACAACTTTCTTAGTGTTTGTAAAATTTGGTGAAAGGTTATGTAGTAAAAGATACGATACAAATGATCTATAAACACGTTATTTGAACTCCTTCGAGCGTGAAAAGATTATTTTGAATCGAACTACGAACTTTCTTTGTGTTTGTAAAATTTGGTGAAAAGATATGTTTTAAAATATACGATACAAATGATCTAAAAATAAGTTATTTGAACTCCTCAAAACGTAAAAAGATTGCTTTGAATCGAAAAGAAATCTTTATTAGTGTTTGTACAATTTGGTGAAAAGTTAATTAGTGAAAGATTCGTTCCAAACCATCTCAAAAACACGTTATTTGAAGTCCTTAGAGCGTGAAAAGATTGTTTTGAAACGAAAAACAAACTTTCTTAGTGTTTGTAAAATTTGGTGAAAGGTTATGTAGTAAAAGATACGATACAAATGATCTAAAAACACGTTATTTGAACTCCTTAGGGCGTGAAAAGATTATTTTGAATCGAACTACGAACTTTCTTAGTGTTTGTAAAATTTCGTGAAAAGTTATGTAGTACAAGATACTATACAAACGATCTAAAAACAAGTTATTTGAACTCCTCAAAAGTGCAAAAAGATTGCTATGAATCGAAAAGAAAATTTCTTAGTGATTGTACAATTTGGCAAAAAGTTACGTATTGAAATATTCGATCCAAACCATCTCAAAAACAAGTTATTTGAACTCCTTAGAGCGTGAAAAGATTGTTTTGAATCGAAAAACAAACTTTCTTAGCGTTTGTAAAATTTGGTGAAAAGTTATGTTGTAAAAGATACGATACAAATGATCTAAAAACACTTTATTTGAACTCCTTAAAGGTTAAAAAGATTGCTATGAATCGAAAAGAAAACTTTCTTAGTGTTTGTACAATTTGGTGAAAAGTTACCTAGGGAAAGATTTGATCCAAACCATCTCAAAAACACGTTATTTGAACTCCTTAGAGCGTGAAAAGATTGTTTTGAATCGAAAAAACAAACTTTCTTAGTGTTTGTAAAATTTGGTGAAAAGTTATGTAGTAAAAGATACGATACAAATGATCTAAAAACACGTTACTTGAACTCCTTCGAGCGTGAAAAGATTATTTTGAATCGAACTACGAACTTTGTTAGTGTTTGTAAAATTTGGTGAAAACATATGTAGTAAAATATACGATTCAAATGATCTAAAAACAAGTTATTTGAACTTCTCAAAACGTAAAAAGATTGCTATGAATCAAAAAGAAAACTTTCTTAGGGTTTGTACAATTTGGTGAAAAGTTACGTATTGAAAGATTCGATCCAAATCATCTAAAAAACACGTTATTTGAACTCCTCGGAATGTGAAAAGATTGTTTTGAATTGAAAAATAAACTTTCTTAGTGTTTGTAAAATTAGGTGAAAAGTTATGTAGTAAAATATACGCTACAAATGATCTAAAAACAGGTTATTTGAACTCCACAAAGTGCAAAAAGATTTCTATGAATCGAAAAGAAAACTTTCTTAGTGTTTGTACAATTTGGTGAAAAGTTACGTAGTGAAAGATTCGATCCAAATCCTCTAAAAACACATTATTTGAACTCCTCAAAACATTAAAAGATTGTTTTGAATCGAAAAACAAAATTTCTTTGTGTTTGTAAAATTTGGTGAAAAGTTATGTTGTAAAAGATACGACACAAATGATCTAAAAACACGTTATTTGAACTCCTCAAAGTGCAAAAAGATTGCTATGAATCGAAAAGAAAACTTTCCTAGTGATTGTGAAATTTGGTGAAAATTTACGTATTGAAATATTCGACCCAAACCATCTCAAAAACAAGTTATTTGAACTCCTTAGAGCGTGAAAAGATTGTTTTGAATCGAAAAACAAACTTTCTTATTGTGTGTAAAGTTTGGTGAAAAGTTATGTAGTAAAACATACGATACAAATGATCTAAAAACAAGTTATTTGAACTCCTCAAAGCGTAAAAAGATTGCTATGAATCGAAAAGAAAAGTTTCCTAGCGTTTGTACAATTTGGTGAAAAGTTACGTAGTGAAAGATTCGATCCAAATCATCTAAAAAACACGTTATTTGAACTCCTCAGAACGTCAAAAGATTGTTTTGAATCAAAAAATAAACTTTGTTAGTGTTTGTAAAATTTGGTGAAAAGTTATGTAGTAGAAGATACGATACAAATGATCTAAAAACACGTTATTTGGATTCCACAAAGCGCAAAAAGATTGCTATGAATCGGAAAGAAAACTTTCTTAGTGTTTGTACAATTTGGTGACAAATGACGTAGTGAAAGATCCGAACCATCTAAAAAACACGTTATTTGAACTTCTTAGAGCGTGAAAAGATTATTTTGAATCGAAAAACAAACTTTCTTAGGGTTTGTAAAATTTGTTGAATAGTTACATAATGAAATACTTGATACAAACCATCTCAAAAACACATTATCTGAACTCCTCAGAACGTTAAAAGATTGATTTGAATCGAAAAATAAACTTTGTTAGTGTTTGTAAAATTTGGTGAAAAGTTATGTAGTAAAAGATACGATACAAATGATCTAAAAACACGTTATTTGGACTCCACAAAGCTAAAAAAGATTGCAATGAATCGAAAAAAAAACTTTCTTAGTGTTTGTACAATTTGGTGAAAAGTTACGTAGTGAAAGATTCGATCCAAATCATCTCAAAAACACATTATTTGAACTCCTCAGAACGTTAAAAGATGGTTTTGAATCGAAAAACAAACTTTTTTGTGTTTGTAAAATTTGGTGAAAAGTTAAGCAGTAAAAGATACGATACAAATGATCTAAAAACTCGTTATTTGAACTCCACAAAGCGCAAAAAGATTGCTATGAATCGAAAAAAAACTTTATTAGTGTTTGTACAATTTGGTGAAAAGTTACTTAGTGAAATATTCGACCCAAACCATCTCAAAAACAAGTTCTTTGAACTCCTTAGAGCGTGAAAAGATTGTTTTGAATCGAAAAACAAACTTTCTTATTGTGTGTAAAATTTGGTGATAAATTATGTAGTAAAAGATACGATACAAATGATCTCAAAACAAGTTATTTGAACTCCACAAAGCGTAAAAAGATTGCTACGAATTGAAAAGAAAATTTTCTTAGCGTTTGTACAATTTGGTGAAAAGTTACGTAGTGAAAGATTCGATCCAAATCATCTAAAAAACACGTTATTTGAACTCCTCAGAACGTTAAAAGATTGTTTTGAATCAAAAAATAAACTTTGTTAGTTAAAGATTTGGATTCCTTAGAGCGTGAAAAGATTGTTTTGAATCGAAAAACAAACTTTCTTAGTGTTTGTAAAATTTCGTGAATAGTTGTGCCGTATAAGATACGATACAAACGATTTGAAAACAAGTTATTTGAACTCCTCAAAGGGAAAAAAGATTGCTATGAATCGAAAAGAAAACTTTCTTTGTGTTTGTACAATTTGGTGAAAAGTTACGTAGTGAAAGATTTGATCCAAACCATCTCAAAAACACGTTATTTGAACTCCTCAGAACGTCAAAAGATTGTTTTGAATCAAAAAATAAACTTTGTTAGTATTTGTAAAATTTGGTGAAAAGTTATGTAGTAAAAGATACGATACAAATGATCTAAAAACATGTTATTTGGACTCCACAGAGCGCAAAAAGATTGCTATGAATCGAAAATAAAACTTTCTTAGTGTTTGTACAATTTGGTGAAAAGTTACGTAGTGTAAGATTCGATCCAAACCATCTCAAAAACACATTATTTGAACTCCTTAGAGCGTGAAAAGATTGTTTTGAATCGAAAAACAAATTTTCTTAGTGTTTGTAAAATTTCGTGAAAAGTTATGCAGTACAAGATACCATACAAACGATCTAAAAACAAGTTATTTGAACTCCGCAAAGTGCAAAAAGATTGCTATGAATCGATAAGAAAACTTTCTTAGTGATTGTACAATTTGGGGAAAAGTAACGTATTGAAATATTCGATCCAAACCATCTCAAAAACAAGTTATTTGATCTCCTTAGAGCGTGAAAAGATTGTTTTGAATCGAAAAACAACTTTCTTAGTGTTTGTAAAATTTGGTGAAAGGTTATGTAGTAAAAGATACGATACAAATGATCTATAAACACGTTATTTGAACTCCTTCGAGCGTGAAAAGATTATTTTGAATCGAACTACGAACTTTCTTTGTGTTTGTAAAATTTGGTGAAAAGATATGTTTTAAAATATACGATACAAATGATCTAAAAATAAGTTATTTGAACTCCTCAAAACGTAAAAAGATTGCTTTGAATCGAAAAGAAATCTTTATTAGTGTTTGTACAATTTGGTGAAAAGTTAATTAGTGAAAGATTCGTTCCAAACCATCTCAAAAACACGTTATTTGAAGTCCTTAGAGCGTGAAAAGATTGTTTTGAAACGAAAAACAAACTTTCTTAGTGTTTGTAAAATTTGGTGAAAGGTTATGTAGTAAAAGATACGATACAAATGATCTAAAAACACGTTATTTGAACTCCTTCGGGCGTGAAAAGATTATTTTGAATCGAACTACGAACTTTCTTAGTGTTTGTAAAATTTCGTGAAAAGTTATGTAGTACAAGATACTATACAAACGATCTAAAAACAAGTTATTTGAACTCCTCAAAAGTGCAAAAAGATTGCTATGAATCGAAAAGAAAATTTCTTAGTGATTGTACAATTTGGCAAAAAGTTACGTATTGAAATATTCGATCCAAACCATCTCAAAAACAAGTTATTTGAACTCCTTAGAGCGTGAAAAGATTGTTTTGAATCGAAAAACAAACTTTCTTAGCGTTTGTAAAATTTGGTGAAAAGTTATGTTGTAAAAGATACGATACAAATGATCTGAAAACACTTTATTTGAACTCCTTAAAGGTTAAAAAGATTGCTATGAATCGAAAAGAAAACTTTCTTAGTGTTTGTACAATTTGGTGAAAAGTTACCTAGGGAAAGATTTGATCCAAACCATCTCAAAAACACGTTATTTGAACTCCTTAGAGCGTGAAAAGATTGTTTTGAATCGAAAAAACAAACTTTCTTAGTGTTTGTAAAATTTGGTGAAAAGTTATGTAGTAAAAGATACGATACAAATGATCTAAAAACACGTTACTTGAACTCCTTCGAGCGTGAAAAGATTATTTTGAATCGAACTACGAACTTTGTTAGTGTTTGTAAAATTTGGTGAAAACATATGTAGTGAAATATACGATTCAAATGATCTAAAAACAAGTTATTTGAACTTCTCAAAACGTAAAAAGATTGCTATGAATCAAAAAGAAAACTTTCTTTGTGTTTGTACAATTTGGTGAAAAGTTACGTATTGAAAGATTCGATCCAAATCATCTAAAAAACACGTTATTTGAACTCCTCGGAATGTGAAAAGATTGTTTTGAATTGAAAAATAAACTTTCTTAGTGTTTGTAAAATTAGGTGAAAAATTATGTAGTAAAATATACGCTACAAATGATCTAAAAACAGGTTATTTGAACTCCACAAAGTGCAAAAAGATTTCTATGAATCGAAAAGAAAACTTTCTTAGTGTTTGTACAATTTGGTGAAAAGTTACGTAGTGAAAGATTCGATCCAAATCCTCTAAAAACACATTATTTGAACTCCTCAAAACATTAAAAGATTGTTTTGAATCGAAAAACAAAATTTCTTTGTGTTTGTAAAATTTGGTGAAAAGTTATGTTGTAAAAGATACGACACAAATGATCTAAAAACACGTTATTTGAACTCCTCAAAGTGCAAAAAGATTGCTATGAATCGAAAAGAAAACTTTCTTAGTGATTGTGAAATTTGGTGAAAATTTACGTATTGAAATATTCGACCCAAACCATCTCAAAAACAAGTTATTTGAACTCCTTAGAGCGTGAAAAGATTGTTTTGAATCGAAAAACAAACTTTCTTATTGTGTGTAAAGTTTGGTGAAAAGTTATGTAGTAAAACATACGATACAAATGATCTAAAAACAAGTTATTTGAACTCCTCAAAGCGTAAAAAGATTGCTATGAATCGAAAAGAAAAGTTTCCTAGCGTTTGTACAATTTGGTGAAAAGTTACGTAGTGAAAGATTCGATCCAAATCATCTAAAAAACACGTTATTTGAACTCCTCAGAACGTCAAAAGATTGTTTTGAATCAAAAAATAAACTTTGTTAGTGTTTGTAAAATTTGGTGAAAAGTTATGTAGTAAAAGATACGATACAAATGATCTAAAAACACGTTATTTGGATTCCACAAAGCGCAAAAAGATTGCTATGAATCGGAAAGAAAACTTTCTTAGTGTTTGTACAATTTGGTGACAAATGACGTAGTGAAAGATCCGAACCATCTAAAAAACACGTTATTTGAACTTCTTAGAGCGTGAAAAGATTATTTTGAATCGAAAAACAAACTTTCTTAGGGTTTGTAAAATTTGTTGAATAGTTACATAATGAAATACTTGATACAAACCATCTCAAAAACACATTATCTGAACTCCTCAGAACGTTAAAAGATTGATTTGAATCGAAAAATAAACTTTGTTAGTGTTTGTAAAATTTGGTGAAAAGTTATGTAGTAAAAGATACGATACAAATGATCTAAAAACACGTTATTTGGACTCCACAAAGCTAAAAAAGATTGCAATGAATCGAAAAAAAAACTTTCTTAGTGTTTGTACAATTTGGTGAAAAGTTACGTAGTGAAAGATTCGATCCAAATCATCTCAAAAACACATTATTTGAACTCCTCAGAACGTTAAAAGATGGTTTTGAATCGAAAAACAAACTTTTTTGTGTTTGTAAAATTTGGTGAAAAGTTAAGCAGTAAAAGATACGATACAAATGATCTAAAAACTCGTTATTTGAACTCCACAAAGCGCAAAAAGATTGCTATGAATCGAAAAAAAACTTTATTAGTGTTTGTACAATTTGGTGAAAAGTTACTTAGTGAAATATTCGACCCAAACCATCTCAAAAACAAGTTCTTTGAACTCCTTAGAGCGTGAAAAGATTGTTTTGAATCGAAAAACAAACTTTCTTATTGTGTGTAAAATTTGGTGATAAATTATGTAGTAAAAGATACGATACAAATGATCTCAAAACAAGTTATTTGAACTCCACAAAGCGTAGAAAGATTGCTACGAATTGAAAAGAAAATTTTCTTAGCGTTTGTACAATTTGGTGAAAAGTTACGTAGTGAAAGATTCGATCCAAATCATCTAAAAAACACGTTATTTGAACTCCTCAGAACGTTAAAAGATTGTTTTGAATCAAAAAATAAACTTTGTTAGTTAAAGATTTGGATTCCTTAGAGCGTGAAAAGATTGTTTTGAATCGAAAAACAAACTTTCTTAGTGTTTGTAAAATTTCGTGAAAAGTTGTGCCGTATAAGATACGATACAAACGATTTAAAAACAAGTTATTTGAACTCCTCAAAGGGAAAAAAGATTGCTATGAATCGAAAAGAAAACTTTCTTTGTGTTTGTACAATTTGGTGAAAAGTTACGTAGTGAAAGATTTGATCCAAACCATCTCAAAAACACGTTATTTGAACTCCTCAGAACGTCAAAAGATTGTTTTGAATCAAAAAATAAACTTTGTTAGTATTTGTAAAATTTGGTGAAAAGTTATGTAGTAAAAGATACGATACAAATGATCTAAAAACATGTTATTTGGACTCCACAGAGCGCAAAAAGATTGCTATGAATCGAAAATAAAACTTTCTTAGTGTTTGTACAATTTGGTGAAAAGTTACGTAGTGTAAGATTCGATCCAAACCATCTCAAAAACACATTATTTGAACTCCTTAGAGCGTGAAAAGATTGTTTTGAATCGAAAAACAAATTTTCTTAGTGTTTGTAAAATTTCGTGAAAAGTTATGCAGTACAAGATACCATACAAACGATCTAAAAACAAGTTATTTGAACTCCGCAAAGTGCAAAAAGATTGCTATGAATCGATAAGAAAACTTTCTTAGTGATTGTACAATTTGGGGAAAAGTAACGTATTGAAATATTCGATCCAAACCATCTCAAAAACAAGTTATTTGATCTCCTTAGAGCGTGAAAAGATTGTTTTGAATCGAAAAACAACTTTCTTAGTGTTTGTAAAATTTCGTGAAAGGTTATGTAGTAAAAGATACGATACAAATGATCTAAAAACACGTTATTTGAACTCCTTCGAGCGTGAAACGATTATTTTGAATCGAACTACGAACTTTCTTAGTGTTTGTAAAATTTGGTGAAAAGATATGGAGTAAAATATACAATACAAATGATCTATAAACAAGTTATTTGAACTCCACAAAGCGCAAAAAGATTGCTATGAATCGAAAAGAAAACTTTATTAGTGTTTGTACAATTTGGTGAAAAGTTACGTAGTGAAAGATTCGATCAAAATCATCTCAAAACACGTTATTTAAACTCCTCAGAACGTTAAAAGATTGTTTTGAATCGAAAAACAAATTTTTTTTGTGTTTGTAAAATTTGGTGAAAAGTTATGTAGTAAAAGATATGATACAAATGATCTAAAAACACGTTATTTGAACTCCACAAAACGCAAAAAATTGCTAAGAATCGAAAATAAAACTTTATTAGTGTTTGTACAATTTGGTGAAAGGTTACGTATTAAAAGATTCGATCCAAACCATCTCAAAAACACGTTATTTGAACTTCTTAGAGCGTGAAAAGATTATTTTGAATCGAAAAACAAATTTCTTAGTGTTTGTAAAATTTGGTGAAAAGTTACGTAGTAAAATATACGTAAAATTGATATGAATCGAAAAGAAAACTTTGTTAGTGTTTGTAAAATTTGGTGAAAATATTCGTAGTGAAAGATTCGATCCAAACCATCTCAAAAACACGTTATTTGAACTCCTTAGAGCGTGAAAAGATTGTTTTGAATCGAAAAACAAATTTTCTTAGTGTTTGTAAAATTTCGTGAAAAGTTATGCAGTACAAGAAACGATCCAAGCGATCTAAAAACATGTTATTTGAACTCCTCAAAGGGAAACAAGATTGATATGAATCGAAAAGAAAACTTTCTTTGTGTTTGTACAATTTGGTGAAAAGTTACGTAGTGAAAGATTTGATCCAAACCATCCCAAAAACACGTTATTTCAACTCCTCAGAATGTTAAAAGATTGTTTTGAATCGAAAAACAAATTTTCTTTGTGTTTGTAAAATTTGGTGAAACGTTATGTAGTAAAATATACGATACAAATGATCTAAAAAAACGTTATTTGAACTCCTCAAAGCGTAAAAAGATTGCTATGAATCGAAAATAAAACTTTCTTAGTGTTTGTACAATTTGGTGAAAAGTTACGTAGTGAAATAATCGATCCAAACCATCTCAAAAACACATTATTTGAACTCCTCAGAACGTGAAAAGATTGTTTTGAATAGAAAAACAAACTTTCTTAGTGTTCGTAAAATTTGGTGAAAAGTTATGTAGTAAAAGATACGATACAAATGATCTAAAAAAACGTTATTTGAACTCCTCAAAGTGTAAAAAGATTGCTATGAATCGAAAAGAAATTTTTTTTAGTGTTTGTACAATTTGATGAAAAGTTACGTAGTGAAATAATCGATCCAAACCATCTCAAAAACACATTATTTGAACTCCTCAAAACGTTAAAAGATTGTTTTGAATCGAAAAACAAACTTTTTTGTGTTTGTAAAATTTGGTGAAAAGTTATATAGTAAAAGATACGATACAAATGATCTAAAAATACGTTATTTGAACTCCACAAAGCGCAAAAAGATTGCTATGAATCGAAAAGAAAACTTTATTAGTGTTTGTACAATTTGGTGAAAAGTAACGTAGTGAACAATTCGATCCAAACTATCTCAAAAACCCGTTATTTGAATTCCTTAGAGCGTGAAAAGATTGTTTTGAATCGAAAAAAAACTTTCTTAGTGTTTGTAAAATTTGGTGAAAAGTTATGTAGTAAAAGATACGATACAAATAATCTGAAAACACGTTATTTGAACTCCACAAAACGCAAAAAGATTGCTAATAATCGAAAATAAAACTTTATTAGTGTTTGTACAATTTGGTGAAAGGTTACGTATTAAAAGATTCGATCCAAACCATCTCAAAAACACGTTATTTGAACTTCTTAGAGCGTGAAAAGATTATTTTGAATCGAAAAACAAACTTTCTTAGTGTTTGTAAAATTTGGTGAAAATTTACGTAGTAAAATATACGATACAAATGATCTCATAACAAGTTATTTGAACTCCTTAAAGCTAAAAAGATTGATATGAATCGAAAAGAAAACTTTGTTAGTGTTTGTAAAATTTGGTGAAAATATTTGTAGTGAAAGATTCGATCCAAACCATCTCAAAAACACGTTATTTGAACTCCTTAGAGCGTGAAAAGATTGTTTTGAATCGAAAAACAAATTTTCTTAGTGTTTGTAAAATTTCGTGAAAAGTTATGCAGTACAAGAAACGATCCAAGCGATCTAAAAACATGTTATTTGAACTCCTCAAAGGGAAACAAGATTGATATGAATCGAAAAGAAAACTTTCTTTGTGTTTGTACAATTTGGTGAAAAGTTACGTAGTGAAAGATTTGATCCAAACCATCCCAAAAACACGTTATTTCAACTCCTCAGAATGTTAAAAGATTGTTTTGAATCGAAAAACAAACTTTCTTAGTGTTTGTAAAATTTGGTGAAAAGTTATGTAGTAAAAGATACGATACAAATGATCTGAAAACATGTTATTAGAACTCCTCAAAGCGTAAAAATATTGCTATGAATCGAAAATAAAATTTTCTTAGTGTTTGTACAATTTGGTGAAAAGTTACGTATTGAAAGATTCGATCCAAATCATCAAAAAACACGTTATTTGAACTCCTCGGAATGTGAAAAGATTGTTTTGAATTGAAAAATAAACATTGTTAGTGTTTCTAATATTTGGGGAAAAGTTATGTAGTAAAATATACGATACAAATGATCTAAAAACACGTTATTTGAACTCCTTAAAGGGTAAAAAGATTGCTATGAATCGAAAAGAAAACTTTCTTAGTGTTTGCACAATTTGGTGAAAAGTTACGTAGTGAAATAATCGATCCAAACCATCTCCAAAACACAATTTTTGAACTCCTAAGAACGTTAAAAGATTGTTTTGAATCGAAAAACAATCTTTTTTTGTGTTTGTAAAATTTGGTGAAAAGTTACGTAGTAAAAGATTCGATACAAATGATCTAAAAACTCGTTATTTGAACTCCACAAAGCGCAAAAAGATTGCTATGAATCGAAAATAAAACTTTATTAGTGTTTGTACAATTTGGTGAAAAGTTACGTAGTGAAAGATTCGATCCAAACCATCTCAAAAACACGTTATTTGAACTCCTTAGTGCTTGAAAAGATTGTTTTGAATCGAAAAACAAACTTTCTTAGTGTTTGTAAAATTGGGTGAAAAGTTATATATGTAGTAAAAGATACGATACAAATGATCTAAAAACAAGTTATTTGAACTCCTCAAAGCGTAAAAAGATTGCTATGAATCGAAAAGAAAACTTTCTTAGCGTTTGTACAATTTGGTGAAAAGTTACGTAGTGAAAGATTCGATCCAAATCATCTAAAAAAATACGTTATTTGAAATACTCAGAACGTTTAAAGATTGTTTTGAATCGAAAAATAAACGTTGTTAGTGTTTGTAAAATTTGGTGAAAAGTTATGTAGTAAAATATACGATACAAATGATCTAAAAACAAGTTATTTGAACTCCTCAAAGTGCAAAAAGATTGTAATGAATCGAAAAGAAAACTTTCCTAGTGATTGTACACTTTGGCGAAAAGTTACGTATTGAAATATTCGATCCAAACCATCTCAAAAACAAGTTATTTGAGCTCCTTAGAGCGTGAAAAGATTGTTTTGAATCGAAAAATTAACTTTCTTAGTGTGTGTAAAATTTAGTGAAAAGTTATGTAGTAAAAGATACGATACAAATGATCTAAAAACAAGTAATTTGAACTCCTGAAAGCATAAAAAGATTGCTATGAATCAAAATTGCTATGAATCCAAACGAAAACTTTCTTAGTGATTGTACAATTTGGTGAAAAGTTACGTATGGAAATATTCGATCCAAACCATCTCAAAAACAAGTTATTTGAACTCCTTAGAGCGTGAAAATATTGTTTTGAATCGAAAAACAAACTTTCTTTGTGTTTGTTAAATTTGGTGAAAAGTTATGTAGTAAAAGATACGATACAAATGATCTAAAAACACGTTATTTGAACTCCTTAAAGGGTAAAAAGATTGCTATGAATCGAAAAGAAAACTTTCTTAGTGTTTGTACAATTTGGTGAAAAGTTACGTAGTGAAATAATCGATCAAAACCATCTCAAAAACACATTATTTGAACTCCTCAGAACGTTAAAAGATTGTGTTGAATCGAAAAACAAACTTTTTTTGTGTTTGTAAAATTTGATAAAAAGATATGTAGTAAAATATACGATACAAATGATCTTAAAATAAGTTATTTGAACTCCTCAAAGCGTAAAAAGATTGCTATGAATCGGAAAAAAAACATTCTTAGTGTTTGTACAATTTGGTGAAAAGTTACGTATTGAAAGATTCGATCCAAATCATCTAAAAAACACGTTATTGGAACTCCTCGGAATGTGAAAAGATTGTTTTCAATTGAAAAATAAACTTTGTTAGTGTTTGTAAAATTTGGTGAAAAGTTATGTAGTAAAATATACGATACAAATGATCTAAAAACACGTTATTTGAACTCCACAAAGTGCAAAAAGATTGCTATGAATCGAAAATAAAACTTTCTTAGTGTTTGTACAATTTGGTGAAAAGTTACGTAGTGAAAGATTCGATCCAAATCATCTAAAAACACATTATTTGAACTCCTCAGAACATTAAAAGATTGTTTTGAATCGAAAAACAAACTTCCTTTGTGTTTGTAAAATTTGGTGAAAAGTTATGTTATAAAAGATACGATACAAATGATCTAAAAACACGTTATTTGAACTCCTCAAAGTGCAAAATGATTGCTATGAATCGAAAAGAAAAATTTCTTAGTGATTGTACAATTTGGCAAAAAGTTACGTATTGAAATATTCGACCCAAACCATCTCAAAAACAAGTTATTTGAACTCCTTAGAGCGTGAAAAGATTGTTTTGAATCGAAAAACAAACTTTCTTATTGTGTGTAATATTTGGTGAAAAGTTATGTAGTAAAAGATACGATACAAATGATCTAAAAACAAGTTATTTGAACTCCTCAAAGCGTAAAAAGATTGCTATGAATCGAAAAGAAAACTTTCTTAGCGTTTGCACAATTTGGTTAAAAGTTACGTAGTGAAATATTCGATCCAAATCATCAAAAAAAACACGTTATTTGAACTCCTCAGAACGTCAAATGATTGTTTTGAATCGAAAAATAAACTTTGTTTGTGTTTGTAAAATTTGGTGAAAAGTTATGTAGTAAAAGATACGATACAAATGATCTAAAAACACGTTATTTGGATTCCACAAAGCGCAAAAAGATTGCTATGAATCGAAAATAAAAGTTTCTTAGTGTTTGTACAATTTGGTGAAAAGTGACGTAGTGAAAGATTCGATCCAAACCATCTCAAAAACACGTTATTTGATATTCTTATAGCGTGAAAAAATTATTTTCAATCGAAAAACAAACTTTCTTAGTGTTTGTAAAATTTGTTGAATAGTTACATAATGAAATATTCGATACAAACCATCTCAAAAAACACATTATTTGAACTCCTCAGAACGTTAAAAGAGTGTTTTGAATCGAAAAATAAACTTTGTTAGTGTTTGTAAAATTTAGTGAAAAGTTATGTAGTAAAAGATACGATACAAATGATCTAAAAACACGTTATTTGGACTCCACAAAGCGCAAAAAGATTGCAATGAATCGAAAAGAAAACATTCTTAGTGTTTGTACAATTTGGTGAGAAGTTACGTAGTGAAAGATTCGATCCAAACCATCTCAAAAACACATTATTTGATCTCCTCAGAACGTTAAAAGATTGTTTTGAATCGAAAAACAAACTTTTTTGTGTTTGTAAAATTTGGTGAAAAGTTATGCAGTAAAAGATACGATACGAATGATCTAAAAACTCGTTATTTGAACTCCACAAAACGCAAAAAGATTGCTATGAATCGAAAAGAAAATTTATTAGTGTTTGTACAATTTGGTGAAAAGTTACTTAGGGAAAGACTCGATCCAAACCATCTCAAAAACACGTTATTTGAACTCCTTAGAGCGTGAAAATATTGTTTTGAATCGAAAAACAAACTTTCTTTGTGTTTGTTAAATTTGGTGAAAGGTTATGTTGTAAAAGATACGATACAAATGATCTAAAAACACGTTATTTGAACTCCTTCTAGTGTGAAAAGATTATTTTGAATCGAACTACGAACTTTCTTTGTGTTTGTAAAATTTGGTGAAAAGATATATAGTAAAATATACGATACAAATTATCTGAAAACAAGTTATTTGAACTCCACAAAGCACAAAAAGATTGCTATGAATCGAAAATAAGACTGTATTAGTGTTTGTACAATTTGGTGTAAAGTTACGTAGTGAAAGATTCGATCCAAACCATCTCAAAAACACGTTATTTGAACTCCTTAGAGCGTGAAGTGATTGATTTGAATCGAAAAACAAACTTTCTTAGTGTTTGATAAATTTGGTGAAAATTTATGTAGTAAAAGATACGATACAAATGATCTAAAAACACGTTATTTGATCTCCTTCGAGCGTGAAAAGATTATTTTGAATCGAACTACGAACTTTCTTTGTGTTTGTAATATTTGGTGAAAAGATATGTAGTAAAATATACAAATGATCTAAAAATAAGTTATTTGAACTCCTCAAAGCGTAAAAAGATTGCTATGAATCGAAAAGAAAACTTTATTAGTGTTTGTACAATTTGGTGAAAAGTTACTTAGTGAAAGATTAGATCCAAACCATATCAAAAACACGTTATTTGAACTCCTTAGAGTGTGAAAAGATTGTTTTGAATCAAAAAACACACTTAATTAGTGTTTGTAAAATTTGGTGAAAAGTTATGTAGTAAAAGATACGATACAAATGATCTAAAAACATGTTATTTGAAGTCCTTAAAGGGTAAAAAGATTGCTTTGAATCGAAAAGAAAACTTTCTTAGTGTTTGTACAATTTGGTGAAACGTTACGTAGTGAAATAATCGATCCAAATCATCTAAAAAACACATTATTTGAACTCCTCATAACGTTAAAAGATTGTTTTGAATAGAAAAATAAACTTTCTTTGTGTTTGTAAAATTTGGTGAAAATTTATGTAGTAAAAGATACGATACAAATGATCCAAAAACACGTTATTTCAACTCCTCAAATCGCAAAAAGATTGCTATGAATCGAAATGAAAACTTTCTTAGTGTTTGTACAATTTGGTGAAAAGTTACGTAGTGAAAGATTCGATCCAAACCATCTCAAAAACACGTTATTTGAACTCCATAGAGCGTGAAAATATTGTTTTGAATCGAAAAACAAACTTTCTTAGTGTTTATAAAATTTGGTGAAAAGTTATGTAGTAAAAGATACGATACAAATGATCTAAAAACAGGTTATTTCAACTCCTCAAAGGGTAAAAATATTGCTATGAATCGAAAAGAAAACTTTCTTAGTGTGTGTACAATTTGGTGAAAAGTTACGTAGTGAAAGACTTGATCCAAACCATCTCAAAAAAACGTTATTTCATCTCCTCATAATGTTAAAAGATTGTTTTGAATTGAAAAACAAACTTTCTTTGTGTTTGGAAAATTTGGTGAAAACTTATGTAGTTAAAGATACGATACAAATGATCTAAAAACACGTTATTTGAACTCCTCAAAGCGTAAAAATCTTGCTCTGAATAGAAAAGAAATTTTTTTCAGTGTTTGTACAATTTAGTGAAATGTTGCGTAGTGAAATATTCGATCCAAACCATCTCAAAAACACGTTATTTGAACTCCTCAGAACGTTAAAAGATTGTTTTGAATCGAAAAACAAATTTCTTTGTGTTTCTAAAATTTGGTGAAAAGTTATGTAGTAAAATGATATGATACAATTTATCCAAAAACACGTTATTTGAACTCCTCAAATCGCAAAAATATTGATATGAATCGAAAAGAAAACTTTCTTAGTGTTTGTACAATTTGGTGAAAAGTTACGTAGTGAAAGTTCGATCCAAACCACCTCAAAAACACGTTATTTGAACTCCTTAGAGCGTGAAAAGATTGTTTTGAATCGAAAAACAAACTTTCTTAGTGTTTGTAAAATTTGGTGAAAAGTTATGTAGTAAAAGATACGATATAAATGGTCTAAAAACAAGTTATTTGAACTCCTCAAAGAGTAAAAAGATTGCTATGAATCGAAAAGAAAACTTTCTTAGTGTTTGTACAATTTGGTGAAAAGTTACGTAGTGAAATATTCGATCCAAATCATCTCAAAAACACGTTATTTGAATCCTCAGAACGTTAAAAGATTGTTTTGAATCGAAAAACAAATTTCTTTGTGTATCTAAAATTTGGTGAAAAGTTATGTAGTAAACAGATACAATACAAATTATCCAAAAACACGTTATTTGAACTCCTCAAATCTCAAAAATATTTGCTATCAATCGAAATGAAAACTTTTTTATTGTTTGTACAATTTGGTTAAAAGTTACGTAGTGAAAGATTCAATCCAAACCATCTCAAAAAACATGTTATTTGAACTCCTTAGAGCGTGAAAAGATTGTTTTGAATCGAAAAACAAACTTTCTTAGTGTTTGTAAAATTCTGTGAAAAGTTATGTAGTAAAAGATTCGATACAAATGATCTAAAAACAAGTTATTTGAACTCCTCAAAGGGCAAAAAGATTGCTATGAATCGAAAAGAAAACTTTCTTAGTGTTTGTACAATTTGGTGAAAAGTTACGTAGTGATTTGATCCAAACCATCTCAAAAAAACGTTATTTCAACTCCTCAGAATGTTAAAAGATTGTTTTGAATCGAAAAACAAACTTTCTTAGTGTTTGTAAAATTTGGTGAAAAGTTATGTAGTAAGAGATACGATACAAATGATCTAAAAACACGTTATTTGAACACCTCAAAGTGCAAAAAGATTGCTATGAATCGAAATGAAACCTTTTTTGTTGTTTGTACCATTTGGCGAAAACTTACGTAGTGAAAGATTCGATCCAAACCATCTCAAAAACACGTTATTTGAACTCCTTAGAGCGTGAAAAGATTGTTTCGAATCGAAAAACAAACTTTCTTAGTGTTTGTAAAATTTGGTGAAAAGTTATGTAGTAAAAGATACGATACAAAGGATCCAAAAACAAGTAACTTGAACTCCTCAAAGGGTAAAAATATTGCTATGAATCGAAAAGAAAACTTTCTTAGTGTTTGTACAATTTGGTGAAAAGTTACGTAGTGAACGATTTGATCCAAACCATCTCAAAAAAATGTTATTTCAACTCCTCAGAATGTTAAAAGATTGTTTTGAATCGAAAAACAAACTTTTTTAGTGTTTGTAAAATTTGGTGAAAAGATATGTAGTAAAAGATACGATACAAATGATCTAAAAACACGTTATTTGAACTCCTCAAAGCGTAAAAAAATTGCTATGAATAGAAAAGAAAACTTTTTCAGTGTTTGTACAATTTGATGAAAAGTTACGTAATGAACTATTCAATCCAAACCATCTCAAAAACACGTTATTTGAACTCCTCAGAACGTTAAAAGATTGTTTTGAATCGAGAAACAAATTTCTTTGTGTTTCTAAAATTAGGTAAAAAGTTATGTAGTAAAAGATACGATACAAATTATCCAAAAACACGTTATTTGAACTCCTCAAATCGCACAAAGATTGAGATGAATCGTAAAGAAAATTTTCTTAGTGTTTGTAAAATTTGGTGAAAAATTACGTAGTGAAAGATTGGATCCAAACCATCTCAAAAACACGTTATTTGAACTCCTTAGAGCGTGAAAAGATTGTTTTGAATCGGAAAACAAACTTTCTTAGTGTTTGTAAAATTTGGTGAAAAGTTATGTAGTGAAAGATACGATAAAAATGATCTAAAAACAAGTTATTTGAACTCCTCAAAGGGTAAAAAGATTGTTTTGAATCGAAAAGAAAACTTTCTTATTGTTTGTACAATTTGGTGAAAAGTTACGTAGTGAAAGATTCGATCCAAACCATCTCAAAAACACATTATTTGAACTCCTCAGAACGTTAAAAGATTGTTTTGAATCGAAAAACAAAATATCTTTGTGGTTGTAAAATTTGGTGAAAAGTTATGTAGTGAAAGATACGATACAAATGATCTAAAAACAAGTTATTTGAAATCCTCAAAGCGTAAAATGATTGCTATGAATCGAAAAAAAAACTTTCTTACTGTTTGTACAATTTGGTGAAAAGTTACGTAGTGAAAGATTCGATCCAAATCATCTAAAAAACACATTATTTAAACTCCTCAGAACGTTAAAAGATTGTTTTGAATCGAAAAACAAACTTTCTTTGTGTTTGTAAAATTTGGTGAAAAATTATGTAGTAAAAGATACGATACAAGTGATCTAAAAACACGTTATTTGAACACCACAAAGTGCAAAAAGATTGCTATGAATCGAAATGAAAACTTTCTTATTGTTTGTACGATTTGGTGAAAAGTTACGTAATGAAAGATTTGATCCAAACCATCTCAACAAAACGTTATTTCAACTCCTCAGAATGTTAAAAGATTGTTTTGAATCGAAAAACAAACTTTCTTAGTGTTTGTAAAATTTGGTGAAAAGTTATGTAGTAAAAGATACGATACAAATGATCTGAAAACATGTTATTAGAACTCCTCAAAGCGTAAAAAGATTGCTATGAATAGAGAAGAAAACTTTTTCAGTGTTTGTACAATTTGGTGAAAAGTTACGTAGTGAAATATTCGATCCAAACCATCTCAAAAACACGTTATTTGAACTCCTCAGAACGTTAAAAGATTTTTTTGAATCGAAAACAAACTTTCTTTGTGTTTGTAAAATTTGGTGAAAAGTTATGTAATAAAAGATACGATACAAATGATCTAAAACACGTTATTTGAACTCCACAAAGCGCAAAAAGATTGCTATGAATCGAAAAGAAAACTTTCTTAGTGTTTGTACAATTTGGTGAAAACTTACGTAGTAAAAGATTCGATCCAAACCATCTCATAAACACGTTATTTGAACTCCTCAGAACGTTAAAAGATAGTTTTGAATCGAAAAACAAACTTTCTTTGTGTTTGTAAAATTTGGTGAAAAGTTATGTAGTAAAAAATACGATACAAATGATCTAAAAACATGTTATTTGAACTCCACAAAGCGCAAAAGGATTGCTACGAATCAAAAAGAAAACTTTCTTGGTGTTTGTACAATTTGGTGAAAAGTTATGCAGTGAAAGATTCGATCCAAACCATCTCATAAACACGTTTTTTGAACTCCTCAGAACGTTAAAAGATTGTTTTGAATCGAAAAACAAACTTTCTTCGTGTTTATAAAGTTTGGTGAAAAATTATGTAGTAAAAGATACGATACAAATGATCTAAGAACACGTTATTTGAAATCCACAAATCTCAAAAAGATTGTTTTGAATCAAAAAACAAACTTTCTTAGTGTGTGTAAAATTTGGTGAAAAGTTATGTAGTAAGAGATACGATACAAATGATCTAAAAACAAGTTATTTGAACTCCTCAAAGCATAAAAAGATTGCTATGAATCAAAATTGCTATGAATCGAAAAGAAAATTTATTAGTGTTTGTACAATTTGGTGAAAAGTTACGTAGTAAATGATTCTATCCAAATCATCATAAAAACACGTTATTTGAACACCTCAGAATGTTAAAAGTTGTTTTGAATTGAAAAATAAACTGTGTTAGTGTTTGTAAAATTTGGTGAAAAGTTATGTAGTAAAAGATACGATACAAATGATCTAAAAAAACGTTATTTGAACTCCTCAAAGCGTAAAAAGATTGCTATGAATCGAAAATAAAACTTTTTTAGTGTTTGTACAATTTGGTGAAAAGTTACGTAGTGAAATAATCGATCCAAACTGATGAGTGTGAATATGATACATTTTTACGCACTCATCCGGACTTAAAACGTTTTATAAATTGTACGAAATAAACTCTTAAACGTTAAAATACTAACAAAACCACGAGAATTGCTCGTTGGCATCTTGTTTGATTATATTTACAGATTTGGATACAATACAAGATAAAAAAAGACTCTAGAAGTGAAGAAATGCAAGTATCAAGGGTCTCGGCACCGTTCCAAGCTTTCACAGTGCAAAACAAGCCAAAATCGCAACTATTGTTGGAAGATTAAAAAATGGAAAGAAGCTGCAGAATCTCAGAATTTAGCAAGTAATAAAATGGCCATATCTTTTGATTGGTAACTCCAAATTTGGTGATTCAAGTTGCCATAACTTCAGGAAGGAATCCTCTAAAAGATTGCATAATTCACACCTCATATTTCGTGGCCCAGACCCTGATATGGGCCAACTTTCGACAGCCATGTATGCTGTGACCTAACCCTAGCCATCGACTATAAAAGGCTACCGCTGCCTTTGCTAGGGTTACTTTCTCATCTCCAATTTTCATCCTTTCACCAGCCACCATCCACCTCTCATCCTCCTCTTTCTCCACTCGCCTCATACACCTTTCCGCAGCCGTCAACCATCGAAGAAGATCACGTCGTTTAGGAGCAGGAGTTTACGAAGAAGAAGACGTTCGTCAACAAATCGGTTCACTCTTTCTCGTGTTTAGTTTTATGATGTATTTGATATTTAGATTTGTTTTGTTGTCGAACATGAGTAGCTAAATATTTATCTAGGGTTTAGGGTTCATTAGTACTTGCGATGTTTTGGTAGTATTATATGCTTTGTCTCTTTCAGATTTGATTTGTGTTTTGTGCCTTGATATTATTCGTCTTAATTTACCGTTTGTACGCGTTTAGGCCAGCCTAAGTGACATAGGTTAGGACATCCTTGACTAAGTAGCGAGAGTGGACGTTTAGGATTGTTTAAGCCCTCAAATAAACCAGTCAAACCAAGTAGTTAAGATCGTTTTAGGTTAACCTTGCGAAGCGAGAGCGGAGTGAGAAACTAGATTGTAAATGCACAAACTTGGACCGTTGTATTCTAAGAACATTGGTACACGTCACCCACGGGATTATAGGATTATCATAGAGCGTAACGGGTCTTTATTAAGCATAGTCAGCGAGAGCAAGAGTGTTTAGGTTGGATACGTCTAGTCGCGAGCGAGAGCCGGTCTAGGAAGAATTGGATAACACCTCCACCAAAGTCAGATTTTGAGAGAGCGTTTAGCAACCTTTAGAACACACCAAATCATCCAAGTAGAACCCGAATACCCTAGAGCCCTCTCCTATATTAAAAACCTTTCTTTTTCCGTTAAAATCTGTCTCAAATCAACCAACAAACATCAGTTTTAGATCGAGTCGAATTGCGAATCAGAAATCGCCTCTAGTACTCAACCCTCTCTGTGGATCGACCCCTAACGTACTCAATGAATACCATGCGCTTGTGGTCCAATTAGAGTCATTTAGGGTTTTAAATGTTGAAAAGCCCTGCTTAAACATAAATACGCAACACAAACCATCTCAAAAACACATTATTTGAACTCCTCGGAACGTGAAAAGATTGTTTTGAATAGAAAAACAAACTTTCTTAGTGTTCGTAAAATTTGGTGAAAAGTTATGTAGTAAAAGATGCGATACAAATGATCTAAAAAAACGTTATTTGAACTCCTCAAAGTGTAAAAATATTGCTATGAATCGAAAAGAAAACTTTTTTAGTGTTTGTACAATTTGGTGAAAAGTTACGTAGTGAAATAATCGATCCAAACCATCTCAAAAACACATTATTTGAACTCCTCAAAACGTTAAAAGATTGTTTTGAATCGAAAAACAAACTTTTTTTGTGTGTGTAAAATTTGGTGAAAAGTTATGTAGTAAAAGATACGATACAAATGATCTAAAAATACGTTATTTGAACTCCACAAAGCGCAAAAAGATTGCTATGAATCGAAAAGAAAACTTTATTAGTGTTTGTACAATTTTGTGAAAAGTAACGTAGTGAAAAATTCAATCCAAACTATCTCAAAAACCCGTTATTTGAATTCCTTAGAGCGTGAAAAGATTGTTTTGAATCGAAAAAAAACTTTCTTAGTGTTTGTAAAATTTGGTGAAAAGTTATGTAGTAAAAGATACGATACAAATAATCTGAAAACACATTATTTGAATTCCTTCGAGCGTGAAAAGATTATTTTGAATCGAACTACGAACTTTCTTAGTGTTTGTAAAATTTGGTGAAAAGTTATGTAGTAAAAGATACGATACAAATGATCTAAAAACTCGTTATTTGAACTCCACAAAGCGCAAAAAGATTGCTATGAATCGAAAATAAAACTTTATTAGTGTTTGAACAATTTGGTGAAAAGTTACGTAGTGAAAGATTCGATCCAAACCATCTCAAAAACACGTTATTTGAACTCCTTAGTGCTTGAAAAGATTGTTTTGAATCGAAAAACAAACTTTCTTAGCGTATGTAAAATTGGGTGAAAAGTTATATATGTAGTAAAAGATACGATACAAATGATCTAAAAACAAGTTATTTGAACTCCTCAAAGCGTAAAAAGATTGCTATGAATCGAAAAGAAAACTTTCTTAGCGTTTGTACAATTTGGTGAAAAGTTACGTAGTGATTTGATCCAAACCATCTCAAAAAAACGTTATTTCAACTCCTCAGAATGTTAAAAGATTGTTTTGAATCGAAAAACAAACTTTCTTAGTGTTTGTAAAATTGGGTGAAAAGTTATGTAGTAAGAGATACGATACAAATGATCTAAAAACACGTTATTTGAACACCACAAAGTGCAAAAAGATTGCAATGAATCGAAATGAAACCTTTTTTGTTGTTTGTACCATTTGGTGAAAACTTACGTAGTGAAAGATTCGATCCAAACCATCTCAAAAACACGTTATTTGAACTCCTTAGAGCGTGAAAAGATTGTTTCGAATCGAAAAACAAACTTTCTTAGTGTTTGTAAAATTTGGTGAAAAGTTATGTAGTAAAAGATACGATACAAAGGATCTAAAAACAAGTAACTTGAACTCCTCAAAGGGTAAAAATATTGCTATGAATCGAAAAGAAAACTTTCTTAGTGTTTGTACAATTTGGTGACAAGTTACGTAGTGATTTGATCCAAACCATCTCAAAAAAAACGTTATTTCAACTCCTCAGAATGTTAAAAGATTGTTTTGAATCGAAAAACAAACTTTCTTAGTGTTTGTAAAATTTGGTGAAAAGTTATGTAGTAAGAGATACGATACAAATGATCTAAAAACACGTTATTTGAACACCACAAAGTGCAAAAAGATTGCTATGAATCGAAATGAAACCTTTTTTGTTGTTTGTACCATTTGGTGAAAACTTACGTAGTGAAAGATTCGATCCAAACCATCTCAAAAACACGTTATTTGAACTCCTTAGAGCGTGAAAAGATTGTTTCGAATCGAAAAACAAACTTTCTTAGTGTTTGTAAAATTTAGTGAAAAGTTATGTAGTAAAAGATACAATACAAAAGATCTAAAAACAAGTCACTTGAACTCCTCAAAGGGTAAAAATATTGCTATGAATCGAAAAGGAAACTTTCTTAGTGTTTGTACAATTTGGTGAAAAGTTACGTAGTGAACGATTTGATCCAAACCATCTCAAAAAAATGTTATTTCAACTCCTCAGAATGTTAAAAGATTGTTTTGAATCGAAAAACAAACTTTTTTAGTGTTTGTAAATTTTGGTGAAAAGATATGTAGTAAAAGATACGATACAAATGATCCAAAAACATGTTATTTGAACTCCTCAAAGCGCAAAAAAATTGCTATGAATAGAAAAGAAAACTTTTTCAGTGTTTGTACAATTTGGTGAAAAGTTACGTAGTGAAAGATTCGATCCAAACCATCTCAAAAACACGTTATTTGAACTCCTCAGAATGTTAAAAGATTGTTTTGAATCGAAAAACAAATTTCTTTGTGTTCCTAAAATTTGGTGAAAAGTTATGTAGAAAAAATATACGATACAAATTATCCAAAAACACGTTATTTGAACTCCTCAAATCGCAAAAAGATTGATATGAATCTAAAAGAAAACTTTATTAGTGTTTGTACAATTCGGTGAAAATTTACGTAGTGAAAGATTCGATCCAAACCGTCTCAAAAACACGTTATTTGAACACCTTAGAGCGTGAAAAATTGTTTTGAATCGAAAAACAAACTTTCTTAGTATTTGTAAAATTTGGTGAAAAGTTATGTAGTAAATGATACGATACAAATGATCTAAAAACAAGTTATTTGAACTCCTCAAAGGGTAAAGAGATTGCTATGAATCGAAAAGAAAACTTTCTTAGTGTTTGTACAATTTGGTGAAAAGTTACGTAGTGAAAGATTTGATCCAAACCATCTCAAAAAAAAAGTTATTTCAACTCCTCATAATGTTAAAAGATTGTTTTGAATCGAAAAACAAACTTTCTTAGTATTTGTAAAATTTGGTGAAAAGTAATGTAGTAAAAGATACGATACAAATGATCTAAAAACACGTTATTTGAACTCATCAAAGCGTAAAAAGATTGCTATGAATAGAAAAGAAAACTTTTTCAGTGTTTGTACAATTTGATGAAAAGTTACGTAATGAACTATTCAATCCAAACCATCTCAAAAACACGTTATTTGAACTCCTCAGAACGTTAAAAGATTGTTTTGAATCGAGAAACAAATTTCTTTGTGTTTCTAAAATTAGGTAAAAAGTTATGTAGTAAAAGATACGATACAAATTATCCAAAAACACGTTATTTGAACTCCTCAAATCGCACAAAGATTGAGATGAATCGTAAAGAAAATTTTCTTAGTGTTTGTAAAATTTGGTGAAAAATTACGTAGTGAAAGATTGGATCCAAACCATCTCAAAAACACGTTATTTGAACTCCTTAGAGCGTGAAAAGATTGTTTTGAATCGGAAAACAAACTTTCTTAGTGTTTGTAAAATTTGGTGAAAAGTTATGTAGTGAAAGATACGATAAAAATGATCTAAAAACAAGTTATTTGAACTCCTCAAAGGGTAAAAAGATTGTTTTGAATCGAAAAGAAAACTTTCTTGTTGTTTGTACAATTTGGTGAAAAGTTACGTAGTGAAAGATTCGATCCAAACCATCTCAAAAACACATTATTTGAACTCCTCAGAACGTTAAAAGATTGTTTTGAATCGAAAAACAAAATATCTTTGTGGTTGTAAAATTTGGTGAAAAGTTATGTAGTGAAAGATACGATACAAATGATCTAAAAACAAGTTATTTGAAATCCTCAAAGCGTAAAATGATTGCTATGAATCGAAAAAAAAACTTTCTTACTGTTTGTACAATTTGGTGAAAAGTTACGTAGTGAAAGATTCGATCCAAATCATCTAAAAAACACATTATTTAAACTCCTCAGAACGTTAAAAGATTGTTTTGAATCGAAAAACAAACTTTATTTGTGTTTGTAAAATTTGGTGAAAAATTATGTAGTAAAAGATACGATACAAGTGATCTAAAAACACGTTATTTGAACACCACAAAGTGCAAAAAGATTGCTATGAATCGAAATGAAAACTTTCTTATTGTTTGTACGATTTGGTGAAAAGTTACGTTGTGAAAGATTTCATCCAAACCATCTCAAAAAAACGTTATTTCAACTCCTCAGAATGTTAAAAGATTGTTTTGAATCGAAAAACAAACTTTCTTAGTGTTTGTAAAATTTGGTGAAAAGTTATGTAGTAAAAGATACGATACAAATGATCTGGAAACACGTTATTAGAACTCCTCAAAGCGTAAAAAGATTGCTATGAATAGAGAAGAAAACTTTTTCAGTGTTTGTACAATTTGGTGAAAAGTTACGTAGTGAAATATTCGATCCAAACCATCTCAAAAACACGTTATTTGAACTCCTCAGAACGTTAAAAGATTTTTTTGAATCAAAAACAAACTTTCTTTGTGTTTGTAAAATTTGGTGAAAAGTTATGTAGTAAAAGATACGATACAAATGATCTAAAACACGTTATTTGAACTCCACAAAGCGCAAAAAGATTGCTATGAATCGAAAAGAAAACTTTCTTAGTGTTTGTACAATTTGGTGAAAAGTTACGTAGTAAAAGATTCGATCCAAACCATCTCATAAACACGTTATTTGAACTCCTCAGAACGTTAAAAGATAGTTTTGAATCGAAAAACAAACTTTCTTTGTGTTTGTAAAATTTGGTGAAAAGTTGTGTAGTAAAAAATACGATACAAATGATCTAAAAACATGTTATTTGAGCTCCACAAAGCGCAAAAGGATTGCTACGAATCAAAAAGAAAACTTTCTTGGTGTTTGTACAATTTGGTGAAAAGTTACGCAGTGAAAGATTCGATCCAAACCATCTCATAAACACGTTTTTTGAACTCCTCAGAACGTTAAAAGATTGTTTTGAATCGAAAAACAAACTTTCTTCGTGTTTATAAAGTTTGGTGAAAAATTATGTAGTAAAAGATACGATACAAATGATCTAAAAACACGTTATTTGAAATCCACAAAGCTCAAAAAGATTGCTATGAATCGACAAGAAAATTTTCTTAGTGTTTGTACAATTTGGTGAAAAGTCACGTAGTGGAAGATTCGATCCAAACCATCTCAAAAACCCGTTATTTGAACTCCTCAGAGCGTGAAAAGATTTTTTTGAATTGAAAAACAAACTTTCTCAGTGTTTGAAAATTTTGGTGAAAAGTTAAGTAGTAAAAGATACGATACAAATGATCTAAAAACAAGTTATTAACTCCTCGAAGGGTAAAAAAATTGCTATGAATCGAAAAGAAAACTTTCTTAGTGTTTGTACAATTTGGTGAATAGTTACGCAGTGGAAGATTTGATCCAAACCATCTCAAAAACACGTTATTTCAACTCCTCGGAATGTTAAAAGATTGTTTTGAATCGAAAAACAAACTTTCTTAGTGTTTGTAAAATTTGGTGAAAAGTTATGTAGTAAAAGATATGATACCAATGATCTAAAAACACGTTGTTTGAACTTTTCAAAGCGCAAAAAGATTGCTATGAATTGAAAATAAACCTTTCTTAGTGTTTGTACAATTTGGTGAAAAGTTACGTAGTGAAAGATTCGATCCAAACCATCTCAAAAACACGTTATTTGAACTCCTTAGAGCATGAAAAGATTGTTTTGAATCGAAAATCTTACTTTCTTAGTGTTTGTAAAATTTGGTGAAAAGTTATGTAGTAAAAGATGCGATACCAATGATCTAAAACCAAGTTATTTGAACTCCTCAAAGGGTAAAAAGATTGGTATGAATCGAAAAGAAAACTTTCTTAGTGTTTGTACAATTTGGTGAAAAGTAACGTAGTGAAATATTTGATCCAAACCATCTCAAAAACACGTTATTTCAACTCCTCAGAATGTTAAAAGATTGTTTTGAATCGAAAAACCAATTTTCTAAGTGTTTGTAAAATTTGGTGAAAAGTTATGTAGTAAAAGATACGATACAAATTATCTAAAAATACGTTATTTGAACTTTTCAAAGCGCAAAAAGATTGCTATGAATCGAAAAGAAAACTTTCGTAGTGTTTGTACAATTTGGTGAAAAGTTATGTAGTGAAAGATTCGATCCAAATCACCTCAAAAAGACGTTATTTGAACTCCTCGGAATGTGAAAAGATTGTTTGAATCGAAAAATAAATTGTGTTCGTGTTTGCAAAATTTGGTGAATAGTTATGTAGTAAAAGATACGATACGAATGATCTAAAAACACGTTATTTGAACTCCTCAAAGCGTAAAAAGATTGCTATGAATCGAAAATAAAAATTTCTTAGTGTTTGTACAATTTGGTGAAAAGTTAAGTATAAAATATTCGATCCAAACCATCTCAAAAACACGTTGTTTGGACTCCTCAGAAAATTAAAAGATTGTTATGAATCGAAAAACAAAATTTCTTAGTATTTGTAAAGTTTGGTGAAAAGTTATTTAGTAAAAGATACGATACAAATGATCTAAAAACACGTTATTTGGACTCCTCAAAGCGTAAAAACAAGTTATTTAATCGATAAACAAACTTTCTTAGTGTTTGTAAAATTTGGTTAAAAATCATGTAGTAAAAGATGCGATACAAATGATCTGAAAACAAGTTATTTGAACTCCTCAAAGCGTAAAAAGATTGCTATGAATCAAAAAGAAAACTTTCTTTGTGTTTGTGCAATTTGTTGAAAAGTTAAGTCGTAAAAGATTCGATCCAAACCATCTCAAAAACACGTTATTTGGACTCCTCATAGAATTAAAAGATTGTTTTGAATAGAAAAACAAAATTTCTTAGTGTTTGTAAAATTTGGTGAAAAGTTATGTAGTAAAATATACGATACAAATGATCTAAAAACACGTTATTTGGACTCCTCAAATCGTAAAAACATGTTATTGAATCAATAAACAAACTTTCTTACTGTTTGTAAAATTTGGTGAAAAGTTATGTTGTAAAAGATATGTTACAAATTATCTAAAAACAAATTATTTGAACTCCTCAACTGTCTGTTCGATTTGGCTCGATATGAATTGAGTCGGCTCGGCTTGTTCAAGCCGGCGCAATTCTTTTTGTAAAAAAAAAAAAAGTAAAATATGAAAAGAAATGGTGGCTCGAGGATCGTGAAAACAAACCGACGAACCTCCTGTGTACTCCTGTGTGTTTATTGAGTTTGAAAAGAACTTGACTTATCTCGAGCTCTAATGAGCTATTATCTAACGATCTTCAAGCCAATGTTGTGCGAGTGTGGAGTTACGAGCTAAAATAACAACGCTATCACAAGCCCACAGTCAAGCCCCCTCTTATCCCTTTCTCTCGCTCTCTCGAACTCCCCTTATTGAAGGTCTTTCGATGAAGAAATATTGTCGGATCCGGATATCACACTAAAACTGAATATTGAATTCGAATCCGAATCGGAATAAAAGTACTCAGACCCGGACTGAATATGCTTCGGATCCGTTGATACTTGTTATCTACCATTTTTCGACTACTAACTTCGTGACCGGAGATCGAACTGCTAAAATTAATTGTCACGTTCCAATATATTACATTTTACATATTGTATTACAATATTTTAAATAAAAAGTATAATATAAAAACTAAATAGATTTAAATATTTTAAGAAATACCTTGAACATAAACATTTGAAGTATACAAAAAAGTTAACAATCTTTGGTAAAGAGATGAGATGTGAGGACAATGAGTGAAATGTTATATTTATAGAGCTTAGGACAACGATAATTTCTCGTTTTGTAAAAAAATCGACTTTTCAAAAGTTAGTACAACATTTCCAAATCTCCAACGGCTCTTTTTTGTTAACGATCGAATTAAGCAAACTGTCGACTTCGGTTAAGTCCAAGAGAAATATTTCAACCTTTCAAAAGTCAAAAAATTTGTTACGGGAGCAAAACTCTCTCGACCTTTCAAATATCAAGAAACCTATCAAGTTTCGATTTTTCAAAGTTCAAAAGTTTTATATTCTTTATTAACAAACTGAGATGACTATTTTGGAAAATTACCAAAATTATTTGATCTTTGTACACTACAATAGATTATTAGAATAAAAAATATACATGCTAAACTCATAAATCTCAAATCTGATTTTTGAAGCACAGATTTCAATTTACCACACTTGAGAAATATAAACCATAAGAATAATTAAATCCGAAAAAAACGTTCATTATTCACGGCTCGAAAATGCCAAAAAGACCCCAAAAAAAACTCCCAATTGATCTTCAAGGACCAATTAAACCTTCCAAAGTAATACAACAACACCTCGCATCCTATCTTTTTCCTAAAACCCCCCTCTTTATTCATCGTCATCATCAAAATTTACAAAAAGAACCCTAATCCCTGACGACGGTCTCGTAAAACAAAATATATCCATGATCAGTATTGCTCGAATACTCCTGCGCGCTTCCGAAAAAGCCCTGAACGCTCCCCTCGTCGATAATCTCAACATTCTCGTCGTCGAAGAAGAGCCAATGATTATGACTCTTCACCAAACTCACGTAGTGCCCGTGGTTCGGGCCGCTCCCCACGTGCACGACCACGGCGAAGAGGGAATATTCCAAATCGGTTGAGTTGTTGGTGGTGTTCGAGAGTTTCAGTTCAAGCGGGAAGACCACGCGGTACGAGAGCTTCTTGTACCGACCGAGTTGCTCGATGTATTTGAATCGTTTTAGGTGGATTACAAGTATGCTTGGCGGTTTCTTTATTTTCATCCTCTTTTGCGCCTCTTGAAGACTTCAAGTAAAATTCGAATTTGTAAGGGTATAGAAGAAATTTTGACATTTTGATTTTTTTTCTTTACCTGCAGCATTTGTCGCAGAAGAATTTATCCTCGGCATTTAGTGTTTCGGTAGAACTGAAGTTTTTGAGACAACTCGTAATCGAACTATTTTGTTCGATATCAAGACTCAAATCGAAAAAAGTCTCGTCGCGAGCCGTGACCGTTTCGCATCTCAGACACCTCGTTTCGTTCGTCAATATACCCTTAAAAGTTTATAAGACAAAAATGGTATATTAGAGACTAAAATTGAATATTGAAAATGCGTTGAAGAGTAGAGAGTGTATATACTTGAAAGCATTTGTGGACCCAAGTGATGAGTGGGTCTTTGTGGATCCCATTTGACAGAGGCTTTGGAACGAATCCGTTTGCGATTTTATTCGAATTTGGATTTGGATTTGATTTTGCAGGTGAGGAACTAGTAGCTTTGGTTGAATTGTTGTTCGCTTCCTTTTCGAGAATATCTACTAGTTCGTTCAGCAAGAAATTCAGAAATTCGTGCGCATCCTATAAAAGAGGTCATAAAAAATCGATTTCAAGAATCAGAAATTAAATGAAAAAGGAAGAAAGAAAGAGAAAGAGAAAATAAAATACTTGGTGCATATAGCTGCGAAAAAGCTCGTTTTGTTTTTTAACTCTTTGAACGAATCTTTTGGGCGCGATAACTCCTGTTTTCTTCTTTTGTGAACTAATCTGTGAAATTAATGGAGAGTTTCGTAAATAGAAAGAAATACAAGGGCAAAAATGTCAAAAAAATTGTTTGTTTATTTACCTGAGTGAATAAATCGGCCAAGCATGTCAATAGATTTTCTTCTCCTTCAGCAAGGCTCTTATTGTTCGAATAATATTCAAGTAATTGTTCCCTAAATGGAACACAGAAATATAGAGCCTGTATTACAATCATACAAAACAAGCAATCAGTACCCAAATTCAAATAACAAATATCTAAAATCAATACAAAAAGATCAGGAATATATCTTGAATTTAAAACAATACAAAATTTCCATGCTGTAATCAACATAAAATCGAAATAGCACAAACCTGTAAAACGCTATTGCAATAACAAGTATTCCCAAAATTCTCAAGACCGAAATATCTCTCGCCTTCAGGGAACTGATCGCCTAATGCCTTCTCGAGCTTTGATCCCGCTGCCCCCATCAGCATTCACAAATTATCACTCAAACCTAAATTCCTTCAAACCCTCGCACTCATTCCGACATATAGCTATCAACAAATCCAAATCACTTGTATTGTAATCAATCTAGACTCGTCTAATTGCACGCCTTCGAGATTTGTATAACAATTCAAGAATAATTCAGCAATAATTGTTGAAAATCAACGAAAAGATGAGGGTTTGAAAGGAGAGAGACGACTGAGAAAGAAGACTATTATTGTTTTCTTGGTTTGGAGCTAGAAAGTCAAGTCGGGGTTCGGATCAACAATCCCCGAATCCACCTCTGATGTTATCTCCAGTTTCATAAAACCGCAGATAATTAAATATGAATGTATGTTTCTGGAGGAACTGGAGAGGATTAAAACCGGAGATGATGATAAGTATAGTTGAAAATATGTATTTTGTCATTTCAATTCTCTTTGGATGGGTGTTGTTATTTATTGAGTAATGATCCTAACCATGAATTTTTCCCCACTTTTTTCCACGAATGGTGACGTGGCACCTTGTGATTGGATGCATTGAAGTTGGGTAAAAAATGCAACCAATCACAAGGTGCCACGTCACCATTCGTGGAAAAAAGTGGGGAAAAATTCATGGTTAGTATCATTACTCTTATTTATTTATTAACCTCTTAATTATGTTGGAGATACAGAAAATATATATATATAATTTTTAAATTATGGTAGTAAATATTAACTTTAATTTTTACAGGGTCAAATAAAAATGAAATCTTGTTTAGATTAGATTTTCTGGCGTATATTAAAAATGAGATTTTTTTAATTCGAAAACTAAGGGGTTATTTAAAAATTTCCCTAAAAGTAACTTTTTTTTGCTTGTTAGATAAAATAAATCAGAATTTCTCCAAAATTTAAACACAACTGTCATTGAGGCGCAGATGGCCCTGTGGAAACAAAACAAAACAAAACAAAATAGGTCATTCATGTTACATTCGGCATCCTTTAAAATACCCAGTAACATTAACGGATCTATTAAGGAATTATGGAGGACAGCGGCCTCCCCTAAATTTTTGACGGTAGTATATATATATATATATATATATATATATATATATATATATATATATATATACACACAAAAACTCCACAGACCCGGAATTTTTTTACAAAAATTACACATAATGGTTTTGTATGGTAATAATATAGTGGGTCCCGCTCATTGATTTTCTCATTTACAATGCAAATATTTACTTCGGGATTAATTTTGTGATTTAGTTCTGAGGCTGTAGTATTTTTTTTATATATATATATGATTATGCTAGTGTATTTTACGACAAAACAGAAAAATTATGTATTATAGTTTTTTCAAATTTTTTTGAAAATTTCTCACAACATCCCCCTAGATTACCAATGAGACTCGAACCCACAACCTCTCACAATATATAATTTCTTGTGTATCACACGTAACCACTGGACCACGAGCCCATTGGCTATTATATCGAATCAAACGGTTTTCATTAAGGGCCACACCCTTACGTACACCTTCTTAATGGAGAAATAATATCTAAATTACTACAAGAAAAATAATATCCCGACTATAATGCTAAAAATTGACATTAAAAAAACGTTCGATAACGTCGTGTGTGATTTTATCTTGCAACTCCTAGAAACAGAAGGCTTTCTCATTATTACCGGCTGGACTTTGAAAAACACATGCCAAAAATATATTCCATGGACGGTATTTGAAGATGTTAAAGTGACCACCTCTGAAAATCTGGTTCAAGAAGCATCTAATACATGCACATCACGTGCAATTATTTTAAGACGTCGTTTATCCTATTTCCACATTTTACCATCATATTTTTTATATTTTAATTAGTATATATTTAATTAATATGGTAATTAGCACATGTCACATAATTAAAAATTAATATATATTTTATTGAAATTAATGTTTTTTTTATATATATTTTATTAAATAATTAGTATATGACTAATTGTGTATGAATAAGTATTAGTGTGTCATGTAGGATTGTGTTATCTAAATAAAAAGTTGTATGTGAGAATATGCATTTGAATCTATAAATGCAATATTTTTCTATGTTTACCCAGAGAAAAATTGAAAGAAAAAAATAGTGTAAGGAGTGTTGAAAAATAATCTCACGCCTTATTTCAAATATTGTATTTATTTATTATATTGTGTGTATTTTTTTAGTGGTATACTTCGGTCAGATTTATCTCCGTGTATTATTTTCTGTTGATTCGTTAGTTAAATATTTTTACAGCATTTTGTTATTCATCCACCAAATTTCAAAGCAATAAATCTCTTCAATCAAAATCAATCCAATATAAACCCAAAATCCCGACATAATTAATAATCATATGAATTGACAGTTTTTAATTACTGTGAATTAATTTTTAGTTATGTTTTTTTTATTAAGTATGTTTATTAGAATAAAGAGACGTAGAGATTTCTACCTTCTCTTATAAAAGAAATAATCAATTGCACAAACTTATCAATAAAAATTAAAATCAAAAAAAGAAATAATCAATTTCACACAACTGACCATTCCAATTTATTTTTCTAAAATGTCCAATTCAACAAGTTCAAAATACAAAAAAAAAAAAAAAATTATCTTATTAAAACCCAACGAAAATTGCAGAGAGTAAACTACATGCAGCAAATCATAAACACAAATCACATATTAAATTAAAATATAAAATCAAGAAATATATGTTGTGTTGGTGGGGTAAGAAGCATCGATCATGACACAGTTGCCTGCTTTCTTGATCCTTATATAGCCTTTGTCTCCCCAACTCGTACCCCACGAATTCTTTAAAAGCCAGAACTCTTCACAAGTTTTTGCATATGAATCATCATAGCCATCTTCAGCTCCATATCCAACTAGTAGCATATACTGGGGTCCGATTGTAAAGTTTGAGCAGTCTCCATCGAAAATTCCCTAATGAAAAAAGTTACTAATTAGTCTGAAAACAATAAGATTAATTAATTAATTAATAAATAAACCTACCGATTTATAAGATATGAACTCGCTACTAGGACCAACTCCTACACTAACTGGTTGTTTCTTCAGTGCTTCCATAAGAGCATCATCATTCTTACTATCCACTTTCTGGATCCCACTAATTTTCACCACCTTATTTGCCTAAAAACCAACAAGTACATTACAAACAAAAAATTAAGAGAAATTCTATTATGTTCTAATTAAACTAATTAATGGTGTAATAAATTAAATTATCAAAATTTGAATACAAAATTAATTGGAGAGAATTTGAGATGCAAAATGGGAATATTTTTTACCCAACTTTAATTGATGATGACATCAAGAAAAGTTGGATGTAATTAGGGGCATACCGTAATTTTCCAAAAAATAATTAATTAATGTTATAGTTTGAATAAGTTCATAGTACGTATCATACATCGACACTGCGGCATTTATTATTTGACAGGCTCGAATCTCCATAACCTGACTTAGTGTCGATACCACCATTATCGACAACCCATTGAAATGCCTTCGGGGTGCCAGGTACAACGCTGCACCCAACAACTTTTCCCCGGCCAGGCGAAACGCAGTCTAGTAGCTCGTCTTCGGAAAGTTTGACTAGCTCTTTGTTTGGATTTGCAATTTTTGCGGCAGCCTCCATTGCACCAGTTGCGGAGAATGCCCATCCCCCACGACCTATAAATATAATCGTATGTGTTGTTTAAACTTTAATATAGTGCCCCTGAGATTCTCTCACATTTTTCTCAATTTAATTAATTCAATAATTAGTGCTACCAATTAACAATTAATTCATAATTATTTACTTTTAAATATTTAGAATTAATTATTTATTGGTATGAACCTCAATTATATATTATATTTATTAATCTATTTTGTTAATTATTAGTGCGGAAAAATGTGAGAAATATTAGTTTTAAGTAAATTACTTACTGCAGGATTGTCGGTCTTGATCTTGTACAGGAGAGTTAATAACTGTTGTCCAATCAATGGCTGGATTTGGTGGACAAGTACTCAACAGTTGATCTGTCACTATGAAACTCTTATACTTGGAGGACTCGACACGGACTGAAAAGAAGATCAATGGCCATACAACAAGTAGAGAGAGAGAGAAAGGGTTTGAGTTTTGAGTCTTTTTGAGAGCCATTGTTTTGTTGATTTTAGTTGCGAGTTGGAATGTGCAGTATTTATCAACGTTTGGCGCCAGAGAGGTCGAGGTAAATTATGAAATTGAGTCGTGAGTCGTGGAATGCATTACTTAATTAAATCTTTTATGTGATACGTTTTCGCAATTATTTAAGAGGCATGATTGATTTGATGATTCGTAATCATGTATAAAAATGGGTCATGGAATGTATGACGATCTTTTTTGGCTGTGTTTTGTCATTATTTATTTGCCCCGTGATTATTATTATTATTAATTATACTTCAGAAATGGTTATAACTGCTGGCACTTGGCTGCCCCCAAACGATATCTCAATTTTCTAATAGATTATGAAATAATTCATTATTCCCAAACGATATCTCAATTTTCTAATAGATTATGAAATTATTCATTATTCCCAAACGATATCTCAATTTTCTAATAGATTATGAAATTATTCATTATTGGATAATGTTTTGATATATAATCACTAAATTTCATGATTGCAAATAACTTCGCTAAACGCTAAGCAATACCGATATAACTTAGTTTAGAGATAAAACCTACGCGCTGCAGTTTTGTAGTTCGCTACGGCTGAATAAGATATTTTTAGATTAATTTATAAAAAATCAAATGAATTTAGTTAAATAAATTTATTTCATGAAAGTTTTAATAATCAAAAATTGTTTTGGTTGATAAATAAATCAAAATTTCCGTCTGATGTTTTGATTTTTGAAGATGCTCATTTTTTTATATTTCATGAATTATTTTACGCGTTACAAATTATATCATCCGCAATAGCTCTCACAATTGCGCACGCTACTCGCTATCGCTACGAAAAATGATTACCACGATACGGACCGCTACACGCTATTTGCAACGTTGCTAAATTTTAATATATCAAATTTATCATTCCAAAATTAAAAACATATCATATTTTTTTTAGACACAATTTACATTTATATATCCTAAAGTTAATAATACTTCGGATTTTCTCTTTATAATCCATTACAATCGTACTTATTTTTCTAAAAATTGTTTTATACATACAAAAATCATTTATGGTCCATCAACTTCACTATCTTATGTAAATATTTATTATGGCCAAAAAATTTAATTGTCGATATTTTTCAATAGATTATAGATCCTTATTTTTACTTACCATCAATTGGAAGTTCATACACAAACTTTTTAATAACTATATCATTTCGGTTTCATCCTTTTCATGTACATATCTAAAAATTTTCAATAATTTTTTTGGCTCCAAGGCACTCACATGTTATAATGAGAGTTGGAAAACATTTATAATCTATTTAAATGAATTTTATCATACTTCTTTGAGAGGATATGAAATGATATGAAATGATAGAATTCATTACTTTTTAAGTTGTCTATAAGGACCCTTTTGGACCAAAAATAGGCCGTGTTTTTTAAATAATTTATTATTTTGGTGTGTTTTACATGCTTAACTTTTAAGTTGGCTATAAAGACCGTTTAGTTCGTGTTTTGAAAAATGTCTAGGCATAAAGTACGTCAAAGAATGCATGTCAAGACATATCATTTCATGACATATTTTATTATCATGTTTCATTGATACACTTATTTATTTCATGATATATTTTAAAAATATAAAAATGAGTTTATTTATTAAAATTTGGCAATTTAATTTTTGGAAAGTAAATAAAATGTACTCACTTCTCGTGGAAATAGAAAGAAATCACAAATTTTGATGGCAATCTTATTCTCACTAATTATATCTTAGAAAATGGAGTATGTTTCTTATTTTATTAACTAATGTGCAAATCAAACATGAAAATGAAATTCATGATAGAATATGTCAAGATATCATATTTCAAAATCACGAACCAAACGGTTCAGGCAAATAATGATACATTAATATATCTCTACAAGTGATTCAAGCAGATAATGATACATAATTAACACGAAGTTTTTAGAGATGAAAAAGATTTAATTGCTTAATACTACCAGGACATAAGACTGAATTAGTATATAAGAATTTTTGCTTTGAAATACATATCGAAACACTGAACAAAAAATTCGAACTATTCACTAATTTACCACAGTTTCATTATTATTATTTATAATAAGTTAACTCGATCATGTTAAAAAAAACAAAATCCAAAACAATTAATTAATTAATAAAAAAAAAAGACAAAAATATTATTTGTCTTTATCATCATCATCAGCTGAGGGGGGCGGAACGCCAAACACCCAATCAAGCACATTGAGATACTTGGATCTGAAAACCTCCCTCTCCTGAGCATAGCAGTGCATGATCACAGCAGTGGCCACGCTGAACACCGCCACGTCAGATCTGCCCAGCTTGGAGGCCGGAGGGCAAAGACCCGCATCCGATAAGCAGGCGAAGAAACTCTCTATCGCCCGTGCCATGCAGTACAGAGATATTTCTATTCTTCTGCTCTTCTTCTCTATTAACAATGCCAATCCCGTCGGAAACTATTCACAACATAAATAAATAAATTCTAATTTAGGTTATATTAATCAAATAATATGGTACATGAGGTCATTATGACTAAATTACCGTGCCCATAGCAACCATGGGAATATTACATCTTTTGAAAATTCTGAAAAGAACACACATCCATGCCCTGAAATATAAATTTAATTTCAAAATTCTATAATTAAAAAAAAAAGAAAATTAAAATACTAACCAAGCAGATGCGCAGTACATGGAGAGAAATAAACTCGATCTCGCCGTGCCCTTCATTGTCTTCCCAAGAATTGTATATGGCCTGTTTTGCGAAAAAAAATAGGAATGTGAGGGCTTTTTTGCAAATTTGGGTTAAAAATGAATTGATTGAATGAATATACCTTTTTAAGAGGCCTTTGCGATGAACAATAAGGGCAGGGACGAGATAAACAGGTAAATAAACTGGAACTGCTTTTTTGTACGCTTCTATAAAGAACGATATGAAATGGCCCGCACATGATTGATTTTCGTGTATAATCTATTTCAAAAATAAATAATATTTAATTAAATTTGTTCGAGATGATAAGAGAGGATATGATTATACTTACAGAGCAAGGGACCTTCATATTGGGGTCCAGATTTACGTTTACGCCGTGAGATTTGTAGTAATTTACAATTTGGTCCAAATTGGTGAAGGGAATTCCGCATGCAATTTCTCTCACCCCGTTTAAAATTGCTTGATCTTTACCGCCGTGTTTGTTTAGAAACGATCTATATGATGATGGTAAACTATCTTGCTTCAATATATACGCAGACCTATTTTAAAAAAACATGTTAGAGAGAGACAGAGATTTTAGAGAGAAAGGAGATTTATAGAGAGAGAGAGTACAGGATTTGAGAGGAGGAGAGGCACATGAGGAAAATATCACCATGAGACCAAGTTAAGGGTTTGCAATATTTGCCGAATTTCTTGCTTTTAATACCGCATCGAGATGCGAGTACCCATGCTCTTATCAGTATGTAAATTGCTAAGCTTGTGTGTTGGGTATTTGGACCCGTTAATAGCATCGATGGACCCGCGACCAAACCCGCTAATAGAGATCTCCATTTCGCTGTCCTGAAGTGAAAATTTAACACGTTTTTATGGGTATGTAATGTAAGTAAAGTTTATGGTTAATAATGGAGTTGAAAAAAGACTATACTTTTTGTGTCCCCAAATGGCCGCGATGAGTTCATCCACGGAAGCAAATGTACCGGCGAATGTACCGAGAAACATGCCGTACCGGCAAGTCTCTTTGAGAGAAAAAAATATTGCTTGTTCATTCGTAAATCCCCCTGATTTCCTGTATTTTAGAAATTAAATTATCCTTATTAGAAGTTTAGAACTGTATAGTAAACCAGTAAATTATAGTGCTGTTTTTAAAGAGAAATGGTACGTTATATTTGAATTTGGAACACAAGATGATATCAGGCAAAGGTTAGTTTGAGTACAAGATCGCCCAAGTGCAGAATATAAGTATCATTCAAACGTCAAAACAGTGAAAAGAAAGTGCTTAGTAATCTCTCAGACTAGTTAAAATTGAACAATTCAAATTGTACATACGTAATTTAAGCAATAATCGATAAAAAAAACCTCACTAAAATACTTAAATTACACAAAATTAAAATACAAATTAGATCAAACCTGGCTGATCTACGACTCTTCAATCGCACAAGAATAGAGAAAAGTGCCAATCCGCCTTTCAATCCAGCACCAATAGCGAATCCTTTCAGAACAGCCTCGACACACCGTCGCTGCCAGCTAAGCTCCTTCTCCTGGCTCTGCGGATCTTTCCATAGAAGCGAAGACGACGAAGGCCTCGGCAATCGCGCCCGTGGCGCCGCCGCCAGACCGGATGTGCTGACGGGACGACCGTTGCCGTCGGCAGTAGTCTCTGCATTCTCTGACGGACACATCGAGAAGCGCTCGTTCTTTTCTTTTGTTTTCTGTTATTTCTATTGTTGATTCTGAGCGAGTGGCAAAAATGTAAATTCGAGTGATGGTGGGCGGTTAATGATAAAGGGACCCACAATATCTACCAAGCCTAGTGATAAAGAGAGAGTTTCGAAGTGTCAAGTTACGAATTTAATGAACTATCACACGACTCATGAATGACTAGTGATGGGGGCAAAGTTGTGAAATTAAGCAAGACATTAACACAAGCTTTCGCAACATGATTATGATTGTAAACAGAATGACAAGGTATAGAGTATAAATTGAATTAAGATAAATTAAATTTATAGTACGAATACAACTAAGTTTATAGTGTGAATTAAATTATACACAAACTTCCTGCTGCGAGAACCGTAAAATTACTCGGATTAGGGAGTTTGGTAATTTCTAATTTGATATTTGTTCATTTTTTTTTTTCATATCAAAAGCACATGGCAACTAACAAGCATGATAACACATAAATTTATAATCTATCTAAAACTCAAAATATCAAATTTACCTTTCCAAAATTGATATTGCACACACATAAATTCCATATACTCGAGTTTTGGTATGATAAATGTTATATTGCATTTCGAACAAGTCAAAAATCAAAATATAAGTAAAGAAATTTACTATAAAACTCAAATCCAATCATGTATCTATTATAATTTATAACTTCTCTACAAACACTACAATCAATCAATCAATCCATCTACTTTTATCGTCAAGTAGTGAGTAAATTGAAACCCAATCAATCAGCAGCATATAAACCCTCCAACTCGGATCGAGCGATATACAAGACCCCCATCAATCAATATACATCAGGAATCATATATTACTATATATAAAAACAAAAATAAAATAAAATAACAAATCGAAGATTAATTAATTAATTAATTAAAACCGAGCATTGGTATACTAATATCGTCCTCCCAAAGCTCCTTAAATTCCACCATGAAATCATCCCCCTCTTCTGCCTCCTCAGCCTCCTTCAATATTCTCGCCTATCCAAACAAAAATTAATAAAAATAAATAAATTTTGGCATCAATGTGAATACTAAAAGAGTATTTGTCAAAACTCAAGGGCCTTTTAGAAAATTTACTTGAGATTCTTGAAGTTGATTAATAGTAGTGAGGAGTCTTCTGTACTGATCTCTCGCCTCGGGATACTGAACCATCGATTTCACTCTCGCAAGAGCCTTCTCCAATCTCGCCTCCGTTTGTCTCCTCCCTACTTTCAAAAAATCATCTTCGTCCTCCTTAACGGGTTCTTGGACTCCCATAACGGGTACGGGTGCTTCGGATTTGAACCCGCGTAGCCCGCTTCCTTTTCTTCTCCACCGTAGAATTATCTTCTCTACGATTCCCACCGACCATATTATCTTTTTGTAATGCTTCCTCACTTGATGCCCTCTCACATGCGCCTAATTAATTAGAATTATTAATCACATTATTATTTATATTAACGTAAATAAAGACTGTAAAAAATTATATTTACTTGGAGTCTGACGATGCGACGTTTAATGAGAAGGAATTCTTTTCGGCCTTTATATCCCCTGAATTTATTCTGAATGCGAACCGCAGCCTCGTGATACGGATTGCCGTATGGGACAGGTGGCACCTTGATTGCCTTGGCCAAAGCCACCTTGTCAGAAATTCCCAAACTGCCCTCCCCTTCAAACTCCTCTTCTACTTTCTTCCTTTGAAAGGACTGCATCCTAAACACCTAAAATACACCAAAAAAAGCAAAAGCCATTATTTTCATTTGTCTTCTTTTGTTCTTAATAATTTGCAAAAAGGCCCTCTAATATCCCCAAATTATAAAAATCCCCCCCTACACAACAAATTCAACAGGGGTGACTAATTTTCCAATTTTCTTAAAACTAAAGGGCCGCTTTTTTAATTATTAGATAACGCAGGGGCCATTTTGCAAACAAAAAAAAACCTGAAATATTTTCGCAGCAGCCTCAGAAGCATTTCTGACAGCGGAAAGAGAGTCCTTCCACGAGCCATCATCACTCGAAATATGGAAATCGACCCTCTTAACGAGCGAGATGCGAGGTGGCGCCAAATTAACAGCAATAGAAGAAGATTTATCATTGGAATCTTTGAGGGTAAGGATGTCGAGAAGGCTCGTCAGAGAAGATTCCGCAAGGAATCCTGAGATTCCTTTGTGCCCGTTGGACGATGCCAGGTCAGCAGGAGTCCTTCCGGCAGGAAATTCAGGTGTAGGGTCTGTCAACGCTCCCGGATCCGCGCCTAACGTTATTAACGCCCCCACCGTCCTTTCCCTACCACAAAAGGCGGCCCAATGAAGAGCGGTCCAACCATGAGCGTCTCTGAAATTAACGCTGACTCCCGCAGCAATAGTGGGCCTGACGGCCCAATAATAGCCCAGAGCAGCGGCCAAGTGGATCACTCCTTGTCCTTCTTTATCCAAAACACAAGGTCCTTTTCCCTCTTCTTTAACTTTAACCAAAAGCCACGCTTGTAACTTCTCCTTTATTAATTTCCTGACCAATTCGTCCTTTTCATTATCGCCAGAAAAAATGGTTTCTCCTTCGGTTGACTTAAACAGGCTTGACAACTCGTCGTCCTCTGACATCAGCCCCATTATTATTTTCTGTGTTACGTCGTAGTCCTCTTGTTGTTGTTGTTGTTGAGAATTGGGGTCGAGGGTGAGGAATTGGTCGAGGCGGTAAGAGTAATCTGAGTTGGGATTGAGGAGGGAGATGTCTGAGAACCGGGAATCGGGTTCTTGGAATTCGAATTCCCGGATTTCGCTGCAGGCCAGTCTGTTGGATACGGTTATGTAGAACGGGACCCGACCCGGTTTGTGAGAGGGAGAGTAACATTGTAATGTTCTGTCAGGTAATAGCTCACACGGCACTTCGATTTCGCCAAACATGCATGCCCATTTACAGGTTTTTACATCTTCCGTGCATTTCATGAATTTCCCCAATACCAAAACCTAAAAATTCATTTTATTATTTTATGATCATTTTGATGAAATTTTCGTAAATGTTGAACTTGCCTTTGTGTGGGAGTTCGCATAGGCCCAGTTAGGAGAATAGTCGAGAATGCTGAAGAGCTGGTCTTCAGAAATCATCGGACCCACTGCGAACGTCTCCATTTGAGCATGACTGGAGACTCCAGTATCTTCCATCACACCATCCACATCCACGCTGTTCCACAACGAATCGGAGTTGGATTTATTCTGCGATGAATCCACGTCCACTTCGCCGATTAACTCTTTACTCATCCATCTCGAGAAACTATCTCCTTTTTCTAATGGCGGTATGGTACCAGGTTCGTCCATATTTTCTTCTTGCAACAATCCGAAATTATCAGGTAAATACTGCCATTCGTTCAGCGCGTCAGGATCGTCTTCTAGACCGAGTTCGTTTGCGAAAACCCCATCTAAAATCGCGTTGTCTAATTCAATATCGTCTCCTGCGGAAAGACCTTGAGGAGACGAGAACAAACTGTCGAAATTTTGCGCTTGAAGTTGAGGTTGAGTCGAAGAGTACGAAAGGTTAGAATTGTTCGCCGCGTCATTGAATGCTGACATGTCAAATTGCGTCGTTGTCAAAGTGCCTAGACTCGGTCCACAAAATTCCTTTTCGTTAAAGTATAGCTCCGTGTTTGGCCCCATTGATGTCCCTCCACCAGCTTTTATTTCATTTCAACCAAATAAATATATAAATAATTTAATATTAATTTTGATATTTTTTTTTACTCACGGTAGTTAATGAAAGGGAGAGAATTAGGGTAGGGATGATTAGGCATTTGTCCGTGGGCATCTTTGTAGACCATGTCCATTTGAGGGAAAGCATTGTATCCGGGTCTGGAAGAGAACTGCAATACTGTATTCGAAACTACTTGCGTTAAAAACTCATACTCTACAATTCTCAACGATTCTACAATTCTGCAATTATGAAATTGGGATTTCGAGAGTACCTGATTCAGCGTCTTCTAATTCTGAGTTTTGGCCGGTGATAGAACTCTCGGGTTCAGAAGGAAATTGGCTTCGACTTATACTTTCACTGGAACTTGGGAAGGAACTTGAATTTATTGGACAATATGTTGGTAGTTCCAATTGTCTCGTTCTGTGAAGGCTCGATTTCCCCCCCTAAAATCATGAAATTTTAATCTTTAAACCATGTAACTAGTTAAATTTGGATGGACATACCTGAACTTCGAGGTAATGAACAAGGACGATATGCATGAGATCTCTGAAAAGCAAGATAAAAACGAGAATAAACAAATAATGTAATAATAAATAATTGAAAAGGTTGATTTTGGTCTTAACGTACTCTTCGAGCATCCAATAACTTCGTCTTTGGAAGGTTTCGTTATCTTGGCCATGAGCATAGTAGCAATGTAACACTTCGACACTTCCAGACTAAAAGATTTTTAAAAAAGTTTGAATTTTGTAAATATAAATACATTACGATTTATTTTATTCGTTGAGAGAAAAAAAGATTTGAATCTTACTTTCAGTCTCTCGTGAGCTTCTTTAATGGTTTTGCCATCTTTTTTCTTTCTCCAGTTGTGACCATCTTTTCTGAAGTATCTCAATATTTTTCGATCGAACAGAAAGAGCGAACCACCTGTAATCAAAGATTATAGTTTTTTTTTTTTAATGAAACCCTAAATTTGTATAGGAAGAGACAAATTAAGAAGGTTAAATCAATTCGTATTAATGAAAAGGGGGGTGAAACATACTAGGAGGTTTGTTTGGGGGTTCAGGAGCAATTCGAAACCTTTTGTGATTCTTTAAAATTTCACAAACCTCAGCTGGACGTAACCACCTGTGCTGAGATTCCGATAAGATTTGCTGTATATCTGCAGAAATCGTAACATGGAAGGTTAAACAAACAAGAAATTTCAACATTATTTCATAAAAAAAAATAGATTCTATGACACTTTAAGTCTTCAAATCGAAAGGGAGAGAAGAACAACATATAAAAAAAATCAATCAGTACAATTCCGCTATGCAAATATACTAAAACTATTAAAAATTTACAAGTAGTACTAGTTCCACCAGTGAGTATCATGCAATCTCAAAATCAGGGCATCAATTCGGTGAATTTCAAACTTACAGCCAAAATCTTCAAATTAAAACGATTAAGGCATAAAAAACTGACCTAATTGCGGGGAAAATCCATACCGCCTTGCTTCAGCCATCATTTTAAAATCCTATCAGAAAATCTTGAAAAAATTCCCAAATCATAACATATGCAACACAAATCTCAACAGTAATCAATCCCGAAACCGCCAAACAATCTCAAATTCGGTTTGGGCGTTGCAATTTACCAAAATTCAAGCTATATGCGAGCGATCCGAGCGATCCGAGGAAAAAAGAGCCAGTTTGAGGGAGAACAAGAATATTAAAAAAACGATGGAATATATTTATCAAAATGACGAAAATACCCTCAATCTAAATCAGTAAAGGGCACATATACATATTATACATGAGCTATGTTGCACGGATACGGATACGGGTATCGTATCCGATGCGATACGGATACGGCAATACGGCAATTTTCAAAAAATCACGGATACGGATACGGCTATATAATTATTATTTTAATATATTTATATTGTATATAATAAATAAATAAATAATAAATTAAATAATATTTTGAATTTAAATATCATGACAATAAATAAAATCAACATAATAATACAAGTATCATAAAAATATTCTAAATTTATTCTAGAAGTATCCTAGAACTAATTTAGAAGTATCCTAGAAGTATCCTACAAGTATCATATAAAATTTATTTAAGAATATTATGGGCCAAAATATATAATGGGCCGAAGTATCCTAAATGGAGTATCCCAGCCGTATCCTGAACGTATCCCAGCCGTATCCTGCCGTATCCATGCCGTATCCGAAAAAAATAAATATTAAAATAATCGGATACGCCACGTGGCGTATCCGATACGTATCCGAGCCGTATCGTACCCATATCCGTATCGGATACCCGTATCCTCAGGATACTTCTGCGTTTTTGAAGTATCCGCGTAACATAGTATATGAGCCTTAGATAAACATGATGGACATCATCACGAGTGTGTTAATCGATTCGTATTTATTATAATATTAATTAAAGTTATTGTTTTTGTTAATTTCTATATTTGTTAATTGGTCTGTACCTGTCGTATTTAAATACAATTAAACGTTTAATTGGATTAATCATTAATCCAGTAAACCCGCTGACATCATCGATGATTTTTACACTATTTTTATGGAACACCATATATGCCTTCTATACATATTAACCTTCTAAAAAATCTAAAATATCGGCAGGATACAGCAGTATACGACTGAGATACTTCATTTAACATACTTCGGCCCATTACATATTTTGGTCCATAATATTTTTAAATAAATTATATATAATATTTCTAAAATACTTCTAAATTAGTTCTAGAATATTTCTAAAATAAATTTATGATACTTTTTATAATAGTTGTATTGCTATGTAGATTTTATTTATTGTCATTATATTGAATTTAAAAATATTATTAATTTATTATTAATTTATTAATTATGTACAACATAAATATATTAAAATAATAGTGATATGGTTGTATTTATATTCATGATTTTTTAAAAATTGTCGTCGTCGTCGTCGTATTCGTATCGTATCGAATACGATATTCGTATTCGTATCCGTGCAACATAGCCCATGAGATAAGGGAGAAAATCGATATCATGATGCGACGTGGAGATGGGTGTAAACCAACGGATGAGCATGAGATTGAGTTGCATAGTAAAATGTATATGCGGAGATAATAGAAAAGAGGGGTATTTGGGGAAGAAGAAATTAGTTACGAGCAGACGCACTTGGTCTCTAGTTGACTAGCGGTTCCAATGGTGTGCTCTTACGTCTTGCACACTATTCGTTTCTTTTTTTATATACATAAATAAATATAATACAAAGGTTTTGAACAAAACATGTGCTTTTTTAGTTATCTACCTGACTCCAAGTCTACCTACATTATTTATTTTCTATTATAAGTTATTACTACAAATTATTCGATTTTATAATGTTCTATTAACTTGTTTTGTGTTTGTTATTGGAAATTGGAAATTTGGTTTGGACATAAATAAATACAAGGGAAATTTTCAAAAAAAACCCTAACTTTTTTCAATATTCTAAGAAATTCCCTCACTTTTGAGAAACTCCAAAAAACTCCCTAAACGTAAATTTTTCTTTCCTATAGGTATTAAAGTTAACTTTTTTGTGTGAATTTTTTTTGGGACCAAAATACCCTCTAATTTTATAAAATATAATTTTTCTTAATAATGCTTAGTATTATTTATTTTAAAATTCATAAATATTTCATAATTAAAATTTACCGCTTGCCACCCCTCCCCCCTCCCTCCCCCTTCCTCCCCCAAACATTTTTGCAGTGTAATTGATGTAGATATTTTTTTATCTGGACCCCCAAAAAAATTCGTCAAGATCCGTCACTGATCATGCATATGATCAAGGATGGAACCAAGATCCGTCAGTGATCATGCAACGAAAACTATCAATGAAATTCTATTATAATTGTTCTCCCTTTAAATAGTGGATGTTTTTGAGCTCTCACATTGAGCCACCTCATCTTTGACTTTCTATCACACATATTAATATTTATATAATTTCCATATTTATTTTTTGATTTGATTATATCCATTAATTTATATCATGTATCCATTAATTTATATCATGTTTTACCCATTTAACCATTTAATAATTTATTTTATGATTTTTATATCATGTTCTACCTTAATTATATTAATATTTATATCATGTTTTCATATTTATTTTATGATTTCATATTTATTTTGTGATTATTGTTCTCCCTTTAAAGAGTGAATGTTTTTGAGCTCTCACATTGAGCCACCTCATCTTTGATTTTCTATCACACATATTAATATTTATATAGTTTCAATATTTATTTTATGATTTGATTATATCCATTAATTTATATCATGTTTTATCCATTTAACCATTTAATAATTTATTTTATGATCTTTATATCATGTTCTACCTTAATTATATTAATATTTATATCATGTTTTCATATTTATTTTATGATTTCATATTTATTTTGTAATTAATATTTATATAATTTTCATATTTATTTTATGATTTGATTATATCCATTAATTTATATCATGTATCCATTAATTTATATCACGTTTTACCCATTTAACCATTTAATAATTTATTTTATGATCTTTATATCATGTTCTACCTTAATTATATTAATATTTATATCATGGTTTCATATTTATTTTATGATTTCATATTTATTTTGTGATTTGATATTCATTAATTTATATCATGCTTTACGCATTTAATATTTTTTTCATATTTGTTTTGTGATATTCATTAATTTATTTTATGATATGATTTCATATTTATTTTGTGATTTCATTAATTTATATCATGCTTTACGCATTTAATAATTTTCATATTTTTTGTGATATTCATTAATTTATTTTATGATATTATATCAAATTACACATTTAATAATTTTCATATTGGTTTTATGATATTTTTTCTATAAACATAACAAATAACAATTAATAAGTGACTACACAATCTTTTATCTAATACAAACAATTACATTAAAAATTCCACATTGAGCCACCTCATCTCTTTGACTTTCTATCACACATATTAATATTTATATAATTTCCATATTTATTTTATGATTTGATTATATCTATTAATTTATATCATGTTTTACTCATTTAACTATTTAATAATTTATTTTATGATCTTTATATCATATTCTACCTTAATTATATTAATATTTATATCGTGTTTTCATATTTATTGTATGATTTCATATTTATTTTTTGATTTGATATTCATTAATTTATATCATGCTTTACGCATTTAATAATTTTTTCATATTTTTTTTGTGTTATTCATTAATTTATTTTATGATATGATTTCATATTTATTTTGTGATTTCATTAATTTATATCATGCTTTACGCATTTAATAATTTTCATATTTTTTGTGATATTCATTAATTAATTTTATGATATTATACCAAATTACACATTTAATAATTTTCATATTGGTTTTATGATATTTTTTCTGTAAACATAACAAATAACAATTAATAAGTGAATACACAATTTTTTATCTAATACAAACAATTACATTAAAAATTCGCAACGAAGCGCGGACAAATTTCCTAGTTTATTTAAAAGAATGAATGTATGGCCCAACCCATAAAAATGAATCTTGGTGGACAAAAAATAATATTTTAATGATGGACAACAAATAGAATATTCTAATCAAATCCCCCATTTATTCTTCTCTTTGTTCTGAGTGTGTTGTGTGCTTACAGTGGAGAGTTGGGTTTCGTAAATTAACCATTAAAGGTACATGCTTTCTCCTTTATTCAATTAATCCTTATATATTTTTTTTATTTTGTTGATTATTATTTTGTTTATTTTGTATTGTTTCTAGGCACTTGTAATTTTTCATTTGGTCAAATATTTTGGATATTTTTCTTCAATTCAAACAGAATAATACATAAATTGAGGTACTTTTTTACAATTAAGTATAAATTCAGTTTCAATTTTGATTATATATAAATTTCTCGTGAGATTTGTGTAGATATATAAATATATTGATATATAATTTACTTTACTCACTAGACATTTCATATTTTAGGGCAAATAATGTCCAAGAGAAAGACTATTGAGTTTTTCTACAAGAAGATTGATCCAATTGCAAGCAATTCTCATTTGCCTACAACAAATAATGAACCAACCATAATTAGTGAACAATCTCCGACGTTTTCTCAAGATCCAAACATTACAACGGCTAAGGTGAATACAAATGATGACGCAATCACGCTAGAACGTGATCCCGGTAAACGAATACCAATTTGGGAATACTCGGTCAATGAACAAGACTTAACTCGCCGAGCTTATATTATGCTCGGTCCATACCAACCAACCGATTGTGAGTTTCAAGTTTCTAGACCGGAAAACAATCAACGCAAATTTCAACCTCATTGGTATAAAAAAATTTCATGGTTAGAATATTCACCTCATTTACACAAAGCTTATTGTTTTCATTGCTATCTTTTCTCAAAAAGACCAATTGGAAAGCCCGGTTCCGATACATTTAGTGTAAAAGAATTTAATGCATCGAAAAAGGTTAATGGAAAGGATTGTGCATTTTTGTGCCATATTGGAAAAGATAATAACTCGGCACACAATTATTCAATTAGATGCTACGATGAATTGAAAAACCAAACAAGAAACATTGAACAAGTTATCAAAAAACACACAACCAAAGAAATCTTAGATGGTAGATTGCGTCTAAAAACATCGATAGATGTCATTCGTTTTTTAACCTTTCAATCTTGCGCGTTTAGAGGACGCGATGAAAGGTCCGATTCTAGAAATAGAGAAAAATTTCTTGAAATGGTAGAACTATTGGCATCGTACAATGACGATGTAAACAATGTTGTTCTAAAAAATGCCCCGCAAAATCCTATTTACACTTCACCATTAATTCAAAAGCAAATATTACAATGTTTTGCTAGAAATGTTCAATCGTCGATTCGTGACGAAATTGGTAATGCAAAATTTTGTTTGATTGTTGATGAGGCTAGGGATGAATCTAAAAGAGAACAAATGGGAATTGTTTTGAGATTTGTGTATAAAAATGGATATGTTCGAGAACTTTTTTAGATTTGGTTCATGTAAGAGATACAACTTCGGCAACTCTAAAAGAACATATTTTGAATGTTTTTGAAGGAAAAACAGTTATAGATCAACTAGTAGATTGTACACATGAGGGTAGATGAACGTACGTATTCATCGTGACGATTGGATGCACAATATGATTGTGCAAATCTGACAGAAAACACATAGTCCGTCGTGACGGACTGGTGGTCCGTCATGACGGACCATAAAGGTTTTCTGCAGTATTACACCGAATTATACACAGTCCGTCATGACGGACTGGTTGGTCCGTCGTGACGGGCCAAAAGGGATTTTGTGTACCAATATGTGAGTAGAGCGTTATGACGGACTGGTTGTCCGTCATGACGGAGTTGCGTCACGACGGATTGGTTGGTCCGTCATGACGGGGCCTAGTAGTAACGGCTATATCAGTAAATGTGATACATCCGTCGTGACGGACTATGGTGCGTCATGACGGACTGTACTCCGAATTCTGGATTTGCAGTTTCTTTTAAATACTCATTAATACCCCATTAATTCAGCCTTGATTATAAGATCATGGCTGATTCATCTTGTTCTCTCTGGCCATTGTTGAGCTGTGAAATATTATTGTGAGACAAGAAAGAAAGAGAGAAAAATAGATTGAGATTGAGCAAATTTACGGTGATTTTAGGGGAATCACGCGTAACCGAGAGACGAGGCTCGCGGTGGATACGAGTAGAGAAGATTCAACTGAAACTTTCTGTTGTGATCAAGGTCGAGCAAGGTCGGAGACAAACCGGAACAATTCCGGTTGTATACGACAAAATGAGCTTCGAGAAAGGTGTCGAATCGCGCGGGCGTGGGACATGCGTGTCGCCGGAGTCGAAGTAAGCAAGCTAGCAGCAACTAAGTGAACAACCCGTCTCCGTGATCAATTTTACGTGATATGATTCTCTATGAATTAATAGTTAATTTCATAGGTCTTAGTTGTATTTCATGATTTGTACGTTTGGATCTGTGACGTAGTCCTCGGAATCAGGTCGGACCGGGCCTCACAATCCGCTGCGCGGGGGTCGGTAGTGACGCCGATACCCAACAGTTTTATCTCATCACAATCTTGCTTCTAAAAATATTCGAGGACAAGGATATGATGGAGCAAGTAATATGCCGGGTGAGTGAAATGGATTGCAAGCTTTAATCTTAAATGAATGCCCTTACGTGTATTATGTGCATTGTTTGGCTCATCAATTGCAATTAGCTCTTGTTGTTGCAACAAGAGAAGTGCCCGATGTTCATTCTTTCTTTCAACAATTATCGTTTATTATTAACGTGGTTGTTTCTTCTTCAAAACACAATGACGAGCTACGAGACGAACAAGTGTGAGAGTGTGCACGTCTAGTTGAAACCGAGGAGTTAGAAACGGGAAGCGGACTTAATCAACTCGGCACTTTGCGGCGCGCCGGTGAAACAAGGTGGAGTTCTCATTTCCAATCAATTTCTAGTTTGATTAGATTATTTGGTCCCACTTGTCGTGTTCTTGAAAGAATAGCCGGTGATGGGAATTATGCGGTTCGTGGAAACGCAAGGTCCTCTCTTAAAACTCTAAAATCGTTTGAATTTATTTTTATTCTCCATGTTATGGAAGAAATCATGAGTATTACCGATATATTGTGCAAAACATTTCAAGATAAGAGTCAAGATATCTTAAATGCATTATATTTACTCACAAGCACAAAATCATTACTTGTAGAATTGAGAAATGATAAATGGAACGATACTCTACAAACGGTGAAATCTTTTTGCCAAAAGCAAAGTGTACCAATTCCGGATTTGGATGCTTTATACTTGGATATAATATGTTCTCGTCGAGTAAAGGATAGAATTACGGTTGAGCATCATTGCCGTGTTGATGTATTTATAGGTGAAATTGACCAACAATTACAAGAATTAAATAATATATTCGGTGAACAAGTTACCAGGCTCATTATCTTAAGCACCGCATTGAACCCGCGAAAATCGTACGAGGCATTCGACATGAATGATATATGCGAGTTAGCTGAAATTTTTTATCCTATGAATTTTAATGAGCAAGAAAGAATTCTTTTAAGGTGTCAATTACGACATTACCAAATTGATGTGTCGATTGATCCCGAATTGCGGGATTTATCTACAATTTCCGATTTATGTCAAGCATTAGCGAAAACAAGAAAATCTGAGATTTTTTATTTAGTGGATAGACTATTACGTCTTGTTTTAACGCTTCCGGTTTCAACAGCAACGACCGAACGCGCTTTTCCAACCATGAAGATCGTCAAGACGAGGCTTCGTAATATAATGGATGATGATTTTTTAACGAACTATTTGGTTGTCTATATTGAGAAAGAGATTGCCGAATCTTTCTCGACGGACAAGATAATATACGACTTTGATATGATGCAAACAAGACATGTTCCTTTTTGAAGGAAATACAGTTTTGGATCATCGCTAAAATGGTACGTAGGACAAACGAACGTACGCGTTCGTGGGCATACGAAACAGATTAGTAAAACTGGTATAACTTTCAGTAGAAAACTCCGATTTGAATGGTTCAAATTGGGTTAGTTAGATAATGAGATTATCTAGAACTTTCATGTTGTAATATATTTCATTTGAGCGAAGTATCAGTATCGTTCTAATGAAATACCGAAAGGGTGCGACAGTTTGACATACAGTCAGTAAAACGGCCGTAACTTTCGGGTCCGAACGCCAATTGGGCTGGGCCAAATTGGGTTGGAAAGATAATTAGATTATCTACAACTTTAGTAAATGTTCAAAGTCGGTTGGAACGATTTAATATTTTCGTTCTGACAGATTACTGAAAGGGTGTATGCAGTTTTCTGTTTGAAAAGGTGTATAGAAGATATACATACCTTTTGGCCCATCCTTATCCTATGGAGTATATATAGGATGTTTCTCTCTCTCTCATCAGTAAAACCAGTTGAATAATTAGATTAGTTCAACCAGAAAATTAATGGAGTTAATTTAGAATTAATCCAGAAATTAAGAGACTCTAATCACTTGATGAAAGAGTGCGAAGAGATTGAGAGAGAAGGAGAAAAGAATTTTCTCCGTCTAGAGAATCGAAACGCAATCATGCAAGTTCGCCGGTGCATCGTCTAGGCAGGTGCATCCGCGACCGAGGTGCTACGACTCACGGTGGATACGGGTAGAGGAGCGACACATGTGGCTCTTCGTTGTGATCAAACCGGAGAAGTAATCGAGTAACGGGCTGTGGAATCATGCGGGCATGGAACGCACGAAGACAACCCGAGGCGTGTCGAAACGGTGGGAAACGTGCGGTATGGGACGTACGGGCTAGTCACCAACGTGACACCGAAGGAAATAGAAGGCGGCGATCAACCCTTCGTGTGCCATCAATTTGGCACTGGTATGAATCTGTCCTTCTATTCGCATCGTACCTTCGAAGTCGTGGCGTGATCTCGGGAATCGGGGAATCGAACCGGGCCTACATATCCGCTGCGCGGGCCCGGGGTCGAGGATATTCCCCTACACTTTTCGTCTTTAATTTATTTTTAGTTAGCATATTTTGATGGTCCGTTCTAAATTAATGTTTTATGTATTTTGTATGACATACTTTATAATTAACAATTTTATTAAAATTTACATATTAAGTACTATGTTTATTTCGCCCCCCGCCCCCCCCCCCCCCCCCCCCCCCCCCCCCACACCCACAGTCCCACACACACACACACACAACATTAAATGGAAAGACAAGCTCACTCACTGAAGAGTCTGCCCCAACCCTGGTACGCGAAATTGTCGTAGTTGATCATTGCAAGCAAGGACTTGACTTCTATTTCAATTTGGATTAATAAAAAATCACAAATTAATGACTTTTGTATATACATTAGTATGCTAGCAGACTTGTGATTATATTTACTAATCATGAATATAAGTTATCGAGTTCGGAAAATATGTATATGTTAGAGGTCATATATTGTACCGATCACACTATAAGAAGATATATACGTAGAAATTATCTTCACAAATAGCGTGATTAATTTCTTTCATCTAATTCGAACCTCGTTTCTCTCCTATAAAAGAAGGGGAAGTCTCCTCTCCTCAATAGACAATATATAACTGTTGAGGTGCTATAATAAGGAGAGAGAATAGATACTCGTGAGGGAGTTTGTCGAAGTTGACTGGACAAATCTCGAATAAACGAAGTTCGTGTGGATACGAGTAAAGGAAGAACTTCGACAAGATCTTCTAAACGTGATTATAGACCGAGGCAGCAAAGAGACAAACAATAGTGGAGATATTTCATAAATGGACGGCCACGATGGAGAGTTCAATTTTACAACGCGATGAGACGACTCAGAATGATAGGGTCACGTGGCTTAATGTGGTAAAAATAATTTCTTTAGAATTATACATAAGTTATAATTATAATACCAATAATATAGTACTTGTTGTATTGTTTTAAATGTATTATATCTCCACTATTGTTATACACTTGCACTAATGTGTGTAATGTTATTTGATAAAATTAATGACGAGTTACATGGTAAATAACTTTGGCTCTCACATGAATGACCCAGGTTCAATTCTCTTTGGCCACAATTTATTTAGGCCTAAGTAGGGATGTCAATGGGCCGGGTAGAAATCCGAACCCGCGGGTATCCGACCCGAACGGGGCGGGTAATACCCGAAAAAAATACTCGTGGGTCGGGTAATATCCGAAAAAAATACCCGCTCCGGTTTCGGGTACGGGAGAAATTTTTTACCCGCGGGTATACCCGAACCCGAAAAATACCCATAATAAAAAAAAATTGGATGTTTTATGGATTAATTATTTGTAATATTTGAATTTTTAATGTATTTGTACAAGTTGTTTGTTTTATGTATACCCGTTACCCGCGGGTTCGGGTTCAGGTATGGTTTTTTACCCGCGGGTATTTTTGATTCGGGTTCGGGTAATACCCGAAAATTCGGGTTCGGGTATGGGGGAGGCTTACCCGAACCCGCCCCGCCCCGTTGACATCCCTAGGCCTAAGGGCCTTTTCTCAACAACAAAAGAATAAAAAAATAACGAGTCATTTTCTAACAAAACAAAAAATTATCATGAAATATATATAGATATTTATATTTATACTCATATGAGTTATAAAAATATGATCACTGTAGTATATTGTGATATAATTTTACTTTGATACCGATACTATCATTATCATTATCATTGTAAAGAGTAGCTTCGTATTAAAAATATATAATTACAAATCTTGCAGCGTGAGGATTATCATAGTTATAATAAAAACTGAAAGATGACATGCCCTGTCCATAATGTTGACAAAATTAATGTATCATAATATTTTATGAATGATAATTATTTTTTTATCTGAACACAATACTAATAACTAATTGATTTTGTTTTTTTATTTACTTATTTATTGGAATTGGAATTTGAAATGGAAAAAAATGTAGTATTATAGAATCGCTCGTATTACATAATGTTCGAAGCTATAAGGTTAGCCGCCCGACAAAATCTATATTTTTAATGGATTTTAAGATATTTCTATATTTTCTTAGAATTTCGTCGAAACAACAACTTCCCAGATTATTATACTTATTTTTTTTCTTTTTGAAAAAGAAAAGAACTATTACATTATATAAACCTATGGAATTTTTAATTTTTTCCTTGATTTCTCATACTATGAAGATTTGCTTTTTTCCACACAAATTTTGTGGAATACTATGAACCATTAGATTTTTTGTGAAGCTAAAGGATTGGTCGAGATTGGGTCCACAAAAATACACTATCATTTTCCTGATCGAGGTTCAACATTAATATAATATTTTTTTTAAATTAATGTAGTTGCTAATGCTACCACTAATCTAATAAATATTATCATTGCAATTATGATAATACACTAGTTGATTTATGATATATTATCTACTTTTATCATGTCTTACTCTAGAAATATTTGAACTTGCGATATTAAGTCAACAAAAAATACCCTTTTTAGATTTCCATAACTCCCACCTAGGAGATACAACAAGAATTATTAAAAACCTCCAAACAATACCAAACGACAAACAATTAGTAGTTCGATTCAAATAAATCAAAAATAAATCCCCGTTTTCGTAGAACATTTACGACCACCCCTATAATTTCACTCCACTTTAAGCACTATTTTCATAATCTCGTACACGAAATAACTTATCGATGCCGACGGCAAAACCTACAAGCATAAAAAAACAAAAACACATATTATTAAATGTATAATATAATAATAATAATAATAATATACGATTAAATTAAATTATTTACTTGTAGCAAACTAGGAATCAAGCCGGCATAAAGAGCAGGAATGCCACCGTTCTCTACAATCTTCACCAAAGTCTTCACCGCATTCATTCTACTCGCCTTACTCTGCAATTGTAACTGTCTCCTAACAACCTCGAAAGGATACGTGGCCGCTTCGGCGCACGCCCCCGCAATCGCACCGTACAATAACGTCCGCATCGGACCCAATTCTAATTGGTCGAATGCGTTTTTTAAATAATCTTCTTGGTCTTCTTGGTTTTGTTGGCTCATTTGTGAAATTCTCTTTTTGCCCTCGGGCGAATGGAGGTATCCTGCTTTTAGTATGTCGTATACTCCGTAGAATACCGCGCCTGTTATGTATTGATATTTTTCAGAAAAAACCCTATTATTTTTTTTTTAATTTGGGTGATTTATGATTATGGTACCTGAGGGAGCCATGCTAATGAGAGAGGGAACGAGTCCTTTGTAGAGAGAGAAGAAGCCTTCGGTTTGGATGGCGTGGCGAAATGCGCCTATTACTCCTCCTAACGCTTCGCCACCTGGAGCCACCATTTTCGTCCTTATCTTCATCCAAAAAAATATTGGAAATTTTTCAAAACCCCCTTTTATTTTATTTTTTGATAATAAATGGAGAAGGCTCATATGTCCTCCATCCATTGATGTCAATGGGGATCGAACCCACAACCTCTCACAACACATAAGTTTTTGTGCCTCACACTCAACCAACTAGGTTATGGGCCCATTGACAAACCCCCTTTTATTATATCAAATTTATAAAAAAAATAAAAAATAAGGAAGGATAAATAATCGTACCGTATCCATGGGAATACACATGATAGTGGCAGTAATACCAGCAGCGGCGCCGGCAAGAAATCGCTCGAAATTCGTAACATCTTCATTTCCAGAGATTTTAAGTAGTTGTTTACGGTACGTATCGTATGCGTAGAAATTCACGGCTTTGAACGGGGCGGTACGGAGGATATTTACGAAATTGCCCTTCCAGAACCCCTTGAGGCCTTGCGTTGTGGCAATTTTGTTTACTAGTGCGAATAAGTGGCTTTGTTCTCCTCGTACCATGTACTCGAGTTTTAGTCTCTCCAATGGAGCCACTATTGTTCTGATTGAGAGAAAAATTGGAGAGGGTAAGTAGACAAATTGGAGAGGGTAAGTATATACAGGTACTGAAATGGGAGGTACCGGTACCAGTGTATGGTATTAGAATGCTTAGCTCTCGTACCTTGAAACCATGGCGGCTACAGCTCCGGACCATAAATGCTTCGTAGTATTGACTGCTCCAGCTCCACGTGATCTAGCCACCCCCTTTACCTTCCCTTTCTTCTCCAATTTCCCCTGCTCCGTCACAACCACTTCGCCAATCTTCTCCATTTCCTCCGGCGAACCCTTCTCTCCATTACAATCTATCAGCCCAACTGAACCCCTCACGAACCCATCGTTTCCTTTCACTGACAAGCTCACTGACAAAAACCCATTTCTTCTATACGAACTGTATCTAACTATTGCACTTGAATTTGAATTTGAACAGTTGTAAGCTGGGAGTGAAGAAAGAAAGGATGTTGGTGGATTTGAGTCGAGAAATAAGCCTCCGATTGGGAGAAAAGAGGTCTCTTCTGGCCACCATAGCTCAATCCAAGTCATGGCGACACAAATGCCGGAGCTATAGAGGGTTCTAGGGTTATGGGTCAGGGAGAGAGAGCATCGAAGAGAAGATGGAATAAAAAAGGGAATAAGGTGAGGGAGAAGAGAGGAGTGAAGATACAATAGGACGGGAATAAGGGATTTGGAACAAAAGGATCGATTCGTGGAAGTGGGATTCTGGGAATAGTTTTCCTCTCTTGCACGATACTCACAAGTCACAACACAACTAATTTGGTGTGCTTGTTTTGTCGTTTTTAATTTTTATTTTTTTTAATTTTTTTATTTATTTATGTGTTCTACGTAGCGCGAGAAAAAACTTCAAGACGAGGTTGAGAGGGGGCTAATAGCGCGAGAAACGACCGAGGCAAGGGCACATGGTTCGATTTCCATTAGGGATTAGATGAGTGACGCATTCGAAAATTCCTCGGAAAAAGATCAAACGAAGGAAACGCAAGGAAAAATATTGGTGCATAAGAATTGGCTCCACGCCGTGTGGAGTTTGGCGGGTCAAGCCTTGAATACAAATTCAGAGGCCGGACCGGTCTCGTAATTTTGGTTGCCTAGACGAATTTGTCACCAACATTAGATACTAATGAAATGTTGCCCTCCTCACAATAACAAAAATACATAAAATTTAAAATATCATCAACATCCACCATCAATATCTCGACATCCTTAATTTTCAAAAAAATGTCTAAATTATTTTTCCATTCATTTAATACATGTAAAAATAAAATGTCAAATCAAAAATATTTTTGAAATCTAAAGCAAATAAGAAAAAAACAATGCTATATATGATATTTCTTATATTTTGCAACGTACTTTTTGTTCTATATGTAATAGAAAAAATTATAACAACCTAAATCAAGAAAATTATATTATATTTAAATATTTATTAAATAATTAATATTCTAGCATTGCAATGTATGCACTAAATGTGAATTGCAAATTACAAAATCAAAATATGAAGTAAAGATTTTAATTTAAAAATTTAAAAGAAAATTCGAATATGAATTGGTAGGGGTGCGCCAGGCTCGAGCGGTACGTAGTGCAACGATAGGACGACGCGTGAGAGTCCCAATAGCAAGCTATTGTGATGGACTCTCCCCCGCAATTTTTTTTTAATATCGTTGTGAACACATGGTTCACATATCAGATATTAAACTGATAAGAACAGATACTACACTTGATCTTAGCCAAAAGGCCGAGAAAGGTATGAGTTCTTGTGGGCACCAAACTCTTCCTTCGTCATGATTTCTCCGGCGCTCTGTTCCTTCTAAAATGGTGGGACTGAATTTTGCATTCCGCCCTCAAAGTTAATAATCCACAGCTAATTTACTAGTTAATTTAGGGGCCGTTTGGCAAGCGAAATTTGTAGAGTGGAATTGGATTATGAGGCGTGGAGAAGAAAAAGTTCTGGAACTAGTAATTTCATAGTTTGTTTCGATGTCGAAATTATAAGATGCTGGAAAGTATAATTTTTTGTTTGGTTGTTTGAAAAAGTTTTGAAATTTTGTTAATGACAATGTAAAAATAATGCTTAATTAAAATTGATAAAAATATTAAGTATTTTTCTTAAATAATCAAATAATATTAAATTTATCATTACATAATTGTTGTAATAATATATATTATCCAATTATAATGTTATTATAACAATATATAATTACAATATACTATTATTATAATATAATTATTATATATTATTAAAATAATATATATCATATTACATTAATATGTATAATATAGTATAATTATTATATAAGATATATAATATTTTATTCATATAATTAATATAATATTATACATTATTGTCATAATAATAATAATATATTATTATTATATATTAATTAATTATATAGATCTACTATAGTTATTATGAATAATATTTTGTATTATTATAATAATATATAAAATTTTATTAATTAATAATTATTCTTGGATTATAATCTTTTGCTCCACTTTATATATTAATATTATTATAATATAATTATAATATATTATAATAATAAAATATATAATATTATATTAGTTATATGAATATAGTAATTATAAAATAATTTCTTGTATACTTAATTTTTATTTCGTGTGAACGAATTTCATGATCATGATTGCCATGTGGCATGGCAAGAGAGAGAGAGAGAGGCAAAATAAAGCATGATAGGACTTAATTTTTTTCACGCAATTGACACTCCAAGTTTTCTTAGAATTCAACTTTACACTTTTTGAGAGGAAAAATACATTCCTGCAAAACACGGAATATTTGTTTGGTGGATTTTATAATCAAATTCCCACTCAAAACAGCACCTAATAGATCAAAGGTATGTGACCCAATTTATCAGCCCAAAAAAATATGTTGCGGGCTTATTTAAGATTCTTATAGTCAGAAAACATGAAAATGTTTTTTACAATTCCTGCAAATTCAATTTGATTATTCAATTTTTAATTATTTTTTCATATTACCTCAAATCTATGAAACTTTCAATTTGATCAAACTTTTGAGTGAATTATTTGATCAGACTTTATGTGAAATGAGCTACTGTTAAATTCAATTTTAATTTTAATAACATGTACTACATTAGTTTTTTATTCAACTAATTTTATATAGTACGACCTCCACTAAATCATTTGTACCCTAAAAATAAATATCATATTCATCGAACATGATATTCTACGAAATCTGATAGGTGCATAAGTTGGATCAAAGATTTGTCAATTTAAAGCATTTATGCGATCATGTGTCTAATTTAATAAAGCATTCAATGAAACTCTTCAATCTCACCTAAAAAGATTAGAGCCCTTATTATTCACGCAAAATATGTTAATTAAATCCTACCTTTTTCATTATATAATTTTAATCACTGTGCAATAGTATACTTTATACTATATACATAATAAAAAAAGATAATTATGTCATACCCCCTCATTTCCCTATCACATCATCTATATCATCAATTAATTATTAATTGATGATTAATTAATACGGTCATTAACAAAAGAACATCCGATAAATAGTTAATTGATATTAATTAAGAATTATTAATATATATGTATTTTAATTATATATTAATTAACTGTTAATGAAATATCACTTGATTAATTACCATGCTAATTAACCATTAATTAGGAATATGATGTTACGGGAAAATTGGGGATACAATATATGGCCTCTAGAAAAAAGCTAAAAAAAACATGTATATTTTTTTTCTCAAGCAAAGATTTGAGGGCTTAATTATAAAAAGCTTATTACAAGAAGAAACTTTATCACACAAACACCCCCCCTTATGTTTCTAAATTGCTTGCAAGCCCTCCTAAGTATTTATATATACACCCACATAACCCTCAAGTCCATAACCCTCATTTCATACATTTTTCTTACACCTACTCGAACTCAAAACTAAATTATCTACTTAAAACATTTTGATTTTGATTATTGATCAATCTTTGCAACATAGGAGATCGAAACCAGGCTTGACCCATCCTGGCGGGTTTTGGGTTTGAGGGTGCACAAATTTGCAACTAGGGCACGAGAGAGTCGCCTTGCACATCATCACAAGCATGTGGCACTTCATGCAAACCGTCGCGATCATCTCGGTTTGATCAGACGAATTCAAATTAAAATTCAGATTTAAATTTGAATTTGATTTTGAGTTGTACTCCTTTGAGTTGCATGTGAGATTGAGCTCGAGGTCTAGGTCAGGAACAGGAGAAGTTGGCATCCGTTTCGGCTTCGATTTCTCAGGGCTGGCTCTTGGATCCCTCGACGTCCTTTTTTGTGTCCTCGTATTGTAGTAATGTATTTGTCCAGACTAAAATAACAACAATAAAAAAATATATATAATCAAGTAAAATTCATATTTTTATCATTTTCATGAAAAATATAAAGATAATTTAATTTTTCGGCTCATATAAATTGATACAAAAAAATGGAAAATTATAAACCTTGATATCAAGGCATCTCTCCCACTCAAATGGCAAAGAAGGGCTTTCGAGATGCAACTCCAATCCTTCTTTTACGGTCTCATCTTCTATCTTTTGGTCTTCGTCTTCTCGCTTTCTCTTCTTCGAACTGACGGTACTCAACTCGAGGTCGAAACATGGCTTCTTCTTCTCCAATGAAACCATAGCTTGAAATGACACCATATTTTTTGATGTTGTTAAGTTTTAACTCTTTCTTCTTATTCTTGTTCTCTCTCTCTCTCTGCTCTTTATGGTCTTGTTGTGAATTGAAGAGGAAATGGTGGAATTTGGAAGGGTTATATAGTGTTGAAATAAGCTACCATTAAATAGCACAGAAGTGGTAGCCATGATCTAATTGAGGAGGCCTTTAAAAAGGACTTTGAATTTGGGTCCCATGAATACTTACCCTCTTTTGCTTGATCTTCTATTCCCATCTTTGGGTAACAACTCCTAAGGTGCATGTCCTAAACAACTCAATGAAAATGCACAACAAATTAAGAAAATATTGATATTATTCTTAAATATCCAATTGATTTCAAATATTTATCGTAAAATGTTGATCATAACATGTTCATACATGTATCAAAACAAACAGATACACACACGTTATATCAAAAGTATAATTATTATACGAGTAATGATAAAATACTCAAGTGAGTATTTGATGTGGCGTACTCGACTTTTTAGTTATTAAAGTTACATTAAGATTAATGTTTTGTCATGAAATTTTGCATCACACATATTTTCGAAACAGAGCAATATAATATTAAATTCAAAACATTAATTTTGATGCGAATAAAAAACTAAAAAGTTTTTGAGTACGATATCTCAAATACTCACTTAAATATTTTAACATCACTCGTATTATCTTAGATATATAATTAACAATTATCAATTTATTATTTTCAATACATATTTTCCTGTATGTCAATATGTTGATGTGGAAATGAGATATGTGTTAGTCAACTATACAACGCTAAACTCAAATCAAATGATATCAACTATCAAAGTCATTTAAGCCCAAAAAGTATGATGTATGAATGACTACACAAAAAGATTCACAAATAAAGAGAGACTTATCCTCAGCCTTGTCACAAAGCAGTTACTCCCTTGGATCTGCTCACCACCGGTGTATTACCTATATTTATATTGTCAATTTATTAAATTTTCTTAATTTATTAAATTTCATAATTTAATGATCATGCAAAATGATTATATACATAATATTAGAAAAGTTTTACTACAAGTCACTCAAAATTACATGTTGCTTGGATTAATCATCCAATTTGTATTACTTCACTAGGCGCTATTCAAATGAAACCATTCAATTATATATTTTAATCCAATTTTGAACGGCCTATATTAACATTCTTATATCATAAAATTAAAATTTTAATACTTAGTGATGTAAAGAGTATAATAAAATTAAAATTTTGTGATAAAATGAAAAAAGTATAACAAATTAAGTTTTTTGAATGTAAATAAATTGTCATGCCATGCATAAGTCGTGTCTTAATGAATTATAAAAAGTATAGTGAAGTATATATAGTATACAGTTGGAGAGGGAGTGAATGCCAAGCTCTTTTTCATAACTCCAACTTCCTAATTCGGGTCACATTGAGAGCCTCCAATTTAAAGCATGCCAACACCCTCTTTAAAACCCTAATTTAAAACCCCAAATTAATAGGCAACCCCCTCCTCTTCCCTTTTCAATTATCTCCCTTCTTCAATGCTCCTCCAAACAGTGATTCTCATCTCCAGTTTGAATTTCTAATTTCTAAGTGTAAGCTCATTTTCATTTAATAGAAATGGAGTATTTTCTAAGTTTGATTAATAATTAAGAATGTATTTTTTCCGATTATTCTCACAATTCCGATATTTTACATAAGAAATAAGATGAGTAGTTCTGTTAATTAATAATTATTACTAAAATAATGTAAATTATTCTTGAGATTTACGACGGGGGCTCCATATAATTTCAAAATACCTACTTATTATATCTTAGTGAAATGACGGTCATGTTATTAATTGTCCTGTCCTTTCATTTAATCAAATAATTAATTATTATCTTCAAAAGAAAAATAATGATTAACACATTCCAATTTAGCAATAGCAAAATCATGTGCTAGATTTTCATTGCTTGTTTCACCTTTATATAGATATATATATATTCAAATTTCCTTTGAATTAACATAGATTTGTAAATCGTACACACATCTTTTTCTCTCCCTAAAAAATAACAAAGTTATGTGTGACCTAAAAGAAAGAAAGAAGGCCTCTAAACTAAATATATTTGAAGTGTGGACATGAAATTGATGATTTGTATTTAGATTCTTTCTTGTTCAAACTCCAAAGAGAAAGAAGAATCATGATTTTCACCCCTTGATCAAAACATAGATTGAGAAAGAACATGTTTTTCCTACTCTTGACCCTTTTCCTAAGTCAAGCTCGTGATGAGAATAAAATCTCACCAGTGTAGAAAAGAAGTGTGATATCACAAGAGAGACTAATTACAAAATTGAATACATAAATGAAGATCTTCTGTGACAAAGTCCCTTATAATAATGGGGGCTTCTATCATACACTCATTTTCTTATCATACACCCATTTTCAAGGGTATTTGGAGTAATTATCCATTTGTGAATATTTAAGGTAAGATATCAAATATATTTATCAATTAATGTTTAACTAAATTGGAATTTTTTGTTGTTCATTTAAATCAAAATTTCCATAAAAAATAAATTTTATGCCATACCCTTGTAAAAGGGTGTATGATAGAACTCCCCTATAATAATATTATAATTTCATTTATTTAAAATTACCCCTATATATATACCTCTATATAATATACTACTATATTACTGTTTTGTATGCCATGTCATTATGTCAACAGTACGAAAACAAAAATAATAGTTTGTTGATAACTTATTTATGAAGGTCATAAGCAGTGATAATTTGGCGATACAATAACATGACATTATGGAACTACCCATCATAATTATAAGCAACAAATATTCAATGCAAGGTCCTTCTAAATTTCCACCAATTAGGTAGAGGATATTTTGGATAAGTTTATTTTTTTCAATCCAACGTCTATTTCTTCTTCCTATAGAAATAGTTGATAAATTTCACATCACCAAATTACTAAATGTTATTGAAAAACCATTTTGACATCATATTTATATTTCCTCAAGTTAGCTACAAAAAGTTAACATAATGTTCTGATTGGGAAAATTAAAAAACCAAGTGATAACATATGGAATAACTAAGAATTAAATGATAAATTTAAGCATGACTATATATGTGATAAACCCTAAATTATAGCCGAAGGAGAAGATGGGGGTCATAGGTATCAAGTTCGAATTCACCTGCCTGCATTAAATCCCCCCACTTCTCATTTATTTCTCTTCGAGCTTTTAATGTCAATCGTCACCTTCTTCTTCAACCTTTAATGGCGCTCATCACCTTCCTCTCTTCAAACTTTAATGGCACTCGATCGTCACCTTCTTCTCTTCATGCTTTAATGTCTGTTCTTCTTTCTCAAATTGTATCCAAAGAAGATTGAGGTTCATGTTCATGTTCATGAATCATAATTCATAACATAAGCTCATTTCGAATTTTGATCTAGATAGAGTTAATCATTGTTGGGTAATTAATTAATTAACGAATCCTACCAATAAGAGGCCTAACTACTAAATTAATTATTGAAGGGCATTAATTAAGTCTAAACCTATATAGCCTTATTAGTTAATAGGATTATTGTATGTTTTTCTGTAATATGCATAAATGCAACGCCAATGAAAGGGAAATAGAACCACTTATGTAGGTTTGTAATCTTTTTTAAACTTAATTAGTATTTAGTAATAAGTGCAATTGCTTTTTATAATCACTTGCTAACTATGATAATTACTGAAATGCGAGACTAAAAGTTTCCATTTAAATGGTGTAATTTCACAGGGGTATTCATTATGGTTCATGTTTTTTAGGGGTATATATGATATTTATGATCTTTTGTAGGGTACTCATCTTTTGCAAATTGCAATACAGTCTATTTGAATTCAAATTAAAAAATAATAAACTGAAATATTGCAAATTAACAAATTATAACATCATCTAGAAAAAGAGAATAAATACATGCTCATATTTATTTATTTAACAATTTTTAAGATGAAGACTATATCAACCTGTGATTCATATAAAGTTTAGGAACTTTAAATTTGGTTCATGCATTATTTTCCCTAAAGAAAAAGAGAAATATTCCAAAATTGATCAGAAAAGTGTACTTAAGAAATTAATGCAATTGGAGTTGAATTGGTGTGCAAATTCATGAATGCCACCTAAGTTCGGTATAGAATTTATTATATTTATTATTGCCTTAATTACCCACTCATTGGATTTGATATTTATCCATGATATCCTAATTATGAATGGATTTCTAAAAATCACCATAATATATGCATATTTGTAAATTTGCACCCACTAATTATTTAACTAACTCTTTTAACTAATTGTTAGATATTTTGTATATCTCATAAAATTGATAATTTCAACTTTACCATGACTCAGGAGAAGAAGAAGAAAAATGAGACAAACAAATTAATTAGAACCTAGAAATTCAGACAAGTAGGAAATGGCCATGCATTCATTTTTGTGCATGTTTCAAAGCAAATCTATTAATGAATTTGAAGTTTTTAATAGTGTGTCAGTACCGTCACTCATTTAATTGGAGAAACCACCAATTTTTCAATTCAACAATTAAAATTGCATTGAACCAATATACATTAAATTGTAGAGTTATGGAGAAACCTAATAAATTGCATTGAATTTAATTGAACCACAATATTGAATATTCATTAAATAAAGCACATACATATAGATAAGAGTCTCTTCATTTTCAATATTATTGAATTGCATCATTTTATTATAACGAAGTAAATACAAACAAAATATGAAATATCAGTAAATAAAGAATAAAAGAATATCCAAATAATGTGAATATACTTTTATTTGTATAATTTCATTTTGTAATAGAAAAATATATAAGTTCCTTGTTTTTTCATCAAAAAAATGGATAAAAACATATATATTTACTGTTCTAATCTCAAAAGGGCTGGGCATTTTATCGTAACACACAACGTTTAGCGAATGATATAGCAAACCTACACTTTGTTGCGGACAATAGCCGTTGTCATTTTTTCGTATACTTGATAATATAATATATTATAGTATTACGCATCCGCCATAGCGCAAATGACAATAAATATTTATAAAACGCAACACCGCAACCTACTAAATAGCGCCGCAATATCGTGGCAATATCGTGCAATATTGGTGATCATATATAAATTACAGTCCAATCGCAATGGACCGCTATATCGCAATTTAAAACATTGGTATTACGTATAAAATGGCAAATGCACATAATACATTTCAAATTAAACTAACATAACATGAATGTTCGATATGGAACATAATGATGATGAAGCACTACATCATCACTAGAATATTTTAATCTTCTTGTACGATATTTCGAAAAAATAGATGCGGTAATAGAGAAATTATTGCTAAAAAGAATAGCATAAATATAAGTTTCCGAAGATAAAATTCATAATTATCATTTTAACTTTTTAACTTTTTAACTTTTGAGGAAATGAACTACTAATTTTCATAACTATTGATACTTTTTTTTAATTTCTCGTAAATACGAGTCTTACAAGCCTTTTTCATAAATTAAAAACAATTCCAAATAATTCTACAAGCCCAAATTTTCAATGTTGTGAAAATAGGTAGTATTGCATAGCTAACGCGCAAAGCACACTTCACCCTATAGCGGCCGCAAAACAAATATATCGTCAAAAATCGCAACAAAGCTACACAATTGCAACGTAGAATGTTCGACCTCCATATCACGCTATATCGACGCTACATAACGCAATTTGCAACACTGCTAAAATCCAAAAAATATCATATTTTTCTTTCAAAAATCTATAATATCAAACACTTTCAAAACTTTCAAAACATAAATATAATCCAAATTGTTAAACTTCACTTTAAATTTACCGAGTTCATCATAGACTAATTTTTCAAATCTAGTTAAATTATTTCTCTGTTTAAATTTTTTGAAAAAGTGTCAATGAACCTATAATTTAGATGGTCGAGTGTGAGACCCAAAAAATCATATGTCGTGAAGAGGTTGTGGGTTCAATTCATGTTGACATCAATGAATTGATGACATATGAGGCTTCTATATTTATTATCAATTTTTTTTTTTAGAAAGTAAATATAATATATTTTTTATTTTTAGAAGGATAAATATAAAATATGTAAACCCCCTTGAAAAAACTACTTGCATGGGCCTAGCAAATCAAATTATCGAACTTAGCCAGGCCCATTGAAACTTGAGTAAGAAACTGTCTCGGATTCGGGTCCAAAGATGACTCTACCCGATCCAACATAACCATTCAAACCACTTAGTCCTTTAAAAACTAACTATTTGTATGGACTCGGTGCAAACCGTAAGATGTGTTTCAGAGAGTGGAATAACGGAAGAGTGGAAGAAAGATAATTATATTTTATTTCAAGGATGTTCGGGAGATTAAATAGTGGAAATCGAAGTAAAAATTAAATTAATATTTTTTATTGGCAACGACGAGAGAGAGGAAGAGAAAAATTCCTCTATTTCATCTTCTTCCACTCTTCCACCTATCCCATGAAATATAGTCAAACCAATATATTTCATTTTCTTCCAATTTTATTGGACGGAATAAAATTATTTCTTCCACAATCTCTCATTATTCCATTTTAATTTCGTGTTGCCGAACCGACCCTAATGGAGATATTTTGAATAGTAGTAGGAATGGAGCTAGACATGAGAGTTTACGAGATATCTGCGAGACGTGAGTCGAGAGGCTTCTAGTTAGTGACACTTTATTTTGAGAATGTAATAATGTGGTTTTATATAAAGGATAATATTGAACACTTGATGTCCTGATTGTATTAATAATAAATGTAAAATTTCCGTGATTTTCATTCTTCCACTCTTCTTATCCTTGATATGCATTGAATGACGTGATTAAAGTCGAATGTATGTACCTTAACATTTATAAAAGTGTGGTGGAGGTTGTCATATCCAATTTCCATGATCGCGGGGTGTGACATCTTGAATTTTTGCTATTTTTTTTACAAAAATAGGATAATTCGATGTGTTACATGTGTTAGATTTCATTTTTAACATTTTTGCAGAATTTTTAAAAAATAAATGACATTCACAGTGTTAGTCTTCGATTTAGGAATATTTTGCTCGTGTTAGACTTAAACTATGAAATTCTATAGAAAATATGATAATTAATTATTTCGCATGTGTTCGACTTGAGTTTTTGTATTTTTGTGAACGTTATGAAAAATATAGAAATTTACATTTGTTAGTTTTCAATTACGGAGTTTTATGAGAAAAAAACATGAAAATTGAGTATTTTTGCTTGTCTTAGACTTAAATTTGACAATTAAAAACAATATTATAATTCATTATTTTTCATGTGTTAGACTTATCTTTTACATTTTAGAAAAATATTTGTGAACATAATCGAAATTTGCATGTGTTGGTCTTCAATTACGGAGTATTTTGAGAAAACAAAATCATGAAAGTTAAGTATTTTGTTTGTGTTAGACTTTAATTTTGGGGTTTTTTTAGAAAAATATGATAATTTTTTTTTGCATGTGTTGGAGTTAACTTTTTTACATTTTTGCATTTTTTTTTGAAAAAATAAAAATTTTCATGCTTGTCTTCAATTACTGAGTTTTTTCTAAAAACATGTATTTTATTTTTTCTAGAATTTATATGATAATTGATGTTTTTGCAATTGTTAGACTTAAATTTTGTTATTTTTTAGAAAAATATGATAATACATTATTTTCCATGTGTTACACATGAGTTTTTGTATTTTTGCGGAAGTTATGAAAAAAATAGAAATTAACATATGTTAGTCTTCAACTACGGAGTTTTACAAAAAAAAACAAGAAAATTGAGTATTTTGCTGGTCTTAGACTTACATTTTGGAATTTTTAGAAAAAATATGATAATTCATAATTTTCGTGTGTTAGACTTTACTTTTTAGTTTTTTCAAAATATTTGAAAAAATATTTGAAAAATATAAATTAGCATGTGTTGATCTTCAAATATTGAGTTTTTTGAGAAAAGAAACATGAAAATCGAGTATTTTGCTCGTGTTAAACTTCGATTTTGACGTCTCTTGAAAAATATGATAATTCATTTTTTTCGCATGTGTTAGACTGCAATTTTTGCATTTTTGTGAAATTTTTGAAAGAACATAAAAGACGAAATAAATATTTGAAATCAGACAATTTCACAAAAAAATAAATATTTTAAATCCAATTGAAAATCAGACAATTTCACAAAAAACTTACAAAAATTATAAAAACGAAGAAGAAGATTAAATTAGTCTTCCTACGACTTGAATCTCACAATTAACAAAACTTAGTAGCCCATGACCTTTAATTTTTAAAATGTAAATAATTAATGTTTTAAATTAATATATTATTGTAAGATGTTTAAATGTTTAAATATCACATGTTAGTATTTGAGTAGTTGTCTTTTTACTATTGTCCCGACACATTTTCAAAAATATAAATAATAAGAAATTAGATACTAATTAGCATCTAAAAGACGAAAAATATATATAAATATTATTCTGAAGAGAAAGAGAATACTCTCTAATAAATAAATTATGTAAGAAACTATTTATATGGGCCCAATTAATCAGTTTACTTTGACAAAGCCATGCCCATTAAAACTTCAGAATTGAGCAATCAATTCTGGTCCGAACCCAATTCTCCCTTACCCGACCCATTCAACACACGAGCTGACCCGACCCATTCACACGCACGCCGCCCATTTGACTAATTATCCATACGTCACCATCGCTCCACACTCCCAAACACGAAACACAAAATGCTCCCATTTACAAAGCGCCACATCAACATTTTTCGCTGATGTACGCTGTCTTAGTTTCTATGTTTCCTGTTCTGGCCGCTTAAAGAAATATAAACATCTATATGAACATGGTGTATGCCGTATTTTATAAACTATAGAAGAAAAATGGCGTGTTAAGTTAACTAAAGAGCGAATGTGTGTATGGTATGGACCGGGTGTATGGGAAGTTCGACAAGAAACGTTTACTTAACCTTGGCGGGTACTCTTCCGTGTCAAACATAAATAAAATAAAATTAATAAACACGAAGCTTTCATTGATTAAGTTTTGATTAGTTCTTCTTCGTCTTCTTCCTCCTCTTCATCAAGATATTATATTACTCTACTTGTGTTTGTGATTGATAGATAAAGAGGAGATTTTGAATAATTAATTAAGTTAGTGAAGAGAGAGATTGATCATGGCGGTTTCGGCTTTGACCAAGTACAAACTGGTGTTTTTGGGGGATCAAGCTGTGGGGAAAACTAGTATTATTACTCGATTTATGTACGATAAGTTCGATTCTACTTATCAGGTAATTTGATTATTAATTGATGGATTTTGTGTGTGATTTTTTTACTCTGATTATGGTTCGAATGGTTTTGAAATTGTGATTAATTATTTTTATTATTTCTTGAAAATTCAGCCTACGATTGGAATTGACTTTCTATCGAAGACCATGTATCTCGAGGATCGTACCGTTCGTCTGCAACTTTGGTACATAAATTCATATATTACTTTCTAAAAAGAAGTTCAAATTGTCAGAATAATTTACTTATCGAAATTGTGAAGCTTATATGGAAATATTTTACCGAATTTATCAGGGACACGGCAGGACAAGAAAGATTTAGGAGTTTAATTCCAAGTTATATTCGAGATTCATCGGTGGCGATAGTTGTTTACGATATATCTGGTAATTCACAAATTTTTCATTTATTTTCTTGATTCTTCTAAAACCCATCAAATTTTAGTTTTTTCGACTTAGTCTGAATAAAATTGACATCTCGCAGATAGGAAATCGTTTGTAAATGTTTCAACTTGGATAGAGGAGGTACACACGCAAAGACGCAAAGATGTTATAATCGTCTTAGTTGGCAACAAGAGCGATCTCGTCGATAAAAGGTATATTATTAATTAAAATGATATATTGTTGCAATATATCCTCATTTTGTTTTCTATGAAAATCAGAGAAGTTTCTCTTGAAGAAGGAGAAGCGAAAGCTCGTCAACTCGGCGACATTGTGTTCTTGGAAACAAGTGCCAAATCAGGAAACAACATTAAGGTTAAACAAAATAAAGGCAGAATTTCATATTTACCCTTAGAAATATCATGGGTACCCTTACAAAAACATGATAAATATCATGAATACCCTTTATTATGGAAAAGACCGTTATTCACGATATTTCTTATGTTTATTAGGGACATCAGTGATTATCTCGTTTTATGATTCGCTTTTTATTTATTTAGTATTTTATATTTATTATTAACAGATTGTTAATTTATTGTGATTTCAGACTATATTTCGAAAAATAGCATCTAAATTACCCGGAATGGAGAGCAATTTCTCGTTTACTAAACGGGACGATATGGTGGACGTGAATTTGAGACCTAATGCAGTAAAAATATCTTCTCAAGGTCAAGAAGAACAATCAAAATCTTCATGGGGATGTGCTTGTTAGATTTAACTACAGTTAAAATTTTATTATACACACTAAATTTGATGTCTCTTTTTGAATTTTGAATTTTGAAATTTCAATTTGTCTTGTTTTTGTTTGCTGGTTTTATAGAGCAGAATGTTTTGTATATAGTTATTTTTGTTGGCATGTTTTTTGCATTTCAAACTTCATTTTTTCCGAAATGATGTTTGGCCCGTTCAAGTAGGCCCAAACTTTATTTTTTGTTTGGCTCTGCGACCAACTAACTGAATTAACCGCCTCAATTAACTGCTGCATTTGCATAAAAACTCCTCAAAATTTAAAATTTAATTATTTTCCTACTATAATGAAAATTAAAGGAGAGTTGTTATTGTCTGTCGACTTTATTTAATGACATGAAATGCAAATTGACATATTTTTAGAATATACTTCGGTTTTTGTGTGCGAGAATTTGGCCCACAAACATAAAACTACGGTTTATACTTGTATTTTGATGAATCGTTTTTTTATTTTTTATTACGAGATATACAAAAGAAAATAATCGAAATGTTATAGAATGAGAAAGAAAAACGAAATTGATGAATTTGAACTATTAGATGTTAATTATAATAATTTCTTGATCAAATAAATATCAAAAAGAGTCATTTTTTATTATCATATCAATTCGATATTTATGCATAGGGAAAAATTGTGTGCAATAGAAAATACAAGCATTGTTTGAAGATTTTTTTCTCATTCTAATTTATTAGGAAATAATATATTTTAACTTGCAGGACCATTTATGTTGCACGGATACAGATAAGCATATTGGTATCCGATACGATACGAATATGGCGATATAACAATTTTTAATAAATCACGAATACGGATACGAATACGGCTATATAATTATTATTTTAATATATTTATATTATATATAAATAATGAATAAATAATAAATTAATTATCATTAAAATAAAATAAATAAATAAAATCTACCAAACAATACAGTGGTCATAAATGTATCATAAACTTATTCTATAAGTATCATAAAACTAACCGCGAAGTATCCTATATCATTTACTTAAAACAATTATGGACAAAAATATATAATGAACCGAAGTATCATAATTAGAGTATCTCAGCCGTATCCTAGAAATATTCTCAGTCATATCATGCGGTATCTTGTCGTATTCTTGTCGTAACCGAAAAAATAAATATTAAAATATTCGAATACGCCACGTGACTTATCTGATACGTATCCGAGCTTTATCGCACCGGTATATGTATCAGATATGCATATCCTCAGTATACTTTTACATTTTTGAAATACCCGTAACATAGAGGACCATCAATTAGGCCTCGTCAAAATATAATAATAGACATTAAAAAAACAAAGATAAAAATGTATTAAGTACGTATAATTGTCGGCTAACTTGAATTACTAGAGCATTTTTTCCTTGGTCACAGACATGGTTGCCGAATTATTTTTGCAAGCATCAATTCAAATTCAATTATACGAAATGATTGAACACACTATTTTCCCTTAATAATGACATATTAATAATGAAATAGTCATTACTAAAATATAAATATATAATTGAACATCGGACATATAAAATAGTGCTAGACATTCTAGTGCTACTGCATTCAGTACCGTTCTTTTTAATCACATAGCGTCGTGTGACAAAAAAAACATGCATCAAAAGGCGTGAACAAAAATTATACGAGTAGGTCTTTTTTTCGGGCAGCGCCTAATATTCGGGTTCCGTTCAATATAGATTTCGGTTTCATATTTAAATAGTTACTTTTATACATTCAAATTTATATTTTTTTACAATGCAAAATGTATAAATAACAACATAGGTTTAGTCAAAGTGTAAAAATATATATAAATATTTAGATAGTTGTTTTTATACATTTTGCTCATAATTATACATTTTTAATCACAACAGATTTTTTTTATAATATAGAAAAATCTATAAGTAATAGTACAAAATATAAATAACAACATATCGTTAATCACAAATACAAAAAAAATGTATAAATAATAATAAAAAATATATAGTAAAAAAAAAAATTGTAAAAAAATATAAATAACAACAGACTTTAATTCATAGTATAGAAAAAATAATAAAATAATACAAAAAAATATATAAATAATAAAAAAATGTATAAATAACAACATATCTTTTATCCATACATTATAGAAAAAAAATATAAGTGAGAATATGATTAGTGAAAGTAATGGAAATAGACCGGACAAACTGGACAGTGAGCAACTCGGAAGTGTATCTAGATTTTATTTCTCTCGGTCGTGGACAACAGACAACCATGGACGTTCGTTTTCAGTAGAATGCGAAATCGTTTCTCATAAAATATATATAATCCAAAATATCAAATATAATAAAGTACAATAAATTATGTAAAATCAACAAGATCAACACATGACCATGGTTATAGATGGTATATCCGCAAAAAAACTATTCATATTTTTGTCATTTCTTAGTTGTTATTAACTTATTTAACTAATTACACGATTATTATTATTATTATTATTTAGTTTGAGAATCAGTTACACAAGGGCAACATAGTAATATCATCAGTATTTGTATGATTCTCATGGACCACATCCGTTACAGACGTGGGAACTCACACAGAGTAAATAAATCATCATATTCTCCCCGTACTCCAAATCCAACCGTCCAATTCAAAATAACTCCCTCAAAAGAACGGCTCAGATTCATCCATCCATCAATTTCTTTCCATTCTGTTTAATACAGAGAAAACCGTTCTTTACGGTAGTATTCTATACGGATCTGGCAGATCTTCATCCTACGGCCTTTATTCAATCCGTATAACACGTGTTACTTAAAAACTTTTATTTTTTTTCTTCTTTTCTGGCGAATTAAGTGGCGTAATTAACATAAAAAGGCATAAATATGGAAAGAGTTTGAATATTCAAAATTTAAACTACTATAATACTTGTTTATACAACACTGACAATTTGAACCTTTAAAAATAAACCAAAATTACACCAAAAAGTATAAAAACTAAGTTCTCTCATCAAAATTACTGGAACTTATTTTAAACAACACGAAACCAAAAAAAACTCGATATATATTAAACACGCTCGAAACACAACAAAAGAAGAGAACTAATTTAAACGCTTAAATATAATTCACTTCTTCAAAAGAGATCTCGAAATAATCCTCTTACAATGCGGATTCGTTCTCAACACCTCCGCATGCGGCTTTATCGCCTCCACCAACGCGCTATGCAACGATCCCTAATCAAACAAAACGTTACATTCGTTACCAAAACGGTATATTGCGAGATTAAATGGAATATTATTACCTTGGAGGTTTGGAGAGCGGTGTGGATAACGTAATTCCCGTACGGGTCCTGAACCAATTGATCAAACCGAGAAGCGGAGAGGAGTTCGAGGACTATTTTCGCCTTGTCGTTCTCGCTGAATATTTTCAAACATTTCTCGACCACATTGCTGCTGAATTTCTGCTTCGATAATTCCACGTATTTTCCTTCGAATTGCGATGCGAAAGTTGAATTCGCAGACGGCATTTTGAGATCCAAGACGAATTGCACCACGTAATTCCTGAAATTTATTATTGATTTAAGGAATTTGAATGAGATGGATTTGGAATTTGGGGATTTATTTATTTATTTACCCGAATGCGTCTTGAGAGAGGAGGTATCCGTTGGAGGAAACTTGGGCGACAAGTTTCGCGCGGTTTTCCGCGCTAGAGCACGCAATGCAGCGTTGCAGGACGCAACAGCCGTGCTGATGTGTCGCTATGTCGACGCAATGAGTCGCCGCGGCATCGAAAATGAACTGCCCAAAGAAAAAAAAATTATTAAATAATTTGTATTTAATTGCAATTAAGCGGGTATTTAAGTAATTTACGTACCTTGTTATCCTCTGGTTTGAGAGATTGTAAGCATTGTTGAACCACGTGATTGCCGTTCAAATCCTTCATTAAGTCGAGAAAACCAGGTTTTAATGCCGAAATTACTTGATTTATTTGTCTCTTGTTTCCAAGCGTTTCGATTAATTTCTGAATCACCCTCGTCCTGCAATAAAAAAAAAGAAAATTCGAATTTGCATTATTATAGATTGAAATTAAATTTAAGTTTTAAGAGACTTACCCATGAACGTTGAGAGAAACTTTGACGAGTTTAGATGGATCTTCAGTGAGGAGTTGAATGAATCCCATCCTTTGATCTTCATCACACACTTCGAGTAGCTTCTGCATTAAATAGTTCCCGAATTGGTTCACCATGAGCTCGATTGAATGGTCCACGACTCCCTCGAACACCAGGTCCACCTGAGATTTCCCTTCCTCGAACTTCTGTTGCAAGAACCGGCACCCGTGTTGGTCCTTTGCCATGTGGTACAAATGCCCTTTTACCCCCATTAGATTCTCATAACTCAGAGGCGAATTTCGCAATTTGTTGAATTTCGAGCTTGATATGCCTTGCAAGTTATCGATATTTACCGAATTGCTTCTATTCTTTCGAGATTTACTGTTGCTCCCGTAATTCAACCCGTTTCCTTGTATGATTAAGCTCTCCTCGCATTTGAATGCCTCGATTGGTTCGATACCGTATCGGGTTTGAACCATCCCGGACCGGTAACCCAAATTCGAGGGATTTGCAACCCGATTGTAGTTATTGAACATTTGGGATTGAATCAAGGCTTCAGAAATTGAGCAAGGATTATACTGAAAAGGGATAAAAGTCTGCGCAATTTCCCTCTGAACAGGAATTTTCGACCCGTTTCCGCACAATAAACCCTCGTATTCTCTTAAATTAAAATCGGAACTATGTAAACGAGGGTCATGAAGAAGAGAATAATGAGAAGGAGACGTACCAAATGAATCGTTAACAGAGTAATTCACAGGTGAATTATACCCATAAGTGGGAGAAGGATTGATAGGGTTTGTGTGAAGTCCAATGGGCGTATCTCTGTTGTTACCTAAGTTCACGGATTGAAGCCTATGGATTAAACTGAGCTGGTCTCGGACGGAGAAACCCAAATCGGGTGGCGTCTCACCGGCACACGGTGAGAGTGTGCCGGATAAGGATCCGGAACCCGAACCGGATGACCCATCAGAGATAAACGACGACGGTGAAAAGCATGTATGGCCATGGCCGTAATATCCATGGCCATGGACATGGTTTTTAGGTACACTAACAGGAGAAAGGGGATCTGATGATGAAAAACCAGAAAATCCATGGATTGATGGATGCGTCTTGTTCAGCATGCCCTCATGAGTGGCATAGAGACTACGTGCAGCATGAGCATGGCCATGGCCATGGCCATCATAATGATGATGACCATTATGATGGAGATGAGGGATTTCATTCAATAACAACTCAATCTCCTTCTCCTCTTGTTCCATCGGTCTCATGGCACTGTTCTCCTCAAAAAACACACCAAAAAAATCGAAAAAAACGTACAAAAATTTCACTACAAACGATTTATAGTAACAAAAATCTCAAACTAAGATCAGGAAATAGAAGATTGATTACAACTAGTAGATTTAAACACTATATTTTTCATAAATTTTCGACTTTTTTTCGATTTTTCGGTGAGGCGTGCGACGGAGAAAATCAGATAGAAAAGAGAAAATTAGAACTCTGTGTTTATATAGTTAAGGTCTCAGTATCCCACTGTATACACTACACCATACACTCTCCATTTCTTTTAAACCCGAGATCTCCCTACCTTTAAGCACTACATGATTTGGCAATTGAAATGGAGAGGATTTGACAATAGATCTCCATAACTTTAAACCGGAGATCTCCATAACGTTTATTTATACAGTATAGCGTATGAGAGAAGATTTTACAGTACGGAACTTTACTGGAGAGACAAGTAACTGTGAGATTTATTTATTCGAGGGGTTTTCGGTTTTCTTTTATTTGTATCTTTTAGCTTTTATTTTTCCATTATAATGAATAATTTCACCTGACAGGCTTTTACCTTGGTGGGCTCTATTTGGCAGTCATTATAGTTTTTCTCACATACCTCGATAATATTTATTTATCATACAACCAGTTAGTTTATTTTTGTAAGAAAAGGATCGTTATAAAAAATTGGAAAATTTCTAAGAAAAATTTAAATTTATTCTAGAGAACTTTTTCCCTTTTTTTTTCTTCCACAAACATCACCTTTTTTAAAATAAAAAAATTAACGTTTTATTTTAGATTTTTTATATCAGTCAACTTTGGATTTTTTTAATTACAAGTTTTCACGTGATTTTCTCAAAAGTCATACAAATAAAAGAATTGCTTTGAAAAATATTTACATATGTTTGAATTAAATTTTAAGATTTTTCGTCATTTTTATCGACTTATTTATGCATGACAATAACAATAACAATAACAATAACAATATATATACGTGGAGTTCTATCATACACTTTTTTAAAAGGTTATTGTGGGTATTTAAAAAGTTGTGTCATAAAATTTATATTTTGTGAATATTTTTTCTTTGATGAACAATACATATTTCCTATTTAGGTTACCATTCAATGATAAATATCATTAATTGATAATTACTCATAATATCCTTAAATATAGTTGTATCATAAGAAAAAAATGTGCATGATAGAACTCATAATATCCTATTTAGTCTCCTAGGGACGTATGCACCATTTTCCCAAATTTCGTTATCATATCAGGTGTCATCTCTTTATCTTTTCTATTTACTTTTATTCGGGTTTATTTTCTTTTCTTTTCTCTTCTTTTCTTGCAACCCAAAGTTTTTGTACTCCCTCTATTGTTGTGTGTGTCTATCGACCACTGCATCCACAAAAGTTACGAATCTGTCCTCTATTTAATTTCAGATGATATTTTTAAATTTACGTATCTAAAAATAAGAATAGTAATATTTTAAAAATTCAAGAAATTATTTGTGTTGGTAAATTTTTATCTTTCATGTTTATTGTTGGAAAAAAATATTTCATAAGTTTAATAAGTTATTTGTATTTGGTAAATTAATGTATTTCATTTTTATTAATTTTAGAACAAATTAATATGGAAGTTTCATGAGTAAAAATACAAATATAACATATTTAGTAGTGTGTACATATTTTTGAAATTGTAGTTTTAAAAATACAAACAGTTAGATTTAAAAGTTACATAATTATTTTCATAACATTAAGCTAGAAAGAAAATATTGGAAACTTTACTTTCAACGATAGCAATTTCAACAAAATTAAGAGATCTCAGTAAAAATTGTTCAAAATTCAGATCAATATAGTAGTGTCGAGCGAAGTAAAGAGCAGAATGCAGAAGTCAGGGGATTGATGACGAGTAGAGTCGGCAACCCGGGCAATGGCAAGGGCAGGAGCGAAGGGCAGAGCATCGTCACGTCAATCTCGAGTTGTTTTGTACAACGAGTGGCGAGTGGAGATTTAGCGTCCTTCCATGGCGAGTCGAGGAGTTCCAACTCGTTGCGTTTCAAACCCTAGCACGTGATCACGACAATCACTTCTTCTACTGCTTTCCCGAAGCGCTCTAGCAATAGAACTACTCGACCGAATCGAGTTCCAGAGATCTTCTTATGCACTATGATATGAAATGAATGATTTTTATCTTGCTTAACCAATGATGTCTTGATTATGCATTGTTGATGGTGTGCATATTGGACATTATCGACCATCTAATCATATATTTTAATCATGAATTTACGTGAATTTACATGTCAAGGGTTTGAATGTATAACATAACAAATCATTGTTTATGTATTTAATTTTCATTGATTTTAACAAAATAATCTTTTTCATTTGATAAAAAAAAGAACAGAAGGTCATATAAAACCCCGGTTATATATTACAAAAATTTATATATTAGACGAATTTCGGGATTCTATTTGTTGGCATCAAAGTGGTCAACCTAAATAGCTTTGGTCTGTTATGGGCTCGGCCACATGAAAATTTATCATAATTTTCAGTTAACGAAATTATGTACGGATAAGATATTCATTCGTTCGTTCCACTATGGTCCCTACCAAAAAAACTATAACTAGTTTCCACTTATTAAATTTGTTCACTCTTTTTTGTTCAATCAATCAACCACATTAAAACAAACTTAACATGACAAATAAACAAATGTCAATTTCATTGCAAAATCTAAAAAAATGAGCCCTTGAACAAGCCCACCAGAACCAGAATGCCTTGAGCCTGTTGGTTTGGTTGAGTCCTCCACTTTGTTGATCCCGTTCGGTCCAACGTTGTTGCTTCATTTACTCCTCCACTTTTCATTCGTTCAAGAATATCCAAGATTAGCAAATCGCCCGCAAAATCCTCCTCTCCTTCTCCTCGATCTCTCCACACCCTCTCCTCTCTTCTCTCTCTCTCCGTACAGTCTCTGATCCATGCAGAAGACTTTCTGCATTGCTACTCACGCTCAGTTCTCACAGTAAGGAATACTGCAATGACGGACCGGGTCCAGCATGGGTCCGAGCTGGCCGCATTCGGTTCTCCGATCATTCCACCTCCGGAGCCGATTCCAGAACCCGATCCTAGTCCGAATCCACATCCTTGGATGCCGGAAAGAGAAACCTACATAGTTCAAGTACCTAAGGAACAGATATACCGCGTACCGCCTCCTGAGAATGCGGTTTTGGTTGAACGGTACAGAAACCAGATCGAAACTCGTACCGATCGTACCCCGGTTTTGAAATACCTTGCCTGGTTCTTCGGTGTAGTTCTCCTTCTCGGTGTTCTATGTGGGATCACTGCAATTGTGTTCGTCGTGACTGTACGGCCTGCTTCGCCTCGGTTCACCGTGGACCGTGTACGTGTGAAGAAATCAGGGAGGCCTGAGTATGATTTCACGGTGCAAACGCAAAACCCTAGTGGTGCCATGATGTTTATGTTCGAAAAGGCTGGCAAAGCGATTTTATTGAATAATGGGGTTAATGTAGCTACGGGGAAGACGACTGAGTTGGATCTAGATAGCAAAAACACGGCGAATATGAAAATCATTTTGGAAGGGTTGAAAATGGTGGTTCCGAAGAAGCTAAACAAGGCGCTGAAAGGGGGGGAAGATTTGATCCTTTTCAAGCTCGAGTTGCAAATCAAGGTTTCTTGGAAAGCTTGGGGGATCGAAAGAAGTGGAATGAACATGGCGGTTACTTGTGACGTTGGCGTGACCGATTTGGCGAAAGAAGCGGGTATCAAGTCACAAAAATGCAAGACGAATTTAAAGTGGACGTGAAGAGCAATTTCAAGTGAATTGAAGTAAATTTATTGATTTTGCTTTTTGTGTTCTTATTTTGATCTTTCGATTCTAAACTTTTTTGGGCTAACTTAATTGGGACGTGGATTTGTTTAAATTTGAATAAGTACATGGACATAGACATAGACATAATTTTTATGTTTAATTAGATTTGAGGATAGAAGTTTAATTTCGAAAAATTCATTCGGTTTTCTTTCCTCATTCTAGTTTTGTCACTTTACTTGTTAGTATTGTGAATTGTGATCTCATTCATTTATTATTATTATTGAATCCTGATAAATACTGTGTTATATTTAGCCTGAAATATTCTGAATTATGGAAGTCAAAATTGAAATAGCATGATCTATTATTGTGTTTCTAAATAACAATCTTATCGATCCTCATCTCGCTCGTTAACCCTCTTAGTCTTACTTATTCGCATCTACGTGCTTCTCGTTCTAACCTCTTACTGATGATCTAAATAACAATCCGTCGAAATTTCACGGATGATTATTAGTAACATTGTTGCTATTAGTCTTTAGTAACTGAGGTAGTGAGGTACTTGATTATATATTCTATTTTTTGCTAGGTCTTTCGAAAAACATGAAAAAGAGTATTTCTTACTAGCTTTATCCTCGCGGAATTGCGCGGGACAAAATACCTATTTTTTTACATTTTTTGATATAACTTATTTAAATAGAATTAGTGCGCGTGCGAATTAACGCGTGCATTTCAACTAAATTAATCTAATCATGACATATTTACAAATATCATGATGTCAATAGATGCATAAAATTCATGAAATTAGTCTATCACGCATATTATTTATGATATAATTTGTTTAAATAGCATTTGTGCGGGTGCTTTAAACTCGATTAATATAATCATGACATATTCGCAAATATATTTGATGTCAATAGATGTATTAATAAGGGTTCGTTAAAGAATCGCAACGTGTCAGATGGATATCACGGACACATGACAAATTCCTATGCAAGCTCACATAAATTTGAGCTTATAAAATTTCATACATATCCGTGCGAAATGAGCAATTAAAAAAAATTAGAAAGCAAAAAAGGACCAAATCGAAAAAGAAAAAAAATGAGGTAAAAAAAAATTTATCAAAAAAAGGATCAAAATTGTAAAACAATTTTTTTTTTATCAAACCTGGTTAGGGATGTCAATGGGTCGGCTTCGGGTCGGGTATAGACTCATCCATATCCTTACCCATCTTAATCGGGTAATATCCATACCCGACCCGTCAACTAAACGGGTAATTTTACCCGCCCCGTTTATTACCCGCGGGTTTTCGGATTACCCACGGGGATTTTTACCCATACCTAAATATATACAAATATATTAAAATATACTAATGAAAAATATATATTTTCAAATTAAAATATTAACACGTAACATAATAATATCATAAAATACACAACAAATATTTTTAAGTAGAAATTATTTTATAAAACTAAAATTGGTAGAAATGTGAAATAGCTGTAAATAAATAAATAAATAAATAAACATGAATATAAGAATTTATTTATTTTTGTTTTATTTACTAAACAAATAGAAAAAATAAAAATAAATTGCATAATAAAGAACAGTAGAAAAAATAGATTAAACCCATTTGAAAAACAACAAAAATAATAAAATATATATTAAAATATTAATAAAACTATGATTATTAAGGACCGGGTTCGGGTCGGGTATACCCACGGGTCGGGTATGACCTCACCCATACCCTACCCGTGCCGGATATTTTTTAATTGGGTAATACCCGACCCGGGGGTAGGTTTAATCGGGTATTACCCGACCCGCCCGGGTCGGATACCCGTCGGGCACGGATGGGGAGTTCTATCATACACCCTTTTACATGGGTATTTTGGGTATTTTAGCAATTAATTATATTTGTAAAATGGTGTATCATAAAATTTATCTTTTATGAAAATTTTTGTTTAAATGAACAACAAAAAATTCATATTTAGTTAAACATTAATTGATAAATATATTCCTTAAATATTCATAAATGGATAATTACTCCAAATACCCTTGAAAATGGGTGTATAATAAGGAAAGGGGTGTATGATAGAAGCCCCCCGACACGGATATTATCCAACCCATTGACATCCCTAAACCTGGTGGAGGGGATAGGAGTTGGAGTGTGATGTTTTTTTTTTTTGCAAAGTGGCCCGTAGGGCCGGAGTGTGATGTTTTTGAGATTCATGTTTTAGTTTTTTTTTTTTTTTTTTAATTAACTATTCAGAATGATCTTTTTAAAAATTGGGTCCTAAAGAACTTGGGCCAGAAGGCCCAGACCTCCATTCTATTGGGATTTATATATTTCTCATATATCATATATATTGAATTTATATTTTGAATATATCATATATATAATAATATATTACACAAGCTGAGAATAGGAACCAACAAAAATTAATAGTTGAGTTATCAAGTACATGGTCTCAATTCCAAAAATATAGGCTAGATTCTACAAGAACAAGAAGAGAACTTGGCCCAAAAAACAAAGATGAACTAAATTTTGGGCTTTGCTGATAATATAAACAATTGAGCTTAAACTGAAAATTGGAATAAGGATTTATTCACATATTTTTGTTTATTCTGAACCTAACTCGAACATTATAATATACTTGTCAACCAAGTAACTATTTAGATAATATTTAGATAATATATTCATATACTTTGAGCTACTTGCATCAAGAATCCACTAGAAACTTTTAACAAGAGTCAAAAACATAATAAAAAGGAAAGGCAGGGAAAAACCTAGCCATCATCATCGTGCACTTTGCTTCTCAGTGCTCATCTCATCACAGTGCGTTGACATGTGTGGAAATTGGCTGGTTGACTTTCAAAAACACAAAGTATATAATGGATAATTAATTTTCTTAATTTGATATGTTTTGGATAATCTTCTTTACCATGAATGAATATCATTGGGTAATTAAATTTGGGTGCAAAGCTTAATTAGTCCTGTTTCTATAATTCCATGCAGTAGATCTCAAAGTGGAAAAAGTTAACATGAGATAATTAATTAATTACTTATCCTACTATGTATGATCATCAAGTCCAACCTAAAGTTCTATAGTTAATTACTTATCCTTCTATGTATGATCTGTAAAAAGTAAGTTAATCCAATTTGGGTGCTTAACTTCCTGCCATCATCTTAATTATTGTAATTTATCTTTCTGACTAGAGGATTAATTCATGAAGATAAGAACTAGTTCATGGCTTGATAATGAATGAAAAATGTTCGCATGTCCCTTATCCATTGATGTTAACGAAATTTGATCTCATAATTTTTCACAACATATAATATTTATATTTTGTGTCTTATACTCAACCAACTGAGTTATGGATCCATTAATTATAATAAATAGAGATCGACTAACATTTGATTTTAAACCAGATGGACCATTAATCAGATAAACCAGATGTGGAAACAGTTACGCGCTATTAAATTATCAAAAATATCATGAGTTTGAAACATATCTCAAGTGACGTTGATTCTAGTAGACCAAAGACAATAAGTACTATCTTAATATATATTTTTTGGAAAATTATATTTTGCCCCAAGAACCACACATTTTATAACTAAATTGTCGAGAAGGAAATGAAATGGGTTCTGGGTTTCATCTGGTTTACGCATCGCCTTTGCATTCCAAGTATCGGCTTCCTCTATTAAGCCTCTTTGCGAATTCTCTCTCTCTCTCTCTCATAGTATAATGTGTAGACAAAAGCTTATGGCATCATTTGCATGTGCGTCATTTGTATATGTGTCGCAATTAAAAATATTTGTAAAGGCATTTATATGGATATTCAAACGGTTCGATTTATTCAAATACCGAACAAAATCGATCGTATTAGATTTAATCGCTCCGGTTTGTTTGGTGCGGTTCGGTTAAAAAAATGATATTGTTAGGTTTATTCAATTCGATTGGTTTTGGAGTTTTGAAAACCGGTTAAACCGAACCGACCAAATAACATCCTATTTTTCATATTTTTTTATTATGTTAATGTTATAATATAATATAATTACATTTTATAATATGTATTTATATTTTTTGATAAATAAAATATATTTTTTTTAATAATTTATTTTTATTTCAAAATTACAATGTTTCTTATTTGCTTCAACCGAATAACAGTCCGATTTATTCAGTTTGGTTTTAATCAGTTCAAAAGTTAAAACGGTTTGGATTGGTTTGAATTTTGTTCGAATCGGTTTGATCTTATTTGGTTTGGTTTAAATCAAGATTGTCAGAACTGAGATTTTACTTTGAATCTTTGAGAGGTAAAATAAAATCGGATCGTAAAATCATATTTTGAATCGTAAGATTCTATAAAAAATATATATATTAACTAGAAAACTTATCTAACGAACATAATTTTCAAAATAAAATAATATAATTTAATTGATATAGTATATTTTATTCATTTGAATCATTATAATCATATATAATACATTATAATTAGACAAAAAAATGAAGTAATAGTTATGCAATGTTAACCACAACAAACCAAAATATTGAGGATTAATCAAACTTATATAAAATTAAACAAATAATATACACAAAAAAGTTAAGTAAACATAAAATAAAGAAGATCTCTGAAAAAAAAAACAAGTTATTTTATTCTTACAATATTACCTTACATTGCAATATCTCAGTATTTTATTTTGTATTTCAAGTAACTTGATTATACATGGGATCATAATCGTCTTGAAAATTAAAAAAATTATGAGTCATGACTGTGAAATCGTAAAATCGTAAATATATGAGATTCTATCAGGTTTTACGTCTTAAATCAAGATTCTCTAAGAATTCTACCAAATTAAGATTCTACGTTCGACTTGAATCGTTTTGTCAAATTAGAATCGTAAAATTCTAAAATTTGAATCAAAATTTTGATAACAAATTTACCCCTCCCATTAAATTTACCCCAATTTGGAGCCAAACCAGGAGGCCACGTCATCCGTTACTGTTCACCCTCCTCAGCGTTTTATCTTTTTGCTGTTCACACTTTTACTGTTCACATATATTTTATCTTTTTGCCGTTCGCATATATTTTTTATTGGCCTGAGTTAGTGCTATTGTTTTTTTTGACTTTGGTACCAAGCTGCGTCTTTTATGCGTCTATGTACCAAGCTGCGTTTTTTGTGCTTATTATAACAGTTTTGATTGGTACCAAGTTGCGTCTTTTATGTTTTTTTGTTTGTCTTTTTTAGAATTTTATTTTATTTCACATGTCTGATATTCTAAATAAAACATTTGAATTTTTCTTTTGGAACATATGATATGCTTTCAGGAGGAAAAAAGTTTGTATTTATTACGTAATACTTGTAAGACTATTTAATATCAGATTTTTTTTTTTTAATTAACATTTAGATAAAATTGAAAAGTTTGATTTGTACTTATAACGTTTTAGATAAAATTATTATTGGGGAATTCTTCAAAAACCCCCCAACTTTTCTTAAAATTCTGAAAAACCCCCTCTACTTTTAGAAAACCCCCTATCTTTTTTAGATTCCCTCAAAAACCCCCTATATTTTTTGTTTCTTCAAAAACCCCCTAACTTTTTTGGATTCCCTCAAAAACCCCCTATTTTTTTATTATGTTTTTTAAAAAATAACCATTATACCCTTTAGTTTTATTTTTTAAATTTCTATAATTTAATAAATAATGAATATATATTAAACTATTATAAAAAAATTAAAAATAAATAATACATGATATTATAATATTATAATAAATAATATATAGTATTAAAATAATATAATAAATAATATATTGATATTAAAATATCATTTTCAACAATTATTATAATATTTTAATATCAATATATTATTTATTATAATAATTTAATATATATGTATTATTTATTATAATATTTTAATATCATGCATTATTTATTTTTTATAATTTTATTGATATTAAAATATCAATAAAAATATTATAATAATATAATATCATGCATTATTTATTTTTTATAATTTTATTGATATTAAAATATCAATAAAAATGTTATAATAATTTAATATCATATATTATTTATTGATATTAAAATTTTATTATAAATAATACATAGATATTAAATTATTATAATAAATAATATATTGATATTAAAATATTATAATAATTGTTGAAAATGATATTTTAATATCAATATATTATTTATTATAATATTTTAATACTATATATTATTTATTATAATATTATAATATCATGTATTATTTATTTTTAATTTTTTATAATAGTTTAATATATATTCATTATTTATTAAATTATAGAAATTTAAAAAATAAAACTAAAGGGTATAATGGGTATTTTTTTAAAAACATAATAAAAAGATAGGGGGTTTTTGAAAGAATCTAAAAAAGTTAGGGGGTTTTTGAAGAAGCAAAAAATATAGGGGGTTTTTGAGGGAATTTAAAAAAGATAGGGGGTTTTCTAAAAGTAGAGGGGGTTTTTCAGAAATTTCAGAAAAGTTGGGGGGTTTTTGAAGAATTCCCCATTATTATTTTATGATCATAAAAGATTTTGAAATATCGCAGCGAAACGCGAGAAATATTTCTAGTGATTTAAACATAAGTGACCGAATGAACTCTCCTATGCATTTACATATGTTGTCCACAAATATATATGACAGCATTGAAACAGCGTATTTAGTAGTATATAATATAATATATATCAATATATCAATACTTTTGAATGCCTACGTGGCATTTACATTTTTTTACCCCAAAAAAATAGTTGTCTTTGTCTTTGGAGTTTCATTATTCTCTCTTGCACGTGCCACTTGTTGATCTGTGGTCGATGGGTCAATCTAATTCAACTTTTTTTGATGTAAACGTAAAAAGATGTAAAACCCTAATTCTAGTAAGTTCTATATATGAAATTTAAGTGCTGGTTAATTCTTTGTTGAATATAAAAAAATATATATATTAGCATAAACAATTGATATATAATTAACATATATCACATAATTAATATATTAATTAACATCTGAAGTTATAAATATGTCATGTTCTCGTATTTCACCCACCAATTATTGACGATGTCATCATTCTGATTACCATAGATAATTAATATACTATTAACATGAATCACACTATGAAGTAATAAATATTTGTTAACTAATATAATTAACATGTTAATTGTCTCTAGAGGAAGTGTGGAGGATGTGTGGGTGAAATTAAAAGGCATAGTAAATATCATATTTATTTTGCCAAGATATCTTTAAGTTATTTTACTTTTTTAATTAAATGATATTATGTCTTTAAGAACAAAAATTGTAATAAATTAATATAAAAATTGTACGAATATGAAATATATTATATATTTTTTTATTTTAAGAGACAAATATATGTTAAAAATATATAGAGAAAGATATTTTGAAAATAATGAAAATTACTAAGAGGAATTTATTAAAATTAAATACGAAAAATAGAGAGGTGTTTTGTTTAAAAAAATGAACATATATATAATATGTTAATATTAACATTTATATATGCAAAAGTTACAACTTTCCTTGAAATGTTGGGTCATTGAAATGTAATTATTATGTTTGGTGTATCATGTGAATCCGACGATAATGTGACATTGTCATGGAAAAACAATGGAAAAACAATTTTCTCAGATTTATGGGAAAATGATTGCTACCAAAATTGATGGTAATCTTACATTCCCAGTTAATAATATTTACCAAAATTATCCTTATTATTTTTTCTCCCTCTTCATTTTATATTTTTATTCTTTTTCTCATGATAATTATTTTATAATTTATTTTTTCTTTTTATTAATTTAGTGTTTTTCTTTTTTATAATTGTACTAAGTTTGTGTCATTGTTGATGATTTTTTGCCTATATAAATTATTTTGGATTATTAATAAATTTAGTTTTTTTTTGTTTGTTATGATTATATATTTGGATGAGATTATTATTTTTTTCTTCTGTTTGTGTTAAAAAAACTAGTATATGTATGTATTTATTTCATATTTTGAATATTTAAAGTTCTATTTTTTATTAGTGACAAGTTATTGTTTATTTTTATTAATAATTTATCATGAAGTTATTGATTATTTAATTTTTCTATAAGAAAGAATAATTTTATCATTTCATCAACTCTATCAAGCAACTCCTAGCTTTAAAACAAAAATGAACATTTTTTTGGAATACAAAAATTTAATCAAACACAAATATTCCGAGGAATGTGATTAGGTTTAGGTTTAGGTTTTTTTTTAAGAATCCCATTTTGTACAACATTGAATTGAGCCACTAATTAAGTAAAAAATACTAGCTCTTCTTTAGATATTAGATAAAAGATGAATAGTTTACATTTGTACTAATTTATTTTGCATCTAATGAGAACCATTCATTTTCTTAACTTCTAAACTATATGGGGATATACAAAATAAATGAAGTATAAAGTTATGAGATGGATTTTATCATATGCAACTTATTCCACATGAATAAGTGGCCCTTGAAAAGGATGAAGAAGCAAATAGGAATAATAATTCTTCATTTTTTATTTTTTATTTATTGCTTCGATCACGTTTAATGCAACAAAATTCCAAATATTCTTATACAAAAATGCAATATTAGGAAATCAAACTATTTATGAGAACTCTCTATCACTTGCTATTTTATAGTTGATGTTGAATGCAAGACTTAAAAGCTTCCAACGTGTATCATTTATATCACACAAATCAAAGAGAATAATATATATGATCTTAAATCTTGATGGATAAATATAGTTTGGTACCTTTCCTTCGAGGCATTAAACTCATGGAACAATGTGTGTGTATTATCTAACAAAAAAGTCCGTCCCCCCCACCCCCCACCCACCCACACACACAAAAAATCCCTTATTTTTTTCTCATATTTATCAAAAACTTAGAATTAGTTTTTTTGAATATTTAAAGAAACTCTTTAAATTTTACGTTTCAAAGAAACTTTAAACAACTTCATGATTTTAACTCGTGTCTTTACAAAAAATCTTCTAGCTCTTGCTAAAATATAAAAAACAATTATATCATGAGTCCCATAGTTATATGGAACTTTACATTCATTTATTTGTGAGCTGTAGCCAGGGACGGCTCGATGATTCTAAAGGCTCTCGGCAAAATAGTAGCGAAAAAGTATAGAATTTTTTTAGTTTTATTTTAGATAAAAAGTTATTTTTTTGGACAAAATAAATAAATATTAATTTAATCTTACATCCTACATGATCTTCATTAAAATTGCAAGAAGTTTATATAAAGATTAAAAGAATAACTCAAAAAACATTGTCAAGTTTAAATTAAGGTCGATTTTCGATTTCCTCCTCTTCTCTATTTTTTTTCCTTTGGGTTTTCGTCCCTCGCTGCGGATAAATTAAGGTCGGGTTTGAATGCTCGGAACTCGGGTGGTGGTTTAACGAATTTCTTTATTCAGGTCCGGCACACTTAATCTTAATATATATATATATATATATATATATATATATATATATATATATATATATATATATATATATATATATATATATATATATATATATATATATATATATATATATATATATATATATATATATATATATATATATATATATATATATATATTTTTTTTTTTTTTTATTTATTTTTTTTTTCTCGAAAAACATGCCTCGCAATATTGTTATGAATGCTATGACATAATTTTATATAAGAAAAACACGATGTGAGTGGGTCACGTTTTTTTGTACATGCCTTTAAAATGTACAAACTATAAGTGCATAGTAATATCATGATTTTTGAATGGGCACGGTATGTTTTGTGTTGGTTCAAATTTCCTAATGGTTTGATTATTTCAAAACACTGTCATTACTAACGTTTACATCGAGAAAATATGTAGGATAACACAGGTACGGCTAGAAGATGATAAAGAGCTTCGAAGTCACAAGAAGCACAACAAGAGAAGACTAGAAGGAAGGCTCTTGAAGCATATCAAGAATCAAGATGTCGAAGCCTTCCGTGAGTGGGATTCGCCACAAATAAACCATAGGTAGAAACCTAGTAGATCTCAAGTAAAATCATGGTCAAAATAACAAAGAGTTCAATCAAACATGAAGTGCGTTCTGAACGAACTCAAAGTCCGTTCAGAACGAACTTGCCACATATCAAAATGTCATCTCTTGATAATAACCAAAATGTCACAGGATTGTGTGCGTTCGAACGAACAAACATGTACGTTCGAACGGACATTTAGAATTCGTTCACCCACCATTTAAGCGCGTTGAACGGACAATCCTTTCTGTGAACACAAATGTAATGTATAAGTGAGTCCGTTGTGAACGAACTGTGTTCGTTCGAACGGACCCAAAAATATATTTGCACGTTATTTTGAAACGGCTAGTACACACTGCATGTGCGTTGAGAACGAACATTGTGCGTTCTGAACGGACTGGCAATTTTCTGAAGGATTTCTATAGAGAGTATAAATAGAATCCTTCTAGGGCTTCTCTCTCCCAACTCTTCATTTTCACACATTCAAAATACAAAAGAGAGAAACCATAAAGCTGTGATTATCCATATCCATTGATAGCTTGAGATACCCTCTTTAGATCATTGATCTACTTTCGAAAACCTCCACTAATCGTATCCCACTCACGTGACCGATCATGTTGTGGCTCGATTAGTGAAAATTGTAATAGGCTAGTGCAACTACTTGTAAAGAGCCTAAGCTATAGATCGATAGAAAGCGTGTAAATCGATCTAGGCAACACCTTGTAATCGAGTGAGTTGGAATTCAATCGAAAAGCCAAAAAGAGGCGCAAGGCATTCCCGGAGACGTAGGTACTCGCAACTAATTGAATCGGTCAATTAAGCGAGTAAAGGGTGAGTTAAGGCTACATAGCAACCACCTACCGAACTTCGTTAAAAAACATCTTGTGTTCAAGTGTTTCCGGTATCATCTACTTTATTTAAATTATTATTTATTCCGCATATTAATTAGGTAATTAGCTAAAGTAATTGTACGGTAGATTACCAAAATTTACCCCCCTCTAGGTTAGAATTAACCAACATTTTGGATTGTATAATATATATACGAGTAATGATAGAGACACAAATACCAACCACAAATATGACACAAATGCCTAAGTTTGTGTTTGAATTATGATTCATATTTGGTATAATTAACATTACAAACTTAGTTATTTGTGACACATTTGTGGTTGATATTTGTGACCCTATCATTACTCATATATATACGATATATTTCTTATTTTATATGTTAAATGTGGAGGCTAAACTGTTATTTACGGAAGATCATTGTTGTTTTGTTATACTAATATTAGTAAATCGAACAATGAAATGAGATATTAGAGAGAACTGAAAATATTAAATTGCAAATGTCTCTTATGTATTATGTAACATGTTGTTTATTTTTCTAGGAGACAATGGTTTGCATTTGTTGACATTAACTTAGTTTAGCATATTAAATAACATGTATACTCAAAACCGAATAAATATTTTCACAAGGAGGAGGCTAATAAGTTAGTCGTGGATTGGTCATGAATTTTGTTTTTTACAATTCGACCCAATTCATGAGGCTTGTAAAATATATTATTTCGATATATATTTGATCAAAATATACAGAATATTTATTTAATTAAATTACATGAATAATTCAAAGAAACATTCGAATGAAATCAATCATACATAATAAATATCTCATTCAATTTTGAAGGTTCACATGTACTTGTACCTCAAGCAAAAATGTAAAATTAATTATCTCAATTTTAATTCATAAATTTATAATAAAATATTAATATCATCAAGTTTTATCTTTCCAATTGCAAATTAAATCTCCAAAAATAATCATGTAAATAAAAAAAAAATAAAGAACAAGATTTTTGTAAATATCGTGCTAAATAATTATGAAAAATTAATAATCAAAGAATTATTCTTTCTTTTGCACTATGACTATCCACGACTATATAATACATTCGCATCATCAAATATTTTTTGGCCATGAGATTTCCTTAAAGAATTTAAAATATTTTAGTAAAACATAAATTTTAATTCTTGACAATTTCATAACATATTACTATATTTTTCAAAATTTCAATTCAAAACCGACCTAATAACTTCAGAGGTGGCTCAACTTTTTGCAAGGTTCTCGGCGAAATTAACAAGAATACTTTTATGTGTGAAAATTAAAATGCCAAATATGTAGTAATAAATCGATAAACAAAAAAAATACGTTGAATACAAAAAAAAGGAATATTATTGATACATCCTTACTAAATACTTAAATCACATATTTGTCATAATATTCTACATACATTGTTAATAGTTAGGCATAAACGTTACAGAAGTATTTTAATCTTCTTGACTCAAAAGTCCTTGCCCTTCTCTCCAAGTTATCAACAAGTTATCAATAGAAACCGTAGCCGTAATATTAGTATTAAAGGCCTCAATTAATGGACCTCTTGATTATATTGTGACCCCTATATATTTCCTATACCACTGAGAAAACATGATTCCAGGGAGATTAGAAGTACAGACCTATAAGGAAGAAATGATACACTCCATTCTACATGCTCTATGATCCCCTACATATTAATTATTATATTATTTTATACAAACATTATATAATTCGAGTTGGGTGTTGAAGAAGTCAATTGTCCGTCGTTCTCATGAACGTACCCTAAAGAATGACGTCCCTGAATTATCTTGGGGCGTTTTCATGATGTATGTACGATAGACGGAACAACGCCTTATGACAGTGTTTACACGATCCGGATAAACGATTTCAATTTTACGATTATATTTTCTTGCATATTGATGTTATATGTAAATAAGTATTTAAATGTTATATTTTATTGTAGTTTATTCTTTATTAATATCCGAATATATCATTTTATTATAATTGATTTTTTTTTAACATATTCCATATATATTTCCAAAAGTTAAAAAATCGTCAAATTCTTCTACTATCGTTAATATCAAATTTATCCCCATAAAATTTAATTTATATTAAATTTACTGGATACTAAGTTACTAACTTATCTATTAAGTTTAACAAAAAAAAATGTTAAATAATCACTACCCTTCAAATATCTATTAGGGCGATTCCCTTAAAGTTCGTTATGTATTCTTGGCACAATTCATGCCTCTTGCTATATTCGAAACTCTCTCATATATTGGAGAGAGTTAGAATTATAGTTATAGGAGTGATTTTGCACTTCATTCAAATGAACGTCGAATGAACTCCAATACATTTCACCCTCTCGTCATTTCTTCGATCATCTCGTTGCAATATGATATCATCTCAACGATCATCTCGTCAAGTCGTCTCACTGTCATGATCGTTTCCTCTCCGCCTTCTCCACTGCCAGGGGCGGATCCAGGATCCATATATAAGGGGGGCCGGATTTTATAGGGGGGCCGAAATAAAAAAAAAAAAAAATCAAAATATGTGGCTCGTGGGTCTTGAACTCAAGATCTTCCATCTCCCAAACAACAATTTTACCACTATACTACACTAATTTTTGTGAAATACTTACAAATTTATCATATTTATCACTTTCCAAAAAAACAAAATCACCTTTTTTTTCCCCCACTAATACATCGATTCATGCCCCCCCCCCCCCCCCCCCCCCCCCCCCCCCCCCCCCCCCCCCCCCCCCCCCTAGATCCGCCACTGTCCACGGCCCTCTTCTCCACCTTCTTTAATGCAGATTTGGACATATCGGCTCTCTCTTCTCCACCTAGGGATGTCAACGGGGCGGGTCGGGTTCGGGTAAACCTCCCCCATATCCGAACCCGAATTTTCGGATATTATCCGAACCCGAAACCAAAATACCCGCGGGTAAAAAATCATATCCGAATCCGAATCCGTTACCCGAAAATCACTCATATAAAATCTAAAAAAAAAAATTCTAAAAAATTATTATACAAATACGTAAAATCACCCACAATTTTATATACATAAAACAAGGAACTTGTACAAAATACATTAAACATACAAATACTACAAATAATTAATCTATAAAACATCACAAATTTTCAAATCATTGGGTATTTTCGGGTATTTTTCGGGTTCGGGTATACCCGCGGGTAAAAAATTACCCCCGTACCCGAACCCGAACCCGAACCCAAACTCGGAGCGGGTATTTTTTTCGGGTAAAACCCGACCCGCGGGTATTTTTTTCGGGTATTACCCACCCCGTTCGGATCGGGTACGGGTTTTACCCGGCCCATTGACATCCCTATCTCCACCTTCTCCAAATTTTCATCGCCTTTTCTTACCCGTCAATTTGTGTTGTCCCTCGGCCGCTATTGTTCTTGTTCATCACTTCTTGTCCATTTTCGAATTTTCAACGTCAAATTGGAGATAACGCAACATAACTCTTTATTAATCTTGTTCTTCAACTTAATAGATCTCAAAATTGCTAAAATTTGCTAATATTTGTTCTGGTAATTGATGAATTTAACGAAAAGATCCTCTCATATTTGCTCAATTCATGAAATTCATCCATTTTTGCTTAATTATGCCTTCAATTGTTGTTGTTTTAAGAACAATCTGAATTATCTGATCTCGATTGTTTGTCATACCTTTTTAACTTTAAAACATTATTTATATTGTTATTTTTAGACCTATAGTGGAGATGAATCTGACTATTTTATATTTATTTTTTTCTTAGGACATTCGGCCAGCCAAGAGCGAGCCGTATTACTTTTGTAATTTTTCTTGAGAAAGTTGTATTATGAATATAGTAAAAAAAAAGTATATAAAAACTATTGTGTTTAATAGGGAACTCATTGTAAAAAATGTATAAATACGAAGGTCAAAAATATAAAACAATTATCAAAAAAATATTTGCGTGTTGTCCGAATATTGGGCGCTGCTCCTAAAAAAGTGGTCGCTCGGTCTATTTTTTGATCGTTTTTTATGCTGGGTCTCGACGAGATTATGAACTGTGTAAGTGGACATGTGACGTCTCCTCGCGCAATCTGGCATGATGTAGAGCAAAATAGGCGGAGTACGATAATGACTCCCTTATATTTATTGATTTAACCAGAGTTTTGAAATTTAAAAAATGATTGATGTAATGACGAAGTAATTGCTATTTAATATATAGGCCTTTTATCATCTCCATTTTTTCACCGTATTCATGATGTCATCACGAATAATTAATAATTGTTAATTGTTAATTCCAATTAAAAATTAATACATAATTAATAATTTTTAAATATTTATAATTAATAATTAATTGATGAAGACTCTAATTAATTGTTAATTAGAGTGTGAGTGTTAATTGGGGGTGATTAATGTTCCTACTCGAACGGGAGATTCGGAGAATAAATTTTTTCGATTTGAATTGATAAAGATAGGTTTTTAGTTTAGGAGAATAAATTTTATATTTACTGTTTATAAAGATAAATTTGATAATTTGGACTTTTCGGAGGGACATATTCGAGAAATCATCCTTATACTCTATTCATAACAAAGCAGAGCGACTTTATTTAACATGTTTCTTTCTTTTTATATGGGAGGGAGGGAGGGAGTGGCTTGAGCTTTACCGTTTTCGGGCGATGCTACAGTCACTCCCTCCCTCACTCCCAAATCCCCTCCCTAAGTCACTGACATGTGGACCCCACACCCACTTTCACAAAAAAAAATATATGTGGGACCCACACGTCAGCCACCCTAGGGAGGGGATATGGGAGGGAGGGAGGGAGGGAGGGAGTGGCTTGAGCTTTACCGTTTTCTTTCTATTCATCACAAAGATTCTTAATTGATTTTATCTTTCAAATCGATAATAAAAATGTGAGGTGAACTTAACTACAACCAAATTAATTAAAAATCGTTTTAAGTTCGATTAATGTCCCCTTTGCTAAATTTCATCATTTACACACCAAAACATCCCAAAATACATTCCAAAAAAACTCCAATTTTTACAAAGCTCCATAACATTTACAACCCAAAGCAAAAGAAAGAAAGAAAAATAATATTCTTCCCTGATTTTGCTTCCAAAAATCTCAGCAAATCAGGTGCCCAAATCAAACAAACCATACCCAAAACAAAAACCTCCTCAAACCAACAAAAGAAACTAACCAAACGAAAACAAATTATTACTCAACTACTGATCATACGAGAAAATCGAATCCCAGTCGATATCCGAAGATGGATACTTTTTGAGTTTAAACCGCTCCGCTTCATCCCACGGCGCCTCCGTGAAATCCAACATTTGCATCTCATTCAAACTCGACAATTGAGACGAAGACGAACAGGTCATCGATTCATTCTCCTCGGAACAACCAATTTCCCCGATTTCGCATTTCACAACGGTCTTCTCATTGATTTCGATATCCAATCCTTCGCAAATCGACCTCAATTTCGCATCGATTGAAGAGTGAAGAGGAGGGCCCAAATGGGTCCCGTTCTTGCGAAGATCTGGAAAATTGAGCCTCGCGTTATCTCCACGCAATCGAAACGCAGCACTATCATACGCCAAAGCAGCCTCTTCAGACGTGTCGTAAGTTCCTAACCACAAACGGGTACGATTTCTCGGTAAACGAATCTCGGCAACCCATTTACCCCAATGCCTCTGCCTCACGCCTCTGTATAGCTTATTAGACGAAGAAGGTGGCGGGCCAGCGCGTTTCATCGTCTTGGTTCGAGGGCCGAGATTACCCGATCTAATCGGAGAGGAATTGAGAGAGATAGAAGGCGAATTAGGCGAGGAATTGGATGAAGAAGAAGAAAAGGAGAAACACTCAGATGTAAAAGGGATTATTGGATCCATGAATGGTTGAAGAGCTTGCATGAGCTCTTCTTGTGAAGGGTCTGTGGTGTAAAGACAAGTTAAGTAATGGGCGTTTATAGCTGTCGCCATGCCTTTAGATTCAAGCAAAGCTGATTCCTTTTTTCCACTTTCTTTTCAGGCAAAAAAGCAAAATCACAAACCAAATTGAGAAATTGGGCGTTGCAAAAAGAAACCCAAGAATCAAAATTCGATTCCAAACTAGATTTTCAAACCGAACAACTGGAAGAGAGAATTTAGAACTATCTTTTTGTAGAGAATTGTCTGCTTGGACTTGGAGAGTGAAGGGGAGCTGAGCAAGGATTTTATAAGCACGCCCCTGAGTAAGTGCAGCCAACCAAAACATGACACGTGCATTATTCACCGGCATCTGCCCATAGCTCCACCGGCAGATGCCTGTTGGAGGGACAGATGGTGCTTTACCATTGGTGGACAACTAGTTGACATTTGGTGCATGCATCATGGCCCATGGCCCATAGTAAATTGGATATTTGTTTAATATAGGAGAAGATGTTATATGAATATATAATGTTATGGTTTAATTATAAATTATAAAGGGAAATTTTCAAAAAACCCCCTATTTTTTTTGGATATTCTAAAAAACCCCCTATCTTTTTGGAAACTCCAAAAAACCCCTCTACCAAATTTTTATTTTCAAATATCCCTTATGGGGTTAAAATTAACTATGGATGGTGTTAAATATTTTTTTATGACAAAAATACCCTTCTTTTTACCTATTTAGTAATTAAAATAATATTTTTGTTATTTGTATTAATTTTAAAAAAGTCCTAATTTTTTTTAGCTTATAATAATTTTAAAAAAAAATTATCATATGTTATATTTATATAATTTTAATATTTCATACATTATATATATTTGATTTTCATTTTTTTTTGCTGAAAAAATAACATAAAATAATAATAAGATGAACAATAATATTAAAAGAACACCTTGCAAATATTTAAAAATTAAAATATCATGGATCTATTAAAAACATACATAAAAGAAGAACGAAAATAAAAATAAAATAGATGTTTAAAGAAATATTTTTCTATCAATATATTTTCAAGGTGTTTATTATATTATTATCTGATGTTAGTTTTTCATGAATAATAAATGAAATATTAAAATTATACAAACACAGCATTTAATAATTTTATTTTTGTGAAATAATTATATGTTAAAAATTATTTATGAATTTTCTTAAAACTAATAAAATTAATGAAAAAATAACAAAAATATACATATGAAAATAGAAGGGTATTTTGGTCAAAAATTTTTTTTAACACCATCGATGGTTAGATTTAATCCCTATAGGGGGGTATTTGAAAATAAAACTTTGGTAGAGGGGTTTTTTGGAGTTTCCAAAAATATAGGGGGTGTTTTAGAATATCCAAAAAAGATAGGGGTTTTTTTGAAAATTTCCCAATTATAAATATTGGAATATATAGTTTTGAAGTGGGACTGACGATAGTGGGAAGTGGCAGCATGGGTCATGATGATAAGTATGATCCGAACGTTAAAAGTGGCTCCTACGCGGTTTGACCCGAATCCGTATCCGTTATGGTTCTTTGGTTATATATTTTGTGCAATGAAAGTATAAACTTCATTGCTTAATAACTCGTTATATGGACTATATTTAATGCAATGAATATTGTTGTGTTACATATTTTTGTCACATCTAGTACAGAATATTTTTTTCAAGAATTAGTGTGCATAAAGTGATTTATTATTGTATTTTTTTTTAATTGAAATGCTGCATATACCATTTTGGAGTTTCATATACTAATTTCAGGCGTCATACGGAGAATGAAATATTCATTACTTGTAATGTCGTAAAGTTTTCAATTAATTGGGAAAAAATTATTGTTTAATCGCTGGTTGGTCGATAAACGATGGATTAACGACTCGATAATTTTATAATTTTGTTTTATTGGTAATACTTTGACAAAAAAAATCATATGTTGTGAGTGATTATGAGATCAATCTCCAACAAATCAATGAATGAAGGATATACGAGTCTTCTTTATTTATTATAAAAAATAATAATAATTATTATTATTATCAGTTTCAGTAGTTTCAGTAGATAAGGGTTTAATTTGATTTTTTAGTTGATTTTTACATGAAATTCAAAATCCAAATTCGAATTTTAAAAAATAAAATGTGTTCATTCTCTCTCTCTCTCTCTCTCTCTCTCTCCTTTTTAGGTTTCTTTGTCAAGAAAAATATCTATCTAGACCAATTCAACTGAGAAAAAAGAAAAAGAAAATGACAGTGATATGTATTTCCCGAAGGACAAAGGAGACGACGGGGACGAAACTCGTAACGCTTCTTACACGCTCTTTTGCACGGTATTTTCTTTTTAAAACTCCCTGAATTTAGAGTTTAACCCAATTAATTTGTTGAAAGCATGCATTTGTTGATTTGTTGATTTTTATTATTTTCCTTCAACTTTGTCTACTTTTTTCTTAATGCACATGTTATTTTGCTTAATTCACATGTTAGCACTTATTTAGGGTCCATGTTATAATTAATTATTCAAATAATTGGAATTAATTGCTTATTATGAAGTCGTCAGATGCGTATCACATCACATAATTGGATTTAATTTTTATTTGAGTTTTAAAATTTAAACTATAATGTTTATGTTTGATTTTCTCCTTGAAATTGGAACTGCAATACGTATTTTGAAAACCATAATATTATTTATGAAAATTTATCACCCACTATGATAACCATTTAATCTCCGATTAATCCACTAATTCTAATCAATAAAACAACAAGGCCCATTAGCTCAGTTGGTTAGAGCGTCGTGCTAATAACGCGAAGGTCGCAGGTTCGAAACCTGCATGGGCCATTTTCATCTTTATTTTTTTCATCCAAAAATATGTAAATATAATAAAATAATAATAGCAAAATGATTTATTATTTGAGGTCCCAATCATTTGAAATACGACTCGAGATCTACATAATCTTAGCTTGTTGACCAAACCCCTCATTCAACATTCTTAATCAAGCACCATGTGCCTAATTGCAAATTTCAACATCATTACCTCAAATTTGATCTCTAATTTCGGAGGGAATAATGTTCAACTAGATTCTCAACCACAAATAAAAAAAATCATACAAGGACCTATCTGCAAAACAACTCATCAGAAATCCTACCCCTAATTCCCTCTAAATCAATACTCCTCCTCTCCTCCTGGCTCAACCAATCCACGCATCGATCAACAAAATCGCCAAAACTACTAAACTTTTCGCATTTCCCAAACCTCAACAAATTCTTCAAATTATCTTCGCACGGGTCGTTCACAAAACTATTGAATATATCTCTCAACCCATGACACCAAATCGGCCTCGCGATTTTCAAAAACGCGAATAGAGTATTAATCGAAAGACTAACGCTCCCCAATTCGGCCTCGTCCTTTTCGCCTTTCCCGTGAAAATCCGACCCACCGATCTTAATAAGCCCGTTATTATCCGCCAACTCACCAAATACTAACAAATTAACTAAAATCAAATAATAATACTAAATTAATTAATTAATTAATCGGTAACGAAAAACAATTACCCGCAACTTTTCCATCGCTTCTATAAACTTCCAAAGCGTTAAGACCGCAACTCGCCAACGCTCTTATTATCGAAACAGGATTTTTTAAACACCAAGGGTGAGCCAATGCCGACACGCCACCTGTCCTCTTAATCAATTCCACTACTCTCTCCGCCGAAGGCTCACTCCCACTACACAATCACAATTCTAACTAATTATATATAATTTAATTAAAGAAAGAGTTTAAAAAATAAAAAGGCGTACATAGAATAAGCGGGCCCGTCGTCAGATAAATATTTATTAAATGCGGTTCGAGTATTTTCGACGTAACCGATTTCGACCATGGCTCGCGCGATGTGTAATCTACCAGGGGCGACTCCTTCGCCTGCAATTCTCGCCACGTGTTCCCATTTTAGAGGCAATTTTAATTTTTGTAATTTCAGTAGAATGTTTTTGGCGCGTGTGTATCGTCCTTCTCTTATACTGGAAAGCATGCTCTCCAGTTCGGCAGGACTGGAGGGACCGCATGGGCTGTAGTATGCGAGGATGTGTACTGTCTCGCTGATTCATTAGGGCGTGTGATTTTATTTATTTTTGGAATAAATTAGTGAATTTTGAAATTACTTTGGAGAATATAAAGCGCTGATTTCGACTCCAGGAATTATTCTCATGCCAAATTTGGAAGCGGCTGCAATGGCCTCTGGAATGCCGCTCATTGTGTCGTGATCTGTTAAAGCCAATACTTTCACCTGTTAAACGAACTATTATAAATTCACTTCTTAATTTCCAACAGTGACATGAGTTTTTATTGTTTTTACTATTTTACCCCTCGGTTGTGAGCTCTGAGGACGAGAGCAGAAGGAGAGAGGAAGCCGTCGCTATGGGTAGAGTGAGAATGGAGGTCGAAAACCACCGGCTCCGACGGCGGCGATGCGAACCTGGACGGGTCTACCGGTAAGAAGTCGTCGAGATAATCACCGGCGGCGGATTCACCGGAGGAGGCGGAAGGATCAGCTGCTTTTGGAAAAACCCAATCACGAATATAGCTGAGAGCTAAGGTTTCTTCGGCAGTAGAACTCTTCTTCTTCTTCTTCTTGCTCTTCCCTTCTCCATTCTTCCTCTTCCTCCCATTCTTCCCCATCTCTACTCTTTCAGTCTTCACTCCCGCCGAATCAGAGCACTTCGTTGAGCTAATAAACTGGGCCAAATAATATTGAGCAACCAGCCCAATAAATGGAATGAATGTGAGAATGAATGACACTGTATTTTTTTTTTTTTTTTGAGGTTCAAGTTCGAAAATCAATTTGTATTGTATGTGTGTTTTTCATGATACATTTGGGAATAGTTTGGGCCTAAAGAGCCATGATTTTGGTATTGTTATTCTTAGATTATGAAAATACTTAAAAACTATACATGAACATTTGTGAAAATATTCATCAAAATACTTTCAGGAGAAAAAAAATATTCATGAAAATAATTTCAGATAAAAATATTGATGAAAAATCTTCAGATAAATTTTTTAAGGGAAATACTTCCCAAAAGTATGTTTATTAAAATTTGATAGATTTTTTATTTATTAAATAATCCCCAATTGTTTCTAGTAAACAAAATTATTCACACAATTTGTTTTCTAAAAAAATTCAAACAGAAAAATGTATCAACATAATATGTTTTCTAAAAATGATTGTTACAATTTTTTTAAGTAATTTTTCAAAAACAAACTCATTAGAAATAGAATGCTTTGAAAAAGGTCATGATTTTAACAAATTCCGAACATTCTCATGAAAATACTCTTTCAATTAAAACAAAATTCAGTTTTTCCAAAAAAATATGTTTGATTTTTTTCGAATGCGAAGATATTAACACAACTTTGAATTAGTATTGTTGCAAATTCTACAAGTAATTTCCAAAAACCAATTAAGAAGATTCATGAAAAACTTCCAGAAAAGTTATTATTTTTTGAAAAAGACAATAAAAATAAGGGGATTTAAATATTTAACCTTTTTTAACTTAAAGCTACATATTCACCTTTCTTAAAATTAAAATATCATATTTTCCCTTTCATAAATCTAAAATATCATATTTACCCAAAAATTTAAAATCATCAAATTTATCCGTTAAAACTAACGGTTAACATTTAAAATTACTATTTTAATCTTTACATATTTATCCTTCTAAAAACCCAAAATAACATATTTACTGTTTTACAAAAATATATCATATTTATCCTCTCAATAATAAAAAAGACATACATACTCTTCCGAAACAAAATATATCATATTTATCCTCTCAATAACCATTCTATCAATTTATCGAATCCCAAAAAATACAACACTGCAATCTCATGGATAACAATATAAATGCAAATTTACAATAAAATTCCAAAAATAATCATTCACCTATCTCAAATGACAAAAACAAATATATATAGGATATTTTTCATAGCAAAAATACAACCAGAACTAAAAATACTATTTAATTGTACAACGTGATTTCTTCACGTCGAGCGAGTAAGGGTACGTATTTTATTTTTATTATTGAGATGGTAAATATGCTATTTTTATTTTTAAAGGGATAAATATTATATTTTGGTTTTTTAAAAGGATAAATACGTAAAGGGCATGATTTTTCTTTTGTCGAGTGTGTAAGAATACGTATGTTTTTTTTTTTTTATTATTGAGAGATTAAATAAGATATTACGAATTTTTAGAAAGATAAATATGTAATTGTAATTTTAAATGTCAACCTATAAGTGTAACGGAGAATTTGGATGATTTTTAATTTTGGAATAAATATGATATTTCAGATTTGTGAAAAGATAAATATGATATTTTAATTTAAAAAAAGATAAATATGTAATTTTAAGTTTAACAAAAACTAATTATGTAAACCCCCCTTGTTCTTATCATCATAGAACACTGGTTAAACATATGTAATTACCTATTACGTAATACTCAATTCAAAGAGAAATAAACAACACATGAACATATATCACCAACAACAAATTATTCTAATAAAACTTTTTAATCCCAAAAAGCAAACATAGATTGCTAAACTGCTAATATTTCATCGACAAGCTTAATCGGTTTCTTCCTCGTACATCTTGAGCACGTCACCACAGGTGGATAATGGAGATTCCATCTCGAAGCCCATGGCGTTGGCATATCTAACATCGGAGGCAATGCCATTGTTGTGAGTCAAGAAAACACGGGCTCTTTCGCGGCCCTTGACGAGCATGGCGCAACGGCTATCTGGACTGCTGAGGAGAACTGTTTCGCATTGCTCGTGTTCGTGCTCGTTTTCTACGTGGATGTTATACGTGCCTGTGTGGTCCGTTACGCCATCAAAGTTCTTGATTGCGGATTTCGATCTGCATTCTACCTTCACCTTTGCCCCTGAATTTCATGAATCGCATAGTTTGAAATTAGTTAATTTGATTATTTTTTTATCAAGAACTCGAAGAATAAGTTCGATGAAATTCTCTGTTGATTTGTATCGCAATGTAATACCAGATCTGCAGATCAAGAACAAAAATCGGGATATCTAAACCCGAATCTGTTCGATCCGCCATCTCGACCCCCGATCCAACCAATAAACACAAGATTCATTCATTACATTGCAAGAAATAAAGAAGATCGGAGTGAAAAGAAAAGTTTACCAGCAATGTAGGAGGTGACGGGCGTCTCGAATCCGACCTTACAGGTATCGCAAAAAATGCGACCTATCACCGAGAACCCGTTGCTTTTCTTGAGGTCACGCGCGGCGTTCACGTCCGCCGGGAGGGAGCAGAGAATGGCCGCGGCAACGGCGGAGAAGAGAAGGATTGCGCGGATCTGATGCATCGCCATGGCTTGTGCAGAGAGGAAAGGCAAAGAATCAATGAGTGAAGTGTTCAGTGATAACTGATGAGTGTGAGATTAATTATTACAGTGTGTAATATAAATTCCTTTGGCGGTATGGTCACCGCGAGTGAGATTCGCTTCCCGCCGCGTAATTAGCGTATTTGGCTATATATCCTCAAAATATTACGTTTTAAAAAATATGACCTTAATAATTGGTTCTCTGGCCATGAAATATGAATATTTTAGAGGTTATTAATATTATACTGATTTTAAATTTAATATGATTGTAATAAAGTTAGAAAAAATGATTAAAAAATTTATAGAAATAAAAATAATTTTAATATAATTTGTAAAAGAAAATTAATTGAATATACAATACAAAGAATGAAAGGCAACAATTTGTATCAGTATGTTATGCAATTATTATTTATTTATATTATATTTGTTGATGTAATTGTTTGTTAAAGATTAAGTAAAGAATCAATGGTGTTGTCTATCTACGTACAATTTAATGATTAAATTTGCTAATTAAATAACTTTTTATGATTGTAAAGAAATTCGTTCACGGATATGGTAAAAGGATACTTGTCATTTATTTCGAATTGTAAGAAAAATCACTTTGTTATAACATCTAAAAAAATACTTCTACAAATATAACATTTTTAAATTTTGAAAAACTACGAATACAAAAAATCCTTTCTTATATGAAATACAATATTTTTGTTTAAATAATATAAGTGTAATTTGGATACATTATATGTATCTAACATGTTTTATAATAAGATAATATGATATAATAAAAAAATTATTATGTTGATTGTAAAAATAATTTCAACATTTTAAAAAATCCAAGGCTTAATTTTTGTATATCCATGAAGAATTAAATTACAGAAAATTGGAAGGAAGAAAAACAGAAGGGTACTTAAGTAAGAATGTAAATGCGTTTTTCTTTGGGCTAATTCTGAGTGCAATCACCGCCCGTGAGAAAACAGGAACTGTAACGAAACATTGATTTTAGCTGGCTTGGTTCAGAGCGTCACATGGAAGCAGCGATTAACTGGAGACCAATCATCTCCATTTCATATAAAACTGGTGTGATGTAAAGTAATACGGTACCCTATAGGTAGGGATGTCAATGGGCCGGGTAGAAACCCGAACCCGCGGGTACCTGACCCGAACGGAGCGGGTAATACCCGAAAAAAATACCCGCGGGTCGGGTAATACCCGAAAAAAAATATCCGGTCGGGGTTCGGGGGAAATTTTTTACTCGCGGGTATACCCGTTACCCGAACCCGAACCCATACCCGAAAAATACTCGAAAATTATCCGAAAATTACCCATAATAAGAAAATTTTGGATGTTTTATGGATTAATTATTTGTAATATTTGGATTTTTGATGTATTTGTACAAGTTGTTTGTTTTATGTATTTAAAATTATTGATAATTTTACGTATTTGTATAATATTTTTTAATTTTTTAATTTTTTTAGATTATTTATTAATAATTTTCGGGTAACATGTTCGGGTTTGGATATACCCGTTACCCGCGGGTTCGGGTTCGGGTATTGATTTTTACCCGCGGGTATTTTGGGTTCGGGTTCGGTTAATATCCGAAATTTCGGGTTCGGGTGTGGGGGAGGCTTACCCAAACCCGCCCCGCCCCGTTGACATCCCTACCTATAGGGTAGTTTCTGTATATTTCATCTCCATTTACCTTTTAATGGAGACGATATTTAACCAAATAATAATAATATGATTAAGATATAATGAAGCATGGACCCTTGTTTTTAGGAGCTTGGATAGTTGGATCACAGCTCCAAAGAATGTTGTATTGGTTGTCGTTGTCAAGAACTCATGATTATGTTTCTAAATATGATAGGGTTACTAAAGAATTAACTTAATATTATAATATTATAATTAGAGGAAAGCTATAAAACATTTAAGTACAAATTTTTTGATACTTAATATTTTTGAATTTTTATTGAGATTTGTGCATTTAATGATGTGTATAAAATTTCATGATCATCATGAAAAAATATAAATCTCAATTCAAATTTAATAATTAAAAAACATTCAGTATCAAATTTTTTGAACTTAATTAAATATGTTAGCCTCGCTCTTATAATTAATATAATTACAAAATGGATTGTAAAATTTTATGTATAAGGTTGAGTAATGATATGGCCACACAATGTAATCACAAATTTGACACAAGTACCTATATTTATCACATAATTTTTTTTTGTCAGATTTCATAATTTAATGATTAAAATGAATATCATAAACTGCATAATAAAATTGCATAAATTTGAGTTTGCAAATAAGAGTTGGTTAAATTGAAAAAAAAATATTATTTGATTATTATTATTATTAGTTATAGTTACTATAACAATCAATTGTTTTGTTCATTTGATACGGACTTCTTTATTTATTTGATTAATCACATGGCCTAAATTTTACAAGTAAAAGGAACAGGGTTTTTCACCACGATCAATTACCAATTGTAATATGTTTTTCTTGTTTTTTAATTTATCACATGCCACAGAGTATATATAATTAAATCCATTCGAATTAACAAAAGGTATTTTAATTTAATTATTTAAGATACTCGTGCTAAATTTTTCAAATTGCGATTCTCCAATTGTATACCACGGAGTAATTTTTGTTGAACAAATTACAGTTTAGTTCAAAAAAAAAAAGGCAAATGAACTCATATAGGGTATTGAATAAAATATTGATATTCGTATAAAAGGTAATATGTTTGAGATTGAAGTGCCTTAACTTCTATAAATCAGTTTTACTAATTCAGATATTTTTTGGGAACAATTATCAATTTTAATTAGCTTCATTTCAGCACTTATTTCAGAGTTTTTTGTTCTGACGACGGTACAAATATAAATTCAATTAGAGTTAATGACAAAGTCACATAAACCGATCACAAATTTAATACACATGTATAAATTTGTGATATTATTTAAAATATGTACCATAAATGAAACATAAATTTATATTTGCGTTAAATTTGTAGTCGGTTTGTGTGTGTCTATCATTACTCAATTCAATGTTTTTGTATTTAGCAATTTAAAATATGTACCATAAATGAAACATAAACTTATATTTAGCAATTAAAAATCGAGTGATGCTACAGTCATTCCTCTCCCTCACTCTCAAATCCACTCTCTATGTCATTGACATGTGAATTTCACACCTACTTTCACAAAAATTAATTTATGTGGGATCCACATGTCAGCCACTTTGGAAGGGGATATGGGAGGGAGGGAGGGAGTGGCTTGAGCTTTATTCTTAAAAATCGCACCTCCAATGATGACGTGTTTATAAATATGCATTGAAAGTCTAAATTAAAGATGATTATCTTTTATTAAGTTATTAAATCAAATATCAAAATCAAATTGTATAAAAAGTATTTAACCTTTTAAAATGAAATTAAAGAAAACAAAATATTACGGGGAGATCCATGGGTAATGCCTTCGTATTAATCGTTGTCTGGTCTGATTCCTCTCTTGCCATTTATGTCGAGTGTAGGCTTGAATTTGATCACGAATAAAAGCATTTTTACCGGTACCAAGTATAAGTTGGGAAGGTTAAACTAATCACTTTCACCTATAATTATTTTTAAAATATCAGAACAAAAATTAATAGTTAGCCTTGTTGTCTTGTATTAAAAAATAAAAAAGGAAGCTATTTACAAGTTTTGAGATGATTCAAGTAAACCGAAAAGAAATCCTATACTGTGAAGTGCTCTAAGGCCATAAATCGAATACTTTGCATGCATTTTAACCAGGTTAGAACCTCCTGAATGATTTTGGATGTCACTAGCCCGGCCGTGCTGGAGATGCCTTGGAAGATGCGTCGATTGCGCTCGAGCCAGATTTGCCACAAAGTCGATGCCCAAAGCATATCCCAGTTTCGTCGTTGGTCGTCTTGTAGTCTCTGGCGATTGAATTTCCACATATCCACTATTGAATCCTTCATTTGTATCGATATGGGAGAGTTCGTTGCCATCTCTATTCTATTCCAAACCGAGGTAAGGAATGGGCATTCAAGGAAGAGGTGGTTGGTCGTCTCAAAGCACAGCGAGCAAAGAGAACATAGGTGGTTATGAGGCCATCCTTTGCGTTGTAGTAATTCCGCTGTATTAAGCACCCTCGGTAGTGGAGAGATCTTCATTATAATTAAGCATCCTTATTAAAAGGTAGATCGATTTTTAAATTTCTTTTCCACATGATTTCCACCAATATCTCGAGAAGAAAATGAACGTGTTATCTTTAACAAAATAATATCGGTCATTTGGTATCAAAAATATTCATATTTTATTATGAAAATATATTGATCATATTAAATATTTTCTTAGTATTCCATATAAATTCAATACTTTTATATAGCGAAATCAAATGTCATTTTCATGTCTTGTGAATATTAATTGTGTGTCATACAGTATGCATGTTATCAAATGAAATACCAACTATAATATGCGCATGAGCCTTTGCCTTCTCGTCTTGTGAATAAATTGTTAACTCAGTGGCCCACTCCAATGGCCCAAAATTTTCACATTGGGCATGTTTGATTTGAAGTATTTTAAGATACATGGATATATAGAATACATGGATTTGATTATACATGTATTTTACAATCCATGCTAGTTGGATTTCAATATCATGTAAACAAAAATCTATTGTTTGATTTTTACTTGGATATCCATGATTTGAGAGCTAGTTATAAAAGAAATGATATTATAAAATTAATCTATTAATATACATCTCATACAAATGACATTATAATATTTCAATAATACAATAAAATATTAATTAAGTATAAGAAAAATAGTTTCTCAAATAAAGATAAAAAAAATTAAATTTGCACAAATACCACAAATAAAAATAATTATCAAAAATAACTGGTATAAGTTCATTCCGAGGTGTCGCCAAATCGAGGCCTCCCATTTCGCGCAGCAGTGCTCTTGACAAGAGGGCATGTCCGAGTTGTTAGCATTTTGAAGTTGTTAGCAACTTAATCACCTCGTGCATAATAAACATGACCCTTTGACTCGCATTTTTTGCCTTCGCCTGAACCTCTCCATTTTCGTTCACACCCGAGATTTTATTCACTATGAAGAATTAGAAAAAACACCCTAAATTTAGTTTAATTAGTTTAATTCACCAGACAACGGAGTTAACTGAAATTTAGGGAAAAAATTATATAATAATTATTTAAGACAATACACAATGCTAGACTGTTTTTTTTTTTGGAGAATTAGAAATAGTATTTAATCTTAATTAACACTAACCAGCTCTAATTAAAATATGAAACACTAATTAATCGTATTTAATCTATCTACCTGAAACTATTTATTGGAGAAAACAGTTAATATACTCTTTCAATTTGACATATTTTAATCGTATTTAATCAATCTTGATAATTAGTCTTTATACATTTCTAATCTCAGAAATCCTTAAGATCTTCATAACAAACATATTTGTTCCACAATTTGGCATATTTTTATCCCAATTGACAAGTTAACCCTAAATAATACAACAATTCATTCTAAATTGATATTATTTAATCCTAATTGAAATCATTTAACCTTAATCCACTACAACAGAACTGGGTATCAACGACGGCAAAAACCGTCGCTAAAAGTCAAGAAAACCGTCGCTGAAGCTATCAACGACGGCTAACCGTCGCTATTTGTCCGTCCGAGAAAGCCACGTCGCTGATGTTATTTTCTCCGACGGGCCGTCGCTGATGTCACTTTCTCCGACGGCCCGTCTCAGATTTCACCGACGGCCCGTCACAGAAGGTCTTCACCGACGGCCCGTCACAGAATTCTTCTCCGACGGTCCTTAGCCTTCTCCGACGGCCCGTGACAGTAGTCTTCTCCGACGGCCCGTACAATTATAATTAAATATATAATTCATTAATTTAATATTTAATATTTTAATATTATAATTCAAATAATTTCAATAATATTAAATATATAATTCATTAATTTAATATTTAATTAAATATATAATTAATAATTATAATTTAAATATTTAATATATAATTAATTAATTATTAATAATTATATTTAATATTAAATACGTAATTATTAATTATAATTAATTAATTTAATTTCTTTATAATTAATTAATATTTAATATTAATTTTATTTTTTATCAAATAAAATAGTTCAAAAAATAAACCATCAGAATTCAAATAATCCACAACAAGTCATAAAAATAATACAAACCACGACAATTCAAGTACGGAATCCACAACAAATCATAAATACAAACCACGACAATTCAAATACGAAATCCAACAAGTCAAATATTAAAATAAACAAGCCGACAACAAAAATCACTAATTGTCATTCAAATCAGCATCGAAACCTCCAAGAAAATCTGCTGGACTTGTCGATGGTCGGGTCGATGTCTCCTGAATTTAATGAATTGTTATTACTACTATCTATATAATAAGTATATATATTTTATTTAACATGTACATACATTTGATTGTTGATGAGCCACATTATGGTTCACATTCTGGTTCACATTTTGCTGCGGCGCCATGAACATCTGTTATTACTACTATCTAAATAATTTATTGCAACAGAAATATAAATATTTTAAAAAGAAAAATGAAAATAGTTTGTTGCAACAGAAATAGGATAAAATAGATGTAGATAATTGTAAAACCAGTATAAAAAATAAATAAATCAAGAATTTTTCACTGGATAAAACAGAAATTATTCAAACAGGAAGCTCGTAAAATGTCTTAATTAGCCTAATCCTAGCACAAATGTGTCATTTATCCTAATTACTCTACAAAAATTACAAAAGAGAGAAACAATATACCTCAAAAAGGAAACTCGTAATTTAGCCAAATCGAAGAACAAATGAAACCCCAATCCTTAGCCTAATCCGTGCCAAAAACGTAGTTTCCGAAAATAAAAAAAATATCAATACAAAATAAAAAATAAAAAAAATAACAAAATAAAAAAAATAACAAAATAACAAAATAAGAACAATACCAGAAGCAAAATGAACGTTGGCGGGGTGAGAATGAATGAGGCAGAGGGGAGCTTGCGGGGGTGTGAGGGGAGGGGGAGAAGGAGAGTGGTTGTGAGTGGGCTGTGAGGAGTGCGTGAGGGGGCTGTAAGGGTTTGGGGGCGAAGAGGGAAGAAGGGAGAAGGAGAGGGGACGAAGAGGGGAAGAAGAGGGAGAATGAGGGAAGAGAGAGAAGCCTGCTGGCGGGTGGGTTATAATTACAATCCATCACCGACGGGCCGACGTAGATCTTTTGAAAAAATGGCGGTTTAGGGTTTACCTCCCCCTTCTGCGACGGTCTTTCTTTCACCGACGGGCCGTAGCAGGATATTAGCGACGGTTTAGGTATCACCGACGGACCGTAGCAGACTATTAGAGACGGTTTAGAGTGTAGCGACGGGCCGACGAAGAGCTTTTGAAAAATATGGCGGTTTGTAGTGGGCCTTCTGCGACGGGCTTTGTTTCACCGACGGGCCGTAGCAGGATATTAGCGACGGTTTTACTATCACCGACGGGCCGTAGCAGGCTATTAGCGACGGTTTAGGATGTAGCGACGGGCCGACGGAGAGCTTTTGAAAATATGACGGTTTTTAGTGGGCCTTCTGCGACGGGCTTTGTTTCACCGACGGTCTAACGCAGGATATTAGCGACGGGCCGACGGCAAAAAATAAACATATACGACGGGCCGACGGCAAAAAATAAACATATACGACGGGCCGTTGCTAAAAAACCCGTCGGTAATAGTCTTCTGCGACGGGCCAACGCTGAAAGGTCGTTTTATTTGCGACGGGCCGTCGCTGAAGTCAACCCCCCGTCGCTGATACACAGTTATGTTGTAGTGATCAAACATTAATCGCAACACAAAGTATTAATCGATACTAATTACATATATAAATCAATACTAATCGAGGAAAGATTACCTTGGAATAGCAAAGAGGCAGATGAGTATTCTGACCCAAATCACCCTCGAAAAATCACCTTGAAAAAGCACACGACGACGAGGCAAGTGAGTATTGTTCAAGAACGGAGCTTAATAGGGGAGCAACGAGTAACGAGTCCTTCTCCGGCGAGCATGCTCGTGAGTCCTTCTCCGGCGAGCATGCATGTCAGTCCTTCGGCAAAAAAGAGGATTTGTCGAGCAGCAGTTTTGGCAATGGGAGGGAGGTAGAACTAGAAGCTTGGAAGATTGGAGAGCAATGTTTATCACGAATGGGAGAGAGAGAGAGAGAAAGAGAAGAGAAGTGCTTAGATGAAATACCTGAATGAGCCCTCTCTCCGTGTATTTTGTAATACAGAAAATTTAGGTGTATAACACTATTCAGGGATTTCATGGTTGAAATACAATACAAGTAACAATCAAACAAGGGATTTCAATCAAATCCTGGATATTCAAATACATCTCCATCAAAATCCCTCAAATCAAACATGTCCATTGTTTCAATTCGACCTTATTTGTACTCTAATTAAATCAACAAAAAAATAATTAATATTTCTTTTGTTTAACAAGTAGGTTCCCTCCCTTTGCTTCGGAGTAGTATAATATAAATCATATTTTGTTGAGAAACTTTTAGATGTCGTTGCGTTTTCGAATATCACCAACTATTTTTTCTGAAATATTGTAGCCACTCCTAGACATGAGTCAATCGAACAAAAATTCAAGTTTAATGGAAATGTTATATATTTATGCTAATTTTATAATTTGACATTCCAAAAAATATGGCCAATCAAGACAATTAGTTTACATAAAATGTAATGTACATAGAAAAATAATTTTCATCACATGCTAGTACAAATTGAGCTAATCATTATTTATTTTATGTTTATCATGTGTTATATACCCTTTCCTTTGTTTTTTATATAAAAAAACTCTTTTTTTATGTTTTTTTCATTTTATGTTTATTACATCTGTATACTCTTTCATTTGTTTTTTATATAAAAGAAACTCCTTTTTTATGTTTATTATTTCTTATATACCTTTTCATTTGTTTTGTATAAAAGAAACGTTGGATGAGCTTTTAGAAATGAATGTTGAGCCTAACCTGATTATTTGTTTTTTGAAGGAGGATCGACAATGTGTCAAGGCCTCGAATATATTAGATAAATGAACGTGATCTATTTTGACATTCATAATGAGAGAGAGGGGGAGAGAGAGAGGAAGAGTTTTATATTGATGCCGCCGGGACTCGAACCCACAACCTCTACAACATGAGAATTTTTTGTGTGCTAAACACTCAATCATCTAGGCTATGGGATCATTGGCATCTAACATGATTATTAAGGACATGTTTCCAAAAGGTAGAAATGTTTAAAGAAAATGATGAGAAAGGGAATTGAATCCTGCACTTCTTTGTTGAGCACCATGAAACAGAACCATATGGTAAGAACTCAACAAACTCTATATTTTTAATTTATATAGTATAATAGTATAATTTGCGAATTCAGACTATTATTCGTTGCATTACATAAGGTTAAATAATCAACATTATCATAATAAGTAAGAGATTATATATTTGATAGTTTAGGCTTTAGGGTTTAGGATTTTTATAACGTTGATGACATACGATGACGATATAATAAGGTTAACTAACATAAACTCAACTAAGCGATTTTAACAGTGTTGGTTTGTCTTCGATATCGATTCAAGATAATATAATAAAGTTAACAGAAAATCAACCGAGAGATTTAAAGATAGAATATAACATAGTCTCTTTCCGATTTTTTAAATTGGTATATGTTAAAAATATTAATAAATATTTTCTTTAAATAAAGAAAAAATATCATGGGAGGTTTACTAAAATAAAAAACGGAAAATTAAAAATTATTTGGATTCATTTTTTAACACTATCTAATGTTAAGTTGAACACATATATGATAAATAAAAAGGAACTCTTGCTTGTTTAGAGTTTTTTTAGTGTTATCGAAATGTGTGAGAATTCTTTTTAATATTCATAAAAGTGGATTTTAAATTTTTTCGCAAAACTATATTTTGTATTGGTTTCTTGCTTTAGAATATGTATTTCAATATATAATTAATTAAAAAGAAATACAATACATAATCACAAATAGAAAATAATACAAATTAAAAACATTTTTTTATTTTCACCATACCTAGCCACAATTGTTTCTGTCCAGAAAATTGAAAAGAGAAATTGAGAATATATAGAAGAAAAAAGGAAATTATTTGAACTCACTCGTGTATACTTATGTATATGTTTTGCAGTTATGTATTTAACGACAACAATGAGTCATTTTTTTTATCAAATAATAATACATATACAAGTGCCATGTATATCAATATCTAAGATATAACATAATTTTACGAAAAACATAACACCAAATATTATGTCATTGTTGTTCATAATATTTCATACAGTGACAAATATAAAGACAATTAATCATTCAACATATATAGTTGCAAAAATACATCATTAATTATATAGTAATAATAATAATAATAATATTGCTTCAAAACGCAATTAAAATTATAAATTATTTCAGGTTTAATAATGAAAGTAATTTAAAAAACAATATTAAAATTTAATTCGTTAAAAACATACAATTTTTTTTTAATACCAAATGATTTGTTTATATTTAAAAAAATAACAATGTTATTCAACATATGTTTATAAATTTACGAAGTTATTTACTCGTTGAAAGATAAACTATTATTCGAATTTCAGTTAATTTGTAAATTTTAATATTAAAATTATTTGAACAAAAACACAAATATAACCTCCTTAGTTTAATGTTTATTTAAGACACTTGTACTAATTTTCCAAAATATGATTCTCCAATTTTACCACGAGTAATTCTTTTTGACAAACGAGTAATTCTTTTTGACAAATTGCAGTTCAGTTCAAATTACAAATGCAAGTGAACTGTTATCGAGGGTGAGTATTGATATTCGTTTAAAAAATTATATGGTTGAGATTGAAGTACCGTAAGTTCTATAAATTGGTACTACTTCAGAAATAATTTGGGAATAATTATCAGTTTTAATTAGGTTCATTTCAGCACGTTTTTAGCAATTAAAAATCCCACCTCATCAATACCAATATGCATTGAAAGTCTAACTTAAGGACGATTTTCTTTGGTTTATAACAGTGGCGAGGAAAAAAAAAAACTAGCAATTCAATTGTTGTAAAAATTGCGAGAATTTACATACAAAACCCAGTGAAGATGCAAATAATTAATATTTATAAAATTATTGATTCTTATATGTACTAAGTATCATTGTAGTTTAATATTATAATTTTACCAATTGGGCAACAAATACAGTTTAAATTTAAACACACAAAATAGAAATCCTTAATGCATATAAAACACATGTTATTTGAATTATGATTTTATATATTAAATATGAATTCACTTAAAGAATATGAGTTTTACAATCAAATTCTGAAATATCCTTTCAGACCATAATTACTTGTATTAGATCACGATAATCTTTGACCTTTGAAAGCACCTGAACCTAGAATTATCATTAAATCAAATATCAAACCATAATTTGTTTAAGAAGCATTTAAGCTTTGAAAATGAAATTAAATGAAATTAAGTATTACCAGCAAGTCTTTCGCCTCGACGTGACGTCTCTTCGGCTGCGCACCTGCCCGGTTATCTCGAGTGCACCCTTGATCACAAATAAAAGATCCCTCAAATTAAGGCAATCCTCCAAATTAAATGAATAATAATACAAAAATCTCAAGTGTACCCTTCCAAAATATCGAAGTCGCATAACTTAAACAAATTAAAAGATTTTGGAAGGGTAAATTGATATTCTGAGTTATTGGTAGTAATTTTGATTTAACAGTACTTCAAATAAAGCGAACGAAATTTCGAGACTACCATCCTTAACTGTGTACGTTCGCGATAATCATTGACCTTACAAAGCACTTGAATCTACAATTATGATTATTATATCAAATATCAAAATCGAAATTTGTTTAAAAAATATTTAACCTTTTAAATGAAATTAAATGAAATTAAAGAAAACAAAGTATTACAAGGCGATCCATGGGGGATTCCTTCGTTTCACTTCTTGTTGAACTTCGTTAGTCCGTTTCCTCTCTGGCCTTTTATGTTAAGTGTAGGTTTGATCTAAAACAAAAGTTTGTGTACTGAGATAGTCTCGCCGTCTTTACCGGTACCAAGCGGACATAACTTTCGCCTACAATTATTTTTAAATAAAAATTAATTAATGTTCTTTAAATAAATTTTAAGGAAAAATAAAGTATTATCAAAATGTCTTCTTCAACAAAATCCTAACTAATTTCATTAAAAAAAAAAATCCTAATGAATTAAAAACACTGTTTACAAAACAGTATTTCTAATTTAATTATATTAGAAAAGAGCCTCTCAAACCTTGCGTCTCGTTGGTGCAAAGGTCTTCATCCGAATTAAGCACCGTTATTAAAAATTAGATCGATTTTTAACTTTCTTTTCCACTTGATTTCCGCCAATATCTCGAGAAAAAAATGAACGTTCGATCTTTAACAAAATAATATAGGTCAATTGGTATTAAAAAAATTTCATATTTTCTTGTGAAAATACATTGATCATACATATTTAATACTTGCTTAGTATTCCATATAAATCAGATATTTTATATAAAGAAAATCAAATGTCATTTTCATGTCTTGTGAATACGAATTGTGTGAGACATGCAATATTCATGTTTATCAAATATGTGGACGAGTCTTTCGTCTTATGAATATATAGTTAAACTCTGCAACCCATCCCAACGGCCCAAGTTTTCACATTGTTTCAACCTTACTTGTCCTCTCAAGTTCTTAACTAAATCAAGGAAAAAAAATATTAATTACCGGCATATAACGAAACAAGTTTCTGAATTTTGCTAGGAAGTTCTTTTTAGGATATCCACTTGCATTTGGGTCCCTAGATGGTATCTAATGGATGGACTGCATTTTTGCAAAGAATTTTTTTTTTTTTTTGAGAAAAAAGCAAGAGCAATAAGGGCTCGGTCCAATCATTTTCATTAAAAAATAAAAAAACAAAATTACAAAAGATGAATATTTACAAAGGAAGATGGTGTTAATTTCTGGCAAAGTTCCTAGCCTCCTTACCTAATTAATCTAAACTTAACTAGACCTCGGTCAAGAGAGAACATTCCATTGGCTAATTAGGTTTTTGATGACATTTATAACTATAAGATGCATTTTCTTCTTTTTTGGGAAGATTCGATTATTTCTCTCCTTCCAAATTGTCCATACCGTTGCTAGCCATTTTGTGTCCCAAAGCCTCGCATTTTCTTTCGATCTTTTTCGTCTTGTAGATACCAAAACTCGTTAATATAGTCCACGCAAAAAGTCGAAAAAAAATATTGATTCAAAATGCAATTAAAATTATAAATAATTCCAGATTTAATAGTGAAAGTAATTTAAAAAATAATATTTAAATTTAATTCATTAAAAACATAAAAATATATTTAATACAAAATTATTCATTTATATTTAAAGATAAAAATAGTATTCAACATATGTTTATAAATTTACGAAGTTATCTATTCTTTGATAGATAAACTATTTTTTGAATTTCAAATAATTTGTAGATTTTAATATTAAATTTATTTGAACAAAAACACAAATATAACATACTTGTATCTTATAGAATTCTGATTGTTATATTTTGTTAAAATAAAAAAAATAATTAAAATTAAAATTATGTTATGTAAATAAGATTATTTTTATATTGTAATTTCTCACATAATATATTTACAAAATCAAATTAAGAAAAATTGTATGCATGAACTGTGCTAATATGGATGACAAAATAAAAAGAAAAATCAAACTATATATTTGATGGCTTTTGTAAATTAAATTTCTAAAAATTAAATTATATATTATTTTGTTTGTATGTTTATAATATCATTTATTAATTTATTGGCATTTCATATATAAATTTTGTATGTTAGATTATATTCACATTAGGTCAGTAATTTAGTGTGAAATGATAATAATTGAATAAATCTAGTCTAACATTAGCGAATATAATAATATTCCATGTTATTAATGTAAGATGATATGATCGTCTAAGAATAGTGAAAACGTATTGTAAAATAATAAATACTTAAATGTTTACAAACTAATCGTGACTATAAAAATCGATGATCCATTTGTTGATCCAAATATCCTATGGTTTGATTATATCAAAACACTGTCAATATTAACGGTTTCAGTTAAGACCAACTTGTAGGAGAAGTAGGTACAACGGACCAAGGATGATCAAGACGAAGATCATCCGTGAAAGGAAAGGCGTCAAGACATTGAAGAACTCAAGACGTCGAAGTCTTCCGTGAGTTGGGATCATCAAAATAAACCCTAGGTATTCCAAAGAACATCTCATACTTATCAAGATCAAAAGATAAATTCGAAACACGATGATCAACAAGGAAAATCACCATACCAGTTTATGGTTCGTTCGAACTAACCAATAGTGCGTTCGAACGAACCAAGACCTGGTATGGTGAGAAAACTCACAAAACTAGAGCAAATAAATATTCGTTCGAACGAACATATATGTTAGTTCGAACGAACACTTTTGGTTCGTTCAACTCAAGGACGAACCATGAACCACTCTAAGTTCGTTCAGTTTGGTTCGTTCAACTTAAGGACGAACCATGAACCATTCTATGTTCGTTCGAACGAAAAGAATAATTCGTTCGAACGAATTGAAACCTGGTGTTGTGAGAAAAACAAACAAATCTAGACACAATAAATGTTCGTTGGAACGAACCACTATGTGCGTTCGAACGAACCTCCATGGTTCGTTCTTGATCAATAGAACGAACCAAGAACAAATCCATGTTCGTTCGAACGAACATAATTATTCGTTCGAACGAACTCATCGTGTTTATGAAAATTCCTTTGAAACGGCTAGTTCAAATTCAAGTTCGTTCGAACGAACCAAACAGTACGTTCGAACGAACTATGTAATTTCTGCACAGGTTGAGTGGTTTCTATGGATGATATAAATAGAACCACTCATACCTTCTCTCTCCTATCTTTTTGCAAAATTTATTCCCCATCCACAAAGAGAGAAACAACTAGCTTTGATCTTCTTCCATATCTCTTGATAAGTGTGAGACAAACCTCTAGATCATAGATCTAATTCTCGACATCTCTCTTATATACGATTCCCAACTCACGTGACCGATCACGTTGTAGTGCGTATTAGAAACGTGTAATAGGCTAATTCTTGAATTGTAAAGCCAGATATAGATCGATAGAAAACGTGTAAATCGATCTAGGCAAAACCTTGTATGAGTGAGTTGGAATTCAATCGAACGCCGAAACGGCACAAGGCCTTCCCGGAGACGTAGGTACTTGCCAATAATCGAATCGGTCGATTAAGCAAGTAAAGGGTGAGTTAAAGCTACAAAAGGAACCACCTACCGAACTCCGTAATAAATATCGTGTGTTCATCTCTTTCGGTATTTGCATTCTTTCATTTAAATCATTTTAAGCTTCCGCTTAATTTAGAATCGGTATACCTTAGTCGAAAATTGTACGTAAGGATTACCTATTCACCCCCCTCTAGGTTAGAATTAACCAACAATTGGTATCAGAGCGAAATACTAACAGTCTCTTTGTGTAATTGACAACTTGTATACGATCATGGCCAACTCTACCATTCCAAAGATGCATATTACCTATCCAGACAAATTAGATGGTAAGAATTGGAACATTTGGAAAAGGTGCATGCTTAATGTATTCACAATCCAAGGGTTAAGGTCGGTCGTTGAAGCGGGTTTCACAATCGTATCAACTACCGATATTAACGGCAAGGTCGTATTAACATCCGAGTCTTCCTTAAACGAAACCTCGGATATTTACGTCCAAAATCTAATTCTTACCAACATGGTAGGATCTCTCTCCGTCCTAGTAGACGGATGTGATACGTCATGCAAAATGTGGCGTGCTCTCCTAAATCGATTTGAAGGAAACGATCAAATGAAGAGAACCAATCTAATGGGACTCGAACAACAATTTGATAGTTTCCGGATGATCGAGAGTGAATCCGTAGATGATATGTACACTCGTATGAATCATATCAAAAACGGATTCACCGCACTTGGAGAGCCCCTAACAACTTCTCGAGTTGTAGGTAAATTGATTAGAGCTATGCCTACGAGTTGGGAAACCCTAAGAGTGGCATTGGAAACGATGATGGCCACACAAGACATGTCGCCTGAAGAATTGGTAAGTTACTTCCGAAACTTCGAAGCACGACTCAAGCAACTCAATCAAGAGAGTGCCTCGACATCTCACCCCAAAACCATCGCTCTACCCGCCGTAAATGTTAGCGACGATGAGAGTGAAATAGCTCTCTTGGTAAGAAAGTTTCGTGAGTTTAGGTCACATGAACGACGATTCAACAACAACCGCAAGCAACAAAACTTGAAGCCGTATTGTTTCGAGTGCAACAAGAAAGGTCACACGATCGAGACATGTTGGACACTTCATCCCGAACATGCTCCGTGGAACAAAAAGGGTGACGAGCGAAAAGATTGGGAACGGCGCGAACCGCGACACGAACGAAGAAGCGATGACAAAAGTCGAGAAGAACGACACAAGGACAAAGGTAAAGATTTCAAAAAGAAAAAGGCTTACAAAGCTCATGTAGGAAGATGGGGAGAGACCGATGCCTCAAGTACCTCATCCGATTCGGAGTGCAACTCGGATCGAGAAACCGCAAACTTGGCATTAATGGCGGAGATCAATCCTTCGGTGGACGATGTGGTGGAAAAGGCAATTCAAGCCATGCTCCTCCAACGAGCTTCAATAACGGAACCTCTCGAGCCTAAGACCACAAGTGTCACCTCTCTCGCCTCTACGTCTAACGCAACACATGACCCGGATCATGAGGTATATCTCAACCCCTTTATTAACTTTGTTAAGCCTACCTCACATGCATGCTCCTTATTCGAAATTAATACAAACTTAGAACTTGAATCGTTCGACGCACTCTTAAGAGACGTTGACTTTCCTTGTCAAAATGAGGGTAAGGTCGAGAGCACGATATCGGCTCTCGAGGCTAAGGTAGTATCTTTAGAATTGTCGATAACCTCTTATATAAAACAATTAAATGAAGTTAAACGTTTTTCTAAATGTGAATGTCAAACCCTAAAAGGTGAGAATTCACATCTGAAAGTCGAAGTTCAAAATTTAAAAGTTGAAAATAAATCCTTGAAGAAATCTTGCGCAATAAATGCATCAAGCGTTCCTTCATTGGATGATGTTTTAAAAGGGTCATTAAATGGACAAAAACCAAATGACAAGTCGGGTCTAGGGTTCAAGAAAGACATCGGTTACAAATCCGGTCTTTACAAATCCAAAGATCAAACATCAACATGGGAGAACAATCGAAACAATAGTCACGGAAATGCTTTTATGTATCGTGACTATAACCAAGGTAAAAGTGTTAAAATGGAACAACCTAAAAATGTTAGGTTTAATAATAAGAATAATCATTTCACACAAACTACATCTCATAGACGCACCGATTTGGGACGAACCGATTGTTTGTTCAAACGGGGACCAAATGGATATTTCTATGAGGTGAAGCACAACACCGACGCATCGTATCAAACAAGGGCTCCCAAACATTTCACTAACACACCAAAACATTTTCAACCGAAAAATTATCATGCAAATCCAAACAAACCGGAATATCAAAAGAAAAACTACCCTAACCAACTCTTTAGTCATTTCGTAAAGAGTTCCGAGACCTTAAATAAGCCTACCATTGCATTTTGTAATTATTGTTGTAAACTAGGTCACATCTCTACTAGTTGCAATCTTCGCAATCCTAAAAGTAACTCTCATGTTATGTGGATGCGTAAAGATAGACATACCATGGGTCCCTCCACCTCAAAGGGTGTTGGACCAACAAGGAAGTAAGTCATGTGTGACAACATACTCCCTCGCCCCACTACCATAAGCCAAATATTGAGGGGGAGTATGAGTATACGGATTCATATTAGATCAATAATCTTGATGAATTTTTTACTAATATGAATTTATTATAGATGTGCCTAAACACCTCAACTAAGTCATCGAAATGGTGTCTAGACAGTGGTTGCTCTAGACACATGACTTGGAACCGAGAAATGTTCAAATCCCTAAAACCTTTCAAAGGAGGAGACGTTACTTTTGGAGGAAACCAAAAAGGTAAAATTGTCGGTATCGGATCTATAGGAACCACAAATTGGACCCTAGAGAATGTTTACCTTGTTTTAGGACTAAAACATAACTTAATTAGCATAAGCCAATTGTGTGATGCCGGATATTGTGTGAGGTTCGATCAATCCTCATGTATAATTGATCGATCGTTAGACAATATTGCGGTGTGCAAAGGAACTCGACACGAAAATTTGTATTACTTCGACTTTAAATCTTTCGTGCCGGGAATCCATTGTCTCACCGTATCGGAATCGACTTCACGTCTATGGCATAGGAGACTAGGCCATATATGCATGGAGACGATCCACCGGTTGTCAAGAAAAGAACTAGTTAGAGGATTACCCTCGCATAAACTAAAATTGGAAGGATTATGCGATGCGTGTGAAAAAGGTAAGCACACAAAATCGTCGAATTTCAAGTCAAAGGACATCGTTACGACAAAACGACCTCTTCAACTCATCCACCTCGATCTTTGCGGACCAATGAGTGTCTCAAGTTTAGGTAATAAAAGGTATATGTTTGTTATTGTCGATGATTATTCCCGCTTCACTTGGGTATATTATTTAATCCATAAAAGTGAAACGTGTGACATATTCATAAAATTTTGCAAAGTTGTCGAAAACGAAACAAACACTTCCATTGTCACAATTCGAAGTGACAACGGAGGTGAATTCAAAAATGCAAAGTTTGATGAATATTGCCATAATAAGGGATATATACGTGAATTTTCGGCTCCTCGTACACCTCAACAAAATGGTGTAGTTGAGCGCAAAAATCGCACGTTAATTGAACTCGCTCGTACCATGTTAAATGAGCATCCTTCTCCAAAATATCTTTGGGCGGAAGCGGTTAACACCGCATGTCATGTCGTTAATCGACTTAGCCTAAGACCATTTTTGAAGAAAACGCCCTATGATCTATGGTACGGGCGAAATCCGAATATCTCGTACATGAGAGTATTCGGATGCAAAAGTTTCATTTTAGATGAATCAAATCATATAGACAAGCTTGACCCAAAATTAATCGAAGGAATTTTTGTGGGATACTCAAGCACAAGTAAAGCGTATAGGGTTTACATAAAATCCTCACGGATAGTATGTGAGTCTGTTCATGTACATTTTGATGAAACTAACAAAGAAGTCGAGAAAGGTGTTCAAAATGTAGGTACACAAGAAGAAGAAGTTGTGGAAGCACCACAAAGATCCACATCACTCGAGCATAGGCTCCTCGATCTCACTCTAGATGAAGTTGAAAACCAAGCGAATGATCATGAAGTTCAAGAAGAAGAAGCCATCGAAACTCAATACCAAATTCCCGAAGTTCTCCGGGAAGTATCGGCTCATCCTCTCTCTAATGTGGTAGGAGATCCAAGAGATGGTGTTCAAACTCGATCGCGTATCCAAAATTATATAGCTCACTGCGCCTACCTCTCCCACATAGAACCAAAATCCTTCAAAGAAGCCAACAATGATGAGGATTGGATTTTGGCCATGCAAGAGGAATTAGAGCAATTCGAACGAAACAAGGTATGGACGTTAGTACCAAGGCCAACCACTAGATCCATTATCGGCACCCGATGGATCTATCTTAACAAACTCGACGAACACGGAAATGTGGTACGAAACAAAGCAAGACTCGTAGCTCAAGGTTTCAAACAACAAGAAGGCATTGATTTTGAAGAAACCTTTGCCCCGGTAGCTCGTTTGGAATCTATACGACTTCTCTTGGCCTACGCCGCCATCAAAGGTTTCACGCTCTACCAAATGCACGTCAAGAGTGCGTTTCTAAACGGAGAAATCGAAGAAGAGGTGTACGTCGAACAACCTCCGGGTTTCAAAGATCCGAAATACCCCAATCACGTGTGCAAGCTTTCGAAAGCGTTATACGGGTTGAAGCAATCTCCTCGAGCATGGTACGGAAGTCTATCGACCTTCCTTCTCTCAAATGGTTTCAACCGGGGTAAAATCGACACCACTCTCTTCACACGTAAAAAGGGAGAATCTATTTTACTTATTCAAATTTATGTCGACGATATTATTTTTGGATCTAGTGACCCGGCACTTGCCGAAGATTTTTCGATTCTTATGCACAATGAATTTGCCATGAGTATGATGGGTGAACTCACATTCTTCCTTGGACTTCAAGTCAAACAATCATCCGAGGGCATTTTCGTAAATCAATCCAAATACACTCGCGAACTTCTCAAGCGGTTCGAGCTAGATCAAACGAAGACGAGCGATACGCCCATGGCCAAGGAATCCAAATTGGATGCGGATGAGGATGGCGAAGCTTTTGACATAACGGAATATCGAGGAATGATCGGAAGCTTGTTGTATCTCACGGCAAGTCGACCCGACATTATGTTCGCCGTATGTCTTCGTTTCGTGTGGCAAATTGGTAATAATATTCTCACTCCCGTCTCTAAACTCAAAGCAAATTTCGACAAACGAAACGTTACCCTTCTCTACCGATTATGGTACGCGAGTGAAGATCGCATCAACATTCCGATTCTCATCCTCAAACACATGGAATCGATCATGCGTCTCAAGGTTTCCTCTCTCCCATATGGAAGCATCATCGCCTTAGCATGCGACCGATTGGACATCGATATTCCAACCGACCAATGGGACCTCGGACGTTCCGAGCCCACAAACCTGGGATCTCCCGAACACCTATCTCGAATTGGATACTCAGACAAGAAAATCGGTCAATTGGATTACTCTCAAACACAAGGTGGAAGAAACCCTACCCTCATCGACAATTGGGTTTTGGACGAACCCTCGGATCGCCACAAACTTCCTAATAATCCTACCGAGTGGACCCAACCTCCCGATGATGCACCGGTTCCCCCGCGTAAACGGAAAACAAGAGCCACACCAAGTGCGGGCCCGTCTAATCTGACCACTGCCGACTCACATGCACCGGGTTTCAATATGGAGGAGATCCGTGGCATGATTGAAGCCATGCAAACTCGAGTTCACGAGGAAAGTGTGTGGGTTCGTGATCAAGTCTACGAGGATAATGCACGGACTAGAGCACACAACACCAAACTCTTCGAAAATCTCTACGCTCACCTTGACTCTCGCTTCGGACCATGGAACTCTCCTCCGGACGCACCGCCATCATTTAATCCGGATCAACCTTGGAATCTCGGCACCGATGACCCTTCCGAGTATAATCCGGGCGGCCCAACTCTTTAGAACCTATCCCTCCGGCTTTAACTATTTCCCTAGATTATTAAATCATATTTTCTAAATTTAAACTTTGTTTTAGCATGTAGTACCATGTATGGGTGTGTTTGCATGATATGTGGTCGTATTAGTATTATTAATCTATGTTATGTTCTAGTTCATGTCATGAGTTAATTAGTTGAAAACCAAATGATGTATTTCTATTTTGATGATTATGAGTAATGTCGTTTTTCAAGTTTATGTGTTCAAAACTATTCTTTTCATCATAATTGTTAAAATCATAACTCCAACCACAAATCACAACTTGCTAAAATACTTATTATCTACGAGCCTACGACTAAAAAATTCAAATTTTTAGGGGGAGCTCGTATTTAGGGGGAGCTTTCCGGTTCGGTTCTATTCGCTCCCTTTTGATCATTTCAAAAAGGGGGAGAAAAGAGATCGTACGGAAAGTTTTTCGATAACCGACAAAACTCTCCAATCGACAGTGTTTTGAAATTAATCAAAAGGGGGAGTTTGTTGATCCTAATATCCTATGGTTTGATTATATCAAAACACTGTCAATACTAACGGTTTCAGTTAAGACCAACTTGTAGGAGAAGTAGGTACAACGGACCAAGGATGATCAAGACGAAGATCATCCGTGAAAGGAAAGGCGTCAAGACATTGAAGAACTCAAGACGTCGAAGCCTTCCGTGAGTTGGGATCATCAAAATAAACCCTAGGTATTCCAAAGAACATCTCATACTTATCAAGATCAAAAGATAAATTCGAAACACGATGATCAACAAGGAAAATCACCATACCAGTTAATGGTTCGTTCGAACTAACCAATAGTGCGTTCGAACGAACCAAGACCTGGTATGGTGAGAAAACTCACAAAACTAGAGCAAATAAATATTCGTTCGAACGAACATATATGTTAGTTCGAACGAACACTTTTGGTTCGTTCAACTCAAGGACGAACCATGAACCACTCTAAGTTCGTTCAGTTTGGTTCGTTCAACTTAAGGACGAACCATGAACCATTCTATGTTCGTTCGAACGAAAAGAATAATTCGTTCGAACGAATTGAAACCTGGTGTTGTGAGAAAAACAAACAAATCTAGACACAATAAATGTGCGTTCGAACGAACCTCCATGGTTCGTTCTTGATCAATAGAACGAACCAAGAACAAATCCATGTTCGTTCGAACGAACATAATTATTCGTTCGAACGAACTCATCGTGTTTATGAAAATTCCTTTGAAACGGCTAGTTCAAATTCAAGTTCGTTCGAACGAACCAAACAGTACGTTCGAACGAACTATGTAATTTCTGCACAGGTTGAGTGGTTTCTATGGATGATATAAATAGAACCACTCATACCTTCTCTCTCCTATCTTTTTGCAAAATTTATTCCCCATCCACAAAGAGAGAAACAACTAGCTTTGATCTTCTTCCATATCTCTTGATAAGTGTGAGACAAACCTCTAGATCATAGATCTAATTCTGGACATCTCTCTTATATACGATTCCCAACTCACGTGACCGATCACGTTGTAGTGCGTATTAGAAACGTGTAATAGGCTAATTCTTGAATTGTAAAACCAGCTATAGATCGATAGAAAACGTGTAAATCGATCTAGGCAAAACCTTGTACGAGTGAGTTGGAATTCAATCGAACGCCGAAACGGCACAAGGCCTTCCCGGAGACGTAGGTACTTGCCAATAATCGAATCGGTCGATTAAACAAGTAAAGGGTGAGTTAAAGCTACAAAGCAACCACCTACCGAACTCCGTAATAAATATCGTGTGTTCATCTCTTTCGGTATTTGCATTCTTTCATTTAAATCATTTTAAGCTTCCGCTTAATTTGGAATCGGTATACCTTAGTCGAAAATTGTACGTAAGGATTACCTATTCACCCCCCTCTAGGTTAGAATTAACCAACACCATTAATAGTCTAAATTTTGTCACGTATCATAATTCAATAATTGAAATGAATGTGATGACGTGGCATCATAAAATTGCACAAAATTGAGTCTAAATAAGGATACTAATAAATTGGAATAACAAAATAAGTTATTATTTGAACATTATTATTATTATTATTATATAATATAATACCAATCAATTGATTAGAATTGGCAAATAGAATTTAAAGATGTATCGGAAAATTTGATACATTTTTCTATATTTGTCCATTTGATATAGACTTATTTTTTTTATTTCATTTCTCATATACCCCTAAATTCAAAAAGTAAATGGAACCGTTTATTCACCATGAATACCATCCATTGTAACTGTAATATGTCCTTGTGTTTTTATCCCAAGTTAAACAGGACTTTTCAGCATTTTGCTTATGAAATTCTTTGCTTTGCCTTCATAGTTCACCACTGCATCTTCTATATCTTAATTAACACACTTAGTTAAAACATGCACATAATTGACAATCAGTTAACATATAATTACATTCATTCGAATTTTCAAAATATAATGAAAAATATTTTAGTTCAGTGTTTGTGTTAAGATTCTCGTACTAAATTTATGTTTATTTAAGATACTCGTACTAAATTTTCCCAATTGTGATTCTCCAATTTTACCACGAGTAATTATATTTGACAAATTGTAGTTTAGTTCAAAAATTACAAGTGAACTGATTTCCAGGGCGAGTATTGATATTCGTATAAAAGATAATATTGTTGAGATTTAAATAGCGTAAGTTCTATAAATTGGTACTAGTTCAGAAAAATTTGGGAATAATTATCAGTTTTAATTAAGTGTAGGTTTGATCTAAAACAAAAGTTTGCGTACTGAGATATAGTCCAGCCGTCGTTGCCGGTACCAAGTATAAGTTGGATCGGGTTTACTCATAACCTTCGCCTACAATTATTTTTAAATAAAAATTAATTAATGTTCTTTAAATAAAACTTAAGGAAAAATGAAGTATTATCAAAATGTCTTCTTCAACAAAATCCTAACTAATTTCATTAAAAAAAATAAAATCCTAATGAATTAAAAACACTGTTTACAAAATAGTATTCTAATTTAATTATATTAGAAAAGAGCCTCTCAAACCTTGCGTCTCGTTGGTGCAAAGATCTTCATCCGAATTAAGCACCGTTATTAAAAAGTAGATCGATTTTTAACTTTCTTTTTCACTTGATTTCCACCAATATCTCGAAAAAAAAATGAACGTGCGCGATCTTTAACAAAATGTTCATATTTTATTATGAAAATACATTAATCATATTTCATACTTACTTTGTATTCCACATAAATTCAATATTTTTATATAGAAAAAATCTAATGTCATTTTCATGTCTTGTGAACATTAATAGTGTGAGACATACAATATTCATGCTTATCGAATGAAATGAAATACCAACCATAATATGTGCAAGAACCTTTCGTCTTGTGAATACAATATTAACTCAGTGGCCCAAGTTTTCACATTGTTTCAACCTTCTTTGATTAAATAAAGAAAAAAAGATTAATTACGTATGATTAAATAATAGTGTTGCATTACATAAAATTAAATAATCGATATCGTAATAATTGAGATATTAGATATTGGATTAGTTTAGGCTTTAGGGTTTAGGATACATGTTTCTAACGTTGATGACGTACGATGACGATACAGTAAAGTTAACATAAACTCAACAGACAGATTTAATGGTGTTGGCCGGCTTCAGTATCGATTCTCCAATTTTACTCCTTTTTGAACAAATTACAGTTTAGTTCGAGAAAATGCAAACGAGCTGATATCTAGGACGATTATTGATATTATGTACATTAAGTGAGTGAGTTCATAACTATGTTGGTTGGGTGTTTGACACAAAATATCACATATTATATTGTGAGAAATTGTTGATTCAAGTCTTACTGACATCAATGATTGAAAGACAAATAAACATTCTTAATTTATTCTAACAAAAATTATAAATGAATACTACTTGAGAAAAAAAATAAGAACAATTATCAGTTTTAATTAGATTCATTTCAGCATCATATTTCAAATCAGTTTGTTTCGATCATAATAGCCTGGAACGCAGAACGTTCGGTACTCGATACGTGGTACTGGTTCGCGGTACGTCGTATCTTCTAGTACGCGGTATTCGAGGAGTATGATTCACCGAAACACTCTTGGTGTATCCGGAATAATGTCGGCACGTACAAGTGTATGTACATTTGTGTACGTATATGTGTACATGTATGCATGTATAAGATTATCAGTAATTATACATAGTTCTAATCGAGAATAGATGAGGAAAATTGGACACGTGTCCTTTTTTTTTAAATTTTTAATTGACAAATTAATATTTTCTCCCAAATTTTACCATACCATGCTCTATATGCTCTAAGTTAATTTATTTAATTAACATGATAACGGACACATATTAGTTATTAATTTAATACGTAATTAACGTTAGTTCGAATTCATAAATATAAATCAATATTAATCTATATTTTATTATAGTACCAATGAATTCGATTACATACAATATACAAACACATTTATTTCAAATAATAAAAAAAAAACATAAGATACCTTAAAAACATGTCAAATAAATAATATTCGGATACAAACCATCATTAATAACAAACATCATAAAACTCCTGACGAAAATAAAATTTCATAATTCAAACTAAAAATAAAATATGAGAAAATAAACTTCTACATTATTTCACTTCAACGGTGTGTTTCATTTTTCTTATTTTGTTAGGTTGGAGATCTGAGTCTGATACAAACTGTTTGTACCACGATATACTTGTCATGGACCAGATGATGAAGAACTATTTGTAGGAATCTGATGAGGGGACGAAACAAAAATTAGATGACAGATTTGTATTTGTCAGATATTATTCGGAATGGATGGTACATTACTTTTGAAGTTTTGGAATTGTAAATGAAATCCGGATACTATTATTCTGACTATACAAATACTGATTCAGTCTTATGTTCCGGTAGTATTTAGCAATTAAAAATCCCACCTCTAAAGATCTCGTGTTCGATCAATGCCAATACGGGCAATATTTATTGAAAAGTCTAAATTCCGACGCAGGTGCAACTAATTAATATTTTTAAAATTATTGATTCTTCTTATATATACCAAGTATAATTATAGTTCGACATATATAAATTTGCCAATTGGGAAACAAATACAGTGTAAATTTAACACACAAACTACAAATACTTAAAAGACAAATCATATTAAACACAAGTTACTTAAATTAAAATTTGGGAATTTTTTGTTTCTAACCAAGTTTTTTTAAAGTATATACTTTAATTAACCAAGATTTTTACAAAATTTGGAATTTGTCGTTTGCGGCGAATCATTGACCGCCCGGCGGGATATCATTCCCCGCCTTTTTCCAAAAAAAATTAACGCCTATTGACAATTGGTTATGATTATTTTATTCAATCAATCCTTGATAAACTAAATAATAATAATAATTCATGCAATACTTCATGCAAACTTTTCATATATATATTATAATTTTATTTTATTTTAATATTTTATTCGCATTCGATATTGTATTCGTATATGTATTCATGTTCGAAATGGAATATCGAATATCGTAGTCGTATCCGTATTCGAAATTGGATATTGTATTTGTATCCGATATCGTATTCGTGTTCGAAATCGGATATCGGATATATCGTATTCGTATTTGAAAACATATATCGATTATTTTCTTCGTATTCGGAATCGGATATCAGCTATCGTAATCATATTCGAAATCGATTATCGGTTATCGTATTCGTATCGTACCCGAAACCGGATATCCGATACCAACATATGAATACGAATACGGTGGTATCCGGATATCCAATATCTGATTTCGAATACGAATATGAATACGTTAATCGATATTTGATTTCAAATACGATTACGGTAGCTGATATCCGATTCCGAATACGAATACGAAGAAAATAATCGATATATGTTTTCAAATACGAATACGATATATCCGATTTCGAACACGAATACGATATCGGATACAAATACAATATCCAATTTCGAATACGGATACGACTACGATATCCGATATTCCATTTCGAACACGAATACATATATGAATACAATATCGAATGCAATAAAATATTAAAATAAAATAAAATAATAATATATATATGAGAGAGGCTAACCTACTTAGTTAAGTATCAATGATTTTGTACTTAATGTTTTTTAACTATTGAATTTGCATTGAGATTTGTGCATTTAATGATGTGCACAAAATTTCATGATCATCATGAAAAAACACAAATTTCAATGCAAATTCAATAGTTAAAAAGAATTAAGTACCAAATCCTTGGTACGTAATTAAGTAGGTTAGTCTCCCTATATATATATATATATATATATATATATATATATATATATATGTATATATGTATATACATGTATATGTATGAAAAGTGTGCATGAAGTATTGCATGAATTATTATTATTTTTTAATTTATCAAGGATTGATTGAATAAAATAACCATAACCAATTATCATTAGGCGTTAAAAAAAAATTTGGGAAAAGAGGAGGAATGATACCCCGCCGGGCAGTCAATGATTCGCCGCAGACGACAAATCCCTAATTTTGTAAAAAACTTGGATAATACGAGTATATACTTTAAAAACTTTGTTATAAACAAAAAATTTCCTTATGATTTTATATATGACAAAATACAAATCATTAGCTGTGTAAGTTCACGGTAATCATTGACCTCACGAAGCAATTGAATCTACAATAGTTGTAGTTGAGCTCCACTAATATGTTTCTTCTCTTGCCATCTATGATCTATGTCAAGTGAATGTTTGATCACAAACAAAAGTTTGTGTGCTAGTACGAGTTCCGGGAACTGTATTGGTACCAAGTGCATGTTGGTTCCATATGATCGAAAACCTTCACCTATAATTATTTCTTAAATATCAAAACAAATATAAAAAGTAAGTACTGTTTTTTTTATTAAAACTTAGGAAATTTAGGACAGAGCCCCTCAAACCTCGCGTCTCGTTGGTGCAAAGATCTCCATCATATTTAAACATTAAGCATCGCTGTTGAAAATTAGATATTTTTTTAACTTTCTTTTCCACATGATTTTCACCAATATCTCGAGAAAAAAAATGAACGATAGGTCATTTGGTGTTAAAAATCTTCATATTTTCTTATGAAAAATACATTGATCATATTCAATACTTGCTTAGTAGTATTTCCTATAAATCCAATATTTTTATATAGAGAAAATAAATTTCATTTTCATGTCTTGTGATTTGTGAATATGAATTGTGTGAGACATGCAATATTCATGTTTATCAAATGAAATACCAATATGTGCATGAGTCTTTTGTCTTGTGAATATATTGTTAACTCAACGGTCCATCCCAACGGTCCAAGCTTTTGCATTGTTTCAACCTTATTTGTCCTCTAATTAAATTAAATTAAATTAAGATAAAAAAACATATATTTTTTTTAATAATAAATGGACAAGTTTCGTATATCCTCCACCCATTAATATTAATAAAGATCGAATTCACACCATATGATTATTGGGGAGTGCTATGATAGAACCATTTTCTTATCATGGACCTATTTTTTTTTTAAAAAAATTCAAATATTTGTGAAATAATGATATTTTTTATAAGATTCTAGTGTATATTTATCATTTAATGTTATTCAAAACATAATTTTGTTGAATTAATTAATAAATAGTTGAAATTCTTAAAATAATTTTTTGAAAATAGATCCATGATAAGAAAATGGGTCTATCATAGCACTCCCCATGATTTATTTGTATCTCACACTCAACCAATTGGGTTATTAGCCTATTGATTGAATTTTTTTTTATTAATTACCGGCATATAACGAAACGAAACAAGATTTTGAATTTTGCAAGAAAGTTATTTTTATGATATACAATTGCATCGGATCCCTAGATGGTATCTGATGGATGGTCCGCATCTTTACAAAGAATTTTTTGTTTAATCTGCAAATTTCGACGATGATTCGTTGCATTACATAAGATTAAATTATCAAGATCACAAAAAATGTGAGATTAGATATTAGAATAGTTTAGGCTTTAAGATTTAGGATACGTGTTTCTTACGTTGATGACATACGACGATATAATAAGGTTAACATAAACTCAACTGAGAGATTTTAACAATGTTTGGTTTTGATACCAATTCAAGAATATACATATAGTTTTTATTTTTTTAAATTAGTATATGTTGAAAATATTTATAAAGATTTTTTTTAATAAGGAAAAAATATATCATGGGAGGTTTATTTAAATTGAATAAGGAAAATAGAAAATTGTTTTGTTTCATTCTGTTAACACTATCTAATGTTAAGTTTAACGCATATATCATAAATAAAAATAAATTGTTCGTAGTTTAGAGTTTCTCAGTTTATCGAAATGTGGGAGAATTCTTTTTAATATTCATAAAAGTAGATATTAGAAAAAATTCCCAAAACTACATTTTGTATTGATTTCTTTCTTTAGAAGAAGTTATCAAAGGTTTACCATAAACTATAAAATAGAAAATATAGCATGTATCTAATTTAAGTTCATACAACTAATTAAAATCTGTATTTCAATGTATAATTAATTATAAAGAAATAGAATACATAATCAATAGAAAAAATATATATATGAAAAAAAATATTTTTATTCTCATCATATCTAGCCACATTAGTTTTGCCGACAAAATTGAGAATATATGGAAGAAAAAGAAAATTATTTGAACTCACTTGTGTATGAATATGTGTAAGTTGTACAATTATTTACATAATTACAACAATGCTTTATTTTTTTTTATCAAATAATAGTACATAACATGTATATTAATATCAAGATATAACATAATTTTATGAAAAACATAACAACAAATATTGTGTTATTGTTGTTCACAATATTTCATGCAATGCTAAATATGAAAATAATAAATCATTCGACATATATAGCTGCAAAATACAGCATTAATTATATAGTAGTAATAACAAAAATATTGATTCAAAATGCAATTAAAATTATTAATAATTTCAAGTTTAATAGTGAAAGTAATTTAAAAAATAATATTAAAATTTAATTCATTAAAAACATACAAAAAATATTTCATACCAAATGATTTATTTATATTAAAAAAATAACAATATTATTTAAAAATGTTTATAAATTTACGAAGTTATTTATTCTTTGAAAGATAAACTATTTTTTGAATTTCAATTAATTTGTAAATTTTAATATTAAAGTTATTTGAACAAAAACTAAAATATGACCTACTTAGTATCTTATAGAAATCTTATTGTTATATTTTTCTAAAATAAACAAATAATTAAAATATTAATGTCGTTATGTAAATAAGATCATTTTTACATTGTATTTTCTCACATAATATATTTACAAAATCAAATTAGGAAAACTGGTATGCATGAACTATGTTAATATGGATATCAAAATAAAAAGAAAATTCAAACAATATATTTGATGGATTTTTTAAATTAAATTTCTAAAAATAATATTATAATATTATTTTATTTGTATGTTTACAATATCATATATTATTTATTGGTATTTCATATATAATTTTTTTATGTTAGATTGTATTTCATATATAATTTTTATATTAGATCATGTAATTTAGTGTAAAATGATAATAATTGAATAAATTTAGTCTAATATTAATCTAGTGAATAATAATAATTCACGTTATTAATGTAAGATAATGTGATCTTACAAGAATGGTGAAAATGTGTTGTAAAATAATGAATACCTAAATGTCTACAAACTAATTGTGACTATAAAAATCCTGATACATTAATGGTTTAAATTTTGTCACATATCATAATTCAATAATTGAAATTAATGTGATGACGTGACACCATAAAATTACAAAAAATTGAATCCAAAATAAGAAATACCGGCAAGTTAGAATAACAAAATAAAACATTATTTGAACAATATTATTATATGATATTACACCAATGAACTGATTAGAATTAACCCAAAAAAATCTAAAGATTGTAATATTACTGGGATATTGGATATAGTTACTTTATTTGTTCATTTGATATATATACTTCTAATTTGTATATTAGTTTAATTTCTCGTATACTTCTAATTTAATTATATTAGAAAAGAGCCCCTCAAACCTTGCGTCTCGTTGGTGGAAAGATCTTCACCATAATTAAGCACCCTTGTTGAAAAGTAGATCGATTTTTAACTTTCTTTTCCACATGATTTCCACCAATATCTCAGAAAAAAATGAACGTGCAATCTTTAACAAAAATAATATAGGTCATTTGGTATTAAAAATATTCATATTTTATTATGAAAATACGTTAATCGTATTTAATATTTTCTTAGTATTCCATACAAATTCAGTATTTTTATATAGAGAAAATCAAATGTCATTTTCATGTCTTGGGAACATTAATTGTGTGAGTCATACAGTCTGCATGCTTATCAAATGAAATACCAATTATAATTATAATTATAATATCCTCCTAAAATTTAATGAAATCCCATTATATGTGCATGATCCTTTTCGGCTTGTGAATACATTGTTAATTATCAAAACAAAAACAAACAAAAAAAAAGGGGGAATTTCTTGTATGTCCCTCCAAAAACACAAAATATCATATTTGTCCTTCCAAAATTGTTAATATCAAATTTAACCCTTTAAAACTTAATTCATATCAAATTAATTCGAAATTAACAAATCTGTTAAACTTAACAGAAAAATGGTACAATGACTAATCTACCCTCCAAACCCGATACGTCCATAAACCCGATAAATAAGCTCAACTTGCCACCACTTCTTCTAGCGATTCACTCCTTCTCTTAAGCTCTTCTCCATGGCAACTTCTTCAAGCGAGACGATTCTTCCAGCCAGACGAAGCTCTTCCTCCTCTTATCTACTCCGCTTCCTCCTCCTCAACCACCTCTGTTGAAGAAATCTAGCCCGTCGGCTCCTCCTGCGTTGGGGTTACTCAATTCCGCTTTCTCATCCTCCTGTGGACATCTCAATCGATATAAGGAGTACATGTGAGTAAACAAAGTAGTTCACCCAAAATTTGCATGTCACCCCAATTAAGCCCCAATATCTGCAATTAATCCTCAATTTAATTCAATTTATGCATCAATTAACCTGAAATTACACAAAAGCTGAACCTTGTTTTTGCACTGCAGATACTTGCTTGGCATTAGTGTGATTGGGTGTACATCAATTAATCAGTGAGGTTCATGAAATGACGAGTAGAAGATGCTTAATCAGCCCCCCAATTGGATTTTGCTTCAATTTATCAATGGATCAGGCAAGTGAAATTTTAATTGGGTGTACATCAATTAATCAGTGAGGTTTCACAAGGAGTTTTTAATTTCAAATTGGTTTCTTTCTTTGAAATCATAATGAAGGTATTCAATTGATTGGTGTTCGATTTACAAACGATCCAATTTGGATTGTATATTTTTTTTCAGTTCATTTTATTTTATTTGTTTGATTTCTTTGTACTGATGAAGATTATTTTGTGATTGTGCGATGCAGGTTCCCATTTGTTTGTGTGTTCGTTGGCCTAAGAATCAAGAACGTTCCTACAATTGGTGTTAATACAACTATGTAATATAATTTGTTTCGATTCTTTCAGTTTTGTTTCGAGTATATGTTTCGATTCCTTCAAATTGTAAACAACTATGTAATATAATTGAGAAATGTGTTATAATTGTGTTGAGTATGTGTACAATTGTATCGAAATTGAGTTTATAAATACTTTCACAAATTTGGTCTAATTTTCATCATTTTCTCAAACATAGTCAAATTTGATCTAATTTTCATGCATTCTGTTTTACAAATGATTTTTCAAAATAAACATAACAAAACAAAAATTAAAACTGCATAAGATAGCAAAATTAAATCAATCAACTTTCATGACTTAAATATAGTCTTGCGTAAATGCTTGGTGTTGGAGTGGATGCCGCGCTTTCTTTTTTCCTCGCCCTCTACTTTAATTACGAAGTCTTGTTGTGCTTGGTTTTATATATATATGACTTTTTCAACAATAGCTGCACATGTCTCCAAATTTTCTAATTCATACCGATCAGTACAAAAATGAAATTTGCCCCATTTATTTAGTACAACGAAGATTCTCAATATTTCCTACCAATCAATACAAAGATCATGGATAAAAAATGAAATTAATATGATTACCTGATTACTCTTATTCATACAAATCGATGAGCTCCTTTTGATTCTCTATCCATGCAATAGTTTTCTTCAGGACAAAACTAGATGAAATGGAAGAGTAGAAGATGGAGTGGGAAGAGTAGAAGATGAAATGACACAGTGACAAAACAAAAGAAAATAGAAATGGGTTTGTGGACTTAATGGCTTTTAGATAATGATGGGTATTTTAGTCATTTAAATTTATAATTAATGATTAATTAGAACTAACAAATACTAAATTACAATCAATTGGATGGAAAGTTAACCATTTGGACAAATTTGATATTATATAACTTTTAGATGGATTTATTTGATAAATTTTTAGTTTTGAATGGATAAATTTGTTAGTTTTTTGTTTTGGATGGACAAATTTGATATTAACAATTTTGGAAGGACAAATATGATATTTTGTGTTTTTGGAGGGACATACAAGAAATTACCCCAAAAAAAAAAAATCTTTTTTATTTATGGCCCATCTCAACAGCCCAAAGTTTTCACATTGTTTCAACCATTAATGACCAAATATAAAACACAGTCTTTTTTATTTATTTTCTAAAATAGTATATGTTGAAAACATTCGTAGAGATTTTTTGGTTAAATTCAGAAGATTATTTGTTATCCATACATTAATATGCGCGTTGACTTTTAGGAAGAAAAAAAATCATGAGACGTTTACAAAAATAATTACGGAAAATAGAGGATTATTTTGATCCATATTGTAACATAATCTAATATTCAGTTTAACACATATATGCTGAATAAAAATGACATCTTGCTTGTTCAGACTTTTCTTTTTATTAGTGTATTGGAAATGTGGGAGAATTTTTTTAATATTCATAAAAGTTTGAAGTTTAGAAAGTTCCCAGAAATTACATTTTGTATTGATTTCTTACTTCAGAAGAGCTACCAAAGTTATATAGTCTGTATCTAATTTAAGTTCATACAACTAATTAAAATATGTACTTCAATATATAATTAATTTATGAACAAATAGAATACATAATCATATAAATTGAAAACGCTAATTTTATCCTCACCATATGTAGACACATTTATTTCTGTCAAGAAAATTGAAGAGAAACATTTAGAATAACATGTACAAATAAAAAGAAAAGGAGAGAAATACGAGATTAAATAGAATAAAAGAACGCTAGAAGGAGGGTTCGAACCTCCGACCTTGTGGTTAACAGCCACACGCTCTAACCAACTGAGCTATTCCAGCTTTTGTTATTACTAACATATTTATTGTACTTATTTGAGATCTGTGCTTATTCTTTGATTAACTAAAACATGAGAACATAATTTCTTCCGTGAAAAACATCACACACATACATAAAACTAATACAACTAAAAGGATCAAACATTAATTAATAACTAAGGAAAACAACTAACTAATTTAACAGTGCCTTGATTAAATTAACAAGGAGAATTAGCATTTAATTTCATTCATGATTTATGAGAAGGCTGAAGCTTGGCAGAGTTCTTCTTCCTTCCAGTTCCAGGTATGCACTTGCCCTTGACTCCATCTGTGCCTCTGATCACTCTATCCTCATCCTCTCCATTTTCTTCTTCATGTCCTTCTCCAAGCCCAAGCCTTGACCTCCTGTAATTTCACAAACATTTATTATCATATTTATCTTTACAAAAAATCTAAAATTTCACATTTACTATTTCTAAAATTACAAAATATCCAATGACTTAATTTTTGTGAGTAAATATGATATTTGAGATGTTTTCAATGAGACTCGTTTTCCCTACAAATTATTCCTCATTTTTCTCGTGTCGCTGATATGCGTTAAACGAAACTCATAATAATACGTAACATATGTTAAACGAAAACAAAGTTAACACGTGTCGATTCCTCATTTACTGCATACCTTTCTTCGTTGTAAGAGTTCGATTTCTTCAGTACTGGTTCGACCGGGGCTTTGAGAGCTTCGACCACAATACTCCCGCTAAAATACTCCTTATCCTCCACAGCGAGACCACCATAACGCGGGTTGTCAGAAACGCGCCCGAGTTCATCGTCCAACCCGACTCGACCCGCAACGAGTCGGCTCACCACCCCACGGTGCAATCCTCCGCTCTTCCTCCCCGATCCCTTATTGTTACCACCACCACCACTCACCGCGCCGGCTCCACAAGCAATCAATTGTAAAAATACCGAACTTGGCCGGGCCGGACCCGGTTCGGCTAAATGTGGATGTTTATCTGACGAGGAAGAGCTAGGAGGAGAAGAATCATCTAGAGGAAGCTCCATCTGACGGCTGTGGTTCGATCGCGGCTTCATATTGACCGTCGATGTGCGTTGAGTCATGGAGTGCTGATAATCCTGATCGAGTGGGTCCCGCTCGTGGGTATCGTCTGTCTGAGCTTCGTCTTGTTCTTCTTCCTCAGGTTCTCTATACGCCTTGTGAGAAATTGCGAGGGGCTTTGCCGAAATTCTATTGTAGCAACCGGGGATGATCTCGGAGCCTTTGAGGACGTATTCTGCACCGTCCGATGGATAGATGATGTCACTCTCGGATAAGTCGTTCCAGACATATCCATTCTTGTAGCTCCTGCATTTCATTTCATTTCATTTTATAATGAAATGTTGATATTAAAAAACAGTATATTCACAAGCAAAATAGAATATTATAGGAATTTTGTTACCTTTTACAAGACCAAGAATAGAGAGAAAGCATGCCTTTTCCTCTTAACAACGTAAGTCTCGCCAAAACATCTAATTAAGTTGGAAATGGGGGAAAATATCAGCAAATTTGGATAGAAACAATGTAGGAAAATAATAATAAACCTTTGAGGCGAAATTGCTGGTTAGGAAATTGAGAGAGCTCCATGAAATGGGGGTGCTCGAGTTGGCCATTTCTACTGAGGTAGTAAACAATCTGAACCTTTTTTGCATGCATAACCCTTGAATTTGATCTTTGTTGCATATTAACCCTTGTTCTTTCCGGAGTCGCCTCTCTACTATTTAGTCTCGTTCTCCTTCCATTACTGTTGTTCCCCTCCATTAACACCTAGAAAATAACTCAAGAACAACTAGAGAGAGACACACAGAGAGAGAAATGATAAGACCCGTATAAAAAGGATCATGACTAGACGGTTTGTAGGGAAATTTATATCAAACAAACACAGGCCTAAGGACAATTAATGCATGGTGTTTCTTAAAAAGGTGTGTGTGTGTGTGTGTGAGAGAGAGAGAGAGAGAGAGAGAGAGAGAGAGAGAGAGAGAGAGAATGGTTGGGCTTTCTGGAGGGTACAGCCAGAGCTATCTTTTGATGTGTTTTGTCAAGACTCAAGCAGGGCAATTTGGTATGGGCTTGAATGAGTGAGAAAGGAACGGTACATGGTACGTACCAGTGTAAACTATGAACTGTATTAATAAAGGTAGTACCTAATGTCTTTCTCTCCTTGTCATTGGACTCTTAACGAATAAATTATGAAAGCTTTTTCGTACGAAATGGAAACCAAGCTAAACCCTAATGCGGGGTTTTGAGTTTTGACCTCGAATGAGTTTGGTTGTGTCATTAATGGAATTAACGGTGGAGAAGACAGAAAGGAAGGTATCAGACGGCTGACATTCGTCCTCAGACAGGCCCCCCAAAATCCATTCATTAAATATTTCACAGTTATCTTCTCTGTGTGACTCTGTTTACGAGTCCATGCAGAGACATGCTTCAGAACCTTCATTTATTACTCTCAACAGTGCTGTGTATGTATGTATATATGCATTGTGCATTATGCACAGACACAGTGAATATGTAAAAGTATAGAATTTACTTGGCATGTAATAATGTGCTTCTTTCTTTTGATGAACACTGCTCCCACTAATCCATTACTGGTCTTGTAGCAATTGCATTAATTAATAATTATTACTCCATTTATTAATTAATTAGCTTATTTTTCCTAGAACATGATATTTATCACTCTTACGATCCATATATATGCTTGATGTGTTGGGAATTACATTAAATTATTTTAGTAGTGAATCATTATTTTTTTGTTTGTACCATTAGTTCATTTAATATTTTTATTGAGTTTGTTCGTCACCATCCATAATTAATTAAATTTTAGCATAATCTCTCGGATATTCTTGTAAAATATCATAATTTCACATATACCTCTCAATAATGTGAAATTTCACGAATATCCCTGTAAATCCCTTCAAATATCATGGAAACCCCTTCAAAATCTTTCAAATACCATGATTATTACTATAAAATTATTAAAACTAGGAGATTACCCGCGCTTCGCGGCGGTTTTGTTTCATTTGTTTTGCCATACACATAATGTATACACATAATATATAGTTATGATTTTTCGGGATCAAACATAAGACTTTGTGAAAATAAAAATCATATTGATTACGGAAGTTTGATGATAAAAAAAATATTATACTATTTTTGAATGCGACACAATGCGAAATATTCATTTAGTACTTTAATACAACACATACAAAAAAGAATAAATTTCACCATAAGATAATAAAATAACATGCGTGGACATAAATAAAAAGAAAAACCATATGAAATTTTAAATTTTCATATCTAAAAATAAGAATAATAACATTGTAAAAGTTCAAAAAAATTATTTGTGTCTGATAAATTTTATGTTTCGTGTTTATTATTGAAAAGTATTATATTAGTTAAAGAAATTATTTGTGTTTAGTAAATAAATATCTTTCATTTTTTTTTTAAAGATTAACATCAAATTGTTTTAAGTAAAAATACAAATATAACATACTTAGTAGTATGTGCAATTTTTTTCAATTTTAGTTTTAAAAATAATAATAATTAGGGTTACAAGTCATTAATGTAATTGTATTTATTTTTATATATTTTTTTACATAATTGTTTTCATAATTTTAAGTTAGAGAAAAAAATTGAATATATGATAATATGGATCTCAAAATAAAGATAAAATTCAAGTGAATATATTTCTTAATTTTTTTAAATTATATTATGAAAAATACTAACAACATTTGAGTATGTTTTATGATATTACATATTAATTTATTAATGTTAGATATTTCAACTCTTCACATTCTATTTGTATTCACAATTGATCACGTAACATATTGTGAAAAAATTCAAAACCAAATACAACAGGTCCAACATGAACATAACGAATAAAATTTTGACACATCATCAGTGTAAGGTGATGGGACCTTCTAAAATTGCTTAATTAAAACTATGTGTAAAATAAGGGACACATAAATGTCTACAAATAAAATATAATCACACAAAATCAAAGGTTAATTCATGGTTCATATGTTGTCACATATCATAATCTAATGGTTGAAATAATTGTGATGATGTAGTATGAGGAAATTGCATAAATATGAGTCCAAAATAGGGGGGTTGGTAAATATCACCTATATATGTATTATATCATTTAAAAAACATCAACGTGCTTCTCGTTGGTAATATGTCAATTATCTAATTTAAAAAAAAAAATTATAATGAATAATTTTTTCGCTAAAATAATATTGAAAACCATAAAAAATTAAATATTGTCAAATCTATCTCACAGTTTATTTCCAAAAAATATTATTGAAATCAATATTATTCTTAAAATTTTAAGTAACTATTATATTGATATAAAGGTAAAACCAAAAAAATATTTTGAACGAAAAAATTAACTAATTATTAACTAAAATTTTAATTGAAGGGTATCCATGATATTTGAAGGTTTTTATAGTGGTATTTATGAATTTTCATGTTTTGAGGGGTGTACGTGAAATTATGATGTTTTGCAAGGGTACACATCACATGACATTGTACCTTGAATTTTAATTTACAAATTTGAATAATAAGTTATTGGACTCGATTAATTGATCTTTTAACATGTGTTAAACGGGTGTATATGATTCGTTTACACTGGTTAACACGTGTTAAATCTACCATTTCACACATCATCAATGTATTTAATATTTTTAAACTGTTTATCACCATCCATATTCAATTAACTCTAAATTTATTAATTTGAAAAATAAATCATTTGGGTTGAATTAATCCATCGTTTAACACATGTTAATCTGATGCACACATAATTAGAAAAAATAGATGGACAAATAAAGAATACTATTAATTTGTATGTGGTAAATACTTTTAGCATGTTTGATTTACCACACGGTAAAAACAAATATATACAAGAACATGAGTTTATTAACTTATTGTTTGTCATGTATTAAATTAAATTTAGCATTAAATTTGATTAATTAAATTACAGCCAACACGCCAAGTATTGTGGGGGAATGTAAATAGGACAAATATATATTTTCTTTATTGTTTGTCATGTATTTAATCGAATTTAGCATTAAATCCGATTTCGATTAATTAAACATATCAAGTAGTGTGGGTTAATTTAAAGGGACAAGTATTATTTTATGTCATGTATTAAATTGGATTTAACAATAAATTCGATTAATTAAATTACTGTCAATACATCAAGTATTGTAGGGAATGTAAAGAGAACAAGTATATATATATTTTTTTTAAATGAGTAAATGGACAAGTTCGGTGGTCCTCCATCCATTGATGTTAATGAGACTTGAACCTACAACCTCTCACAACATATGATATTTTGTGTCACTCACCCAACAAACCGGATTATAGGTCCATTGGCAAGTATAATTTTTTAATAGTGATGTATACCTCTTAGAACTCTCTCCGATGACTTTGATAACGTGAATATGACTTAACACCTTAATAATTAACACATGAATACATGATTTAACTTTAACATCTTAATTTATGATTTAATTATATTAATTTATGATTTGACATCCAATTAAAAAATCAAACAATGAATTAAAATATTAATACTTAAAATGACAAGTCATATTCAGGTCATTAAACTTTTGGTTGATAGTTGGGGGTATGTCCGGACATTTTCCATAATTTTTTTATATATAATATAATAATATAGTAATATAGTCTATATTAATATAGTTTCTTGTGGGGAAGCTCTTAGCTCACATTCTCTCTCTAGGAGTTACTAGGGGCCGTTATTTTCTTTCTTTCCACCAGCTTTTGATGTAATGTTTATTGGGTCTTTTTCGTAGATATCCCTTTTGAAGCAAAGGTTTAAATATTTAGGTTTTGTAGTTATGGTTTGCAGTTCTAGGGTTTATCACTTGAAAGTGATACCGGCTTGAAATATTTCCAGGTCTGTAATTGAAAAAACAAGTGACAAATATATTTATTGATATTAATTTGGCATCTATCAGGTAAGTCTAAACATTAATGGTAGCCAAAAAAGCATTTTAGATCCAATAAATGTAAAAGAAAATGCAAAAAATGCCCTTCAATGTTATGCATAACAATTAATAAATCTACACTCATTAAAAATACTCACGAATTCTACAAAAGACCACTAATTTTTTTTGGAAATTATGAAAAAATCCCTATATTTTTAGATTCCCTAAAAAAAACTCATATATATTTTACTTTCTCCAAAAACCTCGTAACATTTTTAGATTCCCTCCAAAATTTCTACCTACCTCTTTGTTATGATTTTGCAGATGAGCATCATACTCCTTCCCATAATTTTATTTTATAAATATCCATAATTTAATAAATAATAAATAAATATTAAAAATATTATATTAAAATACAACAAATAAATAATACACATATATTATAATATTATAATAAATAATACAAATATATTAAAATATTATAATAAATAATACACAGATATTAAAATATTAATAATTGTTCAAAATGATATTTTAATATCAATATATTATTTATTATAATTTTTAAATATCTATGAATTATTTTATTATAATTTTTTTATATCAATGTATTAGTTTTTTTAACATCTTTTATTTTTTTGTAATAGTTTAATACATATTTATTATTTATTAAATTATGGATATTTATAAAATAAAATTATGAAGGTATAATGATCATTTTTAAAAACATAACAAAAATATAAGAGTTTTTTGAGAGAATCTAAAAGAGATATGAGATTTTCTAAAAATACATGGATTTTTTCATTATTTGCAGAAAACTTAGAATTTTCGAAGAATTCCCTTTTTGTATTAGTGAAATGTATAAATTGGAAACAACCCAATGGTATGAAAAGTAAAGCCTTCCTAATTAATTCTTCAAAATTCTACAAAGGTAGTATTTCAGAAGGAAAAAAACACTGTTTTCTCTGTGGTTCGAACCTGAATTGTCATCATTATTAATGTTGTTGATCGATTTTGAAATATAGAATATGAATTTGAATGTCAATTTATTTATTTAAAAATGAAATCTAGAAAACCCTGCTGTATAATAATGGATGATTGGACATATACAAGATGACATTAAAACCTTTTCAATGCATTCAGAGCCTCTTTTGTTTGTAGCTAGATATCTAGTATATATATGATAATGTATTATTGTATTAATGATCACAATATTATTGCTGGAAAGAATTTAATTAATAAACAACTATTCCTCAAGCATGTGAATATATGGATCTAAATTTGTTTTTGTCTGATTAGGTGTCTATATATTCCAAAACTTATTTCTCAATGTTTAAATGAATACAACAAAAATAAGGAACAAGATGAAAATACTAAAGGTAAATTTAATATAGTTTTGTTATCCAATTTGGATATATTTCAGTTTTTGAAGGGTATTTTTCAAATTTAAAAGTTCTGATAATGAACTGTAGTTTTTTCTGACATTTTAAGATTTTGTCCAGTGATAAATATTATCTTCCATCTTCCAAAATCCCCACATAGATTCTTCGGAATTGCTCTTCTAATTGAATTCGTAACAGTTCACAGTGTAATTTAATATGAGGGCATATATAGTGTTATCAGATTTAACATGATAATTAATATTTATTTGGATTAATATTCATCGAATTAACATTCATTTGGATTGACAATTTCTAATTAATATCTAAAATGTATTAATTCAATGGTTCTTGTTAATTAAGTAAGTTAACTAAGAAAGTGTGATGTCATCGAGGCTCTTATGTTGAAATCCGGTGGCAAAGTATAATTTCCAATTTAATATTATGGAGGTTTCGATTTGTAATTTTGTGAGCAATTTCCAGTTACAAAATTAGAAATGGACCCAAAATTACCCCATCATAAAGGACACAAAATAATGAACTCAATAATAGAAAGACAAAGGACTTCTTATTTTTGAACATTAAAGGAACAACTAGAAAGTTTGCAATGAATTTGCCCCATGTAGAAAGTGTCAAATAAAATTACCACATGTGATGTTTCAAAAATTAAACAAAACCAATAATGTTACCATTGAGAATTTCTATTGGGGGCTTGTTCTTTTGTTCGAATAAAAGAAAGTTATTTTGATTTATGCACCAATTTGGCACCATATTTAAACCCTAACTTTGTCTCACATCTTAATTGATACAAACACTTTTAAATATTATCATTAAATTGACAAATTATCAAATTACTCTTTTAAAAATGATTACCACAAGGAAAAGATCCTACTATGGTATAACCTTTTTAAAAGGATAATTTAAGTATTTCCAATTAATTAATTTTTTTTTTGTATGTATGATTAATCCTTTCTATCTTGCCCAGCATTAATTGATACAAACACACTTAAATATTATTTATAAATTGACAAATTACCTAATTACTATAGTATCTACCACAAGAATATTGTCCTACCATAAAATCACCCTATTACTGTTTGATCAATAAAATCGAATAATAATTATGCAATAGTTCTAAATGAATATTATAATTATTCTTAGATCCAATAATAATTATAATTTAAAAGAGAACTTTTATAGATCCTGTTAAGGAAAATTTAAAAAATAAAAGTTTATAGGATAATTCAAACATTTCAGGCCCATTTAACTGTTTTCATAAATCGCATTCATTATTATGGCCCATTCGGCAATATGGAATTAGAGTGGAATAATGAAAGATAGTAAAAAAAATCATTTTATTTCGTCGAACAAGATTGAAAGAAAATTAAATATAGTGTTTTAACTCTTTTCCATGGAGAAAATAGAAGAGTGAAAAAAGATGAAATATAATAATTTTTCTCTTTCTCTCTCTCAACCTTTCCAATAAAAAATATTAATTTAATTTGTACTTCACTTTTCCACTATTTAATCTCCCGAATATATCCATATAATATAATAAAATTAGTTTTGTTCCACTTTTCCGCTATTTCATGGATTGCCGAACGAATATTATGAGTATAGATTATCAAACAGTTATATTTTAAGAACAAATTCTCATTTGTTATTTTCGACAATAAATTACGTAACACAAAAGGCAAAATTAGGGCTGAAATAGGCGAGACATGTTTTGACAGTACAAAGGGTCTATTTTGTTATCACGTAGAAAATTGGTTTGTAAGAAGCCCCAAGATTTTGATACGAAGCGAGAAACAAACAACCAAATGACAACAAAAGAGAACAAAGTCACAAAACGAGAGGCTTAACTCAACATTGGATAATTAAAAAAAAAATGTGTTGTTTTGAGTCAATAAAAACATTATACTTTAATATTTTTAAGAATAAATCCCATTACAAGCTGTCAAGGGCTGGATTTGTACCGCAAACAGCTCTGGACCAAATGGTATATCACATCAACAAGAAGAAGAAAAAAGATAAAACAAATTCAATAGTCAAAGGAGGATATTATTCCATTGTGATTGATCATTGGATCCTGTGCATTTCGTATATTGCGTTACTTCTCCTAAATTTGATTTGACAATCTTATTAGTCCTATTTTCCACCCTATATACGTACACCTATACGCTTATCCTACGGTTAATAAGTTGTGTACGATTTCAAAGGAACTCAGAACCATACATAGGCTTCAATTATGCACGAATCAAGGACTTTTTTTGATACCTAACATCCAACACTCGAGATATAGATGAAGGGGAATTCTTCAAAAACCTCCCAATTTTTTTGAAAATTTCGAAAAACCCCCTCTACTTTTAGAAAATTCTCTATTTTTTTTAGATTTTCTCAAAAACCCCCTATATTTTTTGCTTCTTCAAAAATTTCCTAACTTTTTTAGATTCTCTCAAAAACCCCTATCTTTTTATTATGTTTTTTAAAAAAGAGAAAAGTCTGTTTTTGGTCCCAAACAAATACCGAAATGTTCAATTTGCCCCCTGACTATTTTTTTTTGGTCGTTTTGCCCCCCAAATATCATCACTTGTTATTTTGTTCAATGTGCCCCCAAAACTTTTTAATTTTGTTCAATGTGCCCCCTCCGTCCAATAACCCAATTAAATGGGTGTTAAGTGATGATATTTTATTCATATATTTTAAACCCGACCCACTAATTGTAACCCGACCCACTAATCTTAACCCGACCCACATCTCTCTCTCTCTCTCTCTCTCGCCATCTCTCTCTCTCTCTCTCTCTCTCTCTCTCTCTCTCTCTCTCTCTCTCTCTCTCTCTCTCTCAGCCCTCTCTCACTCTCGCCCCAAACTAATCTCTCTCGCCTCTTCTCTCAGCCCCTTCTCTCTCTGTCTCTCAGCCCTCTCTCACTCTCGCCCCAAACTCATCTCTCTCTCAGCCCCCTCTCACTCGCCCCAAACTCATCTCTCGCTCCACCGCCCACGACCACGAAGCTTCCTCGAAGGTGCAACGACTATTTTCATTCCTCCTAGATCTCGATTGCTATTCCTCAATGGACACCGAGACGGCCATGGCCACGGGCACGGCTCAAGTCGCCGGCGAATCGATCTCCTCTGCTATAGCGATGGATCAGTATCTGCCACTTACTGTTCTCGCGACGATTCTCTCCAAGCTCGACATTCCTTCCCTCGTCTCTGATTCTGCCACATCTCGGACGCTCCACACCTGTGTCAGGCAGACGGTTTCCTTTCTTCCGACCTTTCACCTGCGAGCGAGAGAGAGATGAGTTTGGGGCGAGAGAGAGAGGGCTGAGAGAGCGAGAGAGAGAGAAAGAGAGCGAGAGAGAGACAGAGAGAGTAGGGGGCGAGAGAGAGCTGGCGAGAGAGAGAGAGAGAGATGGCGAGAAAGAGAGAGAGCTGGCGAGAGAGTGAGGGGCTGGAGGACGGGTCGGGTTAAATGTTTCGCGTCGGGTTAAATAATTAACGGGTCGGGTTAAATTATATGAATAAAATATCATGGTTAACAGTTATTTAACGCGGGGGGGGGGGGGGGGGGGCACGAGTTTTTGGACGGAGGGGGCAAACCGAACAAAATAGCAAGTTCAGGGGGCAAAACGACCAAAAAAAATAGTCAGGGGGCAAGTTGAACATTTCGGTATTTGTTAGGGACCAAAAACAGACTTTTCTCTTTAAAAAATAAACATTATACCTTTTAGTTTTATTTTTTAAATTTCTATAATTTAATAAATAATGAATATATATTAACCTATTATAAAAAAATTAAAAATAAATAATACATGATATTATAATATTATAATAAATAATATATAGTATTAAAATATTATAATAAATAATATATTGATATTAAAATATCATTTTCAAAAATTATTATAATAATTTAATATATATGTATTATTTATTATAATATTTTAATATCATGCATTATTTATTATTTATAATTTTATTGATATTAAAATATCAATAAAAATGTTATAATAATATAATATCATGCATTATCTATTTTTTATAATTTTATTGATATTAAAATATCAATAAAAATGTTATAATAATTTAATATCATATATTATTTATTGATATTAAAATATTATAACAAATAATACATAGATATTAAATTATTATAATAAATAATATATTGATATTAAAATATTATAATAATTGTTGAAAATGATATTTTAATATCAATATATTATTTATTATAATATTTTAATACTATATATTATTTATTATAATATTATAATATCATGTATTATTTATTTTTAATTTTTTTATAATAGTTTAATATATATTCATTATTTATTAAATTATAGAAATTTAAAAAATAAAACTAAAGGGTATAATTGTTATTTTTAAAAAAACATAATAAAAAGATAGGAGGTTTTTGAGAGAATCTAAAAAAGTTAGGGGGTTTTTGAAAAAGCAAAAAATATAGGGGGTTTTTGAGGGAATCTAAAAAAGATAGGGGGTTTTTAAGAATTTTCAGAAAAGTTGGGGGGTTTTTGAAGAATTCCCAATAAATGAAATTGAGTGAGATAAGATCTTGAACAAACTAGACACATTAGACACAATCAATTTTAAACATGATATTTTTTAGCGATTTTAAAAGATATATAAATCAGTTAAATCTATTTATAAAACATGACGGAAAATAAAGAATTGTCATGTTTAAAATTGAGTGAGATAAGATCTTGAACAAACTAGACACAATCAATTTTAAACATGATATTTTTTTAGCGATTTTAAAAGATATATAAATCAGTTAAATCTATTTATAAAACATGACGGAAAATAAAGAATTTTCATAGCAATTTAACCAAATTATCTAAACATTTTTTTTATTTTCTTAAAAAAAAATGAATTTTCATGAAAAAAATGTACAAATAGGTAAATAATGATAATTATTTTTTATACAATTTTAAGCATCACAAGAAAACTTGTAATGCTAATTTTTCACATAAATCCATAATTAATAGACAAATATAAATAAATTCGAAATTCAAGATAAAACTCTCCAATTTCACACACAATAACAAAACAAGCATAATCCAATTCGAGCATACCTAGAATCTTACGAAAAAAATCCCATGAACATGTGCTGGTACCCGCACTTTCTCCAACACTGTTGGCGAAAATGCAAAAAAAAAAAAAAAAAAAAAAATTTGGTACTTTAGAATGAAAGCAATTATAATAAATGATAATTATTTCTCTCTTATGCTAGAAGGATTGGCGAAAGTGACGTAATTAAGTTTTTTTTCTTCTGGTTTACGGAGAAAATAATGGTTAAACACTTTCGCCATATTAATTCATCTTATTTCATTAATATCTCCGAATGCTATTGGAATATAGTTGAATATAAACTATTCTCTATTCAATTATTTCTATATTCCTTGTATTGCCGAACAAGCCCGCGGTGATCTTTTTATTCTGTGTCCGTCTAAACCACATTAATTAATCTAATTAATTCACCATATTTTTTAAATTAGATGATATCGAATTTTTAAAATCCGATTTGAATTAGTTTTGGAATATTTTTCAAAACAAATTTATTTGTCGATTTTTTTTCCTCAAAATTACTGTTAGAAATGCTCCCACAAATTACAACCGTAGTTTCTTATGCATTCATTGGCATTCGAAAAAGAAAAAAAAATTACATGTCCCCTACAAAGTCTTCAAATTTTCATGTATATATATTATTTCCAGCACTAGTATATATCGTTTGAGTGTTAGTATACCATCTTTTGTGTTAATATAATGTTTTAAGTGTAAATTATTTTAATTCCACAATACTATCTTCAGCTATCATATTTAATAAATAACAATTTATTATTTTAAATTTAAATATTAATATCATTATTCGGAATTAATATAGCATTCCATGATAAATAGAAAACTTCTAGTGTCAACACAATCACAAGTGTAAATAACAAAAACATAGTTAGTTATCCAAACAAATTTTCATTCTATTTTTACAACCAAGACCAACACAAATTTCTCACAAATGGGTCAAATAAGAACATAACAAATTTTGCTGACCAAAACAATGGGCCATGTATTAATTTGAATTAAACACATCTCCCCTTATTCATGGTTTCTTCATCTTTCCTTTGGCCTCCCTTTGCCACGGGCCCACGAACTCGGCTGCTCCTCTTTGCCTCCTTGTTCCGCCGTTCTTCCATTCAACTCATGGCCACCCTGTTGGTGCAAATTCCGAACAAAGATCATCATAATGAAAAAATAAATAGATCTTTTGTTTTCTTTTTTACATGATTTCCACCAATATCTTGAGAATAAAAAATAAATCTTGTGATCATTCACAAAATAATATAGGTCATTTGGCATTAAAAATGTTCATATTTTATTAGGAAAATACATTGATCATATTTCATACTTTCTTAGTATTCCATATAAACTTAATATTTTTATATAGAAAAAATGAAATGTCGTTTTCATGTCTCGCGAGTATTAATTGTGTGAGACATACAATATTCATGCTTTAATACATACATTATCCATGCTTATCAAATGAAATACAAATTATAATATTTGCATGGTGTTGAGGGTCAGTACATTCCCATCCAACCGAATACATTATTATTTTAGTAATATAATAATATAATGTTATATAACATCCATAATACATATAATGTAATTAGTATATAATTGTTAATATTACAATAATTATATTATTATAATAAAATTTTTATATTCATATAACTAATATAATATTATATATGTTATATAATAATATATAATACTTACACTACAACATTTTGGGAGGTTTTGGCCGCCCCTAACAACTCCCAAAACCGCCCCTAATCCATTTTGGGTCGGTTAGCCGTCCCTGACAAACTGATCATGAAAACTGCAACCCTGACAGGGTCAGGCCGCCCCTAAATTGATTTTGGGTCGGTTGGATATTTGGGTTAGGCCACCCCTAACACATTTTCTTGTACGATTTTTGAACATGGTGACAGAGTACGATTGCAGCAGGCTTTTGGATCGGCCCGTCCCTATATCTATTTGGGGCGGTTTGTGTTTTGTGTCAGACCGACCCAATAGCTCTACAGGGTCGGTTTCTATAATGTGTCAGGCCGCCCCTAATTATTTATATTTATATAATTATATATTATATTATATTATGCATTATATATTATTTATATTATATATTATAAATCTAACAATACATTATATACAAATAATAAAAATAAGCACTTAATATCAAAAAGGAATCGTCTCTCGCTCGCTATCAAATATACATACACACAAAAAAACTCGACGATTCAAATACACAAACACATAATTCGATGATACAAATACACAAACAAATAATTATATTTACATATTTTAATAAAAAAAATACACAAGCATATGCTATGCCTCGCCGCCTTGCTCGAACCGTTACAAATTGTACGCGCGTACCTACAAAATACACAAGAGATATTTAATAAAACCCTAAAAATATATTTTAATAAAACCAAAAAAACAGACCCGCCCAATCCTCCCCCAGACCCCCACAGACCCCCACACAGAACTCCCACAGCCATGCCCCCCCCCCCCCCCCCAAATCATCTTTCTATTGTCAAATTTAATTGCTATGAATATAATCTATCAATATTTAAAGAAGAAAATAATTGTTATGAAAAGAATAGTCAGAATGAAATGGAGAGGACAAGTATTAAGGGAAATATATCAATATTTTCATGAAAATAATTGTTATGAAAATAATTGTATGATAGAATCTTCTGATAAAAAAAAAATTGTATGATAGAATCTTCCTAACTTTTAATATAACTACAAACCATTTTTAATGGCAATATATCATTTTCAGTTCGAATACATTATCTTCTATGTCATTATATTATTTCCAACACTAATATATTGTTTCGAGTGTTAGTGCCTTAGTGGACCATCTTTTGTGTTAATATAATGTTTTAAATGTAAACTATTTTAATTCCAAAATACATTCGACTCTCATATTTCATATCGAAAATAACAATTTATTGTTTTAAATGTTAATATCATGTCTCGGAATTATTAATATACATAACTTTTAGTGTCAGCATATTATTTTAATCTGTAGAAATATATACAATAAATTATACACAAAAATTAAGAAAATGATGTTGTATTATGATTGATAAAATGATTTACAAAAGGTTTAATTTATACAGTTAACTAACACATCAAAAATAATCCTAATCATTGATATCCAACGGTCCATTGATCATGACTGTTGAATCTAACTACTTATTAACTATTTCTAACAGCCCTCCACAAGCTAAGGTGGGACTTGAACCACCGTCAGCTTGGTTTGTACGACATAAATCGTCAGAGAAGTAGATAAGCGCTTAATCATATTGTCACCCTCGAATCCTGAGATGGGCACGAAAGCGATCTTTTCAGGATTGTATCCGACCTTCTTGATATGAACCTACTTCTCAAGAAGATATGCGGCGAGGTTTTTTTGTTGTCGAGAAGATATATTTTTGGCGTTTGCTCAGAGAGTTTTACTTGAGATATTTATTAAGAAGGTTTATTAGAGAAAAAATGAGATTAATTGAGATGTTTGGTATGAAAGAAAGTCCAAAAAGAGAATTATTGAAAAAAAAAATGGGTAGATATGTAAAATAACCACTTGATGCAGAAAAGAAAAGCCAAAATGTGTAATTTTCAAAAAAATATGGATCTTTTGAAGAAAAAGAACCAACAAATGGAGAGGGTACCGGTTGGACTTGATTGATTCCACCAAATGGGTTTGCTGAAGTGGTACCAAACCTGGCTAGAACAATTGGTACCATAGGCCTTGCTGAAATCACGCCAAATGGACGATGAAGCAGTGCCAAATGTACTATATGAAGTGGTACCAAATGGTCTCGATGAATTGGTGCCGAATGGGTTTGAAGACATTTGAGCGCTCTGAATACGTGGAGAGCCTCTCTTAATTCGTGAAGACATTTGAGAAAAGAAGGGAAGAAAGAAAAAATCTTGAGGATCTTGACGTTTGGCTTAAGCTCTCGATATCATGTAAAAAAATATATAATAAATTATACACAAAAATTAAGGAAATAATGTTTATTATGATTGATAAAATAATTTACAATGAGTTTAATTTATAGAGTTAACTAACACATCAAAAATAATACTAATCATTAATATCCATGGGTCCATTGATCATGACAATTGGATCTAACTACTTTCCTGATTAACTATTTCTAACATAAAAACATAATTAGTTATCCAAACAAGTTTTCATTCTGTTTTTACAATAAAAGCCTAACACAAATTTCCCACAAATGGGTCCAAATAAGAATATGTCAAACAATGGGCCAGTAGTACAAGAAGACCCATGAATGAATTTGAATCAAATATGACCCTAAACTCCAAAGTTCTAACAGATCGAGCAGCCTCCCCATTATTGGTTGGCTTTTGTGCTTTTCCCCATCTTTATTTATTATTCAATTCAATTAGTTAGTTATTTTAGCCAGATACACCCATTCTTATTTATTTGTTCACGTCAATTTAGAATGAAAATGATAAGTCGTGTTTTTGACCATGTAAAAGGGCGATTATCCATTTCTCACAATCAAGTTTTTCTGCTTAAAAGGTCAATCAAACTATATTTCAATCGAGCAATAGAATCATCCATACATTTGTTGACTAATACCACCAAGTCTACCGCTCTCCAATGTCCCCATTACTATTACACCCCCTTTTTTTTTTTAAGAGGTCTTCTACCGTGCCCTCCTATTTCCCCGACACTTTCATGATACAAATCCCAATACAATTAATTTTTAATTATCTCTCTCAATTAACGATTAATTCATATTTATTAATAATTGAATATTTCTAATTAATCTTTAATCTATAGAAATCTTAATTACGTATTAAATTTTTAATAATTATGAATTAATTATGAATTAACTTTGTTAATGATGGATTAATTGGAATAATGAGAATGTGGGGGAAATGGGCAGCGAAGAGTATAATATTTCTTTTGAATATAAGAGAACTTTTCGGCATACATTGAAATGATAAAAGGCAAGTTTCTTTTTAACAAAAAAATTATGATTAAATGGGTCATTTTACAATGTTGATAAAGAAACATGGACATGGACATGAACATGAGCAAGCCTCTCTCTTTTTTTTCTATATATACATCCATGCACAAATACTATTTCAAAGTTCAAATCCAATGTTACAGAAATCGCTAGGCGCTAGTCGGGCGGACGGACACCGTCTAGCGCCTAGAGGGACTAATCGGATCTAAACGGATTTGTAATTTTACATAGTTTTGTCATATTTTTTAATTTTTATATATTATAATTTGTGATACAATTTTTTATACTAAAAATAGTGTATATGGATTTTATTTAAGACAACGTACAAACAAATTATAACATGAAATCTACAACATAACATTAACACCTATGTTGCTCGGATACGCCGATACGGCAATTTAACATATAATTTAGGATACGATACGCGTATCGGATAGGGTAGATTTTGATTTTTCGGAGTATCCATGTAACATAGAATTTAACACAAATTCAAATAAACCACAAAATAAAGTTACTAAAAATAGAAAGAAGAAAAGGTAAAAAAAAAAAAGTTGCATGTCTTAAAAATTTTTTTTTTTAATTTAAGTGGGTTGGACTTAGACGGAATTATTCGGCGCCTAGGCGAAATTTCGCCTAGACAAAAACGATTAGGCTAAACCTAAATCTGAGCGTTTGGTCGGCGCTAGTTGGCCGATTTTTAGAACCTTGTTCAAACCTCGTAGACTAAATCCAACCAGATAAATCCCTACAAAAAGAGGAAATATAGAGAGAAGAAAAGAGAAACTATCATGGGAGGTAACTCTGGTCCCAATTGGTTCATCATCCTCATTCTCTCATGCTTTGTTTCTCTCTCTTGTGCTCGAGTGACCCGTTCTCTTTCCTCTTCTTCTTTGCCTTCTCTTCCGATAAAGGCGGTAAATCTCGGGGGATGGCTCGTAACTGAAGGATGGATCTTGCCTTCTCTTTTCGACGGCATTCCAAACAAAGATTTGACGGTACAAGAAAGCAGAGTCAATAAATGGCCACTACAATCTATATTTTTCTCATTTATGTCCTAATGTACTTTCATTTCATTTAAAAATGATATTAGGATGGAACCAACGTGCAATTCCAATCGGTCACACAAAAAATGTACCTGTCTGCCGAACAAGGAGGCGGTTCCATACTCGTCGCAAACCGTACCAGCGCGTCGGGTTGGGAGACCTTTAAGGTTAGCCCTGCTTCATCTTTATGTATTCTATGAATTAATTCAATCATATCATACTAATTGTATTATAATCTAACAGTTGTGGCGAATCAATGAAACGACATTTAATTTTCGGGTTTTCAATTCGCAATTTGTCGGGTTGAGCAACCAAGGAAATCAAGTCGTCGCCACAGCGGCACAGCCCGGCAAGAGCGAGACATTCGAGATCGTGAGAAATTCGAATGACTCGAACCGAATTCGAATCAGAGCTTCAAATGGTGCATTCTTGCAGGTACTACAGAACTAGACTCCCCCTCATTTTTACATGCTTATCCAATATAATCTCATTAAATCTCATTAAACAGGCCAAGACTTCAGTATTAGTGACGGGAGATTACACGACGGAGAACACGAGCTGGGGAGACAACGATCCATCGGTGTTCGAGATGACGAATGTTGGGCAAATGCATGGCGAATTTCAGATCACAAATGGCTATGGCACCGACAAGGCCGCGCCTGTGTTAAATGTAGACCTCTTTCTTTGACATTTACTTTTCAAACCTTTCATTCATTATTGATTATGGTATTAATATTCATATATTGCTATTAATGGTTTGACATTTACTTTTCAAACCTTTGACATTGACATTTACTTTTTGGATTGACCCATTAGTTTTACAAGTCAAGGATTGAATGTGTTTTTGGCCTAATTTATTGCTAGTAATGGTTTGACCCATTAGTTTTACAAGGATTGAATGTGTTTTTGGCCTAATTTTCAGAATCATTGGAGCACTTATATAGTGGAGAAGGATTTTAAATTTATTGCTAGTAATGGATTGAATGCAGTGAGAATTCCAGTTGGGTGGTGGATAGCTTACGATCCGAGTCCACCATTTCCATTTGTTGGTGGCTCTCTTCAAATCCTAGACAATGCCTTCACATGGGCTGAGTAAGATCTTTTTGTCCTTTCTAGCATATGCTTACAAAGCATCTTCTTTTGAAAAATAACATTCTTCTTTTAGGAAATTAAAGTTATTATAAGATGCTTTTGTGGTACCCATTATAATCTATGTAATTTAGAATATGTATATGAATTAACTTGTAAAGATTAATCTTTGTTGGTTGAATGAGCAGAAAGTACAATTTGGGGGTGATAGTCGACCTTCACGCGGCTCCGGGTTCGCAAAATGGATTTGAACATAGTGCATCAAGAGACGGGTCTCAAGAATGGGGAAAAACCGATAACAATATCGACCAAACGGTCGCCATTATCGATTTTCTAGCTTCGAGGTAGACACATAAATTATTTTTCAATGAAAATCGCCATATTGATTAGTATTGATCCGTCCTAAAAGAAAAGACACGTCACAGTTTTCATTAATTACTCTGTATAGATATGCTCGAAGTCCTAGCCTTCTAGCCGTCGAGCTAATCAACGAACCGCTTGCACCAGGCGCAACCTTAGACAGTATCAAAAAATACTATCAAGCAGGATACAATGCGGTTCGAAAATACACAAGCAATGCATACGTGATAATGTCGAATCGACTCTCAGCCGAATCAACCGAGCTTCTACAATTTGCGAGCGGTTTCTCAAAGGTTGTCCTCGATGTGCATTACTACAATTTGTTCGACGACAAGTTCAGCAGCATGAACGTGCAACAAAACATTGATTTTGTTAATAACAATCGATCGATGGATCTTAACAATGTTATGGTCGCAAATGGCCCCCTTGTTTTCGTAGGTATGTAAACCCTAAATTAATTAAACGTCATACATTCATACTAATCTAAAATGGCATAAAACTAATCTGAAGATAATTTTTTTTATAATGCAGGAGAATGGACTGCAGAGTGGGACTTGACTGGATCAACAAAAGAAGATTATCAAAGATTTGCGAAGGCCGAATTGGATGTGTATGGGAGGGCCTCATTTGGCTGGTCTTATTGGTGCTTCAAAAATGTGCAAAATCACTGGAGTTTGGAATGGATGATCAATAATGGTTATATCTCTCTGCAATAATAAGAAGTCACTAACCTCCATAAAGATTGTAATACTATTTTTTTAATAGTGATTGCAATTATAATTAGAGAAAGTATTTCATAATTAACAAATTGGCCTTTTGCTTTATTTGTGATGTGATTAATAAGTAAATTAGAAGTAATTAAAAATGTGCAACATAACTGAAGTTTCGACTGGATGATATGAACATGGCGATTTAGTAATAATAATTGGATTTGTAGATTTAATTTTGCCTTCATAATTATGAAAATGAACATACATGTGTTTTTAAATATGTCAATTGTTTTTGTATGCATGCAAATTAACAGAAACACTAATGCATGAACAGAAAACATACTAGTTACTAAACAAATGGCGATAAATTCAAAATTCAAATTAACAGAAACAATAATGCATGAACAGAAAAAATACTAGTTATTAAACAAATGGTGATAAATTCAAAATTCAAATTAACAGAAACAATAATGCATGAACAGAAAAAATACTAGTTATTAAATAAATGGTGATAAATTCAAAATTTGACATCAAACAGTTAAAGATACATTTCTGACATTAAACAGTTAGAAAAATTTCTTTTTAACAAAAAATTAAACCAATTTTTAACAAACAAAAAATCTATTTATTCCATTAATATAATCTGGATGCAGGCCTATGGGCAATGAGCCTGTTTCAGCTGATAAAAAAAATTAAACTAATTTTTAACTAATAACGTTCATAATATTTTATGTTATCATTTTTTTTTTTTTTGAAATGCAACGTATAGTTGTATGATATATTAAGCAAATGAATTACATCGAATTGCATTGCTTAGAAAAAAAAATAAAATAAAATAAAAATAACAATAAAATAAAATTGGGCCATTGCAACTTGCACATGGCCCAATTTAACAACCCTAAAAAAAGAAGAAGAAAATCCTTGCTAGGGTTTGCCTCCAAACATGGTGGCCGCCGTCTTCTTCTTTTTGATTTTGCGTATTCGTCGGCCGTCGCCGCTATCTTGCCATTGTACACCGCCGTCATCGACTATTCTTCTTGGATTGTGGTGCATTCCGATCCATCATCATGGATTTAGTCTCGGGAGTAGGTTGTGGAGCTCAAAAGTTGTCATGACCGATGCTAACTCTTCGCCGTCGTCGCCGGTACATTTAACTCTCCTTTGCCGTTGTTGCCGTGGACAAAACCGACATTCTTTTCGGTGTTGCCATGGCCTAAAACGATCTTCGACATTTTCTTCTTGCTTGGCCGTCTTGTGGAGCACTACCTTTGGCGTGGTAGTCTCGTCGTGACCTTGACCGTTGAAGTGGTGGCGGGTGATGAACCTCAAGAATTGACTTCCAATGATGGAACTCAAAAAAATGATACTCATGTGGTTTCTGAAAAAAGTTGGGGTTCTATTTGGATGGGGTTGAGTAGAGGGGAGTGGTGGGGAGGAGGAGGAGAAGGAGAAGGGAGGGTAGGAAGGGGAGGAGGGGGAGGGGGCGGGGGAGTGACGGCTAGGGTTTGCCCCACCCCCCAAGCTTTCTCTCTTTCGCTCTTTCCAAGAAGAGAGAGAAGGAAAATCTCTTATGTTATCATTTTTGATATTATATCTTATGTATAAAGTAGAGAGAATTGCAAGAATTCTATACTTCCACGTCACCAAGGGCATATGTGTAAAAAAAATATTTTTTAATTTACAGTTTGATCCTTTTTATTTATATTTTGGTTATTTTTAGTTTAAAAAATTACATTTTGGTCATTTTTATTTACATTTTGATCCTCTTTTATTTACATTTCAGTCCTTTTTACATTTTTGAATTTATATTTTGGTCATTTTTAGTTATAGTTTACATTTTGGTATTTTTTATTAACATTTTGGTCCTTTTTTATTTACATTTCGGTCCTTTTTTACATTTTGGTCTTTTTTATTTATATGTTGGTCCTTTTTAGTTTTAATTTACATTTTGGTTCTTGTTATTTACATTTCGGTCTTTTTTTACATTTTTATCATTTTTTCTTATTTTACATTTGGTCTTTATTTCCTATTTTACATACATATTAAAATTTGTGAATATGTCCTGATTATATTAATCCAATTTAGAAGCACCTGAGCAAATGTTATTTATACAAATTATATTAGAAAATAATATTCGTGATAGACTAATTTCATGAACCTTATATATTTATTGATATCATGATATTTGCAAATATGTCATGATTAGATTAATTTAGTTCAAACGCATGCGCGTTAATTCGCACATGCGTTAATTCTATTTAAATAATTATATAAAAAACATCCCGCGCAATTGCGCGGGGATAAAACTAGTTCTTTATGAATTTAGAGAATCATGCAATAAAGTTAAGACTCATCAACTCTTACAACGGTTGAGGTCTCCTTGGCCTTAGTTTGCCTCAAACTCGTCCCCTCCTTGGCCTGCATTTGTTGCGTTGATCTTCATCATAATTAAGTATCGTTATTAAAAAGTAGATAGATTCTAATTTTTCCTTTCCACATGATTTCCATCAATATCTCGAGGAAAAAATGAATCGTCCGATCATTCACAAAATAATATAGGTCATTTGGTATTAAAAATGTTCGTATTTTCTTATGAAAATACCTTGGATCATATTTGATACTTTGTTAGTATTCCATATAAATTCAATATTTTTTTATAGAGAAAATTAAATGTCATTTTCATGTCTTGTGAATATTAATTGTGTGAGACATACAATATTCATGCTTTAATACATATTATATTCATGCTTATCAAATGAAATACAAATTATAATATGTTCATGGGCCTTACGAGGCCTAAGGGTCAATACATTATAATCCAACCGAATATATTGTTATTATAATAATATAATAATATAATATAATGATATATTACATCCATATAATACATATAATGCATTTACTATATAATTGTTAATATTAAATTAACCATATTATCATAATGAAATAATTATACGATAATTATTATATCTATAAAATTAATATAATAAAATATATCTTATCTAACAATATATTATAATTATATTTAATCAATAAGTTCATATAATTGATATAATATAATATTATGTCTATATAATAATATTATAATATGAATGTCTACTTTGGTCACTTATTTTTAATTTAAGTTCAATTAAGTTTTTAATGTCTTGATTTGGTCAATTAAGTCTATTATCTTTTTAATTTGGTTTAATTGAGTCATTTCATTCATTAACTGATGAATGACCTACAAGTTGTGACGTGATAACTGTAGGAGAATATCCTCGACCCCGGGCCCGCGCAGCGGAATGAAGGCCCGGTCCGATTCCCCGATTCCCGAGATCACGCCATGACTTCGAGGGTACGATGCGAATAGAAGGATAGATCTATACCAGCGTGAAATTGATCACGCACGAAGGGTTGATCGCCGCCTTCTATCTCCTGTCACGTTGGTGACAATCCGCGCGTCCCATACCACGCGTCTTTCACCGTTCGTTGGCCGTCTTCTCACTCCTTGGGTCGATCACAATCTAAGAGCCACAATTGTCGCTCCTCTACTTGTATCCACCGTGAGTCGCAAGACGTCGGTCGCGGATGCACCTGCCTAGACGATGCACCGGCGAACTTGCTCGATCGTTTGATTCTCTACACCAAGAAAACTCCTTTTCTCGGTTATCTCTCTTTACACTCTTTCACTCAATAGAAAGTTGTATCTCAATTATTCTGGAAAATCTCCTGAATATTCTGAATAAGATTTCTTTTTTTTGCATAGTGATGAGAGAGAAAGTATCCTATTTATACCTAATAGGATCAGGATTAGCCAAAAGACATGTATATCCAATATACACCCTCTCACACAGACAACTGCATGAACCTGGTCAGTATTCTGTCATTTCGAAATTGGTAAATTTCTCAGACAGAAAATCACCCAACATGAAGGTTGTAGATAATCTAATTATCTACTCAACCCAATTTGGCCCAGCCCAATTGGAGTTCGTATGCAAAAGTTATGACTGTTTTACTAACTGTATGTCATACTGTTGCACCCTTTCGGTATTTCACATAAACGACACTAATACTTCGTTCATATGAAATATATTTCTACATGAAGGTTATAGATAATCTAATTATCTATCTAACCCAATTTGAACCATTCAAATCGAATTTTCCCACTGACAGTTATGGCCACGAATGTACGACTACATTCGTTTATCCTTGTGTACACTTTTACGGTTGATTCTGAAACTGTATTTCCTTCAGTCTCCCACTCAATTTCAGATTTACCTAAAAGGTACTCATGCATATCCAATACACACGATTTTAGAGAATATAGCTCGCGTATCAAATACCAAGCTATGCACATCCAATGTGCCAATTTTATGATCAAGCCCGACTTAGTACGACTCGTTGTGTGACCATGTAGGTTCGACTTAACGATGGCAGTAGGTTGTTTCCAATGCCTACAAGCTCATGAGCGGGATCTAGTCACTCCATCATAGCTACCCATGTTAAACGAATAATGATTGTGATCATTGTGCCTATCTCGAATAGCGGTTACTAGGTCTCTTATTTGCGATATCCGTTAATCAAAAGGCATGGTTATAGTCATCCTTATAATTTGATTAACTACACTTATTCCCCGATTCCGAGTTGAGTTAACAAATTTCAATCGATATTAACCATTAATACCATTGACCGTGGCCACGGTTTTCGTTAATCGACTCATCGAGCGGCGTCTAAGAGATATCTCTTCCTTTCGGAATAAACAATTCCTATCTTGGAGACTCACATTGAATTCCGTGTTTCGGACAATACCCAATGATGACCCTTTTAACTCCCTGTTACGGTGAGCATAAGATCATATCAAAACATTGTGGTACGCACGTAATGCAATCAATGATCCCCTCAAGTATGAAGAATCTAAAACCCCATCCGTCGCAAGTCCATCTATAATGACTAAACCATGTCATGGTCTCGCGGCTTCGGTCATATCCAATACATGTAACCTAACATATATCTACGTTCCCGATTCGACAAACACCTTGTCCCATGATTAGCAAAACATAATCATCTCCTCGGCTAACGTACTAGTGTACGCGTTCAGTCTATTCCCTTGTAATAGTAATGCTTCTCTCTTAAGCAAACTGACCCGCGACTAGGGATGTTTAGAAATGACACTTTAAGTGTGACGGTTTCGCTGCACATGGTCCTCAACCATGTCGACGTCCACACAAGCTCAAATCAGGGTTCATGTAACAATCATATTACACAACCCGCACACAGTTTTCATATAAGGTGAATGCATATTAATTTAAGTAAACAAAAATTTTAAAAGGGATACATTCATATTGACTAAGTATTTGGGTGATACAACGTTTACCTATGGGTATTTCCATACCCACAACCTGCGAGGACTATCGTATTAGATAACTACACTCTACTCTCTTCTTCCTCCTCTAGGTATCTCCATACCCATAGTCATCGCATGACAGTCACGCGCGACTAGAGAGAGCGGTTTTGTAAACGGGTCCGCACGTTCCCGCTAGTGTTAATCTTCAGCAGGATTGGAACATTTCCAATACCTACGATCACATCTTTTCACAAAATTTCATGGATCAAATGAAATTTTCTGAGTATTGGCTAGAAGTGGTTGTGACCTCGGCATTTTTGGCTTGTACTATTGCGTTTCACGCAATAAACAACCATAAATCCGATAACTCGTGGCTACGAGAGTTTGGTCATGTTTCCTTGATCCATACCACTTCCTTTTGCGATTAATAACCGCAATATACTCGCCTCCGTATATAGAATCATAAACTATTGGTCTTGTGGAACCATTCCACATAACCGTGTTTTCATTTAAGCAAAACATGTACACACTTTGTGATCGAAAGTCGTGCTACATATTTGGACGTGCTTAATCTTTGGAAACTGTTGTTGTTATAACTCTTTATAACCAACACGTCCTCCACACCATTATAGATAAAAATCCTGAATTCTTTCGCAAAGTATTCAAGGATAACATTCACCGCTATAAATACAGATTCCAATGGGTTTAAATATACATAACCATTATGTATATAAATGTATAACCATTATACATTCACAAGAGTTAGTCTTATGTAATTCAATTACATTCAAACTCATGTGATTCCCATGAATTTATTGACGGTAAATTAGACGACTTATGTGTACAACGTATAGCCACATACATATCATGACAGATATAATAGATACTAACATCAAATGTAAGGCATCATATTATTACTTTTCGCGCTGCTTGATGTCTCACATCGAGCCTTTGAAAATTTCTGTCATTCAACATTTTGATTTAACTCCGCCAAGGAGTAATATGTTGAAAACCATTTTCAAAAATATGTCGATATATGTGCTATAACATAGAACGAGGAACTTCTTAGATCTATCCTATAGATCTTCACGCTTATTTCATAAGCGGTCTCGTCTAAATCCTTTGTCGTTACAAGAAATATAACGTCGCAGCTCCCACTAACCTTCATGTATACACAAAGTTTCCATTCGTTTCGACAATTTTATAATAGTTTATAACTTCGTCAAAACGAATATTCCAATTCCGAGAATCTTTCTTTAATCCATCATATGGATCGTTAAAGTGTGCATATCTTATCCTCGATTCTTATGAATCGACAAAACCGTAAGGTTGTGTCAAGTACACATCCTTTCATAAAATTTCTGTCAAGAAATTCGGTTTCGACATCTATTTTGCCACATCACGTAGTCATAATACGCGACCATGGTAAGCAGAATTTCGAGAATGTGAAAGCATGGCAACATGCGAAAACGTTTCTTCATAGTCCGACTATGAATTGCATGAAACTTTTCGCAAAAAGCCTCGCTTTACATATATGCGTATTCCTATCCATGTCGGTTCTTCATCTTGAAAAACCCACTCACATTTAACGGGTCTAACCCAAAAAATAATGAAATCAAGTTCTGAACTTGATAATTTACATGGATCGAATCTCAGATTTCATGACACCATGTCATGTGGAATCAACTTTTCATAGCATCCTTGTAGGATATCGAATCATCATATGATTTCGATCTATCATCATTAGCCTCGATAAATTCGCATTTACCGGCTTATGATATAGCCTAGTTGATCTACGAAAAATTCCTTTGTGTGTTCGACTTGCGTTCATCAACTCTTGATGAAGCCATGTCAACTTTCATCGGTACAATGTTCATTTTCAGATCTCGAACTCTTTCGAGATTTATTCTACTCCCACTAGCCCGCATAGAGATAAATGGCACCAAGTTCCAAACTTGTGCGCATCTAGTCCTCCTCCAAGAAGGCATCTCTTCGAGCCACGAAAATCTCATTTTCGTCGGGACGTTTTAACTAATACCCTTTAGTTTCCTTAAGGATAAACGAACAATTTCCAGATTTGGGATTGAGTTTAACCGAAACAAATTTCGAAATACACTCACATCCTCAAATCTGTACAAGTGACAACTTCGGAACCATTCCGATCCATATCTCATATGACGTCTTTTGTACCGATTAGAAGGTTTATGGTTCATATCTTATATGCAACCATTCATTAGTGCCGCTGTCTCAAGGGCGTATCCCCAAAACATTTTTGGGAGATCTTATTGACTCATCATTTATCGAACCATGTCCAACATGCGTTCATTTCCTCTTTTCGGACACATCTCAATGTTCCGAATAAAGGCAATCGTGAAACGATTCCACAATCATAAATGATCATTAATATTCATAACTCAAATATCGCCTCTTCGATCCTATCGAAAGGTTTAGCTCAAATACTCGCCTTCTCGATCCTATCGAAAAGCTTTGATTTTCTTGCTTAGTTGATTTCGTATTTCGTTTTTGAAACTCTTTGAATCTTTCAAAAGTCTCCATTTCGGCACGCATTAAATAAATATTTTCATATCTACTTTAACCGTCCATAAATGTAACAAAATACCGATAGCCTCCTCTTGCCTCGGAACTTATCGGAACATCATATGTAAATATAATTTCCAATAATTCGCTGGATCTTTCTCCAATACTTTGGAGAATGATGCCCTTTGTCGTTTTGCCTAATAAATAAGTATTGCATTAATCAATCAAATCTAATTCGAATGATTCTAGCATTCCATCACATGGAATCTAGATACGCGTATCTCGTTTATATGGCCAAGACGGCAATGCCAAAAGAAGCAATCAACTTCTAGGTTTAATCCTCCTCGGATTTCACCATTCTTTGAGTCATTAGTTTGGACAACTCTTTGTCCGAACTCTCCATTTTGGAAAACATTTTCCCAAAATACCCTTAGACATACATTTCTTTCGATCCCGCTTTTGAATTACAAGGACATCCACGCATCTATATGCATTGGATTCCTCGGATACTCTGAGCATCTCCAATTCAAATTTAAATCGCATCATATGCAATTTCGGGATCGACTTATCTATCGAATGCATATGATATTCGGTCACGAACATCAAATCTCGTACCATCAACACACGAGTGTTAATCAAAGACCCATAAGGCGTCTCAAAATTAACCTACTCTTTGAGCCGTATCGAACCATTCAACGCGCTCTAGCTCTTGAAACTATTTCATGAGCGTTGTGTTTTACTTTCATATACACCCGAATTCTCAAAACAATTTTGAGAAATTTGCGTCTATACATGCCACCACAAGGCACGTAATATCGTTCGATTCCTTCTTAAAGTTTATCGAACCCGGCTTTCTCTAAAGCCAATGCCTCGAGCCCCGAATCTACATTTTCCGTGTCCAACACGTTCTTTTAAGTCTAAAGAACTATTCTTTAACTATCAAGGTTAATCATGGTAATTCCGGCCCAAAAGCTATCTATTATATCGATCTCTACGATATATTTGGTGTTGCTTGAAAACATAATTCTAAACGGATGATGAAGATTAACTCCTAACCATGCGTACTTAATCTATATGCTTATATGATGAATATATGATAGTGTTATTTTATCGAATCGATAACCCTCATACCGATACGGGACTCCAAGTCCATAACACTCAAGACCCATATTTCCGTTCCTCCCACAAGTGACTTTAGCCTATCGGGTGGGATCCCGTTATTTAGGTAGGATTATATCAAATCGTATCCAATACGACTCTTGAACCTTTATAGGATTTCGGTGATGGATCGTATCCAATACAATCCCAGTTCCGTGTGTGCATCCTATCTATGCCCCGAACTCCAATCTGATTGGCCTGGACGGTTAAGTCACAACCATCTCCAACGTATCGTTCAAATAAGCTACTAGTGAGTCGACTTTAGCCTGTGCCTCACAAGTCCTGATTTAACGCTTGCCACCCTTTCGATTGTTTCAATATCACGTGCCCGACTTTAGCCTGAACCCACGTGAAACGTAACACCGAACTCGGTAGTTGTGGATATGGAAGGCATTTCCATGACTTAAGTATTATGAGGGATCATGCCATTGCATGTTTCTAAATCCGTGACATAATCCAATTATATCACTATCACAAGATTTTCTATATGCATATGATTTTATTTGGGAGTCTAATTATTCTAAATAATTATCTAATAATATGCTAGTATGATTGATGCCGATCAAATCGATATAAAGAACTCAAAATTCCAAGTTGTGTAGCCAAAGTTATCACGAAAACAAAATCAGCAACCAGAAACCAGTCCGTTGTAACGCAACATAGTCCGTTACAACGGACCTCCAGTATACTTGGCACTCCGTTACAACGGAATTCCAGTCCGTTACAACGCTATTTATTTCGGAGTTTGGCCAAATTTTGCCAGAAACATGTCCGTTACAACGCAACATAGGTCCGTTACAACGCTATTTTCTGCAAACCTTCGTCCAAATTTCCAGAGACCAGTCCGTTACAACGCAACATACAGTCCGTTGCAACGGACCAACTGCGTAGAGCTCCGTTACAACGGACCCAGTCCGTTACAACGGACTCCAATAGATACCCTTGGCATCCCCGCAACCTCGTATCAGATACAAGGTCCGTTACAACGGACTCCAAGTCCGTTACAACGGAATAAGCAGTTTTCACGGTCCTCCTCACACCCCCGCATCCTATACAGGGTCCGTTACAACGGACACCAAGTCCGTTATAACGGACTATGCGATTTTTGAACTGCTGTTTTCGCTCGTTTCCAAAACGATCAATCATGAAACCTTTTCACGATTATTCCTAGATACTCTCAATCAACTATTGATCGATCTCTAGCGAATTTCACTTGTGATTTTAATGGAATTTGACATTCTAAATATGTAACATCATGCAAACGGGTACGAACTTTGATAACCCGTGCGTATATCTAATATACGACTATGATTCGACCCTCGAATCGATGGCGATCGCTCTGATACCACTGTAGGAGAATATCCTCGACCCCGGGCCCGCGCAGCGGAATGAAGGCCCGGTCCGATTCCCCGATTCCCGAGATCACGCCATGACTTCGAGGGTACGATGCGAATAGAAGGATAGATCTATACCAGCGTGAAATTGATCACGCACGAAGGGTTGATCGCCGCCTTCTATCTCCTGTCACGTTGGTGACAATCCGCGCGTCCCATACCACGCGTCTTTCACCGTTCGTTGGCCGTCTTCTCACTCCTTGGGTCGATCACAATCTAAGAGCCACAATTGTCGCTCCTCTACTTGTATCCACCGTGAGTCGCAAGACGTCGGTCGCGGATGCACCTGCCTAGACGATGCACCGGCGAACTTGCTCGATCGTTTGATTCTCTACACCAAGAAAACTCCTTTTCTCGGTTATCTCTCTTTACACTCTTTCACTCAATAGAAAGTTGTATCTCAATTATTCTGGAAAATCTCCTGAATATTCTGAATAAGATTTCTTTTTTTTGCATAGTGATGAGAGAGAAAGTATCCTATTTATACCTAATAGGATCAGGATTAGCCAAAAGACATGTATATCCAATATACACCCTCTCACACAGACAACTGCATGAACCTGGTCAGTATTCTGTCATTTCGAAATTGGTAAATTTCTCAGACAGAAAATCACCCAACATGAAGGTTGTAGATAATCTAATTATCTACGCAACCCAATTTGGCCCAGCCCAATTGGAGTTCGTATGCAAAAGTTATGACTGTTTTACTAACTGTATGTCATACTGTTGCACCCTTTCGGTATTTCACATAAACGACACTAATACTTCGTTCATATGAAATATATTTCTACATGAAGGTTATAGATAATCTAATTATCTATCTAACCCAATTTGAACCATTCAAATCGAATTTTCCCACTGACAGTTATGGCTACGAATGTACGACTACATTCGTTTATCCTTGTGTACACTTTTACGGTTGATTCTGAAACTGTATTTCCTTCAATAACTAATGACATGACAACTTATAACATGTCATATTTGATGACGTGCAACATATATTATTTTTGTAAATATGTTATGTCATCAAATTTAATGACAATTCCTGATTTATGAGGCCATGCCATCAAATTTGATATGAAGGATTACCACCTCATCAAATATGGTATGTCATAGGTTGTCACGTAATAATTCAACGATACATTTATTAGTTAACGAATAGAAAATCCAATTGAATCAAATTAAAAAAAATAAGAGACTTGATTGACCAAATTAAAAAGATAAGCGACTTGATTGAACCACTACAACATATTGGAGTATCAGCGACGCTAAAAACCGTCGCTAAAAGTATTACCGACGGCCAACCGTCGCTAAAAGTGGCGTCGCTGATGCCTCTTTCAGCGACGGGTGGTCGCTGATGCCACTTTCACCGACGGTAATATATCACCGACGGCCCGTCGCTGAACCTATCACCGACGGCCCGTCGCTGAAAGTGTGTATTAAATTCTGTTAATTTTTATAATTAATAAATTCAATTATTATTAATAAATATAATTATTTATATATTTAATTAATACATATTTCGTACATATTGTATATTAGATGTACTTAATTAAATATTATATTAATTTTGACACTATATACTTAATAATATATAATAATTACAAATTAAAACAATCCCAAATTCATAAACATATTAATTTTCAGAATTACTAAAAATGATAATTATAATTGTAATTATACTCATAATCATATTAATTTTCATACAAAATCCATACCAAATTAACACAAATCGAAAACAATCCTAAACTCGACAATCCCAAATTAACAATCCTAAAGACGACACAATCCTAAAATCGAAAAAATCGACAATCCTCTGGTACGCGCCTCCTCAGCCTTCCTCACTGGTATGCGCCTCCGATTTCCCCTGCTACTGGACGCCTCCATTTATTTCGAACCTTCATCAGCACCGCGTCTCTAACCCTCACCGCATCGGCACCGCGTCTCGAACCCCTGCTACGGGTACGCGCCTCCGATTTCCCCTGTTACTGGACGCCATCAACACAATCTGCAAAATAACACAATAAAATTACGTATTAATTACAAATATTACTTTCTGAAAATAAAAAAATTAAACATAATAGAAAAATATAATAATATTAATATACTAATAATTTCAGAAATTAACAAACAGAAATGAACTAAATTATACCCTAATTAAACCCTAATTAAACCCTAAATTATACCCTAAATTATACCCTAAATTATACCCTAATTAAACCCTAATTAAACCCTAAATTATACCCTAAATTATACCCTAATTAAACCCTAATTAAACCCTAAATTATACCCTAAATTATACCCTAATTATACCCTAAATTATACCCTAATTAAACCCTAATTAAGCCCTAAATTATACCCTAAATTATACCCTTATTATACCCTAAATTAAACCCTAAATTATACCCTAATTAAACCCTAATTAAACCCAAAATTAGCAAAGTACCTTAATCGCATAAAATGAACTCTTAAATCGCAGAAATTAGCAAAGTACCTTCTTCAATGTCTGCGCTGCCCCAAGAAACACCAGTCGTCAGAGGAGAAGTCGCCGGTTGCAGTCGCCGTTTCCACGTCGCCGGTTGCAGTCGCCGTCACCAGTCGCGAGAGGAGAAGTCGCCGTCGCCGTCACCAGTCGCGGGAGGCGGGCTGTAGTTAGGGGCGGGGCAGGCTGCAGTCGCCGACACCAGTCGCGAGAGGAGAAGTCGCCGTCGCCTTCACCAGTCGCGGGAGGCGGGGCTGTAGTTAGGGGCGGGGCAGGGGGCTGTGGAGAAGGGGGGAAAGAGCGGCGGTGTTGTGTGGAGAGGAGGGGAAGAGGGGTGAATGAGTGTAAAGAGAGAGGAAGGGGCCAGCGGGGTTAAGTAATTGTGTACAAATTTCACCGACGGTTGTTATTAGCGACGGACCGTCGCTGATACTTATCTGCGACGGGTGTTATTAGCGACGGGCCGTCGCTAATATTTTGAAAATATTTGGCGGTTCTTTCAACATTTGCGAGAGCCTTTAGGGACGGTTTATGAATCTGCGACGGGCCGACGGCACTTATTAGCGACGGTTTATGAATCTGCGACGGGCCGACGCAGAGTATTAGCGACGGTTTTAAGCATCAGCGACGGGCCAATGGTAATATTTTAACATCTGCGACGGCCCGTCGCTAATAAAACCGGAGGTAATAGCTTTCTGCGACGGGCCGTCGCAGAAAACTCGTTTTATTAGCGACGGGCCGTCGCGGAAGCTCTCCCCCCGTCGCTGATACTCCCATCTGTTGTAGTGAACAAATAAAAAACAATAGGGACTTGATTGAAATTTAGGCAAAATATAAATGACCAAAAACAGACTTTTATTATTATATATTATAATAATAATAATAATAATATTACTACATGAATAAAAAAAATTATGATCATTTTTTTATCAACTTTAGTGAAATTATATTTTTTTCTCTTTTCAATATCAAAATTTCAAAAATTTGTAAACCGGTACCTCATAATTTGAACATTCAAAACTTCAAATAAACTATAGAATTATTAATTTGAGAATTTTTTACTCCTCTGCTTTTTAATCTTATTGCCCTCTACTAATTTCATTTGTCAAACATCGGAGAAACACCTCTTTCATTTGCTGAGTCTGGCTAGCTTGATACTGATGCAAGTAAACTTCTTTCGCGACGAGCTGCTACACATCCTTAGGAGCAATGAATGGAATCCACGCAACACCCCTTATTTTCCAGTTGATGGTTAGTTGGAGCTTCAACTTGGTTGCTAGCATGAATGCGGGTACATGTTTTTTCCTCAACTTTTTCGTTCACTAAGTACGGGAGCCGGGGAAAACACCCCCAACGATGATCCCAACGATGATGAGTTGAGCCGGAGAAGGGGGTATCTGGAGGAGCGAATCCACCCCCTTATACTCTGGAAAAGCTCTTCCGTTGTATGAAAAATGTGTAGGTTCAATCCTAATCTTTTTTGTCTGGCATCAATTTGGAACCACGTGCATCTAACGCGTCATTTACTATAATTAATGTAGTTGTATACAGACCTAGAGCAATAACATGACGAACCAATAAATTTCCAGGACCTATTGTTAAGAAAAAGGAGTTTATATTCTCATTAACAACATTCAACCATTCCGGTAACCATATGTTTCAATTTGCATCGAAGGCTGACCGATCGTTGAAGATAAGAGTATGTCAAATACATTCGGGATTTTGCGCAGATTATATTCATTGAGAAAATGTAGGTTCGATCAATATTTATTTTTCTGGAGTACCAAATGCAAGCATGACATCATTATGAATATAAAGTCTCGAGATACGAAACCCTTTGCCGCTAACATGTTCGTGACCGGGCACAATGGTATATAACATCAATACATTCCAATCCAATCGACTACATTATTATTATAATAATATAATGGTATATTACATCAATATAATACATAAAATATAATAATATAATTACTATATAATTGTTAATATTTATAATAATTATATTAATATAATATTGTATTATATGTATATAATTAGTATTACATTATGTATTATTATATAGTATTATAACATGGATAAAATAAAATATTAACATTTTTTTATCAGTTTTAATAAAATATTATTTTTGTTCGATAAAAAAAATTCCAAAATTTTGTAAACCAGTATTTTATAACTTTAACATTCAAAATTTCAAATAAAGTGTAAATTTACTATTTCACATTTTTGCACTCTACCTTATAATTCAATTTCCCTTTGCTAATTTCACTTGTCAAACACATGAAATATGCCGGTGGTTTAATTATAGATTTATGTATAATTTTAATATATTTGTTGTAATTTTGTGCATCCACATCATCACACACGCCTGGGCCGTTCGATCATGATTAATGAAGATCGGACGGTTCTGCTTGCAGTGAACTCGGCTCACGTGGACCAAAACATGCTAATAATACATGGATCGCGTGAACCGAGTCTACCCACCATTTCCTCTCTCTCTCTCTCTCTCTCTCTCTCTCATTACCGCGACCCAAAAAAGTGAAAAAGAAGCGGAATTTGCAAGACGAAACCCTAGCAGTGAGATTGGGGAGATCTCTCTCTCTCTCTCTCTCTCTCCTCATTTTCGGTATTTCCAAGGTTTAGTAAGTCATTGCTGATTTTTGGACCATCGTTTGTGTTAATATAATGTTTTAAATCTAAATTATTTTAATTATTTTAATTTTAAAATGTGTTTGCGGATTATTAATGTACCATGTCACAATAAATAGATAACTGCTAACTTCAACATATCCTATTTATTATTGTCGAAGTGATTGGTTACTTCACGTGTTAATATGAATTTTAAAATAAAAAATAAATAAAAACGAATATATTTAATGAACTTTTATAATTAAATTTTTAAAATTAATATTAATATATGATGTATTTTTGACAATATTACATATTAAATTATTAATATGTCATATTTCATTATTGTGTGTTTCCGAATCATTGAAATTTTGAATTGATGATATAAAGGCCCACGGGCCTTTATTAATAATAATTGGACCTCTAGATTTAATTTTGCCCATAGTAATTATGAAAATGAAGATGATGTCATAAATAATGAATCCATAATTTTATATATTATTTATCTGTTGATGTCAATAAATAATAAATTCATATTTTTTCACTTTTGGATCTTACATTCAACAAATCCTGTTATGGATTCATTGGATACAAAAATATTTTTAAACATGTCCTTCGTTTCTACGAGTGCAAATTAACAGAAACAACAATGCAAGAACAGAAAAAAAATACGTAGTTACTAAACAAATGGTGATAAACAAAAATATTGACATCAAACAGTAACGACACACTATTTTCTAAGTGCGAGAAAAATCTCTCTAACAAATAAGTAAACCAATTTTAGCTGATAAAGTCAATAATATATTTGGTCATGTAAAACAACCCATTCCAAGAAATCCTTCCTCTTTTTTCCAGAAAATAACCTCAAATTTTTCTTGCCACAGAAAAAGGGGAAGGATAGCAAACATCAAAATGTTGCTCGGAAAGAGACCGAGGCCGTCGATGAAAAGAACTACGAGCATGTCAGAGTTATCGGCGACGGATTTAAAAGCCGTGGAGACAAAGGCAATGAAGATCGGAGGAGAAAAGCACGAACCAGAGGAGAGATCGGGGGAAGGGAAGCCACCTAGAAGCATTCAGAGACGGAGCGCGAGTGATCTCCCCGCAGAAGCACATTTCCTAGCTGCTTGCGGCCTTTGCGGGCGTAGACTCGGGCCAGGCGTTGATGCATTCATTTACAGGTTGGTTTCTTCTTGCATATATATGGCTCAATATTACGTGTTTTTTTATTGATGATTAATAATTTAGTTTAGGGGAAGATTTAATTAAAATCAATTTGATTAATAATTTCGACTATGATTTTTGATGTTTCAGGGGTGAGGCTGCGTTTTGTAGCCTGGAATGTAGATATTTCACGATAAGAGAAGAGGAGCAAAAGAAGAAATTTGATACTTGGATGGCAAATATGCTCAAATTCAAATTTACAATTCCAGTTCCGTCACCGGCCCCGGCACCGGCACCGGATTCAACTATGAGCGCTTAAAACGGGATTTATTCTCTTGTCAATTGATCTTTAAATCATGTTAATTTGATGTAAATTATAACTTAAAAATACATTGAGTGACCACATCTAATTAACTACAATGGAGTGTTTTTGTATCAAACATTGGGCAACTGCAATGAAGTCGGACTTCTGAGTAATTTATTTGGAAAATATAAAAAGGCATTTCATTAAAACGAAGGATTGTTTCTCACTATTTCAATAAAGTTTAATATTTGTCTTCCGCCTTCGTATTTAAATAGTTATTTTTATATCTTTAACATTCGTATTTATATATATTTTTTTCATATTTATACATTTTTATATAGAAAAAACATTCGTACTTTCATATTTATATATTTTTATATTGAAAAAAATATAAATAACAACATATTGTTATCTAGTATGAAAGAAAGATATAAATAACAAGTATTTATATATCTTTTAATTCATTATATAAAAAAAATATAAATAACAGTAAAATTTTATAAAAAAACTATATATATTTTCCATAATATAGAAAAATATATAAGCAATAGTAAAAAAATATTAATAATAATAAATTTTTAATCTTTAATATAGTAAAAAATGTATAAATAACAACAAATTTTTAATCCGAAATATAGAAACAAATATAATTAATAGTACAAAAAATAGAAATAACAACATATTTTTAATTCACAATATAAAAAAAATATAGTTAAAATCTATAATTGACAACATATTTTTAATCATAAATATAGAAAATATACAAATAATCACTAGTACAAAAAAAACTTTTAGCTATGAAATTATTTGCATTATCATATTTTTCAAAACAATTCCAAGATTTCCTTCTAGAACGAGCAAAAACACTTTGATTTCATGTTTCCTAAAAAAACTCCAAAATTGAAAACTAACACATGCAAATTTGTAAACAAAATTTCAAAAAATTTGAATAACAATGCAAAAATTGAAGTCTTAACACCTTCAAAAAAATCATTAATCATATTTTTCTAAAGAATGCCAAAATTGATGTCTAGTCCAAAATATGTTTTCAGGGACAAAATAAGTGAAATAATAAGTATACGGATTTTATCTTGCTTGATATAGAGGTTGGCTAGTTTGGACTTTTTTCGAATGTTTTTTCGACGAAATATTCATCGATTTGGCTATACCATGCACATTTCAATTCATACAACGCCTTTTTCACTTTGTATATGACTCTCTTCAACCACAAATCCTTGTGGTTGCCAACATACACTTCTTCTTGCAACTCGCCATTCAAGAAGGTGGATTTCATATCCAGTTGGTATAATTTCCAACTTTTGTGAGTGGCCAAATCAAACAACGTTCGAATAGTTTCATGTCATGCCACGGGAGCAAATGTTTCTCGATAGTCGGTACCGGATTATTGCGAGTCTCCTTTTGCAACTAATCTCGCATTGTATTTTAGAACTGATCTATCCGATTTTTTTTTTATTAATCCATTTTAAACCAATTAATTTTTATCTTTTGATTTTTCAACCAACTCCTAAATTTTGTTCTTCTCAATAATTCTTATTTCTCCGGTCATCGTTTTTCTCCAGAAATCCTCTTTAACCGTTTGCTCAAAATTTTAAGGTTCAACAACAAAAAAATTACAACTCAAATAAATATCATTTAACCTTCTCATTCTTACCGGTGCTGAGATCGGTTTTAAGGAACTCGACCCAATATTCATGGATAGAGAATTTGTCGTTTCTTCTTCTTCAAATTCATTTTCATTTTCATCTTCATATACTTGCAGTCCTGTTTGCTTTTCTTGTACCAATATTGGTACATTTCTACACATTTTTCTTTCCAATCTCATTTATTTTTTTCATTCAATATTATCTCCCCACTTGTTATAATTTTATCTCTTTTCAAATTCCCAAGTCATAACCTTTTGATTGATAGCTATAACCCATACAAACAAATTTCTCACATTTCTCTTATAGTTTATATCGTATTTTTTCGGTACATGTGCATAGAAAATTGAACCAAAAACTCGCAAGTAATTGAACGCTGATTTTCTTCCACCGGACCATAACTAAATTTGTTTACAATGGTTCTATTTTTCCTCTCGACAACACTATTTTTTTCCAGTGAATATCCTACGGTTCATTGTATTTCAAGTTCAATGTGTTCACGAAATTTATTTAACTCATTCGAGTTATATTCACCACCTATATCATTTCTCATTTTTTTAGTTAATCGGTCATTTTGTCGTTCTACCATTTTTTGGAATTTTTTAAATTGACAATGCATAGAATTTTTTCTTCATGAAATAAATTCAACACATTCTTGAATAATCATCAATGAAAGAGATAAAATATCTATTATCTCTTTCTGAAGGTTGCTTCATTGGACCGCACACATTGGTGTGTACAAGCTTACTCTGATTATTAGATCTCCACGCCTTTTTTGGGAAATGGTTCTTGATGTATTTTACCGAATACACAAGATTAACACACATCACCGTCTTCTTCAATATTAGGCAAACCGTACATCATATTTTTTCCTACTCAAAATTTTTAAACTTTCGAAATTTACATGCCGAGTCATTTATGTCACGACCACGACACATCTCTTGCACCGGATTTTAATGCCATGAGTTTTGCATTTCTTAGAACGAGTAATATTTTTTTAATTTTTACCCCTTTATATGATTTTTCATAATTTGACTTTCATTTTTCGATTTATCGTAAATTTTACAAATCTCACCTTCCAAATGTATCGAGTGGCCATGCCCGATTAATTGTCGCACACTCGATAAATTTTGTGCCAACTCGAACAAAAGCATCACATTGTGTATTGTTTTCCATGCATTTTTCGTTTCAACGGCGATTGTATATTTTTCTTTTGATTGAACAATCACACCATTACCCATTGTACTTTTAGTAGTCGTGGTCGTATCAATTTCGGCGAAGACCGATTCAATTCCGGTCATGTGGTTACTACAACCACTATCAACATATGACACATCATTATTTTTGTCAACGGTCGTTTGACACGCGTAGAACAAGTTGTCGTAATCTTCTTTATTTTTGGTGTAGTTGGCTTGTTCGTTATTTCAAGGTCGGCAATCATTTTGAAAATGTCCAAATTTTTTATAATTATGGCATTGTGATTTATCCTTAAACAAACAACATTTTTCTAAATGAGAAGACCTTTTGCAAATATTACATTTGCTTGGTTATTTTGGTAATTGTTTCTAATTAGAAGTTTTTCGCAAACCGATTAAATCATCAACCAAGAGTCTTATTTAGTTTATCAAATCCGTGCTATTAGATAAATAATCTTTAATATGTTTATTCTATTTCATTTTCAAATTTTGAAAATCTTCTTTTAAAGTAAAATATTTTATGATTTTAACCTTTTCATTTCCTTGAAATTATTTTTGCAAAATTTCCCTTGTTTCATTTAAAGTTTTCGCCCGGGTAATTTAAGTAAATAATATCTCCGTAATTATATTTTGGATCAAGAATAATCTTTTATCTCTGTCTTTATTCTCCTTTACTTCTAATTCATTGGATTCTTCTAACTTTTGTTTTTCTGATTCATCTATTTTCTCTTTTTCCTTTGCGGTCTTTTCAACGAGCACCTTGTGTGCACTAATTTCTTCAAACCCTGTGAACTTGGTCAGATGGACTATGAATGAAATAACTGCGGTGTACGAACACCGGGCGTATTCAAGTATGGACGGCCATGATTGAAAGTTAAATTTTACTGCATGAGCACATGGTCCATATCAATAGGGTGACGTGGCTCCATACGGTAAAGGTAATTTTCTTAAATTTATACGTAAGATTATAATTTGAATCAATCATCTTGATATGATTTAATGTATAAACATTTCAGATTTGTTGAAGAACGGATAATTGCTCGTGGTTACTTTTTTGTTTCCGCCGGTATAAAGAGCATTTCAGTGTATTTCCAGAGTCCGAATACAAAGAATTAGAAAAAACAGAGTTACGGCGGAAATTTCTTGGAAGGATATAGTAGAAATTCTCCCAAAATAAAAGAATATATGTAAATTCCGTCAAAAATAAATGAAAAAAATAATGTAAATTTGAATTTCAGCCATGCAAAAATAAATCCTAAATGAAAATGGGTACCAAAAATCACGAATTTCTATATAAAAAATAATTAACAGAATCGATCAATCTTCGAATTAAATATAGCATGCAATATCCAATTAGCATAATCTTAATTGACTTATTATTATTATCAAAAGAATTCTGGTTGGGGCTTCTTATAATAATGCAAATACAGTTCATCAAATTGAATACATTTGGTTTGTCAGTACCGGTCCAGAATTCTGGTGGACTAGATTAGAATATCTATACACTGAGAGGTCTCTATTAATCAGATATTTAGACATACCATTATTACACTTCCTTGGCAACCCTATCCAATAATTCTAATTCTAATAATTCTATTTTCCCTTCAAATTGAAGATGCTATTACATTATTTTGATGTTTGTTACAATAAGAGTTAAATTAGAACACATATGATCATTCCTAAAATTTATAATTTAATTTTATATTTTTAGAATTTAAAACTTTTGAGAGATATTGTACCGAATATTTTATTTTCGCTATCAAATGTGGGAGTGGATTGAGAAAAATTACATGTGTTAATGTAAATGGAGAGAATTTAATGGCTCATTCATTATTCATTATTCATTATTATCCAATCCAAAGCACAACTAATTATGGACTGTCAAGCCATTCGGAAACTTGCCTTTCTCCTAACTTTGGCCTTGTCCCCCACAGGCCACAATATATCATTTTCGCGTTATTCTAATACCCACATCTTGTTTAGCATTGCATCGTGTATAGAACAGCCAAATACATGCCTCTATTGATATTGACACAATTATGATACTCAATAAATTAATTTGAGATCATTGACAATTACCAAAATATTATGTTATTATTCATAATATAAGGGGAATCAATACAAGATAAACTATTTCAATGTTAAGGCCAGTACTTTAACACAATATAATTATTAAGTTTTTTCATTTTATAACTAAAATAAAATTAGTCTTTTCTCCAGATTTATTAAATGCCAATCAGTGCAAGTTGAGAAGTAGGGTCTATGAAAGGATGATTACACAGAAAAAAATATATTTTTTGTTTGGTTCACTTCGAATTTAACACATCACATGTATAAAAAAACATGGTCATGTGATAACAACCAGGAAAACTAAAAGAACAGAAAACAAAATTGAGGAAAATTCTACCTTGCCATCATATTTCAACACAACATCCTCAATTCCCTAATTAATTCACTTAATTAACATCCCAATTAACAAAAAATATTGAATTAATAATTTTTAAATATTAATTATCATTTATTAATCCAGATAGATATTAATTATTACGTTAATCAATTCACATGTATTAATTCATAAATTAATTAAGTGGGTTAATTAGGAAATTGATGATGTTGTGTTGAAATCTGATGGCACAGTATATGCCCTCAAACAAAAAATATGATTGGTTCATATAATGCTTTCATAAAAAAAAAAGTGCAAGATAACGATTGATAATTGTTTTTTTCTTTCATTTTCTTTGCTTGGACAATTTTGCAATGAATTTCGAATTGTTTTTGCATTCTACTCAAATTCTTGCAATGAATTTTCTAATGTGAACTGTTTTTGCATTTTACTTAAATTGCTCGTTGTTCATTGTCCGAAGAATTATACTCCGAAAATATTCATTGTCTGTTTGTCCGGTGTTTTCTTGCCCCGCCTAACCTACCTTTTTTTATACAAATATTTTATTATTGTATACCTTTTAAAAAAATTGTTATTATACATTTGTATTATTATATATATGTTTTTTATAATATGAATTAAAGAGATACGAATACTTGTTATTTATATTTTTTTTATTACTTTAAATTAAAATATGTTGTTATTTATATTTTTTATCTTGTAAAAAAAATATGAATATAAAGTTGAAAGATATAAAAACAATTATCTAAATTTTAAGACAAAAAATATATTGGACGTTGTCCGAATTTTACACGATGTCCGTAAAAATCGACCGCTCGTCGTGCACTTTGACGCGTGCCGTGTTGTGATTAAAAGCGACGTGTCAGAATGCAAAAAAGGCGGAGTGTACAGCTCCTTTTCTTAATTAATTGAGCTGGATTCTATTAATAGATTAGTCAAGTAATTGTAATCTAAGAAGCACATGATCCAACATTGAGTGAAAAATATAGCATACGGTTTCATTGTAACGAGAAATTTTCCCAACGCATGCGCATGTCACGTGCATGCAATGAACATTACAGGTAAAAACCATTAATATTAAATTTACAATAAGGCCCTTTATCATGATAAATTGCAAAATAATCCTTATTATAGAATATTTTTTCTATGCTAATTTGGTTAAGTTACTAAGTTTTTATCATGATATTTATTAAAATTAAGTTATTTAAAAACAACAACCCATTGTCTATATGGTTTGTTCAAATGTATATTTAAGAATAAAAGACGTTTATGTAAAACTGAAATGATTTCGTTCTTTTTTATATTGTTAATGCTCACATAACTCACCTGATTGAATGTATATCACAATAAATCATATTTTTTTAGACAAGATAGACATATTGTCTATTAAAAACTATTTAAACTAAATAAATGAATTCGTACGAAACTAAACGATATTAAAATACAAAATAAATTGAAATAATAAATACTAATTAAGAGAATCTAGCAAGTTGAAGCCATTTGCTCATTTCTTAACCCATACTTTTTGCCAATATATAGGATAGTCGGCGTCGCGGTGTTTGTTCCTATATTATGTTTTTCTTTTCTTTAAGAGAGCACAACAATCACTCATAATTGTGCAATCTTTTGTTTCAAGATTAGTGTTCATTCCTTTCCTTCTACATCTCCACTTTCTAAGTAATTAGTTTCTTCTAATATTCACGATAAATTCGCCATCTGAAACACACAGCTCCCATAGTTAATAGTTTGTATGCAATTAACAAATAAGAAAACTATACCGTGCCTCCTCATTTTCCCCCATCACATCCTTTATATCACGGATTAACTGTTAATTACCCAAGTGATTAACAAAAAAAAACTCATTAACAATTAATGAATATAGATTAAGAATTGTTAATACATATGTACTTTAATTATATATTAATTAACGATTAATGTGGTGTTATTTAGTTAATCACTTGAATAATTAACCATTAATTGGAGATATGGAATATATGGCGAGTAAATGGCCTCTAACAAATATATGATATGTAGATTACATGAAATTATGTCTACAAATTACACAGTGCAGTTTCTGAAGGCCATTTAGGAAATATATCGATTGTTATCTGAGGCGATATCTTGAGTAATAATACAACCATAACAATTTTTGAAATATGTTGCTCATGTTTCGTGTTGGTTATGATTAATTTTTCAAAATCATTTAATTAAAATAATTTTTTTTTATGATAAATCATACACGAATGAGATTTAACACTATTTTTTCCCCTTAGCAAGTCATTTTGAAATAAGATAAGGGGTTATTTTGCAAGTTTTTCCTAGACCACTGTATTTTTTTTTTCTAAACCCACTTTAGTCTTCCTTGTGAAGCACAACACAATTGTTCCAACATGCTTTTATGCCTCTGCCACTCTCCATGTTAGCTTTTGTTTCTTCACCCACTATATTAGTTTTACCAAAGTCAAATTTGCATTTTCAAATTTTGTGCACACATCTTTAAGATTAATTTACAAATTAGTGTCGGTTAGAGATCACAAATGTCATGTTTTCTTGCAAAATTGCAAAGTCATATACTTAATTAATTTTTTTATCTGTCATTATGACTTTCTAGGGGAGATGTAACTTTCAAGTGACACCAATATCATTTCTTGATCAAACTTCTGATATACTAATGCCTAAAAATAACTATGACTTTTTTTTTTCTCTTTTTATATTATGATCATGATCATTAAATCTGAAATAATTCCTGAATTTGATTGCTGGTAGGTACTATTTGTTGTTGAGTTTATCTAAACTTTCAGATTTAGAATAAATCAAGTTTTTATGTATTAGGGGATAACTTCAGTCCACTTTATAAAGACTAAAATAGATAATTTATTTAAAATATACAGAAAATTGAGGAGTGTGTGGAAAATTTCCCAAAAAATATGAAAGAAAAAAGAATTTATCCAAAGCAAAAGATGTATCCCAACTACCGATATGAAAATAATGAATGATGATTATAATGAAAAAATATTAGCTAAAATAATGAGTCAAGTAAAATAAGATAGTGACAATTAGCAAAATTCTACCTTGGATTTGTTTGGAAATTGAGCAAATCCAAAAGAAAGCGAAAGAATAAATAAGAATAGAATTTGAACTAAAATGACTCATTTCTCCTATTTTACATCAGAACAAGACATAATTTACTATACTTATAAGATATATAATTTTAACAACGCAAATCTGAAAAGAAGAAATAATACTATTATAAATAATTTCTTTTTATTTCTTTAACTACAATATATATTATTTATCTCTTTATTTATTTTATTCTCTTTACAATTTGTAAATTTTCTTATTTTATCAATGCAAAGCATGTTCTTGTACATTCTTAATCTTTATTGAAAATTGTTAGCCATTTAATTATACAAGTATACTTAATACATTTAATCCTGAAAAACATAAATGCATTCATGATATTATCTATTTTTGTGACCTTTTATATTTGAACACGTTAATTATAATTTATATTTAAACATATGAATTAACAATTGAAAGTTGTTAGCCATTTAATTATACAAGTATACTTAATACATTTAATCCTGAAAAACATAAATGCATTCATGATATTATCTATTTTTGTGACCTTTTATATTTGAACACGTTAATTATAATTTATATTTAAACATATGAATTAACAATTGAAAGTTGTTAGCCATTTAATTATACAAGTATACTTAATACATTTAATCCTGAAAAACATAAATGCATTCATGATATTATCTATTTTTGTGACCTTTTATATTTGAACACGTTAATTATAATTTATATTTAAACATATGAATTAACAATTGAAAGGTTAACATGAAAATGGGAGAAATATATCAGCCCTATTTAATACGAGGATTATCTTAAACGAAGATAAAGTAGCCGGAATTCCTTAATTATTTACACCTTAAATACCACCTCATAACATAAAACAAAATAATAAAAAAAATAACATAAAACACGTGGACACGATCGATTTATTCTCCGCCACGTGTCGACAATCCCATGGCTTATCACCACAGATCACCATTAAAAAAACAAAAGCATGTTATTCCCCTACACTTGGTCTATAGTTAATGCATATAATTTCTTAAATATTGTTGTGGAAGTTTCGATTAATCGCAAAGATAATTTACGGACTAATTTGAGTTTTCGAGTTTGTCAATTCAATTGGATATATTTGTTTGATCAATATTTTTTTTTATTTAGATTGGTCTTGATTTAACTAAATGTTCATATTCTAAAAAAAAAAAAATCCTTGTACTAGTTTAAAGATATAAAAAAAATTCTTCTTAAATTTTTTAATATCTTTTAGCTTCAGAACTATATAATCTCTTCTTTTATTGCTTGACAGAGAGTTGTAAATCAACGTGTGCTCAAGATTTGAAATAGTTGGTAGATTGAATTTTTTTTTATCTTTATACACGACCAACGAATTATATATATCTTGTTAGTTATTTCTGAATTTTTTTCCTCTGTTCTACGTTCGTCTCTAATTTTAATTTTATGTCTTCTTACCAATACATTATATATTTTTTTTAACATTTTAGATGTGTGCTATACTCGAATGATATGTCATGATTCATATCTTCTTATATGTTTTTTTATATTTTGTATTTCAGTTTATATATTGATATGTTTATTTTACGTTTAATATGTTTTAATAATTTTGACGATAGTTAATATCAATGTTGAATAATAGTTTTTGTTTTGGTATTACATGTTATGATTTTGCACGTTGTATTGTGTAACGAAGACTATTATCCAAACCATGATATTTATTTATATGAGAATTAAGGTCCATATTTGTAAATAACCAAATAACGAATTGGACTTATTATATAAAGCAATGATGGTTGTCTTTTTTATAAAATAGATAAATGATATGCGAACTTTTATTTTTTACAAACATATATCATAAGAAAAAAAATATTTAGGACATGTTCGTTGTTCGGAGCATAAGTTTTGGACTCTAGTTTTGCATATGATTCTTTGCTTCCAGTGGCGGATCTTGACAGACTTCTTGGAAAAGGGATGGGGGCAGATAAAAAATATCTACTGATATTACACTGTAAATTATTTTGAGGGAGCCAACCGATAAAATTTACACGGTTATACTGATAAAATACACTGAATCACTCACTATAAACACTGTTCGGTGAAAAATTGGGGAGGGGGGGGGGGGGGGGGGGGGGTGGGGGTGGGGTGTCCCTCCTGGCCCCTACAAAGATGTGTTCGATGAACAAAATAGAAACAAAGTTTTGAACCTCAATTACATAGGATCCAATGGATCGCTATTCATTTTGTTAGATTTTGAAAATTTCAATTTTATTGGATTGTTAGATAGAAAAGGAGAGAAAACATAAATACATGTGTGAAATATAATAATATTAATAAATAATAAATAATAATAATAATAAAGAACAATAATAACAGTAACAATAATAATAACAGTAATAACATTATGAACAATAATAATAATAGTAGTAATAGTATAATAATAATAATAATAATAATAAATCATACATGGTTAAAAATATACTTATTATTGGTGTTGTATTTATTTGTACTAGTTTTGATTATTTATTCAAGAAACAAATACATAAATAATATAATAACTTAAATTAAAAACACAAGTTCAAAGTGAGATGACAATGTTACGTAGAAAACCGAACATTATATATGTGGAAAATTAATAATTCGGTAAACATCACAAGAATACATTTAACAAAATTCGAACTACAAATATTTGTTGGTGCTAACTGAAAAGTATATTGGAACTGTGTACCAAATTATTTTTCTTTGATTTGTATTATTTAAATTATACTAATTATAAATTATTAGAATTATGACATGATTATAATATTTGATTAAGATTTAAATACGATAGTTATAAAATTTCATAAAAAATAATTTAATATGAATTTAGAATATTATAATCACTTGCTACGTGTAATTCTATGATTTTCATCAACTTTTTTAAACATGTTAAAGATAAGATTTATAATTTTTGTATATTTCTCCTCCTATTATTATTGTTTCTTGCTATTCATATATTTAACTTTTTAGCTTCATCATCATGTAACAATTAACTTCCTGATATAAGGTTTGAATGGAAGGCCAAGTGCATGCAAGGGTAGAAAAGAGGCACGTGCATCGTCCGCTCCTTCACACGTGTCGTCTTCTTCCTCCTCACTCTCTACGCAGCATCTTTATCTATCTCATTCTCGTAGAGTCTCCAGTCCTTCTCCGCCACTATAAATCCAAGCCAAACCCCAAGCTCATGGCCGAAATCCCTCTTGCAGGCCTTCTAGATTTCCGTCTTCCTCATTCTCCCTCTCCTTCCTTTCCCAAACTTATTGCAACTGCTCCTACTTCGCTCCGCTTCTCGCTTTCGCTCTCTCGTCCGCCTTGTGCCGGTTCTTCTCGCTCTTCTTCTTCTCCCCTTGAGCTCTGCTCCACTAAAGGTACTCGGTACTTCTTTTTTATGTATGTTTTTTTCGCTGAACTTTGTAAACTGCATAATAGCTGATATGGAAAATCCTTGGTTCACTTTGCCTTATTTCTAGATTTGCTTTTAAAAGGAAATTACCTTATTTAGTTTTACTGTTAATCTGCGTTTTTAATTATGCTTCTTTCTTATTTTAGATTTCCTTTTTTGTGCTTATTTTTAGTTATTTTTTCATGATTGGTTAAACAGAGTACTCAGACGGGAGTCTCGTATTCCAGTTCATGGACGCTTCAGAATTAGAGAAGCAAAAGACCAAAGAATCTGAATTTCAAGCCGAAAAAGAGAAGAAGAGTTCCATCCAAAACAAACCCATTACTGAAAACTCAAATTCTTCAATCATGGACAGCGAAACGGAGAGAGCGGTAGTTATCGAGGAAATAAACAGGTCCCCTCAATTAGAGAGCGAATCAAACTTAGAAATAGGATCAGACAAAGAAAACGTTAGTAAATCAATTTCTCCAAATGAAGACGAGAAATTGGGGACGAACATAGAAACAGATAAGGCCGGAGAAACTGAAAGCTCTGTTCTTGAAGCGAATCAACCAGAAATCGAACCCAATTTTGTAATTAATGACCTTAATGGATCAGATTTATTGCATGACAAGTCACCATCCCAAACCACTAGTGTGCCACATCTCGTTCACGAGCCAATTAATAACCAAATTATACAATCTAATGATGCCAAAGAGAGAATAGATGGCAAACTCGAGATTAATGAATTGAATTTGGACGATAATGAAGGTTCTGATATGTCTACCGCACCAGACTCGGATACCGATTTAGAAACCGAGTCGAGTATTTCAAGCGTCGAAACAGAGCACGAGTCGGACCTTAACCTTCCCAATTCTCTCTTAGTATGTTTTTCATGTTTAATATTTATCATATCAATTATCCAGATTCACCATTTAACATTGTTACAAAAACAGAGCATCAAAGATATCTCCAATGATTCAAACCTCCGAAGGTATCTTTTATTTCTTATCTTATGAATCATTCATGTTAATTTATATTCTTAATCTAAATATTATTTTTTTATACAGTGCGAGGCTTTACTTGGCTTCAGGAGGAGCGATATTGCCACATCCTTCGAAAGTGAGGACAGGTGGCGAGGATGCTTATTTTATCGGCGCTAACAATTGGTTCGGCGTAGCCGATGGTGTGGGTCAATGGTCTTTCGAAGGAATTAACGCGGGATTATACGCTAGAGAATTAATGGAGAGTTGCGAGAGATTGGTCCGTGCATTAAATGGTGCACCAGATTTAAAACCCGATCAAGTTTTGTGTAAGGCTGCACCCGAAGCTAAGTCTCCCGGTTCGTCGACTATTTTGGTTGCTCATTTCGATGGACGGGTACGAACTTTATTAGCAGTATAATTTGGTACCAAATTTGGGTTACATTCTAATTTTTTATTTGTTTTTTGTAGTTCCTTCGTGCGGCTAATATAGGGGATTCGGGATTTGTGGTGATTAGAGATGGGAGTATTTATGTGAAATCGACTCCAATGGTTTATGGGTTTAATTTTCCTTTCCAAATTGAAAGCGGTGATGATCCCTCCAAACTCGTTCAGGTAATATATCACATCTTTTAGTTGTCATTTATTATAATTATTTTAATTTATTATTTATTGTTATTGTTAAACAGAATTACGAAATTGAATTAAAAGAAGGGGACGTGATAGTAACAGCTTCGGATGGTTTATTTGATAACTTATACGAGCACGAAATTGCTGATGTCATTCCCAAATTACTAGATTCCCATCTTAAACCCACGGTTAGTTAATTGACTCTCTTATTAGGGTTCACTAATCGATTGCTTTTTGAAAGCGGATAATTGAATTGAAATGATTAATTTTTGCAGGAGATAGCAGAGAATTTGACGAAACGGGCGCAAGAGGTGGGCAGATCCGGATATTGCAAGAGCCCGTTTGCAGATTCTGCATATGAATCGGGATATCCTAACTTTACAGGTGGCAAGCTCGATGACGTCACCGTGGTCGTTTCAATCGTTCAAAAGTCCGTCTTGTAGGAAAATAGAATATTGCGAACTAAATTTAGTGTTTTGAGATATAAGCGAAGTCTTTTGTGAATTAATGTGTGGGGCTTGTATAGAGATTATGATCGCATAATATTTGAAATTAAGTTGTCTAATATTTGAATGAGAAAATGATTCTTGAAAAGTATAATAAATGTGGCAATTACATCAGGTAAAAGTACTACGCAATTGCTCAGATGTGATTCGAAAGAATAGTAGCAATTAAACCAACACTCAGTGTAAAGAATGGTGTTTTCATTCGTACCACACTCGACTTCGACTTCGACGGAGACGGGGCAGATAGAGGAGGAGCCGAAGAAGGTGAAACCTCTCTCTCATCAGAAGGTGATGAAGCTGGAAGGTTGAAAAATCAGAGTCAACAGTGGTCATGTCGAACTCGAATTAAAAGATAAAAGGACAAGTTATCTAAAATCAACATACATGTAGAGGGAGCCAGAGAAGGAGATGGAGACGGAGATGGAGTCGGAGAACCAGGAAGAGCAACTGTAAATTAAACATAAAAATCCACGATTAATTTTGCGCAAACAATTATTTTTTGTTGTCTAAAGATGAAATATAACTTACTGTTGCATTTGCTGAAAGGAGGAGTTTTGACTTTGCAAACATCGGGCAATGTGAAAGCCTTGGTGAAGTTGAGATCGATACTGAAATCCTGACTGCTCTTGAACGATTCGCAAAGACACTCGACGTTTTTCTTCACGACTTCCTTGAGGCCAGAACAACACCCTTTTTCTGGCTTCGCGATCGTGCTTCCGTTTTCCACAAATGTTAAACAATCCGCCATGCTAAGTAATGCCGATGTGCAGTCGATGGACGGGGCCGGCGCTGCGACGGGAGTACCGTTTGCGGTGAGGGTTATGGCTAGGAATGAGAAGAGGCATAGTGTTAGAGTTCGTTTCGTGACCATTTTTTTGCTTAAAGAGAATATACAATTCTTAAGTGTTAAATGGGTTATATAAAGGTTTTTTTTTTTTTTTGTAATTCATTTGCATTTAGTATCTTTTTGAAAATTTGATGTGTTAGTGGAAGGAATGATGAAGGTAGGTGTGTGTGGAAAGAGCACTATGAATGTGATTATGGAAGAGAGAATTTTCTTTAAAAGAAGAGAAATGGTTTTTTTGAGAGTGGAACAAAACTTTGCAAGTGTGGCTGTGTGGCGAAAAGTAATTGTCCATTAGTATTCAGTGATCAGTTTCCTGGTCTTAATAAACCAAAAACTTAGTTCCTGTGAAGGATCTTAATTAAGCATGATTAATCAGAAAAGAATGTCCAGTGAAATACAGACACTTGTTATTAACTTATCGTAGAGTTTCTTTTGCAAGATAGAAGCTTGTTACAAAATGAAAAAAAAAATCATAATTGAAGTCAAGTTCATTTTATGGCAGTATAAATATGTACTTGCTCTGAATATTGGCCGTTAATACATTATAGATGAAGTTTCGTTCTCATGTTAAATTGTTCATAACGACCACTTAAAACTCTTAACAGAGATTCTTTGTGTCTTTACCCATAGCTTCTTTAATAAATTTTATTTTGCATTAATGATGCAAGTGTTGCATCAGAATGAGATCGTATTTCAGATCCTATGAGAATGCCAACTAATATAAAACGCATATAACCTGTTACGGGAGTTCCAAAATAAAATTTATTTTTGAATTAAATATTATTGAAAGAGTTAGAGAGAGAGAAATTGAAGAGAGAGAAAATAATTTTCGTGAATAGTGAATGAACAGTACACGACTTTGTTTTTATACTCTCTCAAACTAATACACAAAAACCAAATACTCAAGGACTAAAATGAATAATAACACAAATCTAAATGGATCATCCATTAGCTTAACGGATGCTCCATTAATCTTAACATCCCCCCTCAAACGAAACCGGGGAGGCATGAACGGTGAGTTTGGAACGAAGAACACTGAAACGCGGAGCGGGAAGAGCTTTGGTGAGGGCATCCGCGACTTGATCGGAGGAGCAAATGAATTTCACTTGTAATTGCTTGGAATCAATGCGATCACGGATGAAGTGAAAATCAATCTCGATGTGCTTCGTTCGAGCATGGAAGACGGGGTTGGACGCAAGGAAGGTTGCACCCAAGTTATCGCACCAAAGTACCGGCGAGGATAGAAGAGGAAAATTGAGCTCACGGAGTAGAGATTGGAGCCAAATTATCTCGGCGGTGGCCATGGCGAGACTCCGGTATTCCGATTCGGTACTTGACCGAGCAACGGTATGTTGCTTCTTTGAGCTCCAAGAAACGAGATTCGGTCCGAGGTAGATGCAAAATCCCGTCGTGGAGCGGCGATCATCGGGACAACTCGCCCAATCAGCATCGGAATACGCATGAAGGGTCGGAGCATCAAGGTTGGAGAGATGCAAGCCGTGAGTAAGGGATCCTTTTAAATAGCGAAGTACCCGCTTCACCGCGATCCAATGGTGCTCGGTGGGACAATGCATGAATTGCGAGAGCCGGTTGACCGCAAAGGAAATGTCCGGTCGGGTAATAGTGGCATATTGAAGTGCACCTACAACACTCCGATATTCAAAAGGATCGTCGAGAGGTTTACCTTCGTACTTGGAGAGAACCGAGCCCGATGGAAGAGGAGAAGAAATTGGCTTGGCTCCATCCATTTTTGTTTTCCCGAGAAGCGAGGAGATATAGCGAGCTTGGTTGAGGTGAATGCCGTTGGGGGTTTGAACGGCATGGATTCCGAGAAAGTACGAGAGGACACCGAGATCCTTCAACGAGAATTGAGCACCAAGTTCGCGAATGAGGGTGTCGACGATGGACTCATCACTACCCGAAATGATGATATCATCAACATACACAAGAAGAAATACCGTATGGTCATCGCGTGTACGGATGAAAAGAGATGAATCCGATGAAGACACGATGAAGCCGAGACTAAGGAGGGCCGAGCGAAGTTTATGAAACCACGCACGTGGCGCTTGTTTGAGACCGTAAAGTGCCTTTTTCAACAAACACACATGGTTGGGAAATTCCGAGTTAATAAAACCGGGAGGTTGAGACATGTATACCGTCTCATGAAGATCACCGTGAAGAAAGGCATTGTTGACATCAAGTTGTCGTAGGGACCAACCGCGTGAAATTGCGATGGAGAGCACCACCCGAATTGTAACCGGTTGACAACCGGACTAAATGTCTCCGTATAATCAACACCTTCGGTTTGGTTATAACCTTTGGCGACCAACCGCGCCTTGTGGCGTTCAATCGACCCATCCGAGCGCCGTTTGAGCTTGTACACCCATTTGCATCCCACGACGTTTTGGTTGGAGGGTGGTGGTACGAGAATCCACGTCTTGTTTTGAACGAGCGCATCGAGTTCATGGGCCATGGCTTGACGCCAAGGAATATGCTTGTTGGCATTCGAGAAGCACGTCGGTTCCTCATCATCCACGGATACGGAGAAGGCCAAGGGATGCTTCGTGGCTGTATAAAGGTGGTAATCGGAGAGGTCTTTGAGGCGACGCGTGTTGGCACGTTGACGAGTGATCATTGGGTGTCGAGAAGCGGGAACGACGAGGGTCGACGTAGACGAGGAAGAAGGTAGGGGCACGTCGGGGGGTAAGACCGAGGTATTCTCGGCGAGGTCGGTGGTGGTCAACGGTCTCGGCGGAGTAGGAGGGTCTCGGTTGGGCACGTCGGGGGATAAGACCGAGGTATGCTCGGCGGACTCGGTAGGGCACGTCGGTCTCGGCGGACTAGGAGGGGTATGTGGTACGGTCTCGGTGGTACCGGTGGTGCGCGAAGGAACCGACCGAATTGCCTCAACATGAGAGTGACCACCGCGCAAGTCCGCACCGCGAGTATGAGGGACGGGCGTCGACGTCGAAAGCCGAGCAATGTCCTCCCGAGTGTCCCTAAAAAATGGCAAAACCGTTAGAGGAGAGTAAAACGTATCAATAGTCTGAGAGGAAGGCGGGTCATGTCGCGCGGCAAACGGAAATGTTTGTTCGTCGAAGGTGACATCACGACTAATGTACACTCGATTCGTCTCAAGATGAAGGCATTTGTATCCTTTGTGGCTCGATGAATACCCCATAAAGACACACGGTAGCGAGCGAAATTCGAGCTTGTTCTTATTGTAGGGGCGCAAGTTCGGAAAGCATGCGCATCCAAGGACTCGTAAGAACGCATAATCCGGCTCTTGCTTAAAAAGACACTCGAAAGGGGATTTTTGCGAGGATATAGGTAAGTGATTGATAATGAAAATAACGCTTGAAAATACCTCATCCCAATATTCGAGAGGGATGGAAGCCGAGGAGATGCACGAAAGGGCGAGCTCGAGGATATGGCGATGTTTGCGCTCGGCTACACCGTTTTGCTCGGGGGTGTGAGGGCATGAGAGTTGGGGCGTGATGTCGGGATGAAGTCGAAAAATCGGCTTGTATTCGGTACCACCATCCGTTTGGAGAACCTTGATGGATCGAGCAAACAAGTTTTCCACAACCTTTTTAAATTTCTCAAACACAACCGACACTTGGTCCTTGGAAGAAAGAAAATATAACCAAGTGAAACGAGAGAATTCATCAACAAAAATGACATAATACTTATAACCCGAATTCGATACAACCGGAGACGGACCCCACAAATCCGAATGAACAACATCAAGAGGAAACTTAGCACGAAAAATAGAACGAGAAAACGGTAATTTGTGTGCTTTCGCTTTAGAACAATCGTTACAAAAAGAAATAGTTTTAGACATAGTTGGAAGAGAAAACTTCGTTAAAAGATGAGCGGTGGTGGAAGATGACGAATGACAAAACCGACGATGCCACGTATCGGCGGAAACTCGACTCGTTAAGAAAGCTAGGGGAGAAGACACTAGGGAAGAAGAAAGCTTGTAAAGACCATCAACAAGAGTGGCTTGAAGAAGCACCTTGTGCGTTGCTCGATCCTTGACAAAACAAAGAGAAGAATAGAATTCAAGATAAACATTATTGTCACGAGTAAAACGAGAGATACTTAAAAGGTTTTGAGTAATGGACGGGACATGAAGAATATCTTTTAAAATAAAAGATTTAGATGGAGAAGAAATACGAGAAGACCCAAGATTAAGAATTTTTAAACCTTCACCATTGCCGACACGTAATTGATCATGGCCGAGATACATGGAGTGTGTCGAGAGGTTGTTGAGATCGGCCGTCACATGATGCGTGGCACCCGTATCAAGAAACCACTCGGTGGGAACGACGGAGTTCGGTGGAGCATCGGTGGAGATGGCTTGCGCGGTTTGGGCTTGAGGCGAAGCATTCGTCATCGGTTGAATAGTTGCGTCGAAACGGCTCCAACAACGCAACGCAACATGACCCGGCTTGTCGCAAATTTGGCACACGTCTTCGGATTTACGTCCCCCACGACCATTGCGGCCACCACGTCCACCATTGCCGCGACCACGATTCGGAAAAGGAGGCCTCGAAAACCGAGGAGGTGCGGTGTGAACCGGTGTCGGAAGTAAACCTGCAAAAGAGTTCGGAACCTTAGGTTTGGCGGCGGCAATTTGGGCAACCGGCGGCATAGCATCATGAGAATCGATGCGACGCTCGAGGCAACGAAGGTGACCGAGAAGCTCCATGAGAGGCAACGGATTCGGACGCATGGAAACGTTCATGACAAAGGCGTCGTACTCGCGGCCAAGTCCGTTGAGGATGTGGAGAACAAGATCCATCTCCGAAATTGGGGACCCCAAAGAAGCGAGGCGATCCGCAAATGTTTGCATCTTTTGTACGTAATCCGAGCAAGAAATTGATGGATCCTTTTTGGTCGAGTGGAGAAGTTGCTTGATTTCGAGGAGAGAGGACATCGCCGGATTTGCGTATAATTGATGGATGACTCGCCAAAGATCCAAGGACGTGCCACAATTTACAAATTGAACAAGTACCGTTTCGGAGAGGGATGAGAAAAGCCACGCAAGGATGAGAGCATCTTGACGTTTCCACAAGTCGTGATGCGGATTGAGGACAAAAGAATAAGATTCGCCTTCTTGAACGGTAATATGCGCGGGAGGCGAGAGTTGAGAACCATCGACGAAATGCATGAGTCCGTAACCGGTTAGAACCGGAATTACTTGCGATTTCCAAAGAAGAAAATTTTCACGATTCAATTTGATCGAGAGCGGGTGATTGAATGTAACCGGTGAGCGAGAGGTAGGTGTATCACCCGAATAATAGAAGTTGGCACTAATTGGCGGAGTCGGATTAGGTATTTGCAGACCGTATGTGCCAAATGGGGCCGCAAAGTGAGAACCGAACGATCCGGCCGGAGTAAAAGGAGAGGCGGAAGCTTGAGAGGTGGTTTGTGGACCGGGAAATCCAGGCGGAAAAGAGGGAGAGGTGGGGTTGGGGCTGAAGAATGTTGTGCCCGCAAGGAGTTGGGGGCCAGGGGCTGTTGAGAGAAGGGCCCGGGGCAGGGGCTGTTGAGAGAAGATGGGGCCTGGGGCGAGTAGATGGGGCTGTTGGGGCTGTTGGGGCGAGTAGAGTAGATTGGGGCCAGTAGAGTAGAGGGGATGAGAGCCTGGGGCGAGGAGTTGGGGCGAGTAGATGGGGGCTGTTGTGCCCACGCCCGCGAGTAGAAGGGGACCAGGAAAGGTGGCGGCCAGGAGAGGAGGCGGGCAGTTTGAGAGAAGGTTTGCGGCAGCTAGGTCAGAGGAGATGTTGCCGGCGGCTAGGGTTTGGGCTGCAGAAGAAACTTGTGGCGGCGCCGGCGGTAGAAGAAGGAGATCACCGCGGGTAGAGTCTTCGTGCACCATGGTTGTGCCGCTAGTAGGAGCTTGGTGTTCGCCGGATTTCACCATGTCGCTCATGATACCATGAAAGAGTTAGAGAGAGAGAGAGAGAAATTGAAGAGAGAGAAAATAATTTTCGTGAATAGTGAATGAACAGTACACGACTTTGTTTTTATACTCTCTCAAACTAATACACAAAAACCAAATACTCAAGGATTAAAATGAATAATAACACAAATCTAAATGGATCATCCATTAGCTTAACGGATGCTCCATTAATCTTAACAATTATCTTTGATGTTCTTTTAGAAAATTAAAAAATATTTATACTAGCATCTATTTGATATCATTAGTACATAATATTACAATGAAATTGTTCTTCAAGACACCTCTTTTTTTCTTTTTCTTTTTTTGAAGGAACACCCTTTTTTTTTCTTAAAATGTTAAATGACATCATTATGATTATATATAAAAAGGGAAATTTTGATATGCAGACCAAATAAGTTTGAAATTATTTAAAATAGACAACGAAATTTCAAAATTTGAGTTATAACACTGTTGACATTTCAAAAGTCGAGCGATTCAAAGTGACCGACTTTTAAAAAGTCGGACGTTTCGCTAATTACCCCAAACATCTAAATCCTGACCAGATCCTTATTAAAAACCTTAATATGCGCTTGACCTTTCAAAGGTCGAACGTTTTGAGTGCATTGCATTACTACAAAAAGTATCATTAGCTTCGAAAATTCTAGCGACTAAGAATATTTAGTCTCTGTATTCCATTATTAGGAACAGATTTTGCTTTGTCCCAAAACATTTTCATTTCTTGGGACAAAGATTTTTTTTTGGTACTACAGTTGTCACAAAAGAAGATTGAGTTTTTAAGTCAGCGCATTTTGTGACAAACAATAGTCTCAAAATAGGTTATTTATAAAATGAAAAATAATTGGGACGAAATTTGGCCGTTGATTATTGAAAATTATATGGAATGCCTTACGTGCTTATATATAAGGTCATACATATATTTTATACTATTATAATTAATTTAGACAAGTCTTAATTGACTACAACAAAAAATGGTTTAGCTAAAATATGCTTTTAGTCGCCATTCTTTTTGGGACAATTTGTAGTCGTTAAATTTTGTCCCAACATCATCGACCCAATAAATTAATTAATATTACTCAAAATTAATTTGACAAATAGTAATTTTTAGAGATAGAAACTAATATATTATTTTTAGTCTTCGCGGGAACTAATATATATGTGATGAGAATGTTGGAGTGAACTTTCCCTCTAATTATCTTTTCATTAAATTCGTAAGTAATAAAAAAATTTGGAGGGAATTTTCGCTCTAAAACTTTATTTTACTGTGTTTAAGTGTAATGTTGAGTATATACTTATACTTAGTAAAGGCCCTTCTAATAAAGTAACAAAAAAATTTGGAGGGAATTTTTCATCTAAAATATTTTCTAACCTATGTTTAACTATAAAATGTTGAGTATATATACTTGTTGTACTTAGTAAAGGCCCTTCTAATTAAGTAACAAAAAAATTTGGAGGCAATTTTCCCTCTAAAACATTTTTTCATTTTATGTGAATGTAATGCTTAGTATATATCTATACTAATTAAATACTTTGAGGGAACATTTTTTTCACTGTGTAAAGTAATATTAAATGTTGGGAGCTTTTTGCTAAACCCTAAGTACATATATTAAACGAGAGGGGATATTTCCAAAGACCTCTTGGGCGACCACAACAACGGACGCTAAACCCTAAGAGAGAGACGCAGTAAAGTTCACAATCGCGACCACCACGAGACGGTGATACGAGACGGTGATAGTGAGAGTAGACAGTAAAGGTTCGCGAGAAGTAGAAAGATGTACCTTTCCTCCTCCCTGTGAAGAGATCAAGCCATAGGTAACCCTAATTATCGTAGAATATTTACTTGTTCCTCTTTTTCTGTTTTTTGACCGAATGAATGGCTCAATAATACAACAATAGTGCGATTTGGACTGAAATTAGTTAGATCTCGACTGTAGTTAGTTAATTTTGACTGAAATAAGTTAGATTTTGAGTGAAATTATTTAGATTTTGACTGAAATTAGTTAGATATGGACTGTAGTTAGTTAATTTGTACTGAAATTGTTAGTTTTTTTACTGAAACTAGTTATTTTTTGACTGAAAGTAGTGAGATTTTTTCTGAAATTAGTACTATATTTTTAATTTAGTTTTGACTGAATGGATGGCTCAATAATACAGCAATAGTGGACTGACATTAGTTAGATCTCGACTGTAGTTAGTTAATTTTGACTGAAATCAGTTAGATTTTGAGTGAAATTATTTAGATTTTGACTGAAATTAGTTAGATATGGACTGTAGTTAGTTAATTTCTACAGAAATCTGTTAGTTTTTGACTGAAACTAGTTATTTTTTTTACTGAAAGTAGTGAGATTTTTTTTCTGAAATTAGTACTATATTTTTAATATAGTTTATTTTGGTGAACCTAATATGAATTTTGTGATAAACAGATGGCTAAAAGAAGAGGTCTTCGTTCCGAGACCGCTCAAGAGGAAGCTACTGCACGAGATGTTTGAAATACGAGGAGGAAGAAGACATTTGATCAAGTAGTATCCAAATCCTCGGAACGAAATGTGCGGAGGAAAAAGATCCGTGCATCTGATGAGGCTCCTGCAGCTTCGGAGAAGTCTCGTGAATCTGACCCGGCTCGTGCATCGGACACGGCTCCTGCAGCTCCCGAGAAGCCTCGTGCATCGGAAACGGCTCTTGCCGCTCCCGAGAAGCCTCATGCATCGGACACGGCTCCTGCAGCTCCCGAGAAGCCTCTTGCATCGAAAACGGCTTCTGCAGCTCCCGAGAAGCCTCGTGCTTCGGACACGGCTCCTGCTTCCAACATGGCTCATACTCCCAAGAAGGCGGTTGCTTCCGAGAATGACTCTTCATCCGACTCGTCTGATTGTGACCAAACTCATGCAGCTTCCCAGAAACCTCGTGCATCGGCCACGGCTCCCGTAGAAGACTGTTGCTTCCATACAAAGTATGACTTGAGGTAAAGTATGACTTGAGGTCTCATAGTACTCCCAAGAAGACTGTTGCTTCCAAGAAAACTCGTCCTTCCGAGAAGGTTCCTTCATCCAACTCGTCTGACTCCGACTCGTCTGATTCCGACACGGCTCGTGCAGCTTCCAAGAAGGCCCTAGCATCCGAAATGGCTCGTGCTTCCGAGAAGTCTCCTGCATCTGACTCGTCTAATTTTGAGTCATCTGATTCCGACACGACTCTTGCTTCCAGGAAAGCTCGTGCTTCCGAGAAGGCTCCTGCAATCGACTCGACTGATTCTGACTCCTCTGATGCCGACTAGGATTCTGATTCCGACTCGTCAGATGGAAATGGTGTCGGTATTGTACGGAGAGTGCGGGGAAAGAACAAAGGTGCGAGAGTGGAGAAATATTAAAAATAGGGTTTTAATATTTGCCGTTCTTCTTTGTAAAAAAAATTTGGATCGAAAATTTGTTGTTCAATATTTAATTATTTCGAAATAAAAAACTAATGTTAATTATATTATGGTTTTTATAAGGTCATATTTGCAAATTTACAAACTAAATTGAGATATATGTATAATATATTTTATTAGTAAGTACTTTAGAGAAAATACAATATAACTAGGGTTATATCTGAAAAACACAAATGATTTCTGATTTTAATTGGACCAAGCCCATTCCTTTGAGCGGGTTCTCCGGTATGTTTTAGTTTGTTAGATTTAGTGTCGCGTGACCCCGTGGCGCTTTTTGGAGGAAATGCGTAGCAATCTTGATGTAGTGCAAAGTCCCGACCCATTAGGGGTTTGGATGTGGCACAAGGATATCCAGTCGTCAGCTCATTTGTTGGGAATTTGCGCTTCCCGAGCTATTTGTTTTGTTCCAGCCCGTGTGTGACTTGCTATCAGCGCGGGTTGGCACTTCAGTCGAGAGTTATTAGCGCGCTCACCCCGATATATATTTCGGTATGATTAAGATTATGATTATGATTATGTATGAAGGTAAGTGATTTTGATTTCGAAAACTGGGGCAAGTATTTTGAGATATATTTGGAAAAGTTACGATTTGAAGTTATACGAGATTTCACTCACTTAGTCCCTTCCGTGACTAATCCCTTTTATTTACATATTTAAAGTATAGGTGAAACGGACATGTCATCGGAGTCGCGGGTACTTCGAGAGTGAGAACTTCTGATTTTATTAGTAAGTACTTTAGAGCAAATACAATATAACTAGGGTTATATCCGAAAAACACAAATGATTTCTGATTTTAATTGGACCAAGCCCATTCCTTTGAGCGGGTTCTCCGGTATGTTTTAGTTTGTTAGATTTAGTGTTGCGTGACCCCGTGGCGCTCTTTGGAGGAAATGTGTAGCAATCTTGATGTAGTGTAAAGTCCCGACCCATTAGGGGTTTGGCTGTGGCGCAAGGATATCCAGTCATCAGCTCATTTGTTGGGAATTCGCGCTTCCCGAGCTATTTGTTTTGTTCCAGCCCGTGTGTGACTTGCTATCAGCGCGGGTTGGCACTTCAGTCGAGAGTTATTAACGCGCTCACCCCGATATATATTTCGGTATGATTATGATTATGATTATGTATGAAGGTAAGTGATTTTGATTTCGAAAACTGGGGCAAGTATTTTGAGATATATTTGGAAAAGTTACGATTTGAAGTTATACGAGATTTCACTCACTTAGTCACTTCGAGAGTGAGAACGTCTACGATATCTCAGTTCAATATTAAATGCTTCCGCAATAGTTTTGTATTATTATTTTAATTCCGTAATTTGGGTTGGTTAATTCAAGAAATCCTTCTAATTATATTAGGAGAATTTTACTTTGTCCCCTAGATTTTAATTGAGTACAAAAGACTTGATATTTAATATTTTTTTATCATTGAATTTATATATTGAAATTTGTGCATTTAATGATGTGCACAGATTTTCACGATCATCATGAAAAAACATGTAAATAACTCGTCAAAAATCACGTTTTGTGGTCATTTTTCACCTTACGTCCTTGCATTTCCATAAATCGCCAAAAATCATGTTTTGTGGAATTTATTTTTGTTTTCCTTTTTCCTATCAGGCTTGTCTAATAAAATCCAATAAACCTGTCAAACAGGTAAATAACCCCATTCATGTTGCCTTCATTTAATTGCAGTTAAAAATACTTTGAAGTATGAATTTGAATAATTAAAATATCTACCCTTCAAAGTTCAGAAGTGTTACAATTTAAGAAATAATTTAGATGAATTCCACCAATATCTGAACTAATATATAAATGCCACATAAGGTTCAATATCATTTCGGGCTGTGAGTGTAGACTCGCTATTTGAATAATCGTGTCTTGTAAATGTTCTTTTATATTATTTTTTCATAGGGATAAGAGCTTTAAAAGAGGAGTAATTCTACACAGAATATTTTCGCAATATGTTTGGTAACAAAATAATGAGGCGTAAGGTGTGGATTGAATAAAGTTCAACTATTTTATAGTGTGAATACAATATCCAATGTAGAATTAATATTCTATTGCGAAAGCATGTTACGAAAGCATATTGTATAAAATTATTCTTAAAAGAGTGCCCTGCCAAAAAGAGCCTCTTAACGAAGAAATGATTATTGGTGTGATGTGTTTTCATAAGCCAGTTAAGTGATTGTATGTTCACAGTAGATTTTTTTTTCGTTAACTCAAATTAATATATGTGGTATTTCAAATTGTTCATTTTTTTTTATAAAAACAAACTTACTTTTGTGTATAGTTTTGTAATAATGATTAAGTTAACTTTATCTTTTAGTAATCAATGTGTATTTCAAGCCGAAACTTATTCTTTTTCAACGTTCAACATATTGTATGAGCCATATTAATTTAATAAATCAATCTAAGATAAGAAGCGAACAATTTATATCTCATACTTTTGGCAGAATTATAATTTTGATTGAATTAGTTAGATTTATGGGGATTGGGAATGTCATGACAAATAGACTAACTTGTATCATTCATGTAGTGTGAAATTGCATGCGTTTAATGTGGGGGTGTACCTTCCAACTCATAATCGCATCTATTTAATTGGCTATATATGTAGACTTAAAAAAAGGGAAATCGAACATTCAATTCTGATAGACAAAGAAGAAATGGTTCTAATTATATTGCAAACAATAATACGGTTGAATTTGAAGCTCATTTGTCTAAAGATTAGAAATATTGGAGGAAATCTAAAATTCAAATTAACTATGAAATGTGCTGATTTACCTTAAGAGACATGCATAGTATGTTTTTGTTTGCACTAAAACATTGTAAGTACTTTTCCTCGTTTATAAAATGGACCGAACATTGATGTGCTATTTCGTCGAAAAAAATGAAATTATGAAATGATTCTAATTCACATAAAAGTTCTTCATTGTATTTGAGTTTTTATCTATGAAATTTATCTTATTTGGAAAAATGGTCTTGAGGCTTGCAATTTAGGATTAATTTTAGTTTGGTTATAATTTATAAATGGTCTGAGGATTGCAATTTAGTATAAATTTTAGTTTGGTTATAATATTTGTTGATATATATGAACATATATTGATTAAAAACTCTAATGGGATGTTATTATTGTAATTATAAATGGTCTGAGGATTGCCAAATTATTAGATTTTTTTAGCAAGATTCATAATTGTAATTATAAATGGACTGCACTAGTCTCTTCCTTGTAATTTCTGGTAATCTTGCTTGTGCTCCTTTGTATGTCTGAAATCTCAATTTCTTTTGTCTGTAATACTCTCCTTACTCTTGCTTCTCTTCTTGATTCCTCACTCCACTAGCAATTAGATTAACTCGAATACTGAATGTCTGAATCAAAGACTTACTTACTGTTATTCTTGTAAAGACGTGTACACCGGCAGAACTAATCACTGGATTAGACGATCAAGCATGAAAGACTTGGCCATTCTTAACGATTGGCCTATATACCTTTTTCCTCTACCAATGTAGTTTGCCTTATTTGTCTGAAAAGCTTCAATTGAATTGAGTTTTTTCCTTGGAAGCTGATTGTGATTGGCCGTCTCGAGAAAATTGATGATGATGATTATCCTCAGGTAAGTGAAACAAAATACATTTCAGTTAGTTGTTACTATATTTAATTAATAATTGAATTGAGTCTTTTCCTTGGAAATAGACATTATTGAACCGTATGTTCATCATTAACGCCGGCCAAGGATTCCGTCTGCTAGAGCACCGTCAAGATTCACCGGAGTTCTCAAGATTATTGGATTACTAATATGTAGTACTAAAATTATTGAGTATGCAAGAATATAAATTGTATTACTTTTTCATTTGGTTACACTATGGTTTCCCCCAAGAGCCTTCTCTGATGTTGAGTGAAAAAAACCTTGAGCCTGTAACAACGATGAAAACTAATTTGGAGGAGGAAAATTAAAATTAAAAAGACATTTCTGAGATTTTTTGTGAACTTAAAATGACAATTTTTTATATTTCTAAATATATTATAGAAATTTACACAAGAAAAACTAATTATTTTAAAATAAAATCACTTAAGATCTGAAAAATATAGGACCTACAAGTCCTCTTTTCCAAAAAGAATGGTACAATTTACATTAATTAAATTCATTCTCCTAACACTACATTATTTGCAAAAAACAAAGAACCCACATCCAAAAAAATAATATTATATTACAATAATAATGATTTCAAAATAATACTAGACACTATCTTATTGAACTCAATTATTATATGATTACAATTTGTTCTTAATCACTATAATTTACTTTATAAATACTTTATATTAGAAACATAGAGAACTTGGTCCTCAAAACATGGGTTGGGCCGGGTCCTGGAAAGACCCTGAAGTTCTCAAACTATCTTCATTTTATACCGTTTTTAGTTTGTTTTGAATTAATTCAATTATAATATTATATTTTTCATTTTGTTAAACAAAATGATACATGATTTTGTAGCATTCCTAATCGTGCTATGGAGGCTTCTATCATAATTCATACATCATTTTTCTTATGATAGATCAATTTTCAATGATATTTGGAATAATTATCAATTAATGAATATTTAAGGTAAATTCTCAAGTATATTTATCAATTAATGTTTGACTAAATAAAAAATTATTGTTGTTCATTTAAAGAAAAAAATCTCCCAAAAATATAAATCTTATGATATACTTTTTAAAAATATAATTAATTGCTAAGTATCAATGTTTTAAATTGCGATATTGCGGTCCGTTGCGGCCGGACATTTTTTGCAGCGGATTGCGTTTGCGGACGCAATTGCGCCGCAATGAACTTATTGCGGACAACTTTTGCGATATTAATTTATTTAATAATTATGATGTATTTATATATATATATATATATATATATATATATATATATATATATATATATATATATATATATATATATATATATATATATATATATATATATATATATATATATATTCCATAATTTTATCCTTAGTTCAAATATTACAAATTATGAAGAACTTTCACGCAAAATATCCTTAGTTCAAATATTTACGAATTAACCCCTCAAATATTTATATTAATTTATTTAATAATTTATTTAATAATTATGAAGAACTTTCACGCAAATTATCCTTAGTTCAAATATTACAAATTAACCCCTCAATCGTTTTAAAATTATGTTTCTCGGCTTGAACATGACGCATATTGACTTGGTGTTTTTGCAGATTCGTCCAGGAATTTTTGCAAGTTCATTTTGATCCTCGCATAAAGTTTTGATAGTAACTCGATCCTCGCGTTTCAATCACCTGCATTTACTCCCGCATTTGAGTAACTCGATTTAAACACAATTTTTGGACTCAAACTCAGCCAAAAAGTACATCATAGAGTTCAATTACCAATATAATTCTATGATTAGAATTTCATTCACTTGCTTGGTGTCTTCCTCCTAATCTGCGAGAGTGAAATTAATTTCGACATCATCAAAATGTGCAAATTTAATATCTGCCCTGCCATACGCACTGAAATCAAATTGATACAATCATTGAAAATTTTGTTAACTCTCAATTGGGGGAAATTAAAAATGAATAGAAAATTAAATTTGAATCAAAATGCACATATTTGAAAATCTTTCTGCAGCATGTGTAGTATTGAATGTCTCGAGATATTTGCTTCCCACAATTCCTACGCACAAAAAAAATCTCAAATAAGTACCTGCATTATGCCAAAATTGCAAATAAGTCCCTGAATAATGGCGAAATGGCTATAGGTCCCTAGACTATGTCGAAATTGGAGGTGTCTTTGTGGTGTGTAATTATCCATGTTGCAAAGTGACCACCTGAGATGAATTTGTCACCCTATTGCACGATAGAGATAAGAATTGAATGGATTTAGATAAATTCCAAGGTGCATTAGGTCCCAAATGAAGGAAGAATCAGCTACTAACAAAAAAATCAGGACTACCCAGTCGAAATCTGGACTTACCACGTCCAAATTAGCAAGAAATCAAGACATACCACGTAGAAATCAAGACTTACCAGTCGAAATTAGGACTTACCAACGTAGAAAGTAGAAATTAGGACTTACCACTCGAAATTAGCAAGAAAACATGACTTACCCGTCGAAATAAGGACATAGCACGTCCAAATTAACAAAACAAAAAAAAAACATCTGCCGCTGATCCCTTGCCCTTCCAGTCACCTTGCCACTGCTGCCTGCCGCCATGCTAATCTGCTCGCCACTTGTCGCTAATCCAGAAGTCTTTGCCAGTCGCACATGTTAGGTTTTTCTTTCTTTCTTTCTTGCAAAATGACCGCTAATAAAGCCGCTATACCCCTACAAGACGCAATATGAACCGCTATAGCGCCGCGATAGCGGTTGTAGCGCCGTATTCGTCATTTCCGCTGTGATTTCGTGCGCCGTAGCGTTTTGCATATTTTGGCTGCAATAATCGCAATAGCGGCGCTATTTAAAACGCTGCTAAATATTCAAAATATCTTTTTAAAAATATGTATGATAGAAGTTAGAACTTTGTTTTTTATATATTTTTTGTTATTTTCTGTATATAATTTATTTATGCATCTCGTCTTTAATATACTTATCTATAACTCGACATTTTACACAACACGCAAGGTCATTTAATGGAATATATAATACTTGCCATAAAAAGTTATACATAGAAACAACGAGTTAGAAAAACAATAATTAATATGAATATCTTGTTAGGGCAGCATGATCCAATACCGCCCGAAATTCTCGTGGGAAGGACCTTAATAATTATGTGAATACTATAGAATATCCGTAAAGCGAAAGTGTATCTTAAATCGTATGCGGGAACGTATTGAATCCGTCCGAATTGATGTCACATCAATACTGTATTTGCCTTCATAAAGCATTAATTGCAAGAAATTAAGTATTTTATGTTGTTTAATTTTCTCTAATATATTTCTCTTTCATCTTAATTGGCATGTGAGAGAATGACAACATATTATATGTATTTGGAACCAAATTGATTTTTTATGTCCAAAATATCCTTATTGAGAGGGACACATCTTTTGATTATAATTATGCCACATTAGAAATATGCCCCCAATAATATTTTACACATCAAAAACCCACATTCTTAGTGAGACGTTAATGTTTAATATTATTAAATAAACTTGATTACTTTATTAAAAATATATAAATGACAGTATTATGACACATAAATATTTTACATATAAATTCAACATTTGAATAATGTTCCAACATATATTAGCACACGGTTCATATCATTATATATAATTAATAAGTTATAATCGATAAATCTGTTTCAAATACTAAACCCACAATTAAAAAAGCAATTCAACACATGCTAATCAATATAATCTCGAATTTCAACAGACGATACAGTAATACGAGAGAAGAGTAGCAGCGAACCCACACGCGAGTGTGAACGGTGAAATTTTTAGTTGCAATCCTTTGCCGACAACCCAATAAACTCCGCCAGGCCTTGCTTTTGGGTTAGGAACCAAAACTGGCCAGGTCTCCCCCGGGATAAGTCCTCGATCTTCATCTGACGGATTTGGAGACGACACGGCTGAAATTTTTCAAAATCAGATTTAAACATCATACTCGTATTTTTATATACTTAAGTTCATACTCTAAAAAAGAATTGAAAATCAACATACGTGAAGACGCGCTAAGAGCTCGAGCACGCGTACCGGGAAGAGAAACTGCAAATTAAATATAAACAAAATCAATTTCAAATTCTCGAAAAGAAAACGATGAGGCACTTACTGTTGCATTGGCTAAATGGTGGGGTTTTAACATTGCAAACAGTAGGCAAAGACAATGTCTTGTTAACATCGAGCGAAACTCCCATGTTTTTGCTCAGACTGAACGTTTGGCAAAGACACTCCACATTTTTCTTCGCGACTTGTTCGAGACCAGAACAACATGTATTTTCTGGTTTCGCAACCGTGCTACCACTTTCGATAAATGCCAAGCAATCTGTCATGTCCATCAAAGTCGACGTGCAGTCGATGGGTGCGGGTGGCGACACTCTAGCTCCATTGATCATAAAAATTAGGGTTTGGAAAATAAAGAAGAAGAATGGTAGCATCGCCATTTTTGCCCTTCGAAAGGAATTTGGAGAGGGCTTTTTTATTTTATGCCCCTTCCAAATGAAAATTTTCGATGTTAATTACGTGCGAAAGGGCATTCTTTAAAAAAGAGAGGTTATTTAGGGGGTTGCAACAAAAACTCGCAAGCTCTCTGCTATTAGAAGAAGCCTTAACCGTTTATGTGAATATATACCACATATATAGCTTGTTTTTATCAAATAATAGTTTTTGAGAGTTATTATTAGTTAGCTTAGTATGATTGCCAATAAGGTGAAAAACAATATAAAAATTTCCTATAAATGAGAAAACTGATTTCGATTTAGTTCAGTTCATTATATGAGTTCACATTTGATCCCAAACAATGTCTGTAATAACCATCTATGATTTATTTTTTAATATTAAATTAACGGGTTTCTAGACATCAAATTAAGAATTTGATAAAAATAAATCATTAAACAGAGATTTTTCATCTAAACAACAATCATCATAAAAGAAAGGACCACGCAATAGTACCCCAATGCAGCTTATATTCTGCATGTACTAATTTATTGGAACATAAAAAATAAAAAAAGAGAAAATGCCCTAATTCAGATCTGATAATTTGAGGACCCAAACCAGTAACTCATTTGTACTCGAGTAGCATGTGATTCTCAGGGGCAAGTCCAACACAAGCTCTCATAATATTCTCCAGCATTGCTCTCTGCTTCGAGAGTGCGTTCACCACTGGTGTACCTGGTGGTACCTATTCAATCCCAAGCAAAAACCCAAATCAACAAAATTGGTACTCAAATCAACAAAATTAAGATATTCGATATTCAAATTACCAGAGGAGCTTTGGTGAGGTAGCTTAGTATGGTAGCCACGGGATGGAAAGAATGAAACTTGCCCTGAAAAAATTAGAGATCAGTTTCTTTTCAAGAAGAATTAACAAGATAAACAATTTTATTTATTGGGTTGATTAAATTATTTACCTCTCCTTCACTTTTGAGTTGAATTCGAGTGCTTAGTTCGGCCAAAAGGACCAAATCAAGAATAATAGGCGCGGCGAGAAGTGAATCCTCGCAAGTGTTATGAAGGACGATGGTTTGCTTTCCGCCCATAAAAATCTCGGAAGTATATTCATCCATAGCCCTCTTACTGTCCCCCACATATGGCACATACTAAACGTAACACAAAACAAAAATATATTCAGCATTAATTAATTTACTATTTAGTCGATAATTAAATAAAATATTATGTACCTTGATGACAATGACATGATCAGGGTGTTCACCGGGTTCAAATAAAATCGCGTTACTCGAAACCATATCATCGACCACATTACTTTTGGAGATCTCCTTCGATCTAAAAGTCTGTGGAGCCGAGAGATTCATTCCGTCATTATTTCCCAAGTGATTGTAACTCACAATCGAAGTAGGCTACAAAACAAGTAGCCAATTAGTTACGAATTAATGAAAAATTAAATATATGACTAATTAGTACTATACCTTGATACCGGCACCAACAAGGAAGTCGACCAAGACCGACTTCATTTTAGTCTGACCACTTTTGAAATCGTCTCCTCCGATCAAAGTGTTGTGCTTAATGGCCAAATCAATCAACCCTAACAATACAAAAATCCACCATTAGAAATCTGCGAAGATTAAATGAACAAAAAAATAAGTTAAAACTTTGTACCTGGAACAAAGGTATTTTGAGGGCTTCCATTAATGAACGGAATATTCTCGAGTACGCACGCAAGTGCATACAGAGTGGAGGGAGATATCTCGGTTTCATCTCTATCAACAGAAGCCATTAAATTCTCCATTGTATCATTCAATCCAACAATAACGTTACTATATCGCTCTGTATTCGCTGTCCAAAGCACCACGACTTTATCGACATTATTCTTCTCCTTGAACTCCCTACACGATAATGTTCATTAATTAATTCTTATAAAAAACTTAGATTTATACGATTTATAAATCATGTGTATTATATATGTATGCGTACTTCATGTCGTCGATGATTTGTTGGACTTGTTCTTTCTTGGTGCCTTTGATGATGTGGTCGGCACGAGAGCTCTGATTGGCTGCGATGAAATCCTGATCGTAGATTCCAGGTAGAGGCACCATGGATTCCATGTATGGCCTCAATTGCTTTTGAAGGTCGATATCCAAAACTTTGGCGCGAGCCATTGAATCAGCCAAGTTCATGCTGCTTATGTCCCATCCACCGAATACAATATCTTCAGGATTAACCTAGACGAGAATAAAAATATCATTTATGCAAACTTACCACAATAATTATAATTAAGTTAAGAAATGAATTAATATAAATTAGTGATTACCATGGGAAGAAGGCTCTTGAAAGGAGCGTAAGCCTCCTCGCCATTGAAGCTTCCAATTCTAATGGTCGAAGCCTGAGTAAGAGACCCAAAGTAATTCGCTTGCTGAACCTTCTCCTTAGTAGCCCATGATATCCCCCTAATAAAATAGCATAAGAAAGGGGTAAATAAAAGATTCTGACTTTCACGAGGGTTTTATATGAAAAAAAGCACAAAAGAGGGTAATAATCAAGACTCACTCCCTGTTGGCGATGACTCCAGCAGTAAGAGTGGACCCATTATTGCCACCCCATCCCACAAGCATCACTCTGAAAACAACAAGCAAAAGAACAAAAATTCAGATAATTTAGTAATTAAAACAACAAATTACAAATTATTATCAGATAAAAATAACGAATTTAAGTAAAATTGATAGGGGTACCCAAGTTTGGGGACGCGGGTCTCGGTCTTGAAGTTGTAAACCACAGTCTTAGGCTTGACAGTCCACTGGTACGAGCCATCCTTGTTCTCGTGTACCAGTTCAGTAGTCTCGTACTGGTACACAGACTCGATCTCGTTATCGCCGTACTTGACGTTAGGGCTCTCGACCTTGAACTTCTCGACAAACATCCTCTCTTTTTCACTCGACTTCACAGAGAAAATAATTGAAAGATTCTCTCTTTCTCTTTCAATGACTCTCGCTGTTTATCTCGTCTGTTCGGGCTAGACGCCTCTTGGCCTGTATTTATAGTACTTTCGCAGGTACCACTTGGCCTATTTCCTATGCATCACCGCTCAGGGAGAATCTTCTGCATACTCAGTATTATGCGGGGCAATCATGGCCGTTGATATCCCAATCCAACGGTGGATGAAAATGTAAGGCTTTAAAACGACGATTGAAGCCGCCTCGCTGGGAGCTTCTGGACGCGTGTAATCAGTAAAGAATGCCACGTGGGATGTGGGACCCGATGGTCGAAGGTTCGAGAAACATGGGGATCACTTAGTAGGAAAGTACACCTGGTAAAAAGGATTGTTCGGAGTATAGAGCCATTGTTTTACTGTGGTGATCGTATATTTGTTACATGTATGCTGGTTGGTTCTGTGTAGTGATTCAATCTCATGCTAATTATATGAAAATTAATATAATAATTTTGTATCGGTAAATTATATTTTAAGTTAATTATCCTACTAAAGTAATTTATCGTATGATTTATAAAAAATATTTAAGAATTTATTAATATGATGTACTATTAATTATTTGTAATATTTTTATGGTGTTATTTATATGGAAACTCGAGTATAGAGCTCGGATGATTATTCAATTTATTCTACCTGATATGTCGTTATTGTCGTTATTGTAGCATATTTGTCGTGTTATTTTAATTTCTTTTATATATTACTTTTCTAATATGCTTTGTAGTATGAAAAGTATTTAATTACGTAGCACATTTTTTTTTTATCTATTCTACTTGATATGTCGTTATTGTAATATTAATTGTATGCGAAAATTTTCAATAAGTTTTGTTCCACGTTTTACACCACTTTAAATATTATATAAATATTTGAAAAAATAGTGATGCAAACATTTTTAAGTTTTTTTACCGTTTGTTTTCTTCCGGCTTAGAACTAGATAATTATTCATTTATTACCGTATATTTACGTCAGTGCATGCAAATATTAGATGCACTCGTCTTAGATAAAACAAGAAAATTGTATATGCATTCATTTTATTTTTAGCAATTGTGAATGTATACAAATATTTAATATGTACTTGCTTTATTTGGATTGTGAATGCTTAATAAAATGCTAAACAAAATTATTTTGAAATTGTATCATCCATATTATTTATATATATTTTTTTAATATATAAAATAACATATTTCATATTTGTTTGCACGCTACTTTATTCTTTCGATTAAAGTACTTAATAATTTACTAACAATAATTATTTATATTATAATTTGTTGATAAGATAGGCTAAGTCATGCTTAATTTTTCTTATATGTGATGTCTATTATTTTTTAAGTTCAAAGTATAAATGAAATATTAAAGTTATATGTACGACATATAAATTTTTTAATTCAGTATATGTTAAAATATTATGGATATTTTTTAATTTATAAAATAATAAAATTAATTATACAAATAGAGGAGTAGTTTGGTCCAAATTTTTTTAACATTATGAAATATTAAGATTTATCTCTATAGAGGGACATCTGAAAATGAAACCTTATTTATTTATAGGATTTTTTTTTAGTTTCTAAAAAATCAAAAGGGGTTTACAAATTCAAGAAAAATTAGGGAATTATATGAAAATTTCTCTTATTTTATATGATATGTTGTTATGAATATTTTGAATCAAATTTGTTGTACGTTGTACAACGCTTTAAATATCACATAAATAATAAGCATGTTTTGAAAAAAACAATACTCTTAATTTTTTTTCCTATTTCAAATGGAATGAATTCATGCATTTATAATCACGCATTTCCACCGGTGCATGTATTGTAACATAGGCACATCACTTTTGATAAACCTACAAGGTGTACAGGTATCATTTATTTTAGAAACTTAAAAAAAGTCCTAATTCTTTTTTAATATTTCACAAAACCCCGGAGATACTCCAAAAAAATCTCTCAAACAAATTTTTATTTTCAAGTTTTTCTATAAATGTTAAAATTAAATGTATTAATTATAAATTAATATGTCATGTTTATAATTATGTGTGGATGTGAAATGTATTCATAGATAATGTATAGATATGAAAATGTATACACTGAAACATTCATATTGAAAAATTCACATTGGATCAATGAGTGTTATGTTCTCTATATAAACATGTTTATGCTAATTATTTGTATATTACTAATTCAGTTCAATAATAAAAACTTAATTTCTATATTTTTTGTGTCCTTTGACTTCTGTTTATAATATGTTATTTTTTTTTTATCGATATTAAGGTATGAATAAAAAGTAGGTTCTAAATTTTATGGTTCGCAATTTTATTCTAGTTTCATAATTGAAATTATATAGCTTGACACTTCATTATTTTTGTGTCTTTGTGCGTTTTCTTTGTTCTTTGTTTTGCTTCTCCGATCGAAATGATCTTTGGTTCATGTGTGATGGCAAGCACAAATGATTCTTGTTTGAACAATTATATTGTATTTTCATGGCTTATCATGGATATCTTTTATGACGATGATAAAAAAATCGCACAAGAAATATGAAGACTCAGCAAAATAAAATTATGAAAAATCTGAAATATATGTTTTTCAAAATAATGAAATGAAATGATATTACATGTCGTACAAAATAATATATTGATCAAATCTCTTGAAAGGAGAAATATGCGTCGATCGAGAGAATAAGATCATGTTGATTTAACTAACAAAAAGACATGCACATTAATTACAAAAGTGTATATTTATGATTTTTCTAAAAAAATTACTATTTATATTATTTCGGAAGAGTCATTACATATTTATTTACGTATGCAACATGCACGAATTAAAACTAGAGTTTATGAACTAGGAGTTCATTATATAAATAAAAGCAATTATATAGTTTAAATTGTGTAGGCATATAATATACTTGTTGGGTGATGACAAAATTAAGACCAATTATTAATCATAAATACTCTCAAATCTTATTATAACTTGTGAGTGACTCGGAAACAAAAAAGTTAATTGGAAATTTTTCATATATGTTGTAAATGTGCGAGTAGCATCACATACCACACAAAGACGAGTTAAAAAATGTTCGGCATATATACTAGATTGATTTATTCTCCAAAACTTTAATATCTTGAACATTTATTTTTTTGAACAATAAACTCATATGATATATATAAACCTAAAGTTTAAATGTATATGTAAACTACAAATCTTACATTCAAGAAAGAAACAAAATAAAGTCAAATATGCATGTTGTGTATATAATATCTCCGCAGGATTATATGTCCTTTGTTATAACAAATAAAATCGAAAAACACGTTAGAAGCATGTGAGGCATTTGACTATAAATATACAAATCTTTGAAAGAGAAAAAAAAGCAATGTCTAACTTAGCCAAATATGAGTGAAACAGTTCAAGCTATAATATATCTTGGAAGTCCCGAAGAACTTTCACAAATAACATGAGTGTTATTAGTACGAGAAAAGGACACCCACTTCTGATGAAAAGAATTGAAACATTAAAAATAATTTTAAATCTTTCCATTCTATATTTTTTTCATGATTTTTTGCAACAAATAAATGGCACGGTGAAACTTCAATCTAAAGTGGAACCGACAATTGCACGATATTGTCAATCTAAATTTTGTTTATTATAGCATTTGTATATTTGGACATATGATTCGATAAATGTGATTTTGAATTCCGTGTATCGCAATCTTTTAAATTATGATTCGAATATATATCAATTACAATGAGTATCTTCAATATTTAAGTCTAGAAATATCAAAAAATACACAAAACAGAAATCATAACGCACGACTTTTTGAGTATTTCAAATATTTTTTTATCGCGTTTATTCTATAAATAATACTTTATGGTACATAAAATGATTTTTTTTTTAAGTATTAGTTATAAATAACATCAAACTTCAAGAATATGAGAAAACAGACAAAAAATCGCAACATAAAAAATGCAGAACATTTTATCCAAAATCGAACAGTTAACAAACAACATTTCATTGAAAAAATGAAAAAAAAAATGTATACCCAAAAAAAATATTCTCACAAAAAAACTACAACCTCATATAAATAGAGATCCTACTAACAAAGCAATACCAACAATTCGAACGAACCCGCACAATCGCGCGGGATTTTCCTATTATAATAATAAGTCGCTACATATGTCCTATATAACGATTGCTTATATACACAACACGCATATAATGCCAGTTCATTTTTTTTTGTCTCTTATGCTTATGCCTATCGTAATTGTAATAACAATACGATTAGATGATGACTAAAATACTTATTTAAGTATCATATGCTTGATATTTAAGAATAGTTAACTGTTCAGTTTTTTATTAAATTTGTATTTTTCATGATGATCATGAAAATTTGTGCACATCAACAAATGTATTTATATATCATGGCAAAAGATGAATTTTAATGCAAATTTAGTCGTTAAAAACTCTAAGTACCAAATTATAATTATAATTATAATTATAATACTAATTAAGTACCTTAGCAATCCTCACATAGTTTATATGCACATTTCCCATCCTCATATAATTATATGCACATTTTGCTAAGTACTTTACTTAATTCGCTACATTTTTCATTATTTTGCCGGACCCCACATACTTTGTCTCTGTGTCAAATATATTTATTACTTAATACTAGATCTGACAGAACGTCCTTATCAATTAAAAGGTTAATTAACAATTAACATAAAGTAACATGAAAAGGCTAATTAACAATTAATTAATATATACAATTAATTAACATCATTTTATATGTTAAATATACATTAACTGGAGACTCAATTATTTTAATTAACTACTGTAATGAGATAAGCATGACGACCTCAAGACTTTTGGAATTCATTCAGGATGCATAGTACAATTTCTCAAAAAATGAATGTAATTTTTTTATCATAAAAAAACATGGTTATATCACTAATTTATCAAATATTTTATGTGATATTAAAAACGATGTAAACCGTGCAACAAATTTGCTTCAAAAATTCACACATAATTAAGAATAAACTGATGATCAAAATAAGTACACATATATAATATGAATAATATAATTTCAAAATGATTTATGGTGATTAAGTTTGTTTAAGTCTTCGAGTAATTAAAAAACAAATTCATGAACGAAGTAAAAGCTTGTCGGCATTTTTAACATGTTATTTTTTCAATTCGATAATGTCATGATTTTTTTGACCATTTTATTACGCACTCACAATCCTAACAAAACTAGTACGTATTAAATATTTTATTCATTCACAATCCTTAATAAAATTAATGAATATATATATATATATATATATATATATATATATATATATGACTTTCAAGTTTATCCAGGGCAAATGCATCTCGGTTATAGTTCATGCACCGAAATAAATAAACGGTAATAAATGCAGTCATCCAATTTTAAAATAGAAAAAATACCTATGACCACAACAATTCGAAATATATTTACATCACTAGTTCCAAACAAATTGTGATGTTTAAAATGTTGTAAATTGCACTACAAATCTGATTGAAGATATTTGCACATGGTTAAATATGAATTAATGTGTTCAATTATTGAACACTTTTTGTACTAAAAAACGATAGAAAAGTCACATATAAAAATATTAAATTAGCCTAATCTATCGTTAAGTTGTTGAATGAATAACATCACAAAAACAATACAAATAATTAACAACATATTATACAATAAATGATTGAATATTATTTTTTTCAATCATATAACAAATACCTTTACCTAACAAGATACGACAAGGATACAAAATTATTATATTTCTTTTCATATAATTTAGCACGAGGAATCGCCACACCAAATCTACTAAGTACATTTGCCACCAAAAACAATTATCATTGTAAAAAGAACAACTTGGAGTAAATGCATAGTCATCCAATTTTGAAATAGAAAACAAAGGGACCACAATAATTTTGAAATGCATTTCAATTATAGTTCATGCATCGAAGTAAATACACGCTAAAAAATGCATAGTCGTTCAATTTAGAAATAGAAAAAGAAAACGAATGATCACAATAATTCAATTCAAATATGTTTACATCACTTGTCTTTTTCGAAAAAATTGTGATATTTAAATTGTTGTAAATTACACACCAAATCTAATTGAAAATATTATTGTGTTCAATTATTGAATCATTTTCATTAAAAAGACAATAGAAAAGGGTCACACAAAAATATTAAATTAGTCTGCTCTATCATTAAGTTGTACGAGTTAATAACGTCACAAAAACAATACAAATAATTAACAACACATTGTAGAGTAAATTGTTGAATTTTTTTTTCAATAATATCAAAAATAACTTTTAGCCAACAAGATACGACAAGAATACAAAATTATTCTTCTCCTTTTCTTACAATGTAGCATGAGAACGAATCATGACCCAAAATTTAGAGTAATGATATGCCCACTCCCTCCCTCCCTCCCTCTTTCCCTCTCTCTCACATGAACAGTGCATTTTGTGGGTCCACATGAATTAAATTTTGTAAAAGTAGGTGTGGGTTCCACATGTCAATGAATATAGGGAGTGAATTTGGGAGTGGATTTGGGAGGCACTGTAGCACCGCCCCAAAATTTACTATCATACATGTCCCAAATAATCAAGGGAAATTTTACTATGCCCCCACAATTCTCCACCACATTCATTATATACCGATTAATACACTTAATTAACATGATGAATAACAAAAATACACAATTAACAATTAATTGATATCGTTTAAGAATAATTAATTTATATATACGTTAATTATCAATTAATTGTTAATCGTGCGTTCTTCGTTAATCACCAGATTAATTAAGTGTGCTCAATAAACAATTTCCAGTGAGTAAACCTTTTTACCAGGTGTACTTTCCACCTAAGCTATCCACGTGTCATCACAGATTCTTGTCGGACCGTCCACGTGGAATTCAATCCGAACTCCACGTGTCTCAAAGCTCCCAGCGGGGTGTCCTCAGTCGTCGCTTTAAAGCCTTGGATGTTCATCCACCGTTGGATGGAGATATCAACGGCTATGGACGCTATTATGCGAAAGATTCTCCCTGAGCGGTGATGCATCGAAAATAGACCAAGTGGTACCTGCGAAAGTACTATATATACAGGCCAAGAGGCGTCTACAGGGGTACAGACAAGATAAACACCGAGAGATTTGAGAGAGAAAGAAAGAATCTTTTCAATTATTTTCTGTGTGAAGTCGAGCGAAAAAGAGAGGATGTTTATCGAGAAGTTCAAGGTCGAGAGCCCCAACGTCAAGTATGGCGAGAACGAGATCGAGTCTGTGTACCAGTACGAGACTACTGAACTGGTACACGAGAATAAGGATGGCTCGTACCAGTGGACTGTCAAGCCTAAGACTGTGGTTTACAACTTCAAGACCGAGACCCACGTCCCAAAACTCGGGTAGCCCTATCAATTTTACTCAAATTCGTTGTTTTGATCTGATAATAGTTTATAATTTGTGTTTTTTAATTACTAAATTATCTGAATTTTTGTTCTTTTGCTTGTTGTTTTCAGAGTGATGCTTGTGGGATGGGGTGGCAATAATGGGTCCACTCTTACTGCTGGAGTCATCGCCAACAGGGAGTGAGTCTTGATTATTACCCTCTTTTGTGCTTTTTTTCATATAAAACCCTCGTAAAAGTCAGAATCTTTTATTTACCCCTTTCTTATACTATTTTATTAGGGGGATATCATGGGCTACTAAGGAGAAGGTTCAGCAAGCGAATTACTTTGGGTCTCTTACTCAGGCTTCCACCATTAGAGTTGGAAGCTTCAATGGCGAGGAGGTTTACGCTCCTTTCAAGAGCCTTCTTCCCATGGTAATCACTAATTTATATTAATTCATTTCTTAACTTAATTATAATTATTGTGGTAAGTTTGCATGAATGATAATTTTATTCTCGTCTAGGTTAATCCTGAAGATATTGTATTCGGTGGATGGGACATAAGCAGCATGAATTTGGCTGATTCAATGGCTCGCGCCAAAGTTTTGGATATCGACCTTCAAAAGCAATTGAGGCCATACATGGAATCCATGGTGCCTCTACCTGGAATCTACGATCAGGATTTCATCGCAGCCAATCAGAGCTCTCGTGCCGACCACATCATCAAAGGCACCAAGAAAGAACAAGTCCAACAAATCATCGACGACATGAAGTACGCATACATATATTATACACATAATTTATGAATCGTATAAATCTTAAGTTTTTACCAGAATTAATTAATGAACATTATCGTGTAGGGAGTTCAAGGAGAAGAATAATGTCGATAAAGTCGTGGTGCTTTGGACAGCGAATACAGAGCGATATAGTAACGTGATTGTTGGATTGAATGATACAATGGAGAATTTAATGGCTTCTGTTGATAGAGATGAATCCGAGATATCTCCCTCCACTTTGTACGCACTTGCATGTGTGCTCGAAAATATTCCGTTCATTAATGGAAGCCCTCAAAATACCTTTGTTCCGGGTACAAGCTTGTTAATTTTTTTTGTTCATTTGGTTAATTAATCGTTTCCGATTTTTAATGGTGGATTTTTTGTATTATTAGGGTTGATTGATTTGGCCATTAAGCACAACACTTTGATCGGAGGAGACGATTTCAAAAGTGGTCAGACTAAAATGAAGTCGGTCTTAGTCGACTTCCTTGTTGGTGCCGGTATCAAGGTACAGTACTAATTAGTCATGAATTCGTAACTAATTTTTCATGAATTCGTAACTAATTGGCTACTTGTTTTGTAGCCTACTTCGATTGTGAGTTACAATCACTTGGGAAATAACGACGGAATGAATCTCTCGGCTCCACAGACTTTTAGGTCGAAGGAGATCTCCAAAAGTAATGTGGTCGATGATATGGTTTCGAGTAACGCGATTTTATTCGAACCCGGTGAACATCCCGATCATGTCATTGTCATCAAGGTACATAATATTTTAATTAATTATCGACTAAATAGTAAATTAATTAGTTTTGATTATATTTTTGTTTTGTGTTACGTATAGTATGTGCCATATGTGGGGGATAGTAAGAGGGCTATGGATGAATATACTTCCGAGATTTTTATGGGCGGAAAGCAAACCATCGTCCTTCATAACACTTGCGAGGATTCTCTTCTCGCCGCGCCTATTATTCTTGATTTGGTCCTTTTGGCCGAACTAAGCACTCGAATTCAACTCAAAAATGAAGGAGAGGTAAATAATTTAATCAACCCAATAAATAAAATTGTTTATCTTGTTAATTCTTCTTGAAAAGAAACTGATCTCTAATATTTTCAGGGCAAGTTTCATTCTTTCCATCCCGTGGCTACCATACTAAGCTACCTCACCAAAGCTCCTCTGGTAATTTGAATATCGAATATCATAATTTTGTTGATTTGAGTACCAATTTCGTTGATTTGGATTTTTGTTGGGGATTGAATAGGTACCACCAGGTACACCAGTGGTGAATGCACTCTCGAAGCAGAGAGCAATGCTTGAGAATATTCTGAGGGCTTGTGTTGGGCTTGCACCTGAGAATCATATGATCCTCGAGTACAAATGAATTGTTAGTTTGGGTCCACATGAACGTCCTTCTTCTCCATGCAGTTAAATGCGCTCATGACGATTTGATTTTGTGGACTTCTGTTATTTCGACATTTTTGTGTTTCTGTTTTTGTTATAATAAGGTGCATGTACTGATAAATGGCGATTATAAATAAATAGTAAATACTCATTCAGTTTTTTTATGGGGCAATTGATTTTATTTATAACTGTTTGGATGATTAATTCAAGTTGTAATGTTTGGATTTATGAAATTAAATTACTGCGATTATAATTTTCTTATATATTGCTAGATATTGATATATCGATAACAATAAATATATTGAAATGGAGATTATATATGAGTGATGACAAAAAATTCTGAACAAGAAAGGAAATAATTTTCATGACAAATTATTATTTTTATTGTCCACACAATATTGTTTTCCATGCAAATAATTAATCTGGCTGTTATTATATCACTTTCAGTGCTTTTTTAATACTTTTGATATTAATATATTAACTAGGAGAATATTCGCGCTACGCGACGAGGATGTTACTTATATTTTTCATTATAAGACATCGGCGAGGATGTTAATTATATGTTTTATTGTAAGACATAGTATATATAAATATGATAATATTGATAATTTTATTTTTTAATAATTATTTGAACTAATTTGTTTATGATTACATGTTTTACAATTATTTTACATTACGATGACAAAAAAATTCCTTTTTTTATTAAATAATAATATAAAATGTGAAAATAATGAATCGTACAACTTATGCAATAACATATTATTAATTATATCGTACTAAATTTTTTGTTATCGATTCAAAATGCAATAAAATTATAAATTATATCAAACTTAATAGTGAAAGTAATTTAATAAATAATATAAAAAATTAACAGCATAAACATAAATATAAATTATTTTATATCATATGATTTTTTTAATTTTATATTTTTAAAAATAACATTATTATTTGATAAGCATTTATAAATATAAAAAATTATTTCGATGGATAATTTTTTTATTTCTATTATTTTTGAAAATATAATTTTTTTTTATTAAAAACATAAATAGTATTATATGATATTAGTATTGCTATAATTTTATAAAAATAAATATTAATATTTGAAATTCTATTATGTACATAAAATAATTAAAATTTTATTTTATAAAAATGCATTTTTTGCATTGTATATTTTACATAATACTTTTACAAATTCAAATTATGAAAAATGATATGTATGAACTATACTAAAATGGATGTCAAAATAAAGACAAAATTAATAAAAGTATATTTGATGAATTTTTAAAATTAAAATTCTAAAAATAATAATACTATATGTTGTATGTTTATAATATTACATATTAAGTTATTAGTATTTTATATATAAATTTTTCATCTTCCATTGCATTCACATTTGATCATGTAATCTTGTGTGAAATTATAAACAATTAAATAAACTGAGTCCAACATGAATCTAACCAATAATAATAGTTCATATCATTAATATATGATGATGTGAGTTTCTAAAAATTCTTTAAAATAGTATAAAATAAGGGACACTTAAATTGCTACAAAAAAAATGTTATAAAGAATCAATGATTAATCAATGGTCTAAATTTTACCACATATCATAATTTAATGGTTAAAAAAAAAGTGATGATGTAGCACAAGAAAATTGCACAAAGTTTGGTACAATCTAATGGTTAAAATGAAAGTGATGATGTGGCAAAAAAAAATTGTACAAAGTTGGATCCAAAATAAGAGCGTGGGTAAATTTTAGGGTTAATAAATTATTTTTGGTATTATAATATTTTCGTGTTCGAATGGTTAGCACAATAATTCAATTTTTGGACACGAGCACAAACACAGAACCTATATCTGGGCTTAGTTGGGATTGGGCTTATTTGGGATTTTTAACGTAAATAAAAGTCATGGTCTTAATTGATAGAGATCAATTTTCTCAATGTTGGGACACCAATTTTCTCAATGTCGGGACACCAATTTTTTGTTTTCACGGACATTGTTCTGTATCGAAGATTTGTTTTCAAGGTGATAAATACCAGGGCATTGTTGTGAAAATTAAGCTTGATCATCAAACTTCCACTTTATTTGAGTTTCGTAATTCGTGTGATGAATTGTTCGATGTGTTGTGTATTAACTCACTGATTTTGAATTCAACTTTTAATTCTAAATCATATGATGTAAAAAAACAAAAGATAAATTGTGATACAAACTAAAACAAAAAAACTGAAGAAATTCATTGCAGTAAGACCTAACAAAATCAATATCTTTTGGATTTTTGTATTAAAAAAATATGTAGGCCTTTTGGTAGGCTAACTCATAATGAATATTGGGCCATATTCATTGTAATGATTTATACAGCCCACACTGGACCATTTCAGTAATTATAAATTGTTTTAGATAAGGGCGTGGATGAGAATCTCAATTATATTAATTGAGACAGTTGCGGATCTTGACAGATTTGTTGGGTACAAAATGAAATATTGATTCTTAAATTACATTGTAAGATTAGTTTGGGAGGCAAACGGTAAATTTTACATTGTTATAATGCTAAAATATACTTAATTATTAGATATATACATTGTTCGACAAAAAATTTAGGAGGAGAGCCCTGCTAAGATTTGTCCCGGATTGAGAACAAAATATTATAGAGTAAAAACACAAAAAATTAAATATTAAAATATATTACTTTTTGTATTCATCAAAACAGTTTGTATGCGGATTATTCTACTCCCCCCCCCCTAGGGCTGCAACTTTAGCTCGTGGCTCGCTCGAGCTCGACTCGATAATAGTTCGATAATAGCTCGCTCGATATTAACTCGAAATTAAACGAGCTGAGCCGAGCTAGCTCGAACGCTTATTGAGCCGAGCTTGAGTCAGACTCAGCTCGCTCGTATTGAGCTCGAAAAGAATTGGAGCTCGATTTAAAAAATAAAATACTTTTATCATATTAATTCATATTATATATATTATTATAATTAGAAAATTTTATAAAGAAAAACTTTATCTCCATAATAATTTCAAGTTAGGTTACAACTTAGGTCTTAAAAAAGAATATTAATTAAGGAAGACAAATTAATAATACCAAGTCCAAATCTTATTTTTTTTATGTTTTGTGTTGTATGTTTGATTTATTATCGAAGATATTTTGGTATTTAGAATATTTTTTGTTTATTCGCAATTATTACAATTTTTTTAATTAAAATTCAAGTTGTTTTTTTTAATTGAGCTACTGTTGAGCCGAGCCGAGCTAGCTCGAATTAGAATGAGCCGAGTTTGAGCTTGATTTTTTAGTTCGAACCATAATTCTAAACGAGCCGAGCCAGCTCGAGTAAGTTCCGAGCCGAGCTGGAGCTTGGCACAGCTCGCTCGAGCTCGGCTCGTTTGCAGCCCTACCCCCCCCCCCCCCCCCCCCCCCCCCCCCCACACACACACACACACACACACACACATTTTCATGATGTCATCATCATTTTTAATTACCCATCATTAACAAAGTGGATTAACAATTAATTTATAATTAGTAAAAAATTAATACGTAATTAAGAACCTTACCAATTAAAGATTAATTAGAAATATTCCCAAAAATAATAAATATGAATTAGTTGTTAATTGAGAGAGGATAATTAGTGGGTTAATCTTCAAAATGATGTCATCATGACAATGTGGGGGAAATAAGGGGTATGGTAGAAGGCCTCTTTGCATGCATATCCTACTCATTGCTTTTCATGAAATAAATGTACTTTCTTCTTAGTATATGTCACTATATACTAACGATTCGAAAGGTATAGCTCCTACAATCAATTGCTTTGATTGAATAATTGGTGTTCCATAGCGATTTTCCTGCAAAAACCTTAATTTGTTAGGTTGATTGGTTATATTTTGAAGATGAATTAAGTAATATTGTTGGTAGGTTTGAATTAGGTTTTTGGTTGCGATGACATAATTGTTAGGTAGAATGAATGGATGTTGTTTGTTTTGGAGTTAGATTTTATTTTTTATTTTTAAATTGCAAAGTCTCATTTGACAGTGAAATAAAATGATACCATTCTTGTTTTTGGAACACAAAGTTTGATAACTGCACAAAATAGTAGTCAATTTTATTATGTAGGCATGAGAGTATACAAAAATATGCCAAGCAATGCAATTTTCTAAAAAGAAATATAGTCTCACAAATTATGAAGTTTTAACTTAAAAGAATATATAAAGGTTCTAAATTATTTTTTACCAAAATTCCTAGCTAAGCTCTATAGTCCATATACCCGTTTAAAATTTTGTAAAATTCATATTGACTTATTATGTAAACTTAAATTCATGATATTCTGTGAAAATACTTGGCAATAAATTTGGAACCAACTAAATAAATAATATAGTGCATTAAAATTATACTTGTTCATTTTATATCCAAATTTCACCAAGTTCAACTGAAAAAATGATCCTTTTTCAGAAACAAAATTTTGAAGTAATTACAAAGTTTAGTCCAATCAAATTTTTGTTTGGTTTATTCACTACCGGTATGTTGTGGTAGTTAGAGAACTAAGCCAAACCTACCCTTTTATATCTCGTCTCTTGTGCTTTCAATTTTACTTTTAATATTTGATACTAGATTAAACTAATATGCCAAGTCTCAAGTATACTATTTTAGACTTATATTATTGTATATAATACTCCCAACATATATAAATATCATGCTCGTCAAATAATTTCATAATGCAACTTTTATTGAAAATATTAATAATTTTACAATTTATTTAGTTTAAACATATTATATTTGTATACTTGATCCCAAGTTCCAACATGAATAATTTGTATCAATCTTAATAGTAAATAACGAACAAATAGAGAAGTTTATTTGTCCTTCGATAATATTTATCGATGTCAATAAACCTTGAACCCGACAATTTCTTATAACACATAATTTTGTGTGTCAAACACTCAATCAATCTTCATAGTAAAGATTTTGCGTTTATTTAAAATAACTTGAGTGTGAAAAATCATAATCATGGATCTCAAATTACTGACGTGGCCACCTTTAGGACAAGGAATGTGTATATCGAGAAGGTCGGCTCATAGACAAGTCAAACAATCCCACGTACTAGGATATCATTTGGATTAAGAAGATCACTTTAAGATTTAATTCACAATGTTTAAGATCTGGCTAACTATTTGTTGGTTAATTGTAATTTTAATTTTCTTTTATGGTTTATTCGTATTTCAATTTTATTTAATAATAACAAAAAATATAAATGTTATTGTCTAATGATTATTAAGAGATGTTTCTATCTATCATAAAAAAAATCATTTTATTATCCATGACACTTTGATAATTTTCAAGAGAAAATTATGATGAATGAAAATCAGTTTCGACAAAATGATATTTTGATTTTTTTTTGTTGCTAAAATTAATAATATTGTAATTAGTTTTCAAGTATTTTTTTTAGAATTGATATATGAAAGACGATTTCGACTAAGTGTTATATTAAAATTGTTTGCTAAAAATAAAAGTAGGTAAATCTTGTTGATATTTTTATTTTTATGATGGATATTTCTTTTGTTAATATAAGGAAGATACAAATTCGGACAAGTGAACTCAAAATGTCGAAGTCGATTCTTATATAGAGGTCCCTCACAATTTAGTTAGAGCTATAATATCCAACTACTCTTCCTAACCAATTAGGGGGTGTTTGGATGCATGGAATTATGGATGGAATTGAATCTTAAAATTCCAATAATGCAAATTTTTTGTTTGGTTCATAGAATTAGGAAAAGAATTAGATGGTGGAGCATATCATTATTTCATTTTTCTTGCAAATTGTAATTCCAATAAAAATTGGAGTGTCAAAGTGGAGCATCTTCATATAATTATTAAATTAATTAAATTAATATTATGATAATATTATAAGTATTAATCAATATAACTAATATTATATTACAATAATATATGGATAAATAATTATTTTATTATAATATAATTAATAATTAATCAATATAATTAATATTATAATAAAATAATTATTTTAACTATAATATATATTAATAGATAAAATATAAAAATTTAATAATATAGAAGTACATTTAACATTTTTTAATTATTATTATAATATTTTTATTAGGTAATTGCTAAAATTATAGTAATTATATTAAAATATTAAAATAATAATTTTAATAATATATATATATTAATAGATAAAATATAATATTATAATAATACAAAAGTAAATTTAATATTTTTTATTATTATTATAATATAATTATTAATGTTATAGTAATTATATTAAAATAACTTACTAATTATTTTAATTATAATAATTATTAATAGATAAAATATTACATTATATTAATATAAAAGTATATTTAATATTATTATTATATAATTGGTAATATTATAATAAATGTATTAAAATAATAATATTAATTACATTATATATTATTAGATAAATTATAATATTATAATAATATAGAAGTACATTTAATATTTTCAAATTATTATTATATAATTTATAATATTATAGTACTTATATTGAAATAATAAAATAATTATTTTAATAATAATATATATTAATAGATACAATATAATAATATAAAAAGTACAATTAATATTTTTTATTATTTTTTATATAATTCCTAATATTATAGTAATTATATTAAAATAATAAACTAAATTCCAGAATTTTAATAATTACTCATAAAATATAACAATATAATAGAATTTTATATAATAATATTGTTATAATTTTATATTGCAATAATGTTATATTATAATAATATGTTTTCATCAAACTAATATTACAATAATAATATTACAATAATATTATTACTCTTTGTCAATTTTAATGAAATATTATTTCTAAATTTTCGATAACAAAATTCCAAAATTTTGTGACCAACCAAACAAAAAATTATATTTTTCAGCATCTTATAATTCGGACATCCAAACAAACTGTCAAATTACTAATTCCAGAATTTTTTACTCCTCCACCTTATAATCCGATTCCACTCTACTAATTCCGCTTGCCAAACAGCCCCTAAATTGAATCACAAATCACAAAAGAGTGGGATCCATTGAGAGGAACTGTGACGTGTGAGATTAAATTTCATAATTTTGGAAGTTAGAGCTATAAAATCTCGTGAATAGCACTAACCCATCAAATTTCACTAAGCCATTGAAGTATCATCAAAATTGTTATTGTGATCCGATACAAATTGGTTTGTTTGACTTGTCATCCAAATAGAATATAACCACACAATTATTAGTGCAGGACAATCTTCAAAGGAATTAATTGATGGTAACTATAAACAAATCAGAATGTTATGGTTAGTTATGGACACTACTTGCTAAAGCATTCAATTACATGTTCCATTCTCAACACACAAAACATTAAAATATAATAATAGATATTGATATTGATATGGACCTTCCATGAAGAGTTGCTCACTAGCTACTGTCAAATATTTGACTAAATGAAGTGTTGATGGTTCTGGTAGATTAAGTTGAAGATACTTTGATAACCAATATTTGCTAAACATGTGTATATTTATATTTTTAAAATGAAAATTGATCAATAGACAAATTGTTGGACAAAAAATTAAACAAGACATTTTCAACTATTGATTAAATTATTATAAGCAGTTGTGATTAACATAACCTCCTACTACATCATCACCCAAGCATTTTTAATCATTGATAAAAATTTGTGTTCGAATTTTTGTCTAAATGTTTGTCCATGGATCCGGCCCGTTTTAAAATACCCCATATTCACAAAATAATATGTATTGTCATAAAAAATAATAGTTGGCACATGATAACATATATATTGTCACAAAGTAAAATATATGTTTCTATACTAATATTAAGAAAGATATGATTATGCCAAGTAAAAATATACTTGAATTGGTAAAATATATATCGTACATGAAAAAAAAAAGTATTCACGAGAATAAAAATTTCCCAACCGTACCAACATCAAATAATTGAGTGTTAATTTTCCAAATATCATTGTTTCCTTCATTAATTATCTTTCATTTAAATCCATGTGTGACATATACAGAATTATTTTAGCGTGATGTGTATTCGGATTGGATAAAAAGAAAAGATCATGCTATTTTTTTTTCTGAAGAAATAATTATTTTGACTAATCAATATTCACATAAAGTAGGTTGCATCATCACTCCTGAAACAAAGAAATAACCATTACGTTCTTTCTCATTCTTATGTTATTTGGGTGTTTTGTATATAATTATTTTATTTTATTTGTAATTTTTTTTTATTATCTAAAATCTCCATCTGATGAGGAGTTTTATAAAGTATTCATCTATTAATGGAGTTTGTGCTCGTCACCTATGAACAATAGAAAATTACGTATTACCCTTGCAACAATTATATTCATGACAACTCGAATAACTGTCAACTGGTCAAGAAATTTAGCATTATTTTTTTGATGGAGTAGACCAATAGTCTAACTCAAATTTGTATTAAATAAATAAAATAATCAACATATTTACATCAAATATTTAAATAAAGAAAATTTAGCATAATTACGAGACATAAATGAACATTGATAAGAGATTTGGGGAAAGTTGACAATATTTGTAGCATTTCATATTTCATATTTCATATTTCATATCCATATCAAAGTTAATGAACTCAATTATTCATTATAATAATTCAATAAGTTAGTTGGCCATCAACACCACCTACCCAGTCAAATTACATATCTTGGCAACATAACCCAACCAACCAATCCAAAATTTTACTCTACTTTTTTTGTTTTGCTGAGATTGGTGTCATTGGACAATAATCATAGTTTATGTTTACATGAAATCAATATATCAATACCTGGATTTTATTTAGATAAATTTGTTAATTGTGTTCTTGATCATGTTTTTGCATTTTAATTTCCGGTATCATTTAATTTTTTATTTGACAAGTGGAATAGAGGGTGAATTAAAAAGTGGAGGAATCTTCTTCTTGCTTGAATATCTTCAAAATTTAATTCCAAAAAAACCCGAAATGCCCAGATGATAAAAAAGAACTACATGCTAATTCATGGCTATCATTTTATACTAATATAATAATACTTATTATTATATTATACTTATTTAATATTAATTAGATAATTATTAAATAATTATATTATATAATAATAATTATTGTATTGCAATAATATTAATGATTTTTCACCATTAGATTTGTATTGAGATTTGTGCATTTAATGATGTGCACAAACTTTTATGATCATCATAAAAAAACACAAATCTCAATGCAAATCCAATGGTGAAAAATCATTAAGTACCAAATCCTTGGTAGTTAATTAAGTATATTAGCCTCCCCCTCTCTCTCTCTCTCTCTCTCTCTCTCTCTATATATATATATATATATATATATATATATATATATATATATATATATATATATATATATATATATATAGTTGTTTAATCTAGACCTAGATGGGGGTAAATAGGTAATCCTAAGGTCCAATTTTCACGCTAATATTATGCAAGTGGTATATTTGCGGAAGTTTAAATAATTTAAAATAAATAAAGAGGATACCACAATCGCAACTCCGAGAGTTTCTTTTCCACTATAGTGATCATTCCAATTCGGTACAAGAGTAACCAGACCGAGTAATTTATGGAAAGAACTTAGGGTCTTTGTTGCATGAAACATAGAACTGGATGTGCCATAATGGGTTGACGACGGATTTTCGAAAGGCAAATTTCAGAGGCTACGCGAATGAGCGCACAATGTATGAGAATACGATGACGATATTCAAGAAGGTTTAAAATACAAATAATGAACGTATTGCGACACCTGACGCAGACACTGCGAGTCGAACGAAGTCAAATCTTGTCAAATATGAGGATTGTTGATAATGAACATTTCGAGCATTTGGTAAAACACAAACGGAACGGGCTTCAACGAACATTCCAGTATGACTCATTTGATTTCTAGTAGTAGTAAATAATTTTGATTTCTTGGTTGTCATAAAAATGAGAATGTAGCACTGACTATATGAACTCTTATTTTCCTTTGACTGCATTGTAACTAACGTTCATGAGTATCAATACAACTGTAGAGCACGATTCGGGCTCCAGACTTAACTTCAAAATAAATAATATAATTACAAAAATCAATCATAAAATGTTTTATTTGTAACATTTATTTTTCATGTACCAATTTTAAATCAAACACCAACTTCAACCTTTATGATTTGATTTCCTTGACTGTACGAGTACATATAATTCAAACAAAAATAGAAACAGAAAAATATCCATTAAATATTGGGCATGTTTGATATGGGGGATTTTGATATACATGGATATGTGAAATACATGAATATCACTATCCATGTATTTGATAATCCATGTTAGTTGTTTGATTTGTTGTATTTTGAAATCATGTATATAAAGTTTCTTGTTTGATTCTTCGATGCAAAATCCATGGATTTCAAATATTTTAATATTTAATTCTTATTATATAATACCGTATTGTTTTATATTATATTATATTGTTTTATGTTATATTATATTGTTTTATATAATATAATATAATATTGTTCTATATTATTTTATATTGCTTTATATGATATGATTTTATTTTATTTTATATTGTTTTATATTATATAATATGATGCTATGTTATATTATGTTATATTATATTATATTTTACTATATTACATTATATATTATATTATATTATATTATATGATATTATGTTATATTGTTTTATATTATATTATATTATATTGGTTTATATTATATTATAACATATTATAATGTTTTATATTATATTATATTATTTTATACTATATTATACTAAATTATATCATATTATTTTATATTATATTATATGATATTATAATGTTTTATATTATATTATATTATATTATATTATATTGCTATATATTATATGATATGATATGATATGATATTATATATTATTTTAAATTATATTATTAAATTATATTATAGTATATTAAATTAAATTAGAGTATATTAAATTAAATTAAATTACATTACATTATATGATAGTATATAACATAATATTATTATTGTATAATATAATATATAATATAAGCATTATTTATGCATGTAATTTTGGAGAAATGATTTTATAATGAAATACACGGATCAGCATATCATGTATTTGGAATATTAATTTTTTTTTGTGTATTTCAAATCCGTCTTCAAAATCATATTTTTATTAAAATATACTAAAAATCAAACAATTTTTTTTATATTATCCGAAATATTTAAATACATATCCGTGCTAATCCCTCGAATCAAAATCAAACATGCCCAATGTTTCGAAGTAGAAATAGCTGGGGTTTTGTTAAGAACGGAGAGGAACTCCAGTCCAATATGGCGGGTCTAAAATGAACGGCGGCACGGTAAGAGAGACTATGACCTCCATTTAGGACTAAAGAACTGGAGCCTTGCGGTTTCAACGTGGTAGCTACCAACTACCCTTCCTCTCCTCTCTCCCTCCCATACTCTCCTCTCTTTCTACTCTGTAGTTGATAAAAGCACAATCGAGAATGAATGGGGAGATAGATTAGAAGTGAGAAATTAGGACAAGGAAAAAAGAAATCCACAGGTGCCAATCACGTGAGATTCTCACTCATTTATAGCCCGTTGTGTGTCTTGTCTCTCTCTCTCCTCTTCGTTACCCTATTAACTCTTCACCTTCCCATCCCTCTTTCATTTCTGCTATACCTCCAATCTATAGATCAGTTGGAATTTCGTCGAATGGGTTGTTCGCACTGAACTGAGCTCCAAGAGTCGTTCTCGATTAACCGGATTTTTTTGGGCGTTTTGGGCATTCTACTGTCTTGATCTTTTACTAGTGAGTGACTTGTCTATTAAAGTTATGAGCTTTCTGTAGTTTTTTTTGTCGAAATTGGATTTGGGTTTCTTCCGATTAGTTGAATTTTGTATTTAAATTGTGATTGAACTGAACTGATGGGGATTTATTTTGGGAGATTGGGTAGTTGGGTCATGCCTCTTTGGTGATAGCAAGTAATTTCGCGTTCGTATTTATAATCTATTTTGGAAAATTCAGTTTTGACAAATTTTCCAACTTCAAATACTAAAAATTTATAAAGAAATAAAGTGTCAATTGAAAGGTCACTGCTTCTGATACAATCTGAGTATGAGCAGTAGACCACTCGAACTAATTTTTCTTCTTTGAATTGGTAATCACTAATCAAGTCTTTTCCATTTATGATTCTTAGCTGTATACTCAGTATAATAACATTCATCAATTTAACAATCAATTTCTTTTCCTTTTACACGAGTAGACCATGTCAATCAATTATTTACTTACCTTTTTCTTTCTCAGAATGGGAGAAACTCATCTCTCAAACGAAGCAATGAACGATGTCCACCTCTCAGGGACCGATTCGGAAATAGACGACTTTTGCAGGGCCTTGGGTGGGAAAAGGCCGATTCACAGCATTCTCGTCGCCAACAATGGCATGGCTGCAGTGAAATTCATCACGAGCATTCGAACTTGGGCTTTAGCCACATTCGGCAACGAAAAGGAGATTCTTCTAGTCGCAATGGCCACTCCCGAAGATATGCGAATCAACGCGGAACACATACGAATCGCGGATCAATTTGTCGAAGTGCCAGGTGGCACCAACAATAATAATTACGCCAACGTTCAGAAAATCGTCGAGGTAACTTTTCATTATTTCCTAAAATGGAAACCGGGCCCCAATTTATATTCTGGCGTCTTTTAGATTGCGGAGAGGACGCGAGTGGATGCGGTGTGGCCAGGGTGGGGCCACGCGTCAGAGAATCCCGAGCTTCCCGACACGTTGGATGCGAGAGGAATAATATTCCTCGGCCCTCCGTCTGTTTCCATGGCCGCTTTGGGAGATAAAATCGGCTCCTCTCTCATCGCTCAGGCCGCCGGCGTTCCCACTCTCCCTTGGAGCGGCTCCAACGTAAGTCGATTTGTAATTTCGGCATAATGCAAGGGCTTTTTTGCAAATTTACCTTTTTTTGGAATTTTGTAGGTGACGATACCGCCGGATAGTTGCTTGGATTCGATACCAGATGAAATATACAAACAAGCGTGCGTTCACACTACTGACGAGGCAGTTGCCAGCTGTAAAGTGGTCGGTTATCCCGCCATGATTAAGGCCTCTTGGGGCGGCGGTGGCAAAGGAATTCGAAAGGTTTATTAATTTCCTATTATTTAATTAATTTTGAATTTTTTTAGTATGATAATTATAATTTTCGTCCTGTGTATAATTTAGGTACATAATGATGATGAAGTGAGAGCATTATTCAAACAAGTACAAGGAGAAGTCCCCGGCTCCCCCATTTTCATCATGAAAGTCGCTTCACAGGTATAAATTAATAAATTTGCAAAAATAATTGAAGTAAATAAATAAATGTGCACTAATAAAATTTACTACTTCTACAGAGCCGGCATTTAGAAGTCCAACTACTCTGCGATCAATATGGAAACGTGGCCGCTCTCCACAGTCGAGACTGCAGTGTCCAAAGACGCCATCAAAAGGTATGTCCAACACACACAAAAATTACACTAGATGAATAGTATACTGAGCAAGTAAAATGGTATATTGTGATGTATAACAGATTATCGAAGAGGGGCCGATAACGGTGGCGTCGTCAGAGACGATCATTAAGTTAGAGCAGGCGGCGCGGAGGCTGGCAAAATGCGTGGGATACGTGGGGGCCGCCACGGTGGAATATTTGTACAGTATGGAAACTGGCGAATATTATTTCTTGGAATTAAACCCTAGATTGCAAGTGGAGCATCCCGTAACCGAATGGATCGCCGAGATTAACTTGCCTGCCGCGCAAGTTGCGGTTGGCATGGGCGTCCCTCTCTGGCAAATCCCAGGTAAAATTAGGGTTTAGGGTTCTGGGTTTTATGATTTGGGTATTTTTATAATTTTGTGGGGTTTTTGTTTTGTAGAGATAAGGAGGTTTTATGGGAAGGAGCATGGAGGGGGGTATAATGCGTGGAAAGAAACTTCGGTGAAGGCGAGTGAGTTTGATTTTGATGAGGCTCAGAGTGTTAAGCCGAAAGGACATTGTGTGGCCGTTCGTGTAACGAGTGAGGATCCTGATGATGGGTTTAAACCCACTGGTGGTAAAGTTCTGGTATGTGAATTTGATTTTTTTTTCTCCTTTTTTTATAAATAGTTTTGGGAAAAAGAATGATTTTTTTTTTGGGGATTTTAGGAACTGAGTTTCAAGAGCAAGCCGAATGTATGGGCCTATTTTTCTGTCAAGGTATCTTCTTTTGAGCAATTAAGTTATCTGAATTTACATGGAAATTATTAAAATAGTATTTTTGTAATTTATTTTCTGATTTTTTTTATTTTTGTAGTCTGGAGGAGGAATTCACGAGTTCTCTGATTCGCAATTCGGTACGTAAACCAAAACCGGCCAAAAAAAATTCAGTTTTGATTGATATTTTATAGCTCTAATCATTTATAATTTATATTTATTAGGCCACGTATTTGCGTTTGGGGAGTCGAGAAATCTAGCTGTAGCCAACATGATTTTAGGTCTAAAAGAGATCCAAATCCGTGGAGAAACTCGCACAAACGTTGACTACGCAATCGACCTATTAAACGTAATTATTTATTCATTTTTTCCTCACAATGAACCAATTTTCACATTTTTATTAAACAATATATATATTTTTTCTTTTTTTTTATTAGACGAAGGAGTATAGGGAGAATAAAATCCACACGGGTTGGCTCGATAGTAGAATTGCAATGCGTGTTAGAGCCGAGAGACCTCCTTGGTATCTCTCTGTTGTTGGTGGCGCTTTATATGTATGTTTATTAATTACTCATTAATTTAATCATGATGTCATAATTCTTAATTTATCTAATTTCAGTAAATTTACCTTTTTTCTTTTTTCTTTTTGTTTTTCAGAAAGCATGGTCTAGTAGCGCAGCCATTGTTTCCGATTATGTTGGGTACTTAGTCAAAGGTCAAATTCCACCCAAGGTATGAAACCCTAAACCTCAAACCCTAAACACCTACTAAAATAAATATGCAATTATTTATATTTTGTCCTTTTTTTTAATTTTGCAGCACATATCACTAGTCAACTCAGTTGTGACGTTAAATATAGAAGGAATCAAATACAGGGTACTAATTAAAACCTAAACAGTAACACTTCAATAAAAAGTCAAAATAAAAGTACATATTTTTGATAATTTAATTGATATAATTTATTTGACAGATTGAGATGGTGAGAAGGGGGCCAGGGAGTTACAGACTAAAAACGAACGGATCTGAAATCGAAGCGGAAATTCACATACAACCTGACGGTGGCTTATTAATGCAGGCAAGTTCATCTCCAATATTCTATTTTATCTTGAATATTCTCAAATGTATTAATAATTTAATATCATATTTATTTATTTCATTACAGCTCGATGGAAAGAGTCATTTAATTTATGCCGAAGAAGAAGCCGCCGGGACCCGTCTTCTTATTAACGGACGAACTTGCCTTTTACAGGTACAATTTATTTTTTTGGATATTTTAGGAAATTTTCAGAAACTTACTGTTCTGATATTTTTGTAAAATTTTAGAACGATCACGATCCGTCCAAGTTATTAGCCGAGACGCCGTGCAAGTTGATGAGATTCTTAGTAGCAGACGGGTCCCACGTGGACGCTGACTCACCATACGCCGAGGTGGAAGTCATGAAAATGTGCATGCCTCTCTTACTACCCGCATCCGGCATCATCCATTTCGTCTTGTCCGAAGGCCAGCCCATGCTGGTAAAAAAAAAAACCCGTCATTTTCACAAAAATACCCGTATTGTATTGTTTTAAAATTTTGTTTTTAAAATCGTAGCCTGGGGAGTTGATAGCGAAATTGGATTTGGACGATCCGTCGGCAGTGAGGAGAGCGGAACCGTTTACGGGGGAGTTTCCGAAACTGGGTTACGCGACTTCGGTTTCTGATAAAGTTCATCAGAGATGCGACTTGATTTTGAACGTTGCTCGTATGATCCTCGCCGGTTACGAACATGACATCAGCAAGGTGGTGCAGGATTTATTGAGTTGTTTGGATGATCCGGAGCTTCCGTTTCTTCAGTGGCAAGAGAGCATGTCTGTTTTGGCTACTCGGTTACCTAAAGATCTTAGAAGCGAGGTAATTTCAATTTTGACATTCGTTTTGGTTCCTTTTTTTGTAATATTTTATTTTATTTTTGATCTTTTTTTTTTGTGTGTTAAAAGTTGGATACGAAGTACAGGGACTATGAATCGAAAACGACTTACATAAAGAACCGGGATTTCCCTTCTAGAATGCTGAAAGGAATTATCGAGGTTGGATTTTCTCTCTTCAATCTTCTTGAAAAAGTTATCCAATTTCCATTTATAGAATTAATATTTTATACATTTTTTCTGACAGGCTCATTTGGTTTCGTGTGGTGAAAGAGAAAGAGCAACACAAGAGAGACTCGTCGAGCCTCTCATGATGCTCGTTAAGTCTTATGAAGGAGGAAGAGAGAGTCACGCACGAATTATCGTACAAGCCCTTTTCGAAGAGTACCTCTCAATCGAAGAACTCTTCAGCGACAACATTCAAGTACTTCTTTTCTCATTCTTTCATAATTCTTGTGTTTTTATTAGGAAAGAATTATTTTTAACAATTAATATTTTTTCGTGTTTTAGTCTGATGTTATTGAGCGTCTGCGCCTTCACCACAAAAAAGATCTCAGCAAGGTCGTTGACATTGTGTTGTCGCACCAGGTATACTCATCTCTCTCTCTCTCTCTCTCTCTTTCTCTCGCTCTCGCTCGTTTTTATTAACATAAAACTGTATTTTCTTTTTCTATATAGGGTGTGAAGAACAAAAACAAGCTAATTCTCAGGCTAATGGAAGCACTAGTCTATCCGAATCCCGCAGCATATAGAGACCAACTAATTCGTTTCTCGTCTCTCAACCACACCATGTACTCTGAAGTAAGCCCTTCTCTCTCTCAAAAAAAAAATATATATATATATATATAAAAAAAAAAATAATAAAAAAAAAAGAAAAGTTCTCAACCAAATGATCATCTGACAGCTGGCGCTAAAGGCGAGTCAGCTTCTAGAACAAACGAAACTGAGCGAGCTACGAGCCGGAATCGCTCGAAGCTTGTCAGAACTGGAGATGTTTACCGAAGAAGGAGAGAGACTCTCCACTCCGAGACGAAAAATGGCCATTAACGAACGCATGGAGGATCTCGTCAGCGCCCCATTGGCCGTTGAGGACGCTCTTGTCTCTCTCTTCGACCACGGCGACAACACTCTCCAACGCCGCGTCGTCGAAACTTATATTCGCAGATTGTACCAGCCTTATCTCGTGAAGGGAAGCGTGAGGATGCAGTGGGACAGAGCGGGATTGATCGCGGTGTGGGAATTCACAGAAGAACACATCGAGAAGCGAAACGGGTCGGATTCCGACCCGTTAGTGGAGAAACATTGTGAGAGGAAATGGGGAACGATGGTCATTACTAAATCACTCAATTATTTGCCCGGTGCGATTAGCGCTGCTTTGAAAGAGACTACTGGAGATCTCCCTGCCACCGAGAAACTGGAGACCTCCAATGCGGTCTCCGAGCCCCACACTGTCCAAGGCAATATGTTGCATATTGCACTTGTTGGTATCAATAACCAAATGAGCACTCTTCAAGACAGGTTCATTTTATAATTTTTATTCTCTTTATATATCTTGTGAATATTTAATTTTTAATTTTTTTGTTTTTTTTTGGGGTTTACAGTGGAGATGAAGATCAAGCGCAAGAAAGAATTAACAAGCTAGCGAAAATATTGAAGGATAAAAAAATGAGTACCGGTTTATCCGAAGTGGGAATAAGGAATATAAGTTGTATCATTCAAAGAGACGAGGGGCGGGCCCCAATGCGTCATTCTTTCCATTGGGACCCTGAAAAACATTATTATGTCGAAGAACCCCTTTTCCGCCACTTAGAACCCCCTCTCTCCACTTTCCTCGAATTGGTAACTCTCTCCTCTTTTTCATTACCCTTTATTGGTTACTGATTCAGACATGCATGAGCACTTTTGATTAATAATCTTTTAATTTTATTAGGATAAATTGAACGCGTACGAGAAAATTAAATACACGCCGTCTCGAGACCGGCAATGGCACATGTACACCGTCTCGGACAAGCCGATCCAACGAATGTTCCTCAGGACGCTCGTCAGACAACCGGGTCCTACATTGGGCACGAACATGTTCTCATCCACCAACACGAATCTCGATGTGGAGATTCGTCGTGCCGAGACTTCCCTCTCGTTCACCTCGAAAAGCATCTTTAGATCCCTCAACGCGGCTTTGGAAGAGCTCGAGTTGTACTCGCATAACGCGAGCATTAGATCTGATCATGCTCACATGTATCTTTGCGTCTTGAGAGGCCAACATGTTTTAGATCTCGCTCCTCCTTCCATGTATGGGTTCCACATATATAAATTTGTGTAGTGTATATATAAAATTTGATTTATTTGTTTTTTTGTGGTGTTTAGGGGTGTGGATATGGATTTGAATTTGGACGAGAGCATGGCTTGCAATATTTTGAAGGAGATGGTTTTGAAGGTTCATGAAATTGTTGGGGTTCGAATGCATAGGTTCTCGGTTTGTGAATGGGAAGTCAAGCTTTTGTTAGAATGCGAAGGTCTTGCGAGCGGCGCGTGGCGGGTCGTCGTCACCAACGTAACGGGTCACACTTGCACCGTCCAAGTAAGTATTTTTCATAAATGATAATTTGTCCTTTGTTGTTATTGATTTTAATTGTTCTTTTGTTTTTTTGGGGTTTTAGGTATATAGGGAAGTGGAGGATGGGACGACACATCAGCTAGTCTACCATTCTGCCAGCTCAGCACGGGGTCCACTTCACAGTTTGCCATTGATGGCTCAACACCTACCTTTGAGTAACATTGATATAAAACGTCTAAATGCAAGGAAAAGCAACACTACATATTGCTACGATTTTCCATTGGTAATAAATTATTAAATTTCATCATAAATAAGTATTTAATTCACGTTTTGTTTTTCATCTAAAATGCTAAATTATATTTATTGAAATTTTCAGGCATTTGAGACGGCACTGCAACAATTATGGAGCAACGACAAGAACAAAGAGCATCTCAAATACAAGGAGCTCGTATTCTCTGACGAGACTGGCGATTGGGGAACCCCACTCGTACCCACAGACCGCGAACCGGGTCAAAACAAAGTCGGAATGGTCGCGTGGCGCTTTGAGATGCGCACTCCCGAGTTCCCCAACGGTCGACAAATCATCGTCGTGTCCAACGACATGACCGTAATCTCCGGCTCCTTCGGGCCCAAAGAAGACACATTTTTCGACGCGGTCACGAATCTCGCATGCAAGGAGAAACTCCCACTTATTTACCTCGCCGCCAACTCGGGCGCGAGACTCGGGGTTGCGAAAGAAGTCCAATCTTGTTTTCAGGTCGGGTGGTCCGACGAATCCAACCCGGATCGCGGATTCCAATACATTTATCTCAGCGAAAAAGATTACGCGCGTATCAGTTTGTCTGTTATTGCTCACAAGTTGAAATTGGAAACGGGCGAAACGAGATGGGTTTTGGAGGCGATTGTTGGCAAGGAAGATGGATTAGGTGTCGAGAATCTAATGGGTAGCGGTGCGATCGCTAGCGCGTATTCCCGAGCGTACAAAGAGACGTTCACTTTGACGTTTGTTACGGGCCGTACCGTTGGTATCGGAGCGTATTTGGCCCGTTTAGGGATGAGATGTATCCAACGTCTTGATCAACCAATTATTTTGACAGGATTCTCGGCTTTGAATAAACTACTGGGGAGAGAAGTGTATAGTTCTCAAATGCAACTCGGCGGGCCCAAAATCATGGGAACGAATGGGGTCACGCATTTGACCGTCACGGACGATCTCGAGGGCATTTCGTCAATTTTGAAATGGTTGAGCTACGTGCCTCCTTTCATCGGTGGGCCCTTACCCATTTCGAAATCTCTAGACCCGCCTGAACGACCCGTGGCTTACTTCCCCGATACTTCGTGCGATCCTCGCGCGGCTATTTGTGGAGTTAACGATAGTAATGGGAATTGGCTCGGGGGCATTTTCGATAAAGATAGCTTCGTAGAAACCCTAGAAGGTTGGGCGAAAACGGTCGTAACAGGTCGGGCTAAATTAGGAGGCATACCCGTTGGAGTTATTGCCGTCGAGACCCAAACCGTGATGCAAACCATCCCCGCCGATCCGGGCCAACTCGACTCACACGAACGTGTGGTCCCACAAGCAGGACAGGTGTGGTTCCCCGATTCGGCCACCAAGACGGCCCAAGCATTGATGGATTTTAACCACGAGGAATTGCCGTTATTCATCATGGCGAATTGGCGAGGGTTTTCAGGCGGGCAAAGAGATCTCTTCGAAGGGATTCTCCAAGCGGGTTCGAACATCGTCGAGAATTTGCGGACTTATAAACAGCCCGCTTTTGTTTACATTCCCAAAGCCGGGGAGTTGCGAGGTGGCGCTTGGGTTGTGGTCGATAGTAAAATAAACCCGGATCATATTGAAATGTACGCAGAACGAACCGCAAAAGGGAATGTTCTAGAACCCGAAGGTTTGGTCGAGATTAAATTTAGACAAAGAGAGCTTCTAGAATGTATGGGTAGACTCGACCCCGAGATTTTATCTCTCAAATCGAAATTGCAGGAGAGTAATGGTGTTGATGTGGATGCGATTAAGAAGAAGATAATGGGTAGAGAGAAACAACTCACGCCTTTGTACAATCAAATCGCGACGAAATTTGCGGAGTTGCATGATAGTTCGCTAAGAATGGAGGCGAAAGGAGTGATTAAGAAGGTGGTGGATTGGGAGGAATCGAGGGCTTTCTTTTACAAGAGATTGAAGAGGAGGGTTTCAGAGGGTGATTTTGTAAAGAGCGTGGTTTTGGCGGTTGGTGAAGGGGTTGGTTGTAAAGTTACTGTCGAGGTGGTGAAGAAGTGGTTTTTGGAACGAGTTGGAGATGCGAGTAAATGGGATGATGACGAAGCGTTCTTTGCTTGGAAAGAGGAACCGAAGAATTATGAGGCGTATCTTGACGAATTAAGGGTTCAAATTGGGTCCAAATTTGTATTGGATATTTCTTCTCTTCTTAATAAGGTATGTGTTACAATAATTAATAAGTTATCACTATTATATTTAGTTGAATTTCACTTCAAATTATTGTTAATTTTTTTTTAACTTCAATGCAGATGGGTAGTTCTGGAAGAGAGAAATTAGCGGAGCAGATCAAGAAACTTCTTGAATAGTTAATTTATCGATGTGGTTTTAATTATTTGTTAATTGGTTTTTGATGGTAATAACATTGAATAATGTATATCAGAATTTATGGAGACTTTATTCGCACCGAATTATATATATCTATATATTCTTTTTTGTCTATTTTATGGAGTATTTGCCCTAGAGTAAAATTGCTATGAGGTGTGTTGTGCGATTTTATGTTGTTAAGTTTTTGTGTGAACTATTTTATTTTTCAAAGTACTTTTATAAGTGTAATATTATCTATGAATAATTATTTAGAAGGATCTTAGTTTGTAATATTATTTATAAATATAGTATATCAAAGTACTTATAGAACTATTCTGTAATATTACTTTTAGAACTATTGTATGAGCTATAATATTATCTATAAATTTCCTGATGCATTCTAAGGATCTTAGTTTTTATTATTTTGCAATGAATAATAAAACCGGCAGGAAGTTTAAGCTATACACCAAAAGAAAGGAAAATAAATCCAAACTCATGGAATGATAAAATAACGAAGTATGAGTTTAATATATTCAAAACTTGTGCATTTCATACTGATAACTTCGTACATGATTTTTTTCAGAAAAAAAGAGAAAATTAAAAAAGAACTTATTGTCTCGAGCATTAATAGAACTACAATAATTTAAATCTATTATCAATGGAATTTATTGTCAAAAATACATATACATTCCACATCAAGGGCGTCAATATCGATTCAAATATAATAAATTTGTGGAAAATATCGGCTCCGTTAAGAATAAGGATATTCTGATGATTATGTCAATTAAATAAAATTTTAACTATATAGAATTTAATAGCGAGGGGATGGTATTTACCGAACATGTGCATGCTATGTAGAAAATGATATGGAAGATATTTGTCACTTTTTTTTTTTGAAAGGAACCTAGAGCACGAAACCGTGCTCTAGCAATTATTTATTTATTGAATAAAACACGTTTACAACATTTTACATCCGAATTCATGAAACATTACAACATTTCCAGAATTTAATTAAATCTCTAATTTCTTGAATAAGTAGAATCGGCATTTTTGCTTTGTTTCTCTCTTTCCATATGGTCATATCGCGGCGGACCAACTTGTTGTTAGACTTTTGGTGTCATCTTCATGGTTTTTTTGGTCAGCTTTATAGAGCACCTTCCATGCATCGTCGACAGAACAAGCTTCCTTTATATCAATTCCTAGTTGTCTGTAGCACTGAATGGTGTAGGGGCAACCCGTAACAAGATGCTCGACGCATTCTATTACGGACGAGCAAAGGGTGCATGAAGTTGGGTGTTCCCATCCTCGTTTTATGAGTTGGTCTTGCGTGAGAATACGTTTTTGTATGGCGAGCCATATGAAGATATTGGTCACTTATTTAATAAGTGTGCTTAAGAGTGGGCATGTATTCCAACGAGTAGATCGAAATTATTATTCTAAAGGGCTAGTAGAAGTCATTGTAAGTTCGCACGAAAACAAGGAAGTTAGACAAATTGTATTGTATTTTACGTTTATTATATGAAAAGAGATGTGCGAGAATCTTTACGGAAGAGGAAAAAACAATGCAAATACTATTTAATGTGTTAATTCAAGAGATAACGCAATGGAGAAATTTGAAATTAAAACTCAGGGAGTGATAAATAATCATTTAATATTAAGGCTCTTTATACGACTTTGCTTATTTTTTAAGTAATTTAGAATATCAACGTATTAAATTTGTACATTTCTCTTTTTTCAATTTTAATTATCTGTATATATGTAAATATTTAATGTGAAAAATAAAAATAAATATGTAGTTGCCATTGTCAACATAATGTGGAGACAGTTATCAGAGAAAATACTAGTAGAGAAAAAGGACTGCTGGAAATATTAGAAACAATTCAGAAATAATTCAAAGCAACACAAGTAACATTCACACCTTAAAATCAAATTGAATAAGTAAGATACATACAAACTGAACTTCTTCAGACAATAATCCCTCTGCCATGATAAAAGAAAAAACAAAATAAAAAACCAGACAGTATATATGTTTTAAATACAAAAAAAAAAAAAAAAAAAGAGCATCCAAAACCAAAACTCTCCACCAAAGGCCACTACCTAGTCATGAATCCATTTTTAAGTGCAAATTTGCTCTGTACCCCACCATATATTCCAATATATCAACGACACCCCCAAATTAGTGGTAACCCCACCAATATACAACAAAAACTCAACTAAAAAAAACCCAAAAACATTCAAAAACAAATTCTCACATGTGTATACTTCTTTTAGTTTTCTTTAAACATATACTCAAGAGTATGATATTTGCATAGTGATATCTTCTTTCCTTATGCATCGTCTAATGTTGTTGGAGCACGATTCGCAACTGCTTCTGCAACACTGAGATATATATTTTGCGGCCCAATATGGTTGGTGAAGTGCGAAGCATGGAACTTCTCACTTACTAGTGGGCCCGGATTCGCAACTGCAAGCTAAAGTTTCGCAATGGATATACGATAAATATGGTAAGTCAGCCTTTCTATGTGTGAATTAAAAAATATGCAAGAAATGGACAACTAAATTTATATTTAATAAGTGTTATTCTTCGTCTATATTTTGAAATATGTAATGCTAACCTGAACCGAGCGCTTTTGGAGGGTTGTGAAGAGCTGTTCTAGGCCATGGATACCGCTAGTGTCTATATCCGTTACGGCTGAAAGATCAAATAAAGGTAATTATCCAAGATAAATGTTTCCATCTTGAAATAAAAAAGGTTATGATATACTTTTTTTTGTTTTAACTTACGTGACAAATCCACAATCACATGATCAATTCTCGGTAGATCATTCGCTGCATTTAAATCCTGTTCATCACTTAACCACCTCAAAATTCTAAAAAAAAAACAACCGGAAGTTATTAATTAGTACGAAAAAATATTTTTGTTAACATAATAAAGGATTAATGATATCATGTATACCTTTCTTTGACATAGTTGGCATTGGAGAAATAGACTGCTGAATCAATCCTCACAACCAAAACTCCGGGCGGTTTTACTGCTTCAGGATATTGATCAGTATTTCTATATATGGTAGTTCTCGGAATGTTTCCTAATAAAGCAATTCTTGGCCTCGTCACTTGAAGAAGGATCTTAGCTACTGATATCGCAACCTATTTTCAAGAAAATATCTTTAGAACCAAACCTTCATTTTAAAAAATATTGTCATATTTTTTTTCAAATTGTAATCTCCCTATTTTTACCGCGACTAGGAGACCAATTTCGACGGATTTAAAAACAACACCGACGAAGGCGCCCAAGCAAGCAAGAAAATCCAACTTATCAACTTTCCATATTGTATATGCCGCTTTTATGTCAATTAATCCAATCACGGCCGAAATAATAATTGCCGCAATAACTGCATTAGGGGTGTATTTGAATAAAGGCGTGATCACATATAGTGTTAACAAGACTACTAGGGCCATTACGATGTTTGATACTGCTGTTTTACATCCTGCCATGTAGTTCACTGCTGACCTTGAAAACGATCCTAAAATAGAAAAAAAGAAGTAATGCGGGTTATTTTGAAATTTTCCTGAATTTGCGTTTTACAAGGGGCCATTGCAAATTTGTTCGTGAGATAATCTACCTGTTCCGATGTAGCAAGAACTGAAAGAACCGGCAATATTCATAACTCCTAGTGCAAGCATTTCCTTGTTTCCATCTAGAGGATAATCTTTCATAGTCGCAAATGTTCTTCCAATTGCAATTGCTTCCTGAATCACAATAACAATTTCCATTTAATATCATAGTAATAGAATTTAAAGCTAAAGCTTCATATGTTATACTTTGTTAGGTTTAATACGTACCGTTAAGCCAACCATTCCTGCAATAATACCGATTTTCGCCCCTTTAGCTAGATTTGGCCCCGTCCAGTAGATTTTATGTATGGAAGATGGGTTTATTCCTTTGTGTATATGGTTAACCTGTAAGTATAGAAGCATTTTCACATCTCGAAACATTTTGATAATCCTAATTAGGAGGTTCATAGAAACAAAGATATGAGCTTACAATATTAACTCCCTTTTTGTCAGCACGAGTTAGATAAACACATAGAGTGGATACAATAACCGAGATAAGCGGCGCAATTGCTGCAATCCAGAATAGCTTCTTTTTCTTGTGCGCCTGGTAAATTCAAATGTCATGACTCTTTAGTTTATCTGTTTATATAGTCTATAGAGACTAATTTTTAGTTTCTTAGATCTTACAATGTACTTGGTTACAAGAAGGAATGTCAAGAAAGACAGCCCTATAACCGCCGTTTCCCAGTTCCACTGTAAAAAACAGAAGTCCGAACTGTAAATGCTTGAGCTATTAATATTTTTTGAATGCCTATTAATATTAAAGGCCTTCTACCGTGTCTCCCCCATTCCCCCCACACAATCGTAATGAGTCATCATTTCATAATTAATTCATTAAATACCTCTATCAATTAATGATTAATTCATATTCATTAATTTTTTAATATTCATAATTAACTATTAATTGATGGAGACTATAATTAAATATTATTTTTTTATTATCCATGAATTAATCGTTAATCCAGCTTGTTAAATAGGGAATTAATTGAGCAATGGTGACTCATCACTAAAGTGGTGGGAAAATGTGCAGGAAATGTAGAATATTCCTTATTATTATTGTTCTTGTAATTTGAGGTGAAATCCACTTACACCGTGATCAACATTAGTCCAGACAGATTTCATAACAGAGACTATATCGGTTTCTGTGGTGAAAACTTTTATTCCCAAGAAGCCCTTGAGCTGTTGGAGACCAATTGTGATCGCCGCACCTGCCATGAATCCCACTATCGCCGCATGCGATAAGTAATCCACAATGAAACCCAGCCTGAATCAGAAGAGAATTTTTTTTTAAGAACTAAGTATTAAATGATAAAAATATATGCTTTTAAATAATATACCTGAAGAATCCAAGGCCAGCTTCGGTTACGCCAGCGAAGAAAGTGGCGGTGAAAGCAAGACGGATGTACTCTTCCTTGTGTTTGGTAGGGCTGATTTCTGCTTTGAGAAGCGTGCCGAGCAAAAGAGACACCACCGCAACGGGTCCTATAGCTATATCTCTCGAGCTCCCCATTGCCGCGTATATTAGCGGACATACAAAACTTGTATCTGTATTCGAACAGGACGAAACTCTTAATAATTTGAAGTATTATCCTAAAGATTGAGAGTATTAAACTGATCTAATAACTAGGCAAGCCCAGTAATAAACCCTAATAATGGTCCTAGCCTAGCTATATCAATAACACAAGTAGTTTATTCTTTATTTTTCTTCATTTGGGCCAAAATCGTGTGCTATTTGTTTCTGGACCATGCTGCCCATAGTGTGCTATTTCCGTTTGCCCATTTAGGCTTTACGGAACAGAACAGAGCTTGCTGATATGGTACAAAATTAAGGGTATATTAACTTACATAGTGCATATTGGGGGTCGAGATTGGCTAGCTTTGCATACCCAATATCCTGAATAAAATAAATAAATTATGTGTTACTGCATGATTTTTGAATGATTTTCTATATGTATATATTTTCCTACTGCCATATCTTGTATATATTTTTTTTTTTTTGAATGGTATCCGACAAGCGATCGCTTTCGTTACTGATACCTAATATTTTTGATGCCACTGGGGATCGAACCCACAACCTCTCACAACGTGTGGTATTTTGTGTCTCACACTCAACCAACTAGGCTATGGACCCATTGGCATATCTTGTATATTTTTATGACAACTGGTATTTGAAGATCCCTTTAATAATTTAAATGAGGTCCCATTCATGATCACATATATCTATGATTTAATGAATAGAATATCATATAGATTAACCCAATATAATTTGAAAGCTTATCTCTACAAAACAAAATATATGGCAAATAAATCCATTATATATCCATTGCAATTAATCTATTAAACAGCTATTAATTCTTCATACCTGCGGAATACACAAACTTGCGATAGTCAAACCGGCTATTAAATCCCCTTTAAACTTGCTCAAATTATAATCCCTTCCCCAATCAAGAATGGGGAAGACGGATTGAATCCCGAGCCAAAGCTTCTTTCCTTTTGACTGGTTCTTGTATTTTTTTAATGGGTCGTCGTGAAAAAATACTTCGTTAAATGTACGAGAAAAATCCTGAAAGACGCTGGTTTTCGGTGGAACCTTAACCCCGTTTCCATTGCTACCATTGTTTGCCCTTTGGTTTGTTTGGGCTCGTGTTAACTCGTCAGAAACAGAAGTACTCTTCATTGGACCCGTTGTCTAAAAAAAGGGGAAAAACGGATCAAAAATGAAAATAGTTATCATAAATAAATGTAGGCCTGAAAAACAAAATAATTATCACACAAGTACAGAAATAATAAGAATTTTTGTAGAAATTTTATGAAAGGAAGAAGATTAAGAACTCACTTAATGAGAACTGTACTCGAAATACAAATTGGGGTTTGAATTTGGATGGTTAGAGCAAGTATTATATACTTGTAATTTAATTAAATACTAATCTAGGTCAATGCGTATCAGCCAGCTACGATTTTCCAAGCTGGTATGAATCTAGATCGAATTGGAACCAAATTCAAAGGAATGGAAAGAAACTTGAATACGCTATTTTATTCAAATACAATCTCTCGATACATCCACAAAGGAATGTTAATTGTAGTTTTGAACTTCAAGTTTTAAATATTTCGAAAGTCAACTTATCATTTTAGCTAGGATTGTGAAACCATTCAGGATAAGAGAGAGAAGGCCGAAATAACAACAGTTCAATAATTGCTATTAGTTTATCAGAGAAATTAATGTGTACCAATTTGTCAGATTTGTCTTGTTGACAAAAAATTTGATATTTTGAGGTATGAGTGAACAAATTTGGTATCAGTAAACATTTTCCAGTATATCGAATTGGGTAAACTTGAGTAATTAAACTAAATCGAGCAATATGGTGGGTTTTTTTTGTTTATTTATTATTTTACAAATGAAAGCTAGAACTTGAACATCTTAATTAATAAACCAATCAGGTTTCTCCTCTTCATATTTCTTGCAATTTTTTAACCAATCCTAACTATTCAGACAGGATACAGAACAGAACTCTGATAATATTTAAAATATGAAATTGAAACTGCCTAAAATAATATTAAATTAAAATAATATTAACCAATCCGGGAAGCAAATGAGCACATGAATTGTAGAATCCATTAAACCAAAGATTCTAAAGTCAGCTTAATAATGAAATTATTGAAACAAACTTAATGAAGATAAAATTACACTGCCACCCTTTTCTTGGTAGAAATTAATTAAATTTAAGAGACCATTAGTTTGTTCCAGCAATCAACGACCCAATCAATAGTATATTTTTAGAGAATAAAAAACTGGTTTCTTATTTTTTTTATTGAGTTTTAAGAACTGAAAATGATAAATGAGAGAGTGTTCCCACAAAAAAGAAAGAACAAAAAATGCTACAATAAAGAAAAGTGATGGGCATAAAGAGAAAAATCACCTTTTAAAGCTAAAGCCAGTGAAAAGAAGCCAAAAGTGGTGGAGTTCGGAGCAAGTGAGCAACCAATAATGGCACTCAACCAGAGAATAGTTTTTCATTTATACCCCCACAAAAATAGAAACTAAACCATTTAGGTTAGAAGAGTAAGCTAAAATTGAACACGCACTAAAGTCAAGATTAAAATACTATTGTCAAAAAAGTTGCAATGGAAAAAAAAATTCCGTCATGAAATTATTGTCTCGTGTTTACATTAGTATCTTTCGTATTACCTTGAATTTTCAAGTAATTAAACATGCAAATTTTAGATAATTTTATTACACAAACATTTAGAAAAATAAGTAAAATATTAATTGCTTGATCATAAAATATTTATAGAAATAATTTTACACTTCACTGAAAACGACCGCCCGTGATCGTCCATAACTGTTCATGAACTCCGGATGCACCCTGAAATTGTCTATTGTCCGGTTGCCCGATTGCCCGGTCATACTCTCGTATATACATTTTTAATTGACATATAATGAGACAAACTTGACATCATTTTATTACATTTGTAAATATTTTATATAATCTTGGAATATTTTTTGATATATAGCATCAAAAAATTCCAATTTGCAAAAATAACCGGCCCAGATTGCAGATCTAGTTCTTTTGTCAGAAATCTTGGTGGAAATGAAATTACTTTCGTCAAGAAAATTGGCGAAAGAGCTTAGATGAGAATTTGGGCTGCTAATCATGGTTGAATGTTGTTAACTAGGGTTCAAACCTAATCTCCTCACTTTCGCCAGAGGGGCTGGCGAAAATGCATGCGTGCACTGTGAGTACCGACAAGATCACTATGCGCATGTGAGGGGACGCGTGTTTTGAATTAACTCATTTGCAAGTGAGCAAAATATCAGTCATCTCCCCCTTTCGTCTTGTTTCCTTTCGAAAAATCCACTAAAGAAAACAAAAATCGAAAAAATTAAAAAATCTTGGATTCATATAGAAGAAGATGTTTCTCCTCTATTTGATACGTTATTTACTCTTTTACTTTATAAAATACTAGTTAATTTAATTATGGATTAAAGGTTATTTTTTAGAAAAATAGGTTGTTATTTTTGTTAGTTTGGTTATATTTGTCTAAATTTGTTTGATTCATTTGATTTATTTGTTTACATTTTCGTTACTTTGTTTAAGGAATTTATAATTCTTTAATTAGAAAATAGATTTTTTAGCCATTTGATTTGGCTAAATAGGTTGTTATTACTTATTAATATTATTATATTTATTATTATTATTATGTTATATTATTTAGACAAATGCTTGACGTTCTATCTGAGCCGAACGATTTCGAGCAAGGGAGCAAGATATTAATTAAAATGAATGGCTCAATGACCACTTCGATCACCTAGGTGGACATGGACATGCAAGTGCTGTCGTGCCCCGACGTGGACATCGTTGATTGTGTTTTGTTTGATTATGTTATTTTTTTAGTGTTTGTATCTTGTGATTGTGTTTGGTTACGTTCATGTTTTTTTTGTTTTGTATTTGGTTTTGTGATTGTGTTTTGTGTTTTGTGTTTTATGATTTTGTTTTATATGATGACATTTTATTTTCATGTTTGTTTGTTTTGCAAAAGTTAATGTATCGACGATTGTGTTGATGTGTTGTTGATTGTGTTTTAGTACTTTCCTAGTTCTCAATCTAAATAGGTCAAAAACCATGTTAAAGTTGCGAGATAACATTGTCAAAAAATTGTAAAATTTTCAAATAAACTAGCATTGTCGTCGACGATTTTGAGTGAGCAAATGATAGCTAAAAATTGCAAACAATATATCCAAACTATAGTTCTTAGAAAGATCTAAAACTTTGATATTCTTATAATTTTCTAATTCTCAATCTAAAATGGTCAAAAACAATGTTGAAGTTGTAACAAAAATAATTATAAAAATCCTAAAAAGCATGATCCATACTTTCGCCAATATATCTGTTGAAACTTGAAAGTGATAAAACTTTGAATTTTCGTCCACTCGCTATTTGGGGAGTGCAGCACTTTCGTCAGACCCTCTGACAAAAGTGAGAAAATTAAGTTTATCCGAGTACTATCGTCAGACCCTCTGACCAAAGTGAGAAAATTAGGTTTATCTGAGTCTTGACTCTGGTTAACAGCATTTAACTCTGATTAGCAATTCAAATTCTTTTTTAATCACTTTCGTCAGTTTTTTTGGTGAAAATTCATCTACTTTCGTCAAGCTAACTAACGAAAGAGCTAGTTCTCCAAATTTGACAAATAACGTGCTATTTTTTGCAAATTGGACTTTTGAATGTTATATATCAAAAAAATTCATAACCTTGTGAAATGCAAAAAAAAAAAATCTTCAAAAATATTTGCATTGCACAAGGTTATAAATGCAAAATAACCTTTGTATGTTTCAACTCCAGTCCTTTTCAATCCCTTGAAGAATTCCTAAAAAGAGTGGTTGATTCTACCGTGAATAATGATATGTACACAAATACCAACCGCAAATATGACACAAATGCCTAAGTTCGTGTTTGATTTATGATTCATATATGCATAATTAACATTACAAACTTAGTTATTGGTGACATATTTGTGATTGATATTTGTAACGCCATCATCACTCACCATCAAGTCAATGAACAAAAGCTGCCAAACAACAAAATTACAAAAATATCCCCATAATAATATTTCATAGAAACTAATAATCTTTTTAAATGTCTTCTTGTGCGGCCCAAATCAATTCACCACACTGGGTGGCCAGAGACCACTTTGGAAATATTAACAAGGTCAATACATGTCTAAGTTCATTGAATCTCGTATAGAGACTGCATTAATCCCTAATTTTTGATCTTATATTTCACTCGAGATGTGGTAGTTCGTGTATATAACATTGATGAAAAGTATTTTAGTGCCAATGCATGAAGGGCACTTAATAGATGCAACAAAAGACAAAATATTTTGAGCAAATGAGATGATAGTCCACACAAAGAAGGAGGAACAGAACAACGCAATGAAAAAAAATAAAACGTGAAAGGATGGATCAACAGCCAAGTGTTTTATTAATGGAGGAGCCTTTCGGAAAGTTTTCATGAAGTTTAAAAGTATGATTTTCGAACTATTGTTAGTTCCTAGTTTCATTCAAATGACAAAGATAGATACTTTACACTAGGGTTGGCAAAAATTGTCAAAATTTTCAATAGAAAAAGAATAAATTTATTGTTTATGAACATAGAACCGGATCAATTAAGAGGAAGGGATTTTTAATAGAAAAAATTGTCAATAAACACATAGCCTAGTTCGTTGAGTGTGAGACACACAAAATCATGCGTTGTGAGAGATTGTGGATTCCTTCTTTATTGACATTAATGAATTTAAGACATATGAGTTTTTTCACTTATTATAAAATAAAAAAAAAGTTTTGGCATACAATTTGTTTTGAATAAGTATTCTGAATGTAGTATAATAATACTAAAATTTAATATTTTCTTTCATGTCTTCTTCCACATTTTCTTTTCTGTGTTATTCTTTGGTTTGGTTATATTCTCGTTCTCCCGACAAATTTGACGAAGATCCATCACTTAATTACGGGACACGCTTTGTTTCGTAAGAGAATTGATATGTGGTTGAATTATTAAGTGATATATTTCAGAACTTCTGTATTCTTAGTTTGTCATTAGTTTATAAGGATGTTAATCACAACTAAAAATTGTTGGTCACAACTAAAAAAAATGTTAATCACAACTAAAAATTGCAAATATTGTTATATAATTATTCTTATCGTTGAGTTGACAAAAAATCATATGAGACATCTAAATTTATTGATGTATAGATTCAAACTGGTATCTAATGGGAATTCGCCTAATCTGATAACATCCGATTAGAATGACTCGTGACCTAAATATAATCTGAATTGACCTGAATAATATATAATAACTCTAGAAGTTCAATTTTATTATATTTAAAAAATCCGTGTATCGAATATGGGAATCGTTATTTTCTAGAACTCTTTACTTATTGCATTTTCAACCATCTTTTTCAATCACATAGCGCCAGGTAACAAATAAAAACACATGCTTAAAAAAAACGCGGGCAAAAAATTAGGCCAACGATCTTTTTTTTGGACAGATATTCGGACAACGTCCAATATACATTCCGCCTCAGATTTAAGCAATTGTTTATATATTTTTAAACTTCATGTGTATACCTTTCATATTCATATTATCTAAGTACAATGAAAAATGTATAAATAACAACCGAGTTTTATTCGTAGTATAGAAAAAAGATATAAATTTTTCGATGGTTGTTTTTATACATTTCGCATTCATAATTATACATTTTTATAACGAACAAATATGAACACCAACATATCTTTTTATAGTATAAAAATGTATAAATAATAATAAATAAATAATATACATAACAACGTATCTTTAATTCCCATTATAGAAAAAATGTATGCATAACAATAAAAAAGTACAAAAAATTATAGTAAAAAAGTATAATTAATAGTAAAAAAAAGTTTAGGAAAATTGTATAAATAAAAATATAATTTTAATCCATAATATAAAAATGTATAAATAATAATAATATTGTATAAATAAAAACAGATTTTTATCCATATAGTATAAAATATTATAAGAGAATTTCTTTTGACATATAACCTTATCAAAATCCCAATTTGTAAGAATAGCTAGCAACTTCTACAAATTGCAAATTTAGTTCTTTCGCCCAAGGGTCTGGCGAAAAAGATTGGACTTTCGTCATGGAGGTTGGCGAAAAAGGTTAGAGGTTAATTTGGGTCTTAATCACAAGATTAAACAGTGTTAAGCACTTTCACCAGGCCCTCTGACGAAAGAGCGCATGCATATTTTAGTGGGCCTCAAGGAGATATTGTGTGCATGTGGACACATTTTTTCATTTAATCTCTTTGCCCAGACCCTCCGGTGAAAGAGAGCGTAATAACTCATGGAGCAATCCCTCCCCTATTCTTATTTCTTCTTTATTCATCTCTTCTTTCTTTCATTTCTTTCCAAATCGAAGGTTTTCTTTCCATCTTAAAAAATTAGAAGAAGTTATATCCAAATAGACAAAGATATTTCTCATAAGTTAGGTATGTTTCTTACCATTTCTACTTGTTAAAAATACTAATTTAATTAATTAGGAGTTTAATATTGTTTTATTTAAGAAATAAGTTATTAATCTCAATGGGGTTGGGGGGTGGGGGGTTGTGTTGTGATGTAGCATTATTATAATTATTAGTTTTCTGAAAATAGTATATTGATTATTATTTGTAATATTATTATATTATTTTGAAGTTTGTTTTGATGACGTTCGGTGCTAGCGGTAGCGGTGCGGGTTCGAGCCGCGGACCCGAAGAGCACGTGTTCGCCCCGGAGCCGAGATTGTTGAGGAGGAGGAGGAGGAGTGTGCGGAGTATCCTGCCACACTATCCATGCAGGAGCTCCACCGATCTCATGTATTCGATGTTGAGGAGGCGCAGGTTCCGCATGTACCGATGCATCCACGGCACTACGGAGTTTCTCTTACATGGTATAATGAATATCTCCCATATTTCGAGACGGCGCGACTCTACGACTGCACGAGGCTCGATACTATGGACGTCGATTCCGTGTTAGTCCATAACTTGACCGAGCATGGGAGGAGATGGCGATTACCCTGCATGATGTCGCTTTCCTACTTGGTCTCTGAAGGGAATCGATCCGACCCCGGGCCCGCGCAGCGGATATGAAGGCCCGACCCGGTTCCCCAATCCCGAGATCACGCCTCGACTTCGAGAGTACGATGCAAAGTAGGATAGACGATTACCAGCGTGAAATTTATCACGCACGACGGGTTGATCGCTCGGATCCTTCTCTTCTCCGGTGTCACTTTGGTGACTAGCCCGTGCGTCCCATACCACACGTCTCCCACCGTTTGGACACGTCTCCAGTTGTCTTCGTGCGTCCCATGCCCACACGCTTCCACAGCCTATTACTCGTTTACTTCTTCGGTTTGATCACAACCAAGAGCCACAAAATGCGAACTCCTGTACTCGTATCCACCGTGAGTCGTAGCACCTCGGCCGCGGATGCATCTGCCTAGACGAAGCACCGGCGAACTTGCATGATCGCGTTTGATTTTCTAATCCGAGAAAACTCCTTTTCTCTTTCTCTCTTTCTCATCGCATTCTTTCAACTCTTCGATAAAGTGAATTTTCTGGATTGGAAATTCAATTGCTTGAATGGAGGAGAGAGAAACCTCCTATATATATTACATAGGATAAGGATGAGCCAAAAAGTATGTATAACTATTATACACCTTTTCACACAGAAAACTGCACACAACCTTTCAGTATTTGTTGAAACGAAATTGTTAAATCGTTCCAACCGACTTAAAACCTTCACGAAAGTTGTAGATAATCTTATTATCTTTCCAACCCAATTTTGCCCAGACCAATTGGAGTTCGGATGCGAAAATTATGACGGTTTTACTAAATGTATGTCAAACTGTCGCATCCTTTCGGTATTCCATTAAAACGACACTAATACATCGCTCAAATGAAATATATTTCTACATGAAAGTTCTAGATAATCTTATTATCTACTCAACCCAATTTGAACCATTCAAATTTGAGTCATTATCTGAAAGTTATGTCAGTTTTACTAAAACTGTTTAAACTGATTTTCTGGTTTTCTTAATAAAACCGTTTCTTATCAATTTAACTATGTATATCCAATATACATATGTGTATCTAATATACACATTATTTATGCCCACGAACGTGTGCGTTCGTTTATCCTTATGTGTACCATTTTACCGTTGATCCAAAACTGTATTTCCATTATTCTCCCAGTCAGTTTCAGATCTAACTAAAAGGTACTCATGTATATCACATATACACTATAGCAGAGAATCTGGCCTGCGTATCATATACGCTAAAGCCATGCACATCCTATGTGCCCAAACTTGCAATCAAGCCCGACATAGTACGACTCGTTGTGTGACCGTGTATGTTCGTTTAACGATGGCAGTAAGCTGTTACGCATTACAAGCCCATGAGCGGGATCTAGTCACTCCATCATGGCTACCCATGTTAAAACGAAAAATGATTGTGATCATTGTGCCTATCTCAAATAGCGGTTATTGGTTCTCTTGTTAGCGATATCCGTTAATCATAAGGCATGGTGATAGTCATCCTTATAATTTGATTAACAACACATATTCCCCGATTCCGAGTTGAGTTAACAAATTTCAATCGATATTAACCATTAATATCATTGACTGCGGCCGCAGATTTCGTTAATCGACTCATCGAGCGGCGCCTAAGAGATATCTTTTCCTTTCGGAATAAATAATTCCTATCTTGGAGACTCACATTGAATTCCGTGTTTCGGACAATATCCAATAATGACCGTTTTGGCCCCCTGTTACGGCTGGCGTAAGATCATATCAAATCATTGTGTTACGTACGTAACGCAATCAATGGTCCCCTCAAGTATGAAGAACCTAATACCCTACTCGTCGCGAGTCCATCCATAATGACTAAATCATGTCATGGTCTCGCGGCTTTGGTCATATCCAATATATGTCACCTAGCATATATCTACGTTCCCTATTCGACAAGCACCTTGTGTTGGGTATCGGCGTCACTACCGAGCTCCGCGCAGCGGATGGAAGAGCTCGGTCCGACCCGATCCCGAGGACCACGCCGACGACTCGATCGTACGAATCCTAAACTACATGCAACTACCTATGAATATAACGATTATAGACATAGATTCATACCACGTGAAATTGATCACGGTGACGGGTTGATCAGTAGTTGCTTCCCTTTTCGCTGCTCCAATCTTCGGCAACACATACGTCCCATTCCCGCACGATTCGACACCTTCGACGGAGCTTCGATTTGTCATATACAACCGGATCGCATCCGGTTCGTCATTCATCTTTCCCTTGTTTGATCACAATAGAGGATTTCAGATGAAATCCCTTTACTCGTATCCACCTCGAGCTAGCGCCTTTCGGTTACGCGCAATTCCCCCAAAAATCGCCGTAAACTTGCTTGAAAACTCCAATCTCTAATGGTGATTTCAAGTTCTCTCTTTACTTGTCCTACAAGCAAACATGAACCCTAGACAATATTCTGGTTGGCTCAGAGAGAGAGAAGATCAACAATTGATCTTATATTAATACCATAATTTATGAGGAATTAATGAGTACAAAGAAAACTGCTAATCTGGAATTTGGATCACAGTCCGTCATGACGCACAGAATGGTGCGTCATGATGCACCAGTCACGTTTCCTAGAAACATCATTTACTCTTGGTCCGTCATGACTGACCATACAGTCCGTCATGACGCACCATACTGTGCGTCATGACTGACCATACTCACAGATTGGTACACAAAATTTCCTTTGGTCCGTCATGACTGACCAATCTGTCCGTCATGACTGACTGTGTATATTTCTGTGTAATCTGACAATTAACCTTTGGTCCGTCATGACTGACCAATCTGTCCGTCATGACTGACTATGTTATTTTGTCAGATTTGCATAATCTTATTATGCATCCAATCGTATCTACGAACGCGTACGTTCGTCTATCCTCATGTGTGCAAGCTACTAGTTGATCTATAACTGTATTTCCTTCAGTCTCCCACTCAGTTCATGATGAGCGGGTTTTTGGCGTGTTTAATATGTCGTTGTGGTAAAACCCCGAACAATCAACAAAATTTGTAATCTAAGTTTGTACAGTGGCAAATGTATAGATTCGTTCCACGAGGAGCAATTGCGTCAAAATTTGGATCAAAATGGACTAGAAATAACAAAGAAAATTCACAGAAGATAGTCCGTTACAACGGAATTAAGTTCCGTTACAACGGACATTAGGGTTATGTCTAACGTAGATATTGATATGAACGTCCGTTACAACGGAGAAAATTCCGTTACAACGAAAAGGGGTAGTCCGTTATAACGGATAGGAGTATCGTTATAACGGATTGGTTGATCCGTTACAACGGACTCTTATGTCCGTTACAACGCACTAGTATGAGTGATATTGAATGCTTTTCCTCGCTGGTCCGTTACAACGGAATTAAAGTACGTTACAACGGAGTACCAACAGACTGAAAGTCAGGTACAAACCGAATGGTCCGTTACAACGGACTTGGATTCCGTTACAACGGAACTTGTTCTGGATTTCGAATTTGCAGTTTGAATTGGGGATTGAATTGAATGTTTGATTTGAGATTTGAACTAAGGGAGATTTAAACTAAGTTCAAGGCAGTAATTAAAAGTAAGAGATCAAGTAAAAGCACCAACAAAGATTTGATTCAAGTAACAAGAACTAAAGATTCATTAAACCGAGAATTCTTTACACAAATCCAATTCGAATTTTAAACTACAAGAATTACAAGAAAGGAAAGAAAACACCTAGAGAGATGAAGTGAGCTCCGAGTCTCGTCTTGGATGCCTTCCTTGTTGTTTTGAGATGCTAGTGAGCTAGACAACTCGCACAACACGTTCCTTTCGTACCAATTCACCCGCCAATAGAAGAGAGCTTCGTACCGGTTGAGTGAACTCGAGATTGCAAGAAGTCCAATTGGAAGAAAGCTCCCGAGTGGAATAGAGAGTGCTCGACTCCTTGCTTGCGTAGATTCGGATGAAGAAAGCTCCACCTCAATCCTTGCAACTCGATCTTCGTCGAAGTATTAACCGATTCACCGAATGAAGTGAGCTTCTATTCGGTGATCGATTTTAGAGAATTATCGTTCGTATTTGCAATTCTTGCGTGTTCTTGAAAGTTCTTGGGCTTTCTTAAGAGAGAGAGAGAGAGAGAGAGAGAGAGAGAGAGAGAGAGAGAGAATGGGCATAAAAGAGCGTGTCAAACTCGTGGCCCTTGTGGTCATATTTATAGCACTCATGGAGTCTTCTTATTGGCCACGAGTTGGTGGAGAGGATTGGGGGTAAGGAGGTAATTCCCACCAAAGGTAGGTGGGCAGGATAAGGACTAAGGATTGAGTGGTTTTCGTGTAGACTTTTGTGTAAGTTTCTATCATGATAATTGTTTGCCTCCCGTCTCATTCATGTACCGAATATATCGGTGTAATATATCGTTTTTACTCCTCTTGACGTGTTGGAGACAACTACACTCTCCAAATTCCCAGAAATTCCTTCTAATTCCTGTGATTAAGTAATAAAACACACTTAGTGAAGAAATATTCATGTTATCTCAAATATGATTAATAAAGTATATAGAATTGTTCTTCACAAGGGCTAAAATCCCCAAATTAAGCATTAAATTTGTGCCTTATTTGACTCACATCAGTTCAAGTTCCAACTAAATAATGCACCAATGTACATCACATGTACACTTATCTTAGAGATTGTAATCAAGCCCGAAATAAGACAGCTCTATGTGTGACCGCGTAGGTTCGTATCAAGCAATGGTAGTAAACTTATTCTTAAGTTTACGGGCTCATGAGAGGGATCCAGGAAGAAATCCATCATAGCTTTCCCACGTTGAAAACGAAAAATGATTGTGATCATTTATACCCATCTCGAACGGTGGTGTTTAGTTCTCTTGTTCGCGATATCCGTCAATCAAAAGGCATGGTAATAGTCATCCTTATATTTTGATTGACTATACTTAAATTTCGATATCGAATTGAATCAACAAATACAATCGATATTAACTATTAATATCATTGACTCTGGCCAGAGATTTCGTTGATCAATTCATCGATAGGCCTAAGGAATATCTCTTTCTCTCGAAAGGAACAATTTCTATCTTGATGACTCACATCAAATTTCGTGTTTCAGATAATACCCGATTATAATCCCATGACCATCCTGTTACAGATAGTGGAAGACTATATCTAAGCATCATGCTACGCACGGAAAATGATCCATGATCACCTCAAGTGTGAAGAACTAAGACCCCATTTGTTACGATTCCATCTACAATGACTAAACCATGTCATTGTATCGCACTTTTGGTCAAGTCACAATATGCATAACCTAATGCATATCCATATTCCCGATTCGACAAACTCTTTGTCCTATGATTAGCAAAACATAATCATCACCTCGGCGAATATGCTAGTGTACACGTTAGTCTATTATCTTATAATAGATATACTTATCACATAAGTATCCTAATCGTGACTAGGGACATTTTTGAAATATAACTTTTGAAATGTGACGGTTTTACTTAACATAATCACGTATTATGTAGACGCTCACACAAGTCATAATTCAAGGTTCGTGTAATCAAATTACACAACCTCGCACAAGTATTCATATAAGTATAAATGCAATTAAAATTTTAAAATTTTGAAATATGCACTAATATAGAGTAAGTATTGTTTGATGCAGCGTTTACACCTATAATCTCTGCTAGGATTATAATCTGCGATGACTATCGGTATTAGATAACTATACCTCAAATATATTCCTCCTCTAGGTATCTCTATACCTATAGTCTTCGCATGACATTCATGCTTAACTAAGAAGAAAGCAGTTTTTGTAAACGTTTCCGCTACGTTACCGTTAGTGTCAATTTTCGTTAGGTATCCAATACCTATTAAATATAAGTTTGGAGTGGTTATGTTATTTCAATTTCTTTTGGTTTGGGCTATTTCGACCATCGAAATAGATAACCATAGAATCCTATTACTTGGAACAATACCAAGTATGATCAACACCTTGATCCATAACGTTTCCATTTCGGCTTCGTAAGCCGTATTGAAATCTAATCCCATCGTAGAATTTGCTCGATGTCGCACATCGATTCTCAAAAAGTTTTACGTCATTCGACAGTTGGGAGAAATCCTTTTCTTGGATTTATGTATTGAAGATCATTTTCAATATTTTGTCGATGTATATACTTTGAATTAGATCGAGGAATTTCAAATCTATCTTATAGATTTTTATGCTTATCTTATAAGCGGTCTCGCCTAAATCTTTCATAGCGAAACGACAACCGTTTCCTATGAATAATATATCGTTCATATATTTTAATATAAGAAATGTATGTGTCTCCCACTAACCTTTACACCTACACAAAGCTTTTCTTTTGTTCTTGATAATATTATAACTAATTATAATTTCATCCGAACAAAATTTCAATTCCATGAATTATTCTTCAATCCATCATATGGATCGTTGAAACTTGTATACTTTTCTTAGATTCTTTGGATCGATAAAACCATTAGGTTGTGTCACATACACATCCTCTAATTTTCTTATAAATGAATGCGGTCTTGTCATCAATTTGTCAAAGTACATAGTCATACTATGTGAAATGGCAAATATAATCCGAATGGATCAAGCATGATTATTTGTGAAACCATTTCTTCATGATCATATCATGAATTCTTGAAGCTTTTCACAACTATCCTTGCTTTGTAAGTATACATATTCTAATCCACGTCAGTTTTCACCTTGAAAACTCACTCACAACCTATGGGTCATACCCTAAGAAATGTTTAAATCAAGTTCTAAACTTGATGACATACATTGATTGAATCATGGATTCCATGGCACCATGCCATATGAAATTTTATCCTTTATAGCATCATTTTAGTCCATCGACTCAGCATGTATGAGCTCGATTCGTTTGTCACATTCTTTGATAAATTCATAATTTATCGATTCGTGACGTGTCTAAATTGATCTATATACTCGCTTTGTGATCTTGACTTGGATTCATCAACTTTTGATGAAATTACAATCATATTCATCGGTTCAATGTTCCATTTCGAGATCGATTCATCTCCCACTAGCCCTCATAGATATAAGTGACATCAAGTTCCAAACTTATGCACATTAAGTCCTCCTTTAAGAATGTATCTCTTTGAACTATGAAAATCTAATTCTCATTGGGATTTAATAAATGATATCCTTTTAATTTCTATAAGAATACTCAATGAATGAACATATCAAGATTTGAGATTTAGTTTATCCAAAACCAGTTTTCGAATTCAAATCTCCAAATCTTACAAAAGATAACATCGGAAGTTTTCATTAACATTGAACTATTAACGTGCCCGACTTAGGCCTGAAACCACGTTAACCCTCAATTTAATTTCTTTCCGATCCATATCACATATGGGGTCTTTTGTACCGACTTAGAAGGTATGTGATTAACCTTGGTCTTAAGAGTAAATTTCCAAATCTTATTTGGGAAAATTAATTTTGATTTATCATCTATCAAACAATGTCCAACAAAGTTTGATTTCTCCTTTCAGACACATTAATCTACATTGATGTTCCGAATGAAAATAACTATGAAACGTTTCATAAATTTTCTAGATGATTATCATACTCATAGCTTAAAAATGCTCGTCTCTTCGATCTTATCGAAATACTTTGATTTTCTCGCTTAGTTGATTTCGTATTTCATTTCGAAACGTTTTTGAACTATTCAAAATTATGTTTCAAACGCATTAAATAGATATCTTTATATCTACAATAATCGTTGGTAAATATAATGAAATATTTGTAGCCTCCTCTCGCCTCCGAACTTACTTATTTACACACATTAAAAATGTATGTATTTTGATTAGTCGTTGACCGGTTTTCCAACCTTTGGAATGACACTTTTGCCATCTTGCTTATTAAACAAGTATTGTACTTGTCATGCGAATCTTATTCGAATGAAACTAGTATTCCATCCAATGGATTCTAGAAATGTGTATCTCATACACGTAGTCAAGATGATAATGTCAAAAGAAGCTATTACTATCAACAACTTGCCCAAATCCTTTATTGAGACAACATTTGCCTTAATCGCCCTTAGACTCTTATTTCTTATAATTCTTCAAACTCCTTTGAAGATCCGCGTCTATGCATGTCAACATCAGACATACAATATTATATGACTCCTTCTCAAGTTTGTCAAATTCTGGCTTTCTCTAAAGCCTCGTGAATGTGAATCGGTTCCCCAAATTTTGTGTCCAACACGTAACTCTTGCACTCTTGCCTAAGAACCATTCTTAGGATATGGTGTTTATCAAGGTAGTTCCGTTTCACAAACTTTTCTTTCTCTAATATCGATCATATCGATATGATATTGGTGTTGCTTAAAATTATTATTCTACATGAATTCTGAAATTGACAACTAACCGTGCGTACTTATTCTATATGCTTATATGATATGAAATATGTTACTTTTATCAAATCAATAACCCTAATATTGATTCGGGATTCTAAATCCAATAACACTTCAAGACCCTTATTTCATGATCCTCCCACAAGTGACTTTGGCCGACAAATGGGATCTCACTATTTAGGTAGGATAAATCCAATCACATCCAATGCGACTCTTGACCCTTTATAGGATTTCGGTATCGAACCATATCATATATGATCCGAATTCCGTTTGTGCATCCTAACTATGCCCCGAACCCCAATCGGATTGGCTTGGACGGTTAAGTCACAACCGTGCTCACATATCGTTCAATTGAACTACAAATGCGCCCGACTTTGGCCTGAACCCGCATTTGTCCTCAATTAACGCTTGCCTCTCACGTTGATACATACAACATTTCACGCCCGACTTAGGCCTGAAACCGTGCAAAGTGTAATGACCAACCTCGGAGGTTGTGGACATGGAAGGCATTTCATGACTTAAATATTACTTAGGGATTTTATGACATAATCTAATTATATCATTAAATAGGTTTAATCATGACGAATGACTTATATGAACATAATTATTAATTATTAGAACCAATATAAAAATTTTCCAGAAAAATTACACTGTCCGTCGTGACTGACACATGGTCCGTCACGACGCAAGTATACAGTCCGTCATGATGCACAGAACAGTGTCCGTCATGACAGATGGTTCGTCGTGACTGACTATGCCCATATTAAAATTTTCATAAAAAAATTTACACTGTCCGTCATGACTGACAGTTGGTCCGTCATGACTGACCATGTCCAATATTTCTCCTGATTTGGACTTACTTTGACTTCCGTCCTGACGCACAAAACAGTGCGTCATGACTTCCGTCCTGACGCACAAAACAGTGCGTCACGACGGACTTCACTTGTCCGTCATTACGCCAGAAGGTGCGTCATGACGGACTATACAAAACAATTTTGTTGTCCAATCCAGGGGCTAATTCGTGTTATGTCCGTCACGACTGACCAAATGGTCCGTCGTGACGGAACTAGTTAATACAGTCCGACATGACGCACAACTTGGTGCGTCATGACTGACCATTATAACTCTCAAAATCCAACTCTTGGACTGCACGATATATACTGTCCGTCATGACTGACTGTACAAAACAATTTTGTACAAACTTCCAGGGACTATTTGGGCCACTTCCGTCATGACGCACAACTCTTGTGCGTCACGACGGACCATTGTAACGCTTCAGGTCGAACTCTTGGATTTCGTGATGAACAGTGTCCGTCATGACTGACCATCTGGTCCGTCATGACTGACCTACTATAATACTCAATTTTGACAGTAATTTTTTGCTGAAATTGAATCGTTTCGAAAACGATTAATCATGAAACCTTTTCATGATTACTTCTAGATGCTTTTGATCATCATATAATCAAACTCTAATAAGTTTTCCATGGTCCTAATTTTATGAAACTATATGATTTATGTTCTAATTCTACATGATTGTCCGAATAACTTTTATTCGAAATTGATTCGACGATCGAATCACGACGATCGCTCTGATACCACTATTGGGTATCGGCGTCACTACCGAGCTCCGCGCAGCGGATGGAAGAGCTCGGTCCGACCCGATCCCGAGGACCACGCCGACGACTCGATCGTACGAATCCTAAACTACATGCAACTACCTATGAATATAACGATTATAGACATAGATTCATACCACGTGAAATTGATCACGGTGACGGGTTGATCAGTAGTTGTTTCCCTTTTCGCTGCTCCAATCTTCGGCAACACGTACGTCCCATTCCCGCACAATTCGACACCTTCGACGGAGCTTCGATTTGTCGTATACAACCGGATCGCATCCGGTTCGTCATTCATCTTTCCCTTGTTTGATCACAATAGAGGATTTCAGATGAAATCCCTCTACTCGTATCCACCTCGAGCTAGCGCCTTTCCGTTACGCGCAATTCCCCCAAAAATCGCCGTAAACTTGCTTGAAAACTCCAATCTCTAATGGTGATTTCAAGTTCTCTCTTTACTTGTCCTACAAGCAAACATGAACCCTAGACAATATTCTGGTTGGCTCAGAGAGAGAGAAGATCAACAATTGATCTTATATTAATACCATAATTTATGAGGAATTAATGAGTACAAAGAAAACTGCTAATCTGGAATTTGGATCACAGTCCGTCATGACGCACAGAATGGTGCGTCATGATGCACCAGTCACGTTTCCTAGAAACATCATTTACTCTTGGTCCGTCATGACTGACCATACAGTCCGTCATGACGCACCATACTGTGCGTCATGACTGACCATACTCACAGATTGGTACACAAAATTTCCTTTGGTCCGTCATGACTGACCAATCTGTCCGTCATGACTGACTGTGTATATTTCTGTGTAATCTGACAATTAACCTTTGGTCCGTCATGACTGACCAATCTGTCCGTCATGACTGACTATGTTATTTTGTCAGATTTGCATAATCTTATTATGCATCCAATCGTATCTACGAACGCGTACGTTCGTCTATCCTCATGTGTGCAAGCTACTAGTTGATCTATAACTGTATTTCCTTCACCTTGTCCTATGATTAGCAAAACATAATCATCACCTCGGCTAACGTACTAATGTACGCGTTCGGTCTATTACCGAATAATAGAAATACTTCTCTCTTAAGCAAACTCACCCGCAACTAGGGATGTTTAGAAATGAAACTTTAGGTGTGACGGTTTCGCTGCACATAATCACGTATTATGCTGACGTCCACACAAGCTCAAATCAGGGTTCATGTAATCATATTACACAACCCGCACACAATTTTCATGTAAGATGAATGCATAAAAATTTAAGTAAACAATTTTTTTAAAATGCAGTCATATGGATTAAGTATTGGGGTGATGCAGCGTTTACCTATAGGTATCTCCATACCCATAACCTGCGAGGACTATCGTATTAGATAACTACACTCTACTCTCTTCTTCCTCCTCTAGGTATCTCCATACCCATAGTCATCGCATGACAGTCACGCGCGACCAGAAAGAGCGGTTTTGTAAACGGGTCCGCACGTTGCCGCTAGTGTTAATCTTCGTAAGGTTTGGAACATTTTCATATACCTATGATCACATCATTGCATAAAATTTCACGGATCAAATGAAATTTTCTGAGTATTGGCTAGAATTGGTTGTGACCTCGACATTTTTGGCTTGTACTATTGCGTCTCACGCAATCCACAATCATAAATCCGATAACTCGTGACTACTTTGAGTTTGGTCATGTATCCTTGATCCATACCGCTTCCTTTTGCGATTAATAACCGCAATATACTCACCTCCGTAAATAGAATCGTAAACCATTGGTCGTGTGGAACCTTTCCACATAACCACATTTTCGTGTAAGCAAAACACGTACACACTTCGTGATCGAAAGTCGTGCTAAATGTTTGGAAACTGCCGTTGGTATAACTCTTTATAACCAACACGTCCTCCACACCATTATAGAGAAAATAAAATCCTGAATTCTTTCGCAAAGTATTCAAGTACAAACTTCACCGCAATCAATATAAATCCCGATGGGTTTAAATATACATAACTATTATGTATATATACGTATAACCATTATACATTCACAAGAGTTAGTCTCATGCAATCGCATTACATTGAAACTCTTGTGATTCCCTTGGATTTTATGGACGGTAAATTAGATGCTTCATATGTATGACGTACAACCACATATATATCATGGTAATTTTATTTTCGCTCTGCTTGATGTCTCACATCGAGCGGTAAAAAATTCTGCCATTCGATATTTCGATTTAACTCCTCCAAGGAGTTATATGTGGAAAACCATTTTCAACAATATGCCGATATACGTGCTATAATCTGGAACGCGGGACTTCTTAGATCTATCCTATAGATCTTCACGCTTAATTCATAAGCGGTCTCGCCTAAATCATTTGTCGTTACAAGAAATATAACGCGGCTCCCACTGACCTTCACGTGTACACAAAGTTTCCATTCGTTCCGACAATGTTATAACAGTTTATAACTTCGTCAAAACGAATATTCCAATTCCGAGAAGCTTTCTCTAATCCATCATATGGATCGTTAAAGCATGCATATCCCATCCCCGATTCTTATGAATCGACAAAATCTTAAGGTTGTGTCAAGTACACTGTTGGGAATTCACCCGACCCCAGGCCCGCGCAGCGGATATGAAGGCCCGGTCCGGTTCCCAAAATCCTTTGTCACGCATGACTTCGAGGGTACGATGCAATAGAAGGATAGACGATTACCAGCGTGAAATTGATCAAGCATGACGGGTTGATCGCTCGCATCCTTTCCTTCTCCGGTGTCACGTTGGTGACTAGCCCGTGCGTCTCATACCACACGTCTTCCACCGTCTTGACACGCCTCCGGTTGTCTTTCGTGCGTCCCACGTCCACACTCTTCCACAACCAACAGTTTTGCTCCTTCGGTTTGATCACAATCGGAGAGCCACAAGTGTCGCTCCTCTACTTGTATCCACCGTGAGTCGGAGTTCTTCGGTCGCGGGTGCAACTGCCTAGACGCTGCACCGGCAAACTTGCTTGATTATATCGATTCTCTACACCGAGAAAAACGTTTTTTCTCGGTTTTCTCTCTTCGCACTCTTTCGCTCTTAGAAAGAAGACTCTCAATATTCTGGATTAATCTTATTAATTCCATAGGTTGGACTGAATGAATTGGTATAGAGAGAGAGAGAGAGAAACATCCTATTTATATCACATAGGATAATGATGGGCCAAAAGATATGTATATCTCATATACACCTTTTCAGACATAAAACTACAGACACCCTTTCAGTATTATGTTGAAACGAAAATATTAAATCGTCCCAACCGACTTTAAACCTTCACGAAAGTTGTAGATAATCTTATTATGTTTCCAACCCAATTTGGCCTGGCCCAATTAGAGTTCGGATGCAAAAGGTAAGGACGTTTTACTAATTGTATGTCAAACTATCGCACCCTTTCGGTATTTCATTAAAACGACACTGATACTTCGTTCAAATGAAAATTATTTCTATATGAAAGTTCTAGATAATCTCATTATATATCTAAGACAATTTGAACCATTCAAATTGGACTTTCCCACTGAAAGTTATGACAGTTTTACTAAAACTGTTTCTTATGCCTACGAACGCGTACGTTCGTTTATCCTTGTGTACAGTTTTACGGTTGATCCGAAACTGTATTTCTTTCAGTCTCCCACTCAATTTCAGATCTACCTAAAAGGTACTCATGCATATCCAATATGCACGATTTTAGAGAATATAGCTCGCGTATCAAAATACCAAGCTATGCACATCTTATGTGCCAATTTTATAATCAAGCCCGACTTAGTACGACTAGTTGTGTGACCATGTAGGTTCGGTTAACGATGGCCGTAGGCTGTTTCCAAAGCACTACAAGCCCATGAGCGGGATCTAGTCACTCCATCATGGCTACCCATGTTAACACGAAAAATGATTGTGATCATTGTGCCTATCTCGAATAGCGGTTATTAGTTCTCTTGTTAGCGATATCCGTTAATCAAAAGGCATGGTGGTAGTCATCCTTATATTTTGATTAACTATACTTATTCTGTTGGGAATTCACCCGTCCCCGGGCCCGCGCAGCGGATATGAAGGCCCGGTCCGGTTCCCAAAATTCAAGATCACGCCATGACTTCGAGGGTACGATGCAAAGTTGGATAGACTATTACCAGCATGAAATTGATCACGCACGACGGGTTGATCGTTCTTCCTTATTTCTCCGGTCACGTTGGTGACTAGCACGTGCGTCCCATACCACACGTCTCCCACCGTCTTGACGCGACTCCGGTTGTCTTCGTGCGTCCCACGTCCAAGCGCTTCCACCGTCTTTGACCTTTCTTTCTCTCCCTCGAGTTGATCACAATCGAAGAGCCACAAGTGTCGCTCCTCTACTTCTATCCACCGTGAGTCGGAGTTCGTCGGTCGCGGATGCACCTGCCTAGACGATGCACCGGCGAACTTGCTTGATCGATTGATTCTCTTCTCCGGAAAACTGTTTTTCTCGGTTTTTCTCTCTACGCACTCTTTCACTCTTGAGAAAGATTCTCTCTAATTTCTGGATTAATCTTATTAATTCCACAATGGTTGAACTGAATGAATTGGTGAGAGAGAGAGAGAGAGAGAGAGAGAGAGAGAGAGAGAGAGAGAAACATCCTATTTATATCACATAGGATAACGATGGGCCAAAATGTATGTATATCTCATATACACCTTTTCAGACAGAAAACTGCAGACACCATTTTCAGTATTCTGTTGAAACGAAAATATTAGATCGTTTCAACCGACTTTGAACATTGACTAAAGTTCTAGATAATCTTATTATCTTTCCAACCCAATTGGATCTAGCCCAATTGGAGTTCGGATGCGAAAGTTACGGACGTTTTACTAACTGTATGTCAAACAGTCGCACATTTTCGGTATTCCATTAAAACGACACTGATACTTCGCTCAAATGAAATATATTTCTATATGAAAGTTCTATATAATCTCATTATCTATCTAACCAAATTTGAACTATTCTAATCGGAGTTTCCTACTGAAAATTAGGCCAGTTTTACTAAAACGGCTTAAACTGAATTTTCTGGTTTTCTTAATAAAAACCGTTTCTTATCAATTTAACCATGTATATCCAATATACATATGTGCATCTAATATACACATTATTTATGCCCACGAACGTGTACGTTCGTTTATCCTTGTGTACACTTTTATGGTTGATCCGAAACTGTATTTCCTTCATATTCCTCGTTTCCGAATTGAGTTAACAATTTCAATCGATATTAACCATTAATATCATTGACCGTGGCCACGGTTTTCATTAATCAATTCATCGAGTGGCCTAAGAGATATCTCTTCCTTTCGGAATAAACAATTTCTATCTTGGAGACTCACATTGAATTCCGTGTTAAGGACAATACGCAATGATGACCGTTTTAACTCCCTGTTACGGTGAGCGTAAGATCATATCAAAGCATTGTGTTACGCACGTAACACAATCAATGGTCCCCTCAAGTATGAAGAACCTAATACCCTACTCGTCGCGAGTCCATATATAATGACTAAACCATGTCATGGTCTCGCGGCTTCGGTCATATCCAATATATGTCACCTAGCATATATCTACGTTCCCGATTCGACAAACACCTTTGTCCTATGATTAGCAAAACATAATCATCTCCTCGGCTAACGTACTAGTGTACGCGTTCAGTCTATTCCCTTGTAATAGAAGTGCTTCTCTCTTAAGCAAACTGACCCGCGACTAGGGATGTTTAGAAATGAAACTTTAGGTGTGACGGTTTTGATGCACATAATCCTCAATTTTGCCGGCATCCACACAAACTCAAATCAGGGTTCATGTAATCAAATTACACAACCCGCACACAGTTGTCATATAAGGTGAATGCATAAAAATTTAAGTAAACAAAATTTTTAAAAGGGATGCATTCATATGGATTAAGTATTTGGGTGATACAACGTTTACCTATGGGTATCTCCATACCCACAACCTGCGAGGACTATCGTATTAGATAACTACACTCTACTCTCTTCTTCATCCTCTAGGTATCTCATACCCATAGTCATCGCATGACAGTCACGCGCGACTAGAGAGAGCGGTTTTGTAAACGGGTCTTCACGTTACCGCTAGTGTTAATCTTCTGAAAGAAAATATGGCTTAAGAATTAACTTGGAAGAATTTGTATAAATAGGAAAATCTGCAGTAGTAATTGGGCCCAATCTGCAGTCAGAATTGGGACCGTTCGAACTTATTTCCTATATATAAATTCTGATTTCATTTTAAACCGTGGCTTTTTTTTCAGACCTAGGTTTTTGAGCCGCCGTTTCTCTCTCCTTCTTCCACAGAATTCTGATTTCGTTTGGAGAGATTGAGAGGGAGATTCGAGCAAGTTCTTGAGAGAATTGATCATGACGACGACTAGAACGACGTCGACGATTCCGATCGGTCAAAATCGAGGTGGACACGAGTAGAGGGATTGCACGAGCATTCCTTGGAGAAGGTTCACGGATTTGGAGAAGAAGTCGACACGTACTAACTTGTACGAGGTAATTTTCTCCAACTCTTCCTTTTTCGTTGGCTTTTCGATATATGTGTGATAATATAGAACGAGGAACTTCTCAGATCTATCATATAGATCTTCACGCTTAATTCATAAGAGGTCTCGTCTAAATCCTTTGTCGTTACAAGAAATATAACGTGGCTCCCACTAACCTTCATGTATACACAAAGTTTCCATTCGTTCCGACAATTTTATAACAGTTTATAATTTCGTCAAAACGAATATTCCAATTCCGAGAAGCTTTTTCTAATCCATCATATGGATCGTTAAAGCGTGCATATCCTATCCCCGATTCTTATGAATCGACAAAACAGTAAGGTTGTGTCAAGTACACATCATTTCATAAAATTTCTGTCAAGAAATTCGGTTTTGACATCCATTTTGCCACATCACATAGTCATAATACGTGACAATATAATGGAAAGCAGAATTTTGAGAATGTGAAAGCATGGCAACATGCGAAAATGTTTCTTCATAGTCCCACTACGAATTACTTGAAACTCTTCACTACGAGCCTCGCTTTGCATATATGCTAATTCCTATCCATGTAGGTTCTTCACCTTGAAAACCCATTCACATTTCACGGGTCTAACCCTGAAAGTAATGAAATCAAGTTCTAAACTTGATAATTTACACGGATCGAATCTCAGATTTCATGACACCTTGCCATGTGGAACCGTTACTTTTCATAGCATCCTTGTAGGATATCGAATCATCATATGATTTCGATCTATCATCATTAGCAACGATAAATCCGTATTTACCGACTTATGATATAGCCTACTTGATCTACGAAAAATTCCTTTGTGTGTTCGACTCGTATTCATCAACTCTTGATGAAGTCGTGTCAACTTTCATTGGTACAATGTTCATTTTCAAGATCTCGAACTCTTTCGAGATTTATTCTACTCCCACTAGCCCGCATAGAGATAAACAACATCAAGTTCCAAACTTGTGCGCATTCGGTCCTCCTCTAAGAAGGCATCTCTTCGAGTCACGAAAATCTCATTTTCGTCGGGACGTTAGAACTAATACCCTTTAGTTTCCGTTAGGATATATGATAAACGAACAATTTTCAGATTTGGGATTGAGTTTAATCAAAACCAATTTCGAAATATACTCACATCTTCAAATCTGTACAAATGACAACTTCGGAACCATTCCGATCCATATCTCATCTGGCGTCTTTTGTACAGATTAGAAGGTTTATGATCCATATCTTATATGCAACCATTCATTATTTCATTAGTGCCGCTGTCTCAAGGGCGTATCCCCAAAACATTTTTGGGAGATTCGTTTGACTTATCATTTGTTGAACCATGTGCAACATGCGTTCATTTCCTCTTTTCGGTCACATCTCAATGTTCCGAATAAAGGTAATCGTGAAACGATTCCACAATCATAAATGATCATCAATACTCATAACTCAAATATCGCCTCTTCGATCCTATCGAAATGCGTAGCTCAAATACTCGCCTCCTCGATCCTATCAAAGGGCTTTGATTTTCTTGCTTAGTCGATTTTGTATTTTGTTTTTAAAACTCTTTGAACCTTTCAAAAGTCTCTGTTTCGGCACGCATTAAATAGATTTTATCATATCTACTTTAATCGTCCGTAAACGTAACAAAATACCGATAGCCTCCTCTTGCCTCATAATTTATCGGGTCTTCTACATGTAAATGTAAGTTCCAATAATTCGTTGGATCTTTCTCCAATCTTTGGAGAAAAGATAAATCATAAAATCATAAAATAAATTATTAAAAATCATAAAATAAACATGATATAAATATTAATATAATTAAGGTAGAACATAATATAAAGATCATAAAATAAATTATTAAATGATTAAATGGGTAAAACGTGATATAAATTAATGGATACATGATATAAATTAATGGATATAATCAAATCATAAAATAAATATGGAAATTGTATAAATATTAATATGTGTGATAGAAAGTCAAAGATGAGGTGGCTCATCACAAAACAAATTTGAAAAAAATATTAAATGCGTAAAGCATGATATAAATTAATAAATATCAAATCACAAAATAAACATGAAATCATATTAATATAATTAAGGTAGAACATGATATAAAGATAAATCATAAAATCATAAAATAAACATGATATAAATATTAATATAATTAAGGTAGAACATGATATAAAGATCATAAATTAAATTATTAAATGGTTAAATGGGTAAAACATGATATAAATTAATGGATACATGATATAAATTAATGGATATAATCAAATCATAAAATAAATATGGAAATTATATAAATATTAATATGTGTGATAGAAAGTCAAAGATGAGATGACTCAATGTGGGAGCTCAAAAACATCCCCTCTTTAAAAGGAGAATATGAAAGAATATTAAATGCGTAAAGAATGATATAAATTAATGAATATCAAATCACAAAATAAACATGAAATCATATTAATATAATTAAGGTAGAACATGATATAAAGATAAATCATAAAATAAATTATTAAAAATCATAAAATAAACATGATATAAATATTAATATAATTAAGGTAGAACATGATATAAAGATCATAAAATAAATTACAAAATAGTTAAATGGATAAAACATGATATAAATTAATGGATATATGATATAAATTAATGGATATAATCAAATCATAAAATAAATACGAAAATTATATAAATATTAATATGTGTGAGAAATTCAAAGATGAGGTGGCTCAATTTGGGAGCTCAAAAATGTCCTCTCTTTAAAGAGAAAACAATTATGATTCATCGGATACAAGATAGAGTCCGACATGTCTCATAATATTTCAACCATTAACATTCAAATAGTGAGGACAAATTCAATTTTAATAAAAATGACACTGTAAGGCAACTCGAAATGAATTTGTTTTGATATATAGCATAACAAAAAAATCTATTTGCAAAACTAACACCGGAGTTATTTAGTTTGCAATCTAACTTTTTTGCCGAACAACTTGGCAAAACAAATATACATCCGCCAATACCCTCGCAAAAAAATTTAAATGAGATTTGAACTTCTAATCGAGATCAATTGTGTCAAAAGAGGTCAAAATCCTAAAAGAGAGAAATATTTTGAGTTCCATTGAAAACGAATGTCCATGACCGTACTGAAGGGAACCGTCTACCCCGTGTCCCGAACTGTGAAAGTGAGGATGCGGTCCGGTTCCCAAAATCCAAAATCACGCCGTTCACTTGATCATACGAATATGGAAGAACGAATGAACCATATCGTGATTAGCGCAGGGTTGTAGTTATTCTTTCTCATTCCTTCTTGCTTATCCGGGAACGCGGATGTCCCACGTCCACACGACTCGACACCGTTGAATAAGATCTTCCTCCTTTCGATTGAATCGAAACGATTTTAGTTAAACTCTAACTTCTCTAGGATCACAAACGAGAATCAAAAGGATGATTTCTCTATCCGTATCCATCTTGAGTTGTTGTATATCGGATATGCACGTAACTCCCTAGTCCTTTCGTGCGTATACTTGCTTAATCTCGATAGTCTCTAATGGTGAAAACTTCTTTTTGTTGGGAAATCGACGGTCCCGCGTCCCGCGCAGCGGATGAGGAACTTGATGTCTTTTTCTAATTTCGAGGATCCCGTCATCGATGCTGAGCGTGCGCGAATCATGGAAGAATTACATACTGCACCAAATTGATGGTGGACGAAGGGTTGTTGCGTTTATTTTTTTTCTTTCTTTTCCACCCCGACAGTCTCTTGTGAGTCTGACGTCACATGTCTTGACACCATCGTACTTTCCATCGTGCTCCTTGCTCCGGCAACGCGTGCACCCCATACCACACGACTCGGCACCGTCTCAAACACGTTCTTCATCTTTAGTGTAAACCGAAACGATTTCGGTCAAACCCTAATTTCAGTTTGATCACAAAACGAGAATCTCAAATAATGGTCACTACTGTAGTCTCCCGGTCACACACGCAACTGCCTAGACGAAGCGTGTGTGAATGTGCTTAACTTGTTCGATTATGATCTCTAATGGAGAAAAATAATTTTTGTCCTATTTCCTCTTTCTCTCTTTCATGTTCCAATTATTAGATTGAATATTCATTTGTTAGAATGAACTTGGACAGGATTCCTACTGAATTACATTACTTAAAAGCAGAGGTGGCCAACAGACGGGTTTGGACGATTTTGGGCTGAACCCAACGGGTTTCGGGCTTATTTTTGGGTTCGGATCTCATCAGATTAAGTCAATTCGGATCAAGCTGGGTTCGGATCGGGTCATATTTGGTCGGATCAATTTCGAGTTGAAAATTATAGTCGGGTCAGGTTTTCAAGTTCGGGGTGATTCACGGACGCGGTTCGTTCCGCATTCGGATTCTTTCGGAATTCGTATTAGTCAAATTCGGGTTGTGTCGGATTTTTTTTTAACGATTCTATAAATCAATTTTGTCAAAATATTGGATATAAAATTAACTATTATCCAAATTCAGGTCTCTGTTTTTTATTTGAAAGCACCAGTGTCATCTCACTCTCGAAAAATGTAATAAATATAATATTACAAAGATTAGTTAATAGATTGAATTAAAAAAAATGATAACACCGGGTCAATTTGGATTCGGACTATTTGAGTTCCGACTTGTCATAATCGGGTTTATCGGATTTCGCACAACTCGGATTTGGGTCGAGTTGGGTCGGAATAATAATTATAATATGTCATGCCGGGTAAATTTTGGGTCGGATTTCTCGGGTTCAGGTCGGACGGGTTCGTTCGTTTGAATTTTCTAAATTTTTCGGGTCACGGGCGAGTCGGACCTCGGACGAGTCAGGCGGTTTTTCAGGTTCGGGCCGGATTTGCCACCTCTACTTAAAAGAGAAACAAACATCTTATATATACTTACATAGGATAATGACAATCAAGAAATGCAAACTATACATAATTCTGAACAACTTCCGTTCGAAACGGAACATGTTCTGTCTCGTGAGTGTATTAATCTGATTAACATACGACCCCTTCCGTTCGAACAGACGAACATTCTGTTTGAACGGAAGAGTCTCTGTCTGGATTACTTGTATAATCTCATTATACATCCAGATCAACCTATTCTGTTGGAACGGATGGACACTCCGTTCGAACGGAATATCTTCTGTTTGCTACTTGTATATAATCTTATTGTACACTCCCATGAACATTTATGTTCGTTTATGTGTAGTATTTTACCGTTGATCAAAAATTGTATTTCTTTCATTCTCCTACTCAGTTTCAGATCTAACTAAAATGTACTAATGCATATCACATACGCATAAAACTAGAGAATCAAGTTTTGCATATCAAACACGATTTGAACATGAATCTTCACTGGTACGAACATAACATTTAACATCTACATGCATAATTAATTTAATTAATATAAACCCATATTTATAATTTAACAGTTTGCACTGCTATGAAATTGAGTCATTGGTTTTTACGAAACATAGAATAACAAAAATAAATACATATCATTTGTTATTTTTATTAAAATATACAATTTTATGTGTACACTTTGCAAAACATATTTTATAAAATCAAAATAAACATCCGTATAACAGTTGCTGTCACAATAATTACCAAAGAAGAATGTTTGCATCATTAGTAATACTAGGAGATTACCCGCGCTTCGCGGCGGTTTTGTTTCATTTGTTTTACCATACAAATAATATATAGTTATGATTTTTCGGGATCAAATATAAGACTTTACGAAAATAAATATAAGTATTATTATTTGATTAAAAACAATGAGATTTTTTTTATTATCATAATGTATAAATAATTGTAAAACTTATGAATAATCATAGATAAATTAATTCAAATAACTTTATTTCAAGATGATATTATTAATATTATCATCCAAATATATAATTTGTCTTACAATTAAAATATAATTTACATGCTCACCGCGTAGCGCGAGTATTCTCCTAGTATAATATCATTATGGAGTATTTTCATAAAGTATCAATAATATAGTAGTCTATTCATGTATGATACACATATTTTTATCACGTGCATATAAAATTATCTAAGTCTTAAGTACCATGAAATAATAATTAAAGATGTTAATATTATAATTTAGTTTACATATATTATACTATAATATATCTTCACTTAGAAGATGCAAAGACAAAGTGTACTAAATTTTTTTAATAATTCATAATAAAAAAAGCATACACATGCAACAATTAATTGGAGGTGAAAGTTATTATTTGTAATAATTATTGAATATAAAAATAAAGAATTTTTGGAAAACAAAAGTGTTTAAATTTTGTGTGTCAATTTTTTTAAACAAAACTCTTAATATTCTTTGCCATGTGGACAGCTTATTCAATATTGAACGTTCGATTTTAATCATACTCTTTAGAATCAAAATATCAAATATGACATGGCAATATCATAGATGACATGACTCAAGGAGATTGCTTAGAGGTTAGTGTAAAATAATAACACGCGAATAACTACATCAAATATGATCTTCAAAAAATCTAATAAAAAAAATTAATGGATGAGATCAAACAATATCATAAAATCTAATGGTTTAAAATAAGACATACAAATGACCACACAATTTATTGGTATTACAAAATCAAATATGAATTTAACGTGTAGGACGAAGCACACCACACAATCCAATGATCAATATGATGTAGAACAATGATGATGTGGTTTCATGAGAATGTATATAAATAAGTGCAAAATAAGAGGTAGGTAAATTATCAAAGATACGCGTCAAACACAAAATATGTCGTGATTTTTCCAGAAAAAGAAATTATTTGAATTTATCTACGAATATAATCACTTCTCATTTTAATTAGATAAATTTTGTATACGTTTAACTCTTAAGAATAAATTATCTTTGGACTTTTAGAGTAATATCAAATCATATATGAACCCTGCCAAAGTAGAGCACTGGTAATCTCTTGTTAAAATACAAGTTGAGTGCTTGGGCATAATTCGCTGTGGGAGACAAAAGCCATGCTAGACTAGAATCTTTTCCATTGTATAGCCGAGTCGAATCAAATCAAACTCAAAACAAGAACACTTTATTGAACGGTTCTGATACTCCTTGTGTAGGCAACCGTAATAAATCCCTGAATTTTCTTGCATGCCGATGCAAAATATAGAACCAAACCTAAGTATCTTGCTTTATGTATATCTAATATTTATATAGAAAGTCTGGCTATGGCTAGTTGGCCAAGATGGCATACCCACACCAAAAAATCTAGTAAAAATAAATTGGCCACACAACATCAACAAATTATGCGTTTTACGTAATGAATATGAAGAAACAACATCTCATCTCTTGGTAAACTGCGCCTTTGTCGCCCACTGCTTCCGACTATGTAATCTTCCTCAGGAGGCAACGGTCGGGTCCTTTTTGGACTCAAGGACGTGCATCAATGCCATTCCGATAACTTCGACAGATGATCCGAAACGAAAGTGGGCAGCTTGCCTATGGACTATCTGGAAGGAACGCAACAACATGATCTTCGCGAAAAAATGTCGCATGTCCATCTTAATTGAGGCAGAACATACGAAATTGATACATTCATGGGAAATGGCAAAATTATGATCTCGTTTAATAATTAGCATTTCGTGGTTTAGGATTTCTAAGATAATGTTGTGCGAAACTATGTTGAATGTTTGTACTAGCTCTACCTATGTGAGCATCGAACACTTGTATCACCTTTATTAATTAATCAAGAATAGAACTGCAAGAGTACGTTTCGTGCTCTAGGATCTACTTAAAAAAAAGAAATATTTATATAAAAATTATTTTGCACATTTTATATATACAAAATAAAATTTAAATTCGATAATTTTTGTTTATTAAGTTTATAAAATAAATTTAGTTAAGATAAATTAAAATAAGATAGATCCAGATGTAACCATGTAATAGAATTGCACATTTCCAAAACACTTGCACTCCCGAGAGAAATGTATTCCGGAGTATTTCAGCAAATGTCCAATGCTCAGTTATTTCAGTGAATGTTCATTGTCTGGCATCTTCTTGTTTTCGCTATCCCGGCCCCTTCCATCCCCTCTTATACATTTTTTTTTCCTTTACTATGGAAAACGACCTGTCATCTTTATACCGTTTTGACTATTATTTATATTTTTTTTATATATTATGGATTAAAAGTTTGTTTTTATTTGTACTTTTTTACAATACATAAATCGATACTATAGATTAAAAATGTATTGTTTTTTTGAAATAATAGAATAGGTTCAAAAACCTACATCTATTTTTATATGAGGCCTTCTACTCATCCCCTGTATTTCAACACGGATGTCGCGATTGAATCATGCTTACGTATCATTTAATCCGGATGGACCTAGTGGGCTTTGTTTTGGGTGGGCTTGTTTTGAAAATGTGTGGCGATTATGGTTAAAAGCGAACCGGATTAAATTGGGTTGGGTCGTATAAGTTGCCTTGGCCACGTGCGCTGTAAGGTCGATGGGGCTTTTGTACAGGCGTGAGTTATGGGCAATCAATGCTGAAGACCTAGCTTGTCATCTCCCCCATATACTTTGTTGATCGTAGCTGGGGGATTGATTGCGATGCATATGACATCGTAATTACTTGGGTATTATTGCCTCTTTTTTAATTTTGAAAGTTACAAGTAGGTCCGCACCCCGTTTAGCTCGTGCTAGGCAATGAGAAGAGAACGGCGGAATTAGTTGAAAGATTGAGAAATTAATTGAGGTGTGTTAGTTGAATCTCGAGGGTGGAAGATGCACAGTAGAAAAAGAAACAAATTAAATTGAACTTTTTAATTGGAAGAAAACATTCCATACAGAACAGTGCAACATCAGTCTTGAAAACACATATAGAACAACAAAGTCGAGTCGAACGGGTACAAAAAAGCTAAAATTAAGTCTTTCATACAAAACAGGTCAGTTCATTTAAATATGCAACCAGTTATCCTTATATCCTCGGCGCTCGCACTGATTAATCCTTGAACGATTGCGGGAAGAACTCCGATGCAATCAGATTGTAAAATATTCGACCTCGGTCAGCTTGGACTTCTTGTTGGCTGAACACTATAGGTCTGCGGGAGATGATGTAGTCGACGACCTTAACACAGTAGATAGTGCAGTCGGGGTTATTCCCTTGTTTCGGCCCTGCAATCCGGGTTATCTTCCAATCCAATATATCTGGCCTCCTGAGTTGATTATTCAGAAAGTACTTCCAATCTTCGCACAACTCTTGCACCTTTTGCTTGTACACTTCTTCTGCGTCTGTGGAATTGTAATACTTTATGTCGCATTCGTGAAAATCGAACATGGCTAGGAAGCAGTGCCTTCTGTTCATTATTGGAATAAAAAGGACCGGTAGGTCATCAAACTCTCTCTACTGAAACATGCGTATTGTGGTTCAGCAAGTTGTTCGGCGCTCATCTGGGGGATTGCATACTGACAAGAGGGAAGAAGTGTATGCATTTAGTAAGATGTGAATGAAGATTTGGTATAAAATAAAAGCCCATCTGGGGGATCGTACCGTTTGAGTGCACCGAACAAAAGCCCATCTAGTGCGGGGGGTCTGGATGAAGCGGTACATGATGAAAAGCATGGCGTCGACGACCTGTTACGGAGAGAAGAGGTTAGCGATGAATAAAAAATAATGGCGGGCTGTATTAATCAGGACATACCGATCCAGAGAGAGAATCATTATTCAGAAGTGCCCGTGCTTCTTGTCTGGACACAACATATCCGTCCTGGTTTAATGCTAGAGGACATTCTTTGCATATGATCCCTTTGTACCACGCATAAATCACCCTCTGCATGTATGGTGGTATGAGGCCCTTGCAATTGTATGTAACATCACAACCATGGTGACTATACGGTATAGTGAGTTCATACTGATAATCTACATCAGGTTGCAATAGCTCGTCCTGTGCAAAAGGACTGAAGCAGTATTGACGAGGGATTACGAATTGTGAGGCAGGAGTGTTACTGATGGAAGAGTTCGATGATGCACTGCTGAGGTATTTTTTTAGATTGAGCGCTGTAGTGATTGAAAAAGAAATGGTCCGCTGTGAGGGTATGTAGGAAGTAAAGATAAGGATTGTAATTAAAATTTAACCTGATTTGGCGCTGTTTTCCCTGCGTTGGTCCGCGAATTTTGGGTTCCTGAGTGGTATTCTCTTAGTGTGCAGAGTTACCGTCCGGTCCGTTTGTAGGGTGGTATAAATGTTTGGTTTGGATTTTCCGGCATCTCGTCCTTGGATGACCACATATTAATTGCTGAGGAGGGAAAAATTAGAAACGTTAGTCACTGTGTATGCTGGCACAAATTGAAAAAAAAAAGTAGGAATGTACGCTTAATTGGAGAGCTGTAGCAGTTAGCCTGACAAGAGTTGTCGTATGCTGGCATGGGCGTTTTCATTGCGTCGGTAGCGGTTGAATGAATCGGGACCTGTGGGGAGCTTGAGTATCCAGGCAAATTTGAAAATGGGTTCTTCATTGGCAGGCTGGACGGTGTGAAGTCGAAAGAACGGGTAACTTTGCGTGGAGGGATTAGAAATGAAGGTACCGGGGGATTCGGTTCTGAGGCAGGTGGATCCGGTTGTGACGCAGGTGGATTCGGTTATGACGCTGCGGAGTCGTTCGGTATGTAGTGTTCATTTAGGAAGTCTCCAGACGATTCGTAACTGAGTGGATCTTCAAAATCTGTGGTAGCGTCCCGATCAGGGGAGTCTGAGTTGGTTTTGGTTGGCTGGGTACACAGGGGCCAGTCCGTATGGTCCGATTCATGAAGCGGTGGGCAGAGTGCTTCGTCTTCTGAGTCAATTTGAACGGTACATACGGCAGTGGGTGCAGTCTTCCCCTGAGGATCAGGCTGACCTGTTGGTGGTACCTCCGTGCCGGTTGGAGAGGTTGCTTCATTCCTGAATGGTTTACCACGTCTGGTGCTGCCATGGGGGAATGACTCGTAAACCTTCTCGTCCCATTTGGGTGTTGTTAGCCTAGGTGAGGACTCGGTGTTGGCTTCTGGTGCGGGAGACTTGCGTTTCCCCGAAGGACCTGGTGCGTCTGATTGATGGAGGTCTTTGGGCGGGGTTGAATCTGTAAGAAAATAAACATTAAATCAGAGTTTGCATGAACGGTTTGAGCTGTTTAATAAGTAAGTAGATTACATGAATCACTTTGTTGTGGAGGGGGGGGGGGGGGGTTGTTCATTGGAATACGGGGGAGCGCTGATGCTACAAGAACACATGTTCAAAGAAAGTATAACACTTATTACGTGATTTATTTTACGAATTACCTTCCTCGTTGAGGTTCTTACTCGTTGTCGCCTTTTGCTTGGGGGAAACTGTTGAATGAAAGGAGAACACTTACGTTATTTATTACGTATGAATCAATGTGAGTGTTGTTACCTTTTGTTTTGGCGGTTTTCATACTGGTACGACGCAGTGTCCTTGCGCCAGGCGCAGGGAAAGGTCCCTGAGAGAAGGGACCTTTTTGAGATTGAAAGTCGAACGTACGGCCGAAACATCTGTGATATCCGGCCCCGAACTGTCGAGAACTATCTGCAAAAATCCACTCTTCCTCTTTGAGCGGTACCAGGAGGCCGTCCGTGATGTCTCTGTCTGGTATTGTCCCCAAAGCCTCGATGAAGGTGTCCTTGTGTGAGTCCGATTCGTATTTCCAATTGAAAACGCGGGGGAATCGAGTGGATTGGCGCTTCAGTGCTGTTGGGTTAGTATGCTCGTACATCCATACCTGTTAAAATGTGAGTTATCTTATAATATAGTTGGCAATTAATATTATTCGAGTTTAACAGTTCGGGGTTTGTACCATTAAGGCGAATGGACACCCAACAAAAGTTGGGTTCGAGTCTACGTCTTTTGCCGCTTTATAGCCGATTTCTGGAAGTTGCCTTACCATGTAATCGAATACTGCAACCCCCCATGAATATTCCCACAACTTAGAAGCATCGACAACGTAATCCCAAAACTGTGTCGGGACGCGAGCGTTGCTCATTGTGAAAAGCGTTGTTGTGAACAGGTACATGGTGAATACCTGATAACGGTCTTTTTGCACGTCTAAAACGCGTATCGTTGTTTTAAAGTCCCGTAATATCAAACAAGTGAATTATATGGTTGTATAGCAGAAAATAATAGATTCGTTCCACAGGGAGCTATTGCGTCAAAATAGGATTAAACTTCAGATCTTTAAAATAATTATTTCGAAGTTTCCAAAATTAATGAAAATTTGTGTAGAGGTAGTTCTGAATATTATCAAATTTATCCTAAAATTTCAAACAATTTGGACAACGGAATAAAAAGTTATTAATGAATTACAATCAGGTCTCTGAAAAACAGTCCCCTGGAAACAGCAGGTTTTCAGTTTAAGTGACAGTTTTCAAAAAATCATATCAATTCGAATATTTCATGAAATTCTACGATTCAAAAAGTTCCCAAAACTAGAAATCCAGATCTACGCAGAACAAAAAGAGAACAAAAATATCACACAAAGAGAGACAAAGATTGAATGCAAGAAACAAGATTTAGAACAAAGATTTAATTCACACAAGATTCTTTACACAACTTCAAACTTCAATCACCATACAAGAAATTCAAGACATGAAAAGAAAACACCTAGAATGAGAGGTGAGCTTCGTCATGTCAAGAAGAGCTTCGTTCCAGTCTAGTGCAATCAATCGAGGCTTGAGTCGCTAGGAAGCTAGGACAACCCAAGGGTTTCTTGTTCGAAGAAAAGTCGACTCTCCCGGATGAAGAAAGCTTCGAGTCCGTTTTGAGTGAAGAAAGAACACGATTAAATCGAGGAAGGAGAGGTTACCGAATGAAGAAAGCTTCGAGTTCGGTAATGGAGAAAGCTCCACTCGCAATCCCGATGAAAACCGGATGAAGGAAGCTTCGAGTCCGATTGTATTCCTAGACTTTTCTTTGATCGGGACGATTCACCGGATGAAGAAAGCTTCGAGTCCGGCAAACAATCACTTGAGAATTCGATTTAGTTCTTGAATGGTTCTTGAGCGGTTCTTGAAAGTTCTTGGAAGTGCTTAGAGAGAATGAGGGAGAGAGAGAGAGAAAGTGGGGGGAAGAAGTGCTCCAAGGAGCGTAACTCTGCCCATAGGCCTTGGGGTCTTATTTATAGTGTCATTGGGGCTTTCCCATTGGCCGAGAGATGGGTGAGAGGATTGAGGGTAGTTGGGGGTGGTAGGTGAGGTAGGTGGGGCTGTAGAGTGGCAATTGTGTGAGTGGTTTTCGAGTAGAGTTTGGTGCAATCTCTTATGTTGATGATTATTTGCCTTCTCCTTCACACGTGTACCGAATTGGTCGGTATGATATATCGATTTTAACGGCGCGAGGAGACGAAGGCAACTACACTCTTGGATTGCCGAGAATTTCCACCTAAAACCTGTAATTAAGCAATAAAACACACTTAGTGAAGAAATATTCTTGTTATCTCAAATATGAACAATTGTATATATAAAGTTGTGATTCAAAAGGGCTAAAATCCCCAAATTAGATATCAAAAAGGTGCTTTATTTTCCTCTTATCAATACCGAGAACCATTCTTTGGGGGTTGCTTTCTTCAAAACCCTGGTTTTTTCGTCCACAATTAGTTGACTTGTGAGGAAGCTCTCCAGATGGGTGACTAACAAAGGCTTGACATTGGGTCAGAATTTCTGCATGAGCTCCGATTTGAGACCGTCTCCAGTCTTGGAAGAGACGTCGACTGGTGCCCCGTCGTGCCCGAGTCCCAGTATTATGCTAATGTCGTGTCCTGTTGGTCTAACGAACTTCGATCCCACGTGAAACACGTTCATCGAGTTGTCCCAGAAGCACATAAGTTCGGAAATGAACCCCCGGGGAAGGTGTACTTCTGGTAGCAACAGTAAGTGACGAAAAGGCCATGCATCCAACTCAGCCCTGTACTCGCCACACATCCCTGCTTTGACGTGCTGGTTAAAGAAACGGATGAACCTGGTTGGATAGCATCTGGAAGTAATATGGCAACCTGAACCCTCTACTGCTTTCCGACGTCCCATGGCGAAGCGAAGCTTGAAAAAAAGGTTAAGAACGGTTTGTCTGGTCCTAGGTTTAGGGTTTGTGTAGACTTAGGTTTATGGTTTGAAGAGAAACGAAGAGGAGAAGGTAGTAGGAGGGACGCGTTGGTCGGAGCACGTTACGGCCAATTGAAGTGTTGTTTCGGGAATCGGCGTGAATTGACAGGTGAGGGGGAGGTAAGATACTATTGGGCTTCTATTGTAAGCAATCCGTGTGTGCTGTGGTGTAGCGTTTGGGGATATTTGCTTTAATGAGCTATTTGCTCAAGGTGGGCATATTGACACTTGCCACATTTAATCAGGAAGTTAAGACGATAGTAGAAAAAATGCGGGGAAGGAGATCGTTTGTAATATTATTTGATAAAAATGAGCTTTAACTGGGCACGGTGTTTGAAAAATTTGAGGGGAGGTTTGGGAGTTAATGTATGCATGTTTTGTTTTTGGTTCGGCAGCATACCAATTAAGTAATGAACCGGGTCCATGTGCGAAAAAAGGTGGTATTTGTTTGGCGGGGGGAGGATTTTGGGGAGACGCATTGAAAAGCATAGGTTGGGCCGCGGCAGGAGGAAGAAAATAAGTGGGTTAGAATAGTGGGCTTTAATTATGGATTGGTTTAAATGTTAATTGTGAGTTATTAGGCACTGAACTTGAATTCAGATCAGCCCCAAATTGAGAGTTTGTTCCAAATTGATGATTTGAATTTCAAATCAGCTCCCAATTTTGACACTCTGTAGACAAATTGAAACGATACCATATATAGACATCAGATTGAAACAAGATCCTACAGACACATCAAATTTAACTAGACCAAATCAAAACATACAACACATTATCTCAAAATGAAACATGCCAAAATCACATAAACTTGAAGATTACAATTATTATAATAAGAAACATCCCTACACAAGTGAACAATTTTCCCTTGTTGACCTCGGCTCCTCTGACGTCAATTTCTTTGTTGTGCATTTCTACTTTAGGTTGAAAGTTCCTATTCATGTACTCAAACCAAGCAATGTTGGCTTCTTCCCGGGAAGTGTACTTCTTGAATGACGAACGCGAGAAACCGCAGACTTGTTCGTTGCACAATGCCCAATTATCATAGATCCCAGGTCTTTTCCCAACAAAAACGACATAAACCCCTTCTTTCCCCATGACCTAAACATACAAAATCAAATAATCAGTAAGAGCATTTTGAAGTTGACCCCATTTAGCCTCAAATTGACTAAGATCTGCCCAAATGCACCTCAAATCCAGCAAATTGAACTCTAAAATAATTGGGATATAGAAAAAATCTCCGTATTTATTTTGAAAAACCCTGTATTCAATAGAGAGAGAGAGAGAGATTACCGAGAGAGAGAGATTACTGAGAGCAGAGAGAGATTGAAGATAGAGCGGCAGCAAAAGTAGGGAGAGAAGATAAGATCGTTGCTTTAAATATGAAGTGGAATGGGCCAAGTTGAAAGTGAAGATGATGAGCCTATGGGCTGGGCCAAGATGAAAGTGAATGGAATGTTTGTTTTTAAATAAAACGTTTAATAAAGATATGAACTTCGTTCCAAAATACACGAATGTTAAAGTTAATTGCATACTTAATAATACAACACATCAAAGCGTAAAACATAGTCCGAAGTCATGAACTTCCTTCCAAAATACAAAATATGCTACTTGAATGTGATGGGGTATTGTAATACGGGGATTTACAGCATCCATGCCCTCGATTGACTGGTTGGGTCGGTGTACGACACACTAGTGAGGACCTCATGGGGGTGGGGGTAGCGATGACCAGAGTAGGGGTTAACCTTGAACACAAAAAGAACAGTTAATTTGACGAAACGAAACATGCATGTGAAGGTATTAATTCATAATTGAAATCATCGGACATACGTACCACTTGCTGGTCAGGTGGGGTTTGGTACGGTGCAGGGTCGAACGATGCATTGGAAGGTCTGGGTTTCTTCGAGACACGGTGACTGGTCTCACCAGATGAGCGGATGCGTTTAGAACGGGGCCTGCCAACCCTGGCAACAACATTTGGATCTCGTGTTACCTGAATTGGGGGCAATTGAGAAGGATCGTTCCACGGCACCGGAGCAATGATGCCGGCTTGTTCGTCTCGCATCATCTTACACTCGAACAGGAGACTCTCTAGCCGTTCGACTAAGTGGCTGTGCAAGTTGTGATTGGGAGAAGAGGTCTCGATCAAATTGAGTAAGATTGAGTGTGTCCTGGTATAGAGCGCGTCGTAGTTATCAATGTTTCGAAATGTTACGGGAGAAGGAACACCGTCTGTGGTGTGAGTTCGCACAATGTCCTTGCGCCAGCGGTTGAGGACAAAGCTGTTAGGAAGACGGTCGACACCCATCTGCCTGAATGCACATAAAGCGTGTCGACATACAATCCCACGATAGGTGAAGAGATTACAAGGGCATGAAAATGCTAGTGTTGTGTTATTTACGCGTAATTCCCGACCGGTCTGACCGGTCCCGCTAATAAAAAACACCGTCTCCTCGCCATCGGAAGAGATAATTTGGGAGTGCAGGTTTAAGAGGTTCTGAATCTCTTTCTGGAAAATGTAAAATACAGACCTAGTATAGGCCAATGCGAACTGCTTCTCGTAGTGGTGAGTGGAAATTAACTTCGGACTAGTTTTGAAATCGCTGAAGTCCTGTAGAGTCTCTTTGTGCCAGCGTGATCGCAATGCGTCTTCGTATCGCTCGACAAAGGAAGTGAGATTAGTACTGGAATTGACGAACCCATCAAAGAAAGAGTTGATGCTCTCGCTCCGCTGGGTTGTCTGCATTCCAGCCCAGAAATACTCGTGCGTGAATACTGGTACCCACTTATGGCGAATACCGAACATGAATTCGAAGTAAAACCTTTTTGGGTTGGTTGGGGGGATACCGTTGATGATATTGGACCAGCCCGCTTCGAACTCTGAAACACTACGAGACGAATAGACAAGCTGACTTACAAGTGCCAGCAACTCTGTGCCCGCTTTGCCCTTACCACATTTACTCAGGAACTTCTTGGCGATGTGCCAAATGCAAAGACGGTGACGGGTGGTTGGTAGAACCGCTTCGACGGCATTACCAATTGCTTGACATTGGTCTGTTATAATTCCTTGGGGAGGTACGCCCTCCATTGCATCGAGCCAGGTACGCAATACCCATATGTATGTGTTGGTGGTCTCATCAGACAGTAGAGCGCACCCGAGGAGGGTGGACTGGCCATGATGGTTTACTCCAACAAACAGTGCGAATGGCATCTCATATCTGAAAAATTAAATACGGATCGGATTAATCTTGTAACGAGAATCAAGATATTTGCTTGGGGAGAAAGTACTTACTTGTTTGTTAGGTACGTTGTGTCAAAAGTGAGGACGTCACCAAAATACCTATATGCAGCTCGAGCCCGTGCGTGTATCCAGAAAACACAAGAAAGCCTTCCGTCCGAATCGAATTTGCACCTGTAAAAGAACAACGGACTGTGTTGTTGACGTATCTGGAAATAACGCATAAGAGTATTGGCGTCGCCGTCTTTGAGTTGCAGGGCCCGATTAGCTTGAACGTGGTTGTAACAGTCTTTCGCGCTGAAACGGCAATTGTCCACACCTCCGGATTGAGCAAAAATTGATTTGATCGATTGGTGCTGTGGGACACCAGCAGCGTCGTTAATCTTCAACTGGGCCTTAACGAAGTCAGGGAGGTTTCGATGGCATCGAAAGAAACGTACACTGTGTGGGATCAACTCGTGGTTGTGTTCTAATTGAACATTCGTTATCTCCCAGACGCTTGTCAACATGTGGTCTGTTAACGTGATCAGAGCTTTGCATTTGGTCGCATGCTGCCCGTGCTTCCTGTCCTCAAAGCCAGGGTGTGGTGTGGGTTTTTGATGGTGTACTGGATTGTCGCCATCTTCAGCAAGTGGTTTACGATTTCTGCTGCAGGAAAAGGTGACCTTGTATATGGCAGTTGTGAGTTTGTAAAGGGATCTTTGTGAGAAGCGAACCCGGTACGTAACGCGTACAATTTGAAGAAGGCGTATGCTTCTGCCCTAGATTTGAATTTCATCCCAATCTGTGGCACAATGATTGGGTCAGTATCTGACATTAATCCGGGGGGGTCGAGCTCCGAGGAGGACATACCGATGGTGCCTGTATCGTGGATGAAATTGAATTAAAAGGTTAACTGGCAGTCGTACGTACATAAATGAGGCTGAAAAAGTACTTGCAGTTGGAATAACTGGGTCGTAAGAGATGAATTGTTAAAAAAAAAAAACTTGCATTAATTAAAAAACATGAAATCGTGAATGAATCTATTGGCACTTAAGGTAGATTGTATTTAATTGAGATATAATAGCTCATTCGTAATTGATCCGTAACTGATTCGTAAGAATGACATAAATGAAGCTAAAAAAGTACTGGATCTTGTGAAAACCGTTTCCTCTGAGAAAATGTCGCATTAATGGAGATTGCTATTGATTTACCTTTAACCGCCTGAGTAAATGTTCCGGATTAAATGATAAAATCGCTGAGAGGAGAGCGAAAGCGAGAAGTTTGGAGCGGGAGATTATCTTAATCTTAATTCGAATTCGCTGGAGGAGGAGTAAATGGTTGGTTGCATTAATGGCTCTTACATGTTGTACAGCCCTTTGTTTTAAGAATTTAATGCAAGCATGGGGAAAGAAAGCATTTAATGAAGACGTGAGGAAGGAAATGACTTAATGGAGGCGTGGACAAGACTCGTGGCAGACTCGTTGTATCATTACTTCTTCTTCTGATTAACTTTGTATCATTACCTCTCCTCCTGATTAACGACGCTCCTAATTAATTAAACGAGTGACGTAGCCATGACTCAATCACGATATCGTGGGGGATTCTGGGGGGAAGAAGATAATTTTCCTTTTTATATTGATTAACTGAATTTTACAATGCCTTAAAAATAAGGACTTTGTTTTGTCCACCACCGATCTACTTCTTCTTCTTCCTTTATACATGAATTAAAGTTATTTATATTTTTTTTCTATACTATGAATTAAAGTTATACTTGTTCTTTATACATTATTATTTATATATTTTTACTATTATTTACATATTTTTCCGATACTATTGTCGTTAATTATGAGTTCATTACAAAAAATATAAATATGAGGGTTAAAGATATAAATATGAATCAGTATTTCATAACCTTGTAATTGACAGCTGCGATTTTTTAGGCTGCGTTTTATGCTGGGCCGCGAGTTTTTTTTTCACGTGACGCACTGTGATTAATTATGATGTTCCGAAATGCATTTTTTTTTCCGAAATGCAATAACCAGCCCCAACACAAGTTTCTTTGTTAGGTTTCGTATTTGTTGTGTTATAAGGAATGATATAGAACGGAATAGTCGATTGGAGGGTCTCTCATTTTTACAACCAAAACCAAACAGCTCCTGATTATATTACTATCTATTACTCACTAAAAGGTCTCTCATTTTGGTATCCGACGGTTTGAAACTTACAAGCAAAATAAAGCAAAATAAAAAGATAACTTGTACAAACTATATATATATATATATATATATATATATATATATATATATATATATATATATATTGTTCTAGTCGTCTTATATAATATTCAATATACTCACATCTTAACATGCACATTATCCTAATATATTTTAATATTACAATTTATTACGGATAAATTGGTCATTTCAATGAGAACATATATTTAGTTCCACCACACCCTCAATAAAAATCTCGATGACGTCATCAAAATTAATTCATCTTCTAGTTAAGTGGCCAAAATAAATTATTGTTATCTCCCTCAATCTATCATTTATATCTTCGATAACATCACTTTTCTCCCAATTAATCCAACAATACATGCTTAATTAGGGTTTATTAGTTAATTGAGCCACTAATTAGGATTAGTTAATTACGAGTACGTAATTAGAGTCACTTAATTAGGATCCGAACTAATATTTTAGTCACTTAATAAAAAAATGAATTAATTTTTGTTATAAATGCCTCCATAATTTCATCATCTAGATTAATCATTTTAGATTCATTAATGACTTTTGGAAATATATATGCATTAAATGATGATTCATGTATAATATTTATTATCGTGCATTCTCGAAAGTTTTGTATGTAGGTATGAGTACCCTTTCTTAGAGGATAAAAGTAGAGATTGTGATCATTTGTAAGCCATTTAATAAAGAGGTATATTTTTAATGTTATTCTTCCTTTTTTTCCATTAGCAATCGCACTTACCTTAACAATTTTGATGACGTTACGATAATTTTATTGAGAGTGAGGTGTGATTAAATATATGCGCTCTTTCAATTGCTGACTATTTTTTTTGTTTTGACCACATCATTGATTCATTACCCGATATCGGGGCAGATGGATTCCCCAAGAAATAAACACCGGGACCAGAATCTAGTGTGGTGTGGTGAATGGTGATGATACCGTTGAGTACTAATTATACAAGCAACCAATTACCAAGATCCAGTGGATTCCTTTGGATTGTGTGCCCTTATTTTTCCATTAAAATGAACTTTGAAAAGAAAAGGCAAATGCCATGGAATTTTTTTGGATTTGTATGGCATATGAAAACCAAGCCAACTAGAATGATTGGTCTTGTTCAAATTTAGCACCATGCCAAAATTCAAACAAGAAAGAATGAAATAAAATTGCATTTGGTTTAAAAAACGAACATGGGTTTAACGATGAGTCAAGATAAAAAAAATGTAATTTGTTTAATATATGTCAAGGATACATTATAAAATTAGAGGATTTTGTGGGAAAAAAAAAACTCTGCCCAACAGAAGGAAGATAACGAACCAACAATGGAGTCAACCTTTATCACTAACAAGTTGCAAGTCACAAGTCCTTTATTCACTCGTTAGCTTTATAATATCACTATCATTATCATAATATAAAAAATAAGGACCCTAGGCCCTAGAGAATCTCTTCTATAAGAACCATGCATAAAATCCTTATTTGTTTTAACTTCTTCCTCCTAATATCCCTTTCAATCAGGGTAGAAAGAAAGAACCCTAACTCCGATGCCTAATTCTTTCTCTATCTTTAATGGTCAATTTCGCCATGAAAAATCCTCAATCTAGAGAGATATATATATCTCTCTAGAAGAGTTCACCCAAACACTTCAATTAGTCATGGAAACCGTGGCACGTGAAACTAATATTGTTGTATCAAAAAATGCGATGGTTTTGGACTCGCCGGAGCCACCTTCTGTATGGGAGGAGGTGACCGGTACGGTGAAAAAGGCGGTTGTATCGAGACGAGACCAGCCCTTTTCGCTGTTAGCATGTTTTCTGTCATGTATCAAAGGTCTGTTTCCTGTGCTCCAATGGGGAAGAAGCTATAATTTGAAGTCATTTAGGAGTGACATAATGGCTGGTTTAACACTTGCAAGCCTTGGCATCCCACAGGTACGCTTTGTGTTTGGTTCTTTTGTTTGGGGAAGATACCCAGCTCCTATTTTGCTTCTCCTATTTTCCTCAAGTGATATGTGAAACATGTTATACCGGCAAACCTAAACTCGATATATTGATAAGCCAAACATGATTTGTTGGTACGACTCAAAAGATTTGTTTAATTTTGAAGAACTAAAATGCTAGAAATAATCATAATTAGTTTAATGTTTTAACATCGCTTTGCTTATGATCATAAGAATATTTGTTTACCGCTAAAAAAAACTTAGCGATTCGCTATCTTCTTTTCTTTTTATAATTTTTTTGAGAATTTTTTGATTTTGAACCTAATATTTTCACGATATTTTAAAAAATTTCTTAGTCCAAGCTTTGCTGTATATATCACAAGAAATGTTCTTGAAACGTGAAATGCCCTTTGTTCAACCAAAATATGTGTTCATCATGCTTGCTGAATTAATTATTTGCTTGTATTTAATTATGAGTTCTTTAATTATTTTAATAACATTCTTTCTCTGGTATCAACTCCGGCACGTTTCGAGATTGACCTCTTTCTCAATACAAAAGCGTATTAAATTAATCATTCTTCTAATTATTTTTACTTTTTGTTTTGTTAGAGTATTGGATATGCAAATCTAGCAAAACTTGATCCGCAATACGGCTTATGTAAGTTTTCACTATACGTCCAAAATTATACTCATTTATTATATACATATCAATAAAATATTCTATCATAAAGTTTTTTTTTTTTTTTTTTTTTTGATTAACTGAGACGGGTTCTAAGATCCGCACTCAGGCTATATTAAAAGAATTAATATAGTACAAGAGTTTGTAATATTTACATTATACATCACTCTCCTCCTTACTTTCTCTCCTGTCTGATGCCTAACGTCGTAGCTTTTGGATTAATCTACTCGTTCTAATTGCACCCTTCCTACCCTCTTTTTTCAAACCTTCCATACTAGTCGAGTTCTTCTTTAATCTTCTTGACTATTTCTTTATGTGGTAAGAATTTGTCTTGAAATATTATTTGGCACCTTTCTTTCCAAACTTCAAAACATACTTACGTCATTATTGTTTTTTGATCTTTTGGCACTTGTTTGTCTAGAATTGTATGTATCCAACAACTCACATTTAATCTGTTAATATCGTATATAGTGTCTGTTGTTGTCCATATGGCCATTGTATATGGACATAAATCTATTATATGGTTCATATTTTTGTCGTTTCTTTTGCATAATACACATCTGCTTGGTAACTGCCAACCTCTCCTTTTTAAATTGTCTAATGTGAGGATCTTGTTTAAAGAACATAACCAAATAAAGCATTATATGGTTCATATTCTATCATAAAGTTGACTAGAACTTTATATATCGTGACAGATACGAGCGTGGTACCCCCTTTGATATATGCGGTAATGGGCTCATCGAAGGAGATCGCTATCGGCCCCGTTGCAGTGGTGTCTCTCCTCCTCTCATCAATGATTCAGAAAATAGTTGATCCAACGGTGGATCCTGTCACATACCAAAAGCTTGTTTTCACCGTAACATTTTTAACCGGCATTATTCAACTCTCTTTTGGTGTCTTTAGGTGAGGTGTCTCTTTTACTTTTCTTTATTTTATATTTCTCCACTAACAGATAATTTTATCCCCTTAAAAAAAAATACTTTATATTTACAACTTCTGCTTGATAATTTTTTTTTGTTTAAAGATTCATTCTTAATAATTTTGCAAAAACATATCTAATTTTACTTTCATTTTTATTTCTTGGCAGAATTTCATGACCTTTATCCTCCAAAATATCGAAATATCACGCATTCATCTCCTAATTATTAAATCAGGCACATATACCCCTTGAAAAAATAATAAATATCATAAGGCCTTCCCAAAATATTTTTTCAAAAACTAGTTCAGTTACCTTTATTTCTTCTTTTAGAAAATTTAATAAAAAGTTAAGTATACCATATTTAATATCTGGAAAGAAGCAAGTAATGATGTATACCATATTTAATATCCGGAAAGAGAGATGCTGAAGAATTTTTCAAGAAAAATTCATAAGGCACAACGATTTAACACAGCATATCAAAGAAGAAATCATAGAATACGGGAGGATCATGAAGAATACAGTTAATATAGAAAATATAGGATAATTAAGTAGGGTTAATTTGGAGAGTATCAAAAATCTGTAAATACCATTGTAAATACCACAGTCGCCTTTGTACTATATTTAATCAAAATATAGTTTGGGTGCGGGGCTTAGAACCCGCCTCAATTAATAAAAAAAAAAAAGTTAAGTATAACAAACGTTACAAACGCTTCTCCTTTCCAATAGTCCCTGAGTAGTGATACAAATTTCACATTTTTTTCTCGACTTTTTATTTACTGCCCACGTAACATGTGAATAAAATATCATATTTTATCTATTTACTAATAAATCCGGTCACTCATTTTTTTTCCAACTAGATTGGGGTTTCTAGTAGATTTGCTATCTCATGCGGCTATAGTTGGATTCATGGGAGGCGCAGCAATTGTTATAGGTTTGCAACAACTTAAAGGATTTCTTGGACTCAGTCACTTTACGAATAATACTGATGTGGTTTCAGTCGCAAAAGCTGTTTGGTCCGGTGTACATGAACCTGTATGTTTCTATTAACCCACAAAAATTTATCGCGGAAATCGTCTCCTTCAATTCGAAAAAGCGACCAAAATAACAAATTGGACTGATTAAAATTTCTCAATTACAGTGGCACTCTGGTAATTTTATAATCGGATGCTCGTTCCTCATATTAATTCTCCTCACAAGATTCATTGTATGTAGAATTATAATTTCTCCATATTAAAACACTAAAATAGCTTCAACAATCATTATATGTAGAATTACAATTTATCATTACATTATGAATGATTACATAGGCAAGGAGAAATAAGAAGTTTTTTTGGCTAGCTGCGATTGCGCCTCTTCTTTCGGTTGTTCTTGCTACTCTTCTGGTTTTTATAACAAGATCTGATAAACATGGAGTCAAGATCATACAACATGTTCGTGGAGGATTAAACCCTAGCTCTCTTAAACAAATCGATCTCAAACAACCATATTTAGGCGAGTGTGCGAAAATAGCACTTGTCTGTGCTGTCATCGCGCTCACGGTAATTTCTGTTCTCATTTCAATTATGTACTATGTTTTGTGAAAACAACATACAATGAATCTCACGGTAATGTCTGTGTTATTATAATCCATGTTAATGGCGTTTTTCTTTTTTAATTTTGGTGTTTAGGAGGCAATTGCGGTCGGAAGATCTTTTGCGGCGGTAAAAGGTTACCAACTTGATGGTAACAAGGAAATGATGGCTATGGGTTTTATGAATGTCTCTGGATCCTTATCCTCATGTTATGTTGCTACTGGTAAGACAAGAAATTAGCAAATAAATAAATAAATAATTAAGCTCTGAATTGTAATTAAATTGTACAGAACCCTCTGCCTTGTTGAAAATTGCAAGAAAAAACTCACTATTCTTCGGTAAATTGAAAAAAAAATCCTACTGCTAAATCCTCTCAAATAGTGTTGGAACTTAGGATAAGACATATAAATAAAACTTAAATGTCGAATTTTCTTTTGCAATTGATGTCATATGTAGCCTCTAAAAATTCTTCCATAAATACAGGGTCATTCTCAAGAACGGCTGTGAATTTTAGTGCGGGATGCAAATCGACGGTTTCAAACATAGTCATGGCTGCTACGGTGTTTCTCGCATTACAACTCTTCACGAAGCTATTGTACTATACTCCAGTGGCAATACTTGCATCGATTATTCTCTCGGCTCTGCCTGGATTAATCGACTTCAAAGAAGCATTGAACATTTGGAAAGTCGATAAAATGGACTTTTTAATTTGCTTGGGGGCTTTCTTAGGAGTTTTATTTGGCTCTGTCGAGATTGGTCTCTGTGTTGCGGTAGAATAATTTCATCGATTTTAATTATTTTATGAGCATTCTGGCATAAGTGTTAATCGATGTTAGCTATAATTTTTTTAGATAATTATATCTTTTGCAAAGATTATAATAAGAGGAATTCGGCCCCGTATGGAAGTAACTGGAAGGTTAGAAGGAACTGAGATATTCGGTAGCGTTAGACAATATCCAAATGCGTGTCGAACACCCGGTGTGCTTCTAATACGAATTGATTCATCGTTTCTCTCTTTCATAAATGCCAATTTTATAAGAGAGAGGTACAAATTAGATTTTCTTATTCCCATTTTGTAATTTAGGATCAAGTCTAATTTTCTTTTCTTTGAAACAGGATTATAAGATGGGTCACTGAAGAAACCGACAGAGTTAAAGAAAATGGAGGCGACAAGCTCCAATCAGTGATTATTGACATGTCAAGTGAGATTAACTAAGTTAAAAATAATTATAGGCTCAATATTATTGTTATAAATAGTAGTTGATTTGTTTGTGTTTACCAGATGTGATGAATATCGACACATCAGGACTCACATCATTGGCGGAGCTACACAAGGAACTAGTCGTTCGTAGTTTGCAGGTTAGAATTTTAGGATTTAGGATTTAACCATTTAAGGTTTATCTAATGTTTACTGATGGAAGATTTTGAATTGTAGATCATAATTGCAAATCCTGCATGGACGGTGATTCACAAAATGAAATTGGCTGGATTTGTCGATACTATTGGAGGACACTCGATCTTTATGACAGTGCAAGATGCGATGCGAGCATGTCTTTCTTCTAAGAAAGAACATGTTTGATTATTACTAATAAGTATAAGTACTAAGTTAATATCCTCGTAGTACTCATGCTGGAAATAAGTTAATCCAAGAAATTGGTATGTATTTAGTAGGAGACCGTTAAATATTGTTAACCACTTTAATGTCTTCAAGGGTTTTATTAGATAATGCTATTATGATCCATACTCGTTTTTTCAGGAATACGGTTTAGGGCAATCGCCTACTAGAATTTAGGCACATTAGATTAATTGTTTCTACACGACTTACATTACATACAAGCCCGGCTCAGTATACAGGCGAGCTTGAAATTTAGCAAATGCCAAAAAAAAAAAAAAAAAAATACCAACCAACAAATAGGAAAAATAATTGGAAAAATCTGATAGCGCCTATTTAAAGAAAAAAAATGATAAGAGAAAAATCACTAAATCTCAACAAATTTTTTATGTGACTAAACTCCGTTATTGAAGACTAATACATGTAAATTTTTATTTTTATTTAAAAATTTAAGAAAAATACAAAAACTAAAGTTTAACACCTTCACTAAAATAATTTATCATATTTTTCAGAATCATGCAAAAATTGAAGTCTAAGATGACGAAAATACTCAATTTTCATGTCGTCCTATAAAAACGCCGTAATGGAAGACACACACAATAAAATTTCTATTTTTTTTAAAAATCACGAAAATACAAAAAGTGAAATCTAACACCTTAAAAAAAAATCAATTATCCTATTCTTCAAAAAAACAAAAAAGAAGCAAAAAGAGATGTCTAAAATGAGAACAATTATTCATTTTCATGTTTTCCTAAAAAAACTCAGTAATTGAAGATATGAAATTTCTATTTTTTCAAAAATTCATTAAAAAATAATTTTTTTTTGAGTCTAACGCCTTCAAAAAATGAATTATTATATTTTTCAAAAACATGCATAAATGAAAGACTAACACCAGCAAAATACTCAATTTTCATGTTGTCCTAAAAAACTCAGTAAGGGAAGACTAACACGATAAATTATTTTTCATTTTTCAAAAGTTTTTTATAATTTACCTTGAAAAAATAATTAAGCCTATTTTGTAAAGAATGCAAAACTTCAAGTTTTACACCAGAAAAATACTAAATTCTCATGTTCGAAAAAAATACGATAATGGATGGGCTAACACATAAGAAATTCTATTTTTTGCAAAATTTCATAAATATACAAAAAGTGAAGTCCAAGACATTAAAAAAACATCAATTATACCATTTTCTAAAAAATAAAAAAAAAGATGTCTAAAACGAGAAAAATACATAATTTCCTTTTTTTTTTTGTAAACAATACTCCATAATTGAAGACAAACACCTTACAAAAGATAAATTATATTTGTTTCTAAAGAATGCCATAATATATGTCTAAAATGAGTAAAATACTTATTTTTCATGTTTTTCTGAAAAAACTCCTTAATTGAAAATAACACATGCAAATTCTATTTTTTTGAAATTTTTCGCAACATGCAAAAAGTTAAGTTTACCACCTACAAAAACCACGGTCATTGTATTTATCCAAAAAAATTTGAAAATTGATATATAAAACGAACAAAACACTCAATTTTCAAGTTTTTCTAAAAAAAAACTCCGTTATCCTATTTTTCTAAAAACCTACAAAAACAATTCTTAAAAATGCCAAAAGTGAAGTCTAACACCTTTAAAAAAAATCAATTATCCTATTTTTCTATAAATGCAAAAATTGAACTGTTACACGAGCAAAATATTCATTTTCATGATGTCCTGCAAATACTTCGTAATAGAAGACGAACGCACAAAAATTACTATTTTTTCAAAAACTATTAAAAATACAAAAAGTAAAGTCTAACACCTTCAAAAAAATCTGTTATCCTCTTTTTTTGAAAAATATAAAAAGTGAAGTGTAACACCTTCATAGAAAATCTGTTATCCTATTTTTCGAAAAAATGTCAAAATTGAACTCTTACACGAGAAAAATATTGAATTTTGATGTTCTCCTAAAAAATTCAATAATAGAAGACTAACATACACAAATTTCTGTTTTTTTAGAAATTTCTTAAAAATGAAAAAAATGAAGTCTAACACCTTCAAAACAAATCAATTATCCAATTTTCTGAACATTTCAAAATTGAAGTGTAAAACGAGAAAAATACTTTCTTATCATGATCTCCTCAAAATACTCCGTAATAGAGGACTAACACACACAAATTACTATTTTTTCAAAAAAATTTTAAAAATGGAAAAAAGTGAAGTCTAACACCTTAAAAAAAAATCAATTATCCTATTTTTCGAAAATACGCCAAAATTGTACTCTTACACGACAAAAATACTCATTCATGTTGTTCTCAAAATAATCAATAATAGCACACAAACACACACAAATTTCTATTTTTTCAAAAATTTCATAAAAATGCAAAAAGTCAAGTCTAACACCTTAAAAAAAAATCAATTATCATATTTTTCTAAAAATGCCAAAATTGAACTCTTACACGAGCAAAATATTTAATTTTGATTATCTCCTAAAAAATTCCTGAATGGAAGACTAACACACACAAATTCATGTTTTTTCAAAAAAATCTGAAAAATACAAAACGTGAAGTGTAACACCTTCAAAAAAAAAAAAAAATCTGTTATCCTGTTTTTTGAAAAAATATTAAAATTGAACTCTTACACGAGAGAAATATTGAATTTTGATGTTCTCCTAAAAAAATCAATAATAGAAGACTAACACACACAAATTTCTATTTTGTCAGAAATTTCTTTGAAATGCAAAAAATGAAGTCTAAGACCTTCAAAACGTATCATTTATCCAATTTTCTAAACATGTCAAAATTGAAATGTAAAACGAGAAAGAATACTTAATTCTCAAGTTGTCCTCAAAATACGACGTAATAGAGGACTAACACACATATATTTCTCTTTTTTTAAAAATTTCTTAAAAATGATATAAAGTGAAGTCTAACACCTTAAAAAAAATCAATTATCCTATTTTTCTAAATAATTCCAAAATTAAACTCTTACACGACAATAATACTCAATTTTCATGTTGTCCTCTAAATAATCCATAATAGAAGACTAACACACTGAAAATTCTATTTTTTTAAATATTCTTAAAAATACAAAAAGTGAAGTCTAACACGATAAAAAAAAATCAGTTATCCTATTTTTCTAAAAATGCCAAAATTGAACTCTTACACGAACAATATATTTAATTTTTATGATTTCTTAAAAAAATTCCTTAATAGAAGACTAACACACATAAATTTATATTTTTTCAAAACAATTCTGAAAAATACAAAAAGAGAAGTATAACACCTTCGGAAAAATAATCTGTTATCACATTTTTCGAAAAAAATGTCAAAAATGAACTCTTACACGGGAAAAATATTCAATTTTGATGTTCTCCTAAAAAATTAAATATAGAAGACTAACACACACCAATTTCTGTTTTTTCAGAAATTTCTTAAAAATGCAAAAAATAAAGTGTAATACCTTCAAAACAAATCAATTATCCTATTTTCTAAACATATCAAAATTGAAGTGTAAAACGAGATAAATACTTCGTTTTCATGATGTCCTTAAAATACTCCGTGAAAAAGGACTAACAAACACATATTTCTATTTTTTCAAAATTTCTTAAATATAGAAAAATGTGAAGTGTACCACCTTAAAAAAAAAAATCAATTATCCTATTTTCCTAAAAAAAATGCCAAAATTTAACTCTTACACGGCACAAATACTCAATTTTCATGTTGTCCTCGAAATAATCCATAATAGAAGACTAACACACACAAATTTCTAATTTTTTAAAAAAATTCTTAAAAATGTAAAAAGTGAAGTCTAACACCTTATAAAAATCAGTTATCCTATTTTCCCTAAAAAAATGCCAAAATTGAACTTTTGCACGACAAAATTACTCAATTTTCATGTTGTCATCAAAATAATCCATAATAGAAGTCTAACACACCCTAAATTCAATTGTTTTTTTCTTAAATTCTTACAAATGCAAAAAGTGAAGTCTAACACCATAAAAAAAAAATCAATTATCCTATTTTTCTAAAATATGCCAAAATTGAACTCTTTCACCACAAAAATACTCAATTTTCATGTTGTCCTCAATATAATCCATAATAGAAGACTAAGACACACAAAATTCTATTTTTTAAAAAAATTCTTAAAAAATGCAAAAAGTGAAGTCTAATACCTTAAAAAAATGAATTATCCTATTTTTCTAAAAATACCAAAATTGAACTCTTACACGAACAAAATATTTAATTTTAATTATCTCCTAAAAAAATTCCTTAATAGAAAACTAACACACACGAATTTACATTTTTTTTTAAATTTCTGAAAAATACAAAAATTGAAGTGTAACACCATCAAAAAAAAAATCTGGAATCCTATTTTTTAAAAAAAAAGTCAAAGATGAACTCTTACACGAGAAAAATAGCGAATTTTGATGTTCTCCTAAAAAATTCAATAATAGAATACTAACTCACAAAAATTTCTTAAAAATGCAAAAAATGAAGCATAACACCTTCAAAACAAATCAGTTATCCTATTTTCTAAACATGTCAAAATTAAAGTGTAAAACGTTAAAAATACTTAATTCTCATGATGTCCTCAAAATACTACTAACATAAACATATTTCTATTTTTTCCAAAAAAATCTTAAAAATGGAAAAATGTGAAGTCTAACACCTTAAAAAAAAAATCAATTATCCTATTTTTCTAAAACAAATGCTAAAATTGAACTCTTACACGACAAAAATACTCAATTTATCATGTTGTCCTCAAAGTAATCAATAATAGGAGACTAACACACACAAATTTGTATTTTTTCAAAAAATTCTTAAAATTCAAAAAGTGAAGTCTGACACCTTAAAAAAAAAAAAATCAATTATCCTATTTTTCCTAAATATGCCAAAATTGAACTCTTACACGACAAAATTCCTCAATTTTCATGTAGTCATCAAAATAATCCATAATAGAAGACTAACACACACTAAATTCTGTTTTTTTTCTTAATTCTTAAAAATGCAAAAAGTGAAGTCTAACAACTTAAAAAAAATTAATTATCCTATTTTTCAAAAAATTCCAAAATTGAACTCTTGCACGACAAAATATTTAATTTTCATGATCTTCTAGAAAAATTCAATAAAATAAGACTAACACACACAAATTTATATGTTTTCAAATTTTTTTGAAAAATACATAAATTGAAGTGTAACACCATCACAAAAAAAATATGTTATCCCATTTTTTGAAAAATGTCAAAAATGAACTCTTACACGAGAAAAATATTGAATGTTGATGTTCTCCACAAAAATTCAATAATAAAAGACTAACACACACAAATTTCTGTTTTTTCAGAAATTTCTTAAAAATATAGAAAATGAAGTCTTACACCTTCAAAACAAATCATTAATCCTATTTTCGAAACATGTCAAAATTGAAGTGTAAAACGTGAAAAATGTTTAATTATCATCATGTCCTCAAAATACTCTGTAATACCGGACTAACACAAACATATTTCTTTTTGTTCAAAAAAAATTCTGAAAAATGGAAAAAAGTGAAGTGTAACACCTTAAAAAAAATCAATTATCATATTTTTTTAAAAAAATGCTAAAATTGAACTCTTACACGACAAAAATACTCAATTTATCATGTTGTCCTCAAAATAATCAATAATACGAGACTAACACACACAAATTTATATTTATTCAAAATTTTTCCCAAATTACAAAAATTGAAGTGTGACACCATCAAAAAGAAATCTGGTATCCTATTTTTTGAAAAAAGTCAAAAATGAACTCTTACACGAGAAAAATATTAAATTTTGATGTTCTCCTAAAAATGCAAAAAAAGTCAATAATGGAAGACTAACACACACAAATTTCTGTTTTTTCCGAATTTTCATAAAAACGCAAAAAATGAAGTCTAACACATTCAAGACAAATCAGTTATCCTATTTTCTAAACATGTCAAAATTGAAGTGTAAAACGTGAAAAATACTTAATTCTCACGATGTGCTCAAAATACTATGTAATACAGGACTAACATAAACATATTTCTATTTTTTCAAAACAATTCTTAAAAATGGAAAAATGTGAAGTCTAACACCTTAAAAAAAATCAATTATCCTATTTTTTCTAAAAAATGCTAAAATTGAACTCTTACACGACAAAAATATTCAATTTATCATGTTGTCCTCAAAGTAGTCAATAATAGGAGACTAACACACTGAAATTTCTATTTTTTTAAAAATTTCTTAAAATTCAAAAAGTGAAGTCTAACACCTTAAAAAAATCAATTATCCTATTTTTCAGAAAAAATGCCAAAATTGAACTCTTACATGACAAAATTACTCAATTTATCATGTTTTCCTCAAAATAATCAATTATAGGAGACTAACACACACAAATTTCTATTTTTTCAAAAATTCTTGAAAATGCAAAAAGTGAAGTCTAACACCTTGATAAAAATCAATTATCCTATTTTTCTAAAAATGCCAATATTGAAATCTTACACGAGCAAAATATTTAATTTTGAAGAGCTCCTAAAAAATTCCTTAATTGAAGACTAACACACAAAAACTTTTTTTTTTTCAAAAATTTCTGAAAAATACAAAAAGTGAAGTGTAACACCTTCGAAAAAATTATGTTATCATATTTTTTGAAAAAATGCCAAAATTGAACTGTTATATGAGCAAAATATTTAATTTTTATGATGTCCTAAAAAATTCAATATAGAAGACTAACACACACATATTTCTGTTTTTTTCAGAAATGTATAAAAAATGGAAAAAAGTGAATTCTAACACCTTCAAAAAAATCAATTATCCTATTTTTCTAAAAAATGCCAAAATTGACCTCTTACATGACACAAATACTCAATTTTCATGTTTTCCTGAAAATAATCCATAATAGAAGACTAACAGACACAAATTTATATTTTTTTAAAAATTTCTTAAAATGCAAAAAGTGAATTCTAACCCCTTAAAAAAATCAATTATCCTATTTTTCCTAAAAAATGCCAAAATTGAAATCTTACTGGACAAAATTACTCAATTTCCATGTTGCCATAAAAATAATCCATAATAGAAGACTAACACACAAAAAATTCTCTTTTTTTTTAATTCTTAAAAATGCTAAAAGTTAAGTCTAACACCTTCAAAAAAATCAATTATCCTATTTTTCTAAAAATTCCAAAATTGAACTCATACACGAACGAAATATTTAATTTTCATGATCTCCTAAAAAAATTCAATAAAAGAAGACTAACACACACAAAGTTATATTTTTTCAAAAAAAATTGCAAAATAAAAAAATTGAAGTGTAACACCATCAAAAAAAAATATGGTATCCTATTTTTTGAAAAAAAGTCAAAAATGAACTCTTACACGAGAAAATAATTGAGTTTTGATGTGCTCTTAAAAAATTCTATAATGGAAGACTTAAACACACAAATTTCTGTTTTTTTCCGAAATTTCTAAAAAATGGAAAAAATGTAGTCTCACACCTTCAAAACAAATCAGTTATCCTATTTTCTAAACATGTCAAAATTGAAGTGTAAAACGTGAAAAATACTTAATTCTCATGATGTCCTCAAAATACTCTGTAATACAGGACCAACATAAATATATTTCTATTTTTTCAAAACAATTCTTAAAAATGGAAAAATGTGAAGTCTAACACCTTTAAAAAAAATTAATTATTCTATTTTTCTAAAAAATGCTAAAATTGAACTCTTACACGACAAAAATACTCAATTTATCATGTTGTCCCCAAAGTAGTCAATAATAGGAGACTAACACACATAAATTTCTATTTTTTCAAAAAATTTCATAAAAATGCATAAAGTAAAGTGTAACACCTTAATTAAAATCAATTATCCTATTTTTCTAAAAATGCCAAAATTGAACTCTTACACGAGCAAAAAATTTAATTTTGATGATCTCCTAAAAAATTCCTTAATTGAATATTAACACACACAAATTTATATTTTTTCAAAAATTTCTGAAAAATACAAAAAGTCAAGTGTAACACCTTCGAAAAAAATCTGTCATGATATTTTTCGAAAAAATGCCGAAATTGAACTATTATACGAGTAACATATTTAATTTTTGTGATGTCCTAGAAAATTCAATATAGAACACTAACACAATCAAATTTCTGTTTTTTCAGAAATTTCTTAAAAATGCAAAAAATAAAGTGTAATACATTCAAAACAAATCAATTATCCAATTTTATAAACTTGTGAAAATTGAAGTGTAAAACGAGAAAAATACTTAATTCTCATGATGTCCTTAAAATACTCCGTAATAAAGGATTAACACACACATATTTCTATTTTTTCAAAGATTTCATAAAAATGGAAAAAGCAAAAAAACAATTATCCTATTTTTCTAAAAAATTGCCAAAATTAAACTCTTACATGACACAAATGCTCAATTTTCATGTTGTCCTCAAAATAATTCATAATAGAAGACTAACACACACAAATTTCTATTTTATTTAAAATTTCTAAACTTCAAAATGTGAAGTCTAAGACCTAAACAAAATCAATTATACTATTTTTCCTAAAAAAATGCCAAAATTGAACTCTTACACGACAAAATTACTCAATTTTCATGTTGTCATCAAAATAATCCATAATAGAAGACTAACACACACAAAATTCTGTTTTTTTTTATTCTTTAAAATTCAAAAAGTGAAGTCTATAACACGTTCAAAAAAAATTAATTATCCTATTTTTCAAAAAATTCCAAAAATATATTTAATTTTCATGATCTCCTAAAAAAATTCAATAAAAGAAGACTAACACAAACAAATTTATATTTTTTCAAAAATATTTGCAAAATACAAAAATTGAAGTGTAACACCATCAATAAAAAAATCTGGTATCCTATTTTTTTTGAAAAAAAAGTCAAAAATGAACTCTTACACGAGAAAAATATTGAATTTTGATGTTCTCCTAAAAAATTCAGTAATGGAAGGCTAACACACACAAATTTCTGTTTTTTCCGAAATTTCATAAATATACAAAAAATGAAGTCTAACACCTTCAAAACTAATCAGTTATCCTATTTTCTAAACATGTCAAAATTGAAGTGTAAAACGTGAAAAATACTTAATTATCATGATGTGCTCAAAATACTATGTAATACAGGACTAACATAAACATATTTCTATTTTTTCAAAACAATTCTTAAAAATGGAAAAATGTGAAGTTTAACTCCTTCAAAAAAATCAATTATCCTATTTTTCTAAAAAATACTAAAATTGAACTCTTACACGACAAAAATACTCAATTTATCATGTTGTCCTCATAGTAGTCAATAATAGGACACTAACACACTCAAATGTCTATTTTTTTTTTTAATTTCTTAAAATTCAAAAAGTGAAGTCTAACACCTTAAAAAAAATCAATTATCCAATTTTTCTAAAAAATTCCAAAATTGAACTCTTACATGACAAAATTACTCAATTTATCATGTTTTCCTAAAAATAATCAATTATAGGAGACTAACACACACAAATTTCTATTTTTTCAAAATTTTTTTGAAAATGCAAAAAGTGAAGTCTAACACCTTAATAATAATCAATTATCCTATTTTTCTAAAAATGCCAATATTGAACTCTTACACGAGCAAAATATTTAATTTTGAAGATCACCTAAAAAATTCCTTAATTGAAGACTAACACACACAAACGTTTATTTTTTCAAAAATTTCTGAAAAATACAAAAAGTGAAGTGTAACACCTTCGAAAAAATTATGTTATCATTTTTTTCGAAAAAAATGCCAAAATTGAACTGTTATACGAGCAAAATATTTAATTTTTATGATGTCCTAAAAAATTCAATATATAAGACTAACACACACATATTTCTGTTTTTTTCAGAAATGTATCAAAAATGGAAAAAAGTGAATTATAACACCTTCAAAAAAATCAATTATCCTATTTTTCTAAAAAATGCGAAAATTGAACTCTTACAAGACACAAATACTCAATTTTCATGTTGTCCTCAAAATAATCCATAATAGCAGACTAACAGACACAAATTTCTATTTTTTTAAAAAATTCTTAAAATGCAAAAAGTGAATTCTAACAACTTAAAAAAATCAATTATCCTATTTTTCCTACAAAATGCCAAAATTGAAATATTACTGGACAAAATTACTCAATTTCCATGTTGCCATTAAAATAATCCATAATAGAAGACTAACACACAAAAAATTCTTTTTTTTAATTCTTAAAAATGCTAAAAGTGAAGTCTAACACCTTAAAAAAAATTAATTATCCTATTTTTCTAAAAATTCTAAAATTGAACTCATACACGAACAAAGTGTTTAATTTTCATGATCTCCTAAAAAAAATTCAATAAGAGAAGACTAACACACACAAATTTATATTTTTTCAAAAAAATTTGAAAAATAAAAAAATTGAAGAGTAACACCATCAAAAAAAAAATTGTTATCTTATTTTTTGAAAAAAAGTCAAAAATGAACTCTTACACGAGAAAAATATTGAATTTTGGTGTTCTCCAAAAAAATTCAATAATAGAAGACTAACACACACAAATTTCTGTTTTTTCAGAAATTTCTTAAAAATGCAAAAAATGAAGTCTAACACCTTCAAAACAAATCAGTTATTCTATTTTCTAAACATGTCAAAATTGAAGTGTAAAACTTGAAAAATACTTAATTCTCATGATGTCCTCAAAATACTCTGTAATATAGAACTAACATAAACATATTGCTATTTTTTCAAAAAAAAATAATTAAAAATGGAAAAATGTGAAGTCTAACACCTTAAAAAAAAATCTACTATCTTATTTTTCTAGAAAATGCTAAAATTGAACTCTTACACGACAAAAAATACTCAATTTATCATGTTGTCCTCAAAGTAATCAATAATAGGAGACTAACACACACAAATTTATATTTTTCCAAAAATTTCAGAAAAATGCATAAAGTGAAGTCTAACACCTTAATTAAAATCAATTATCCTATTTTTCTAAAGAAGCTAAAATTGAAGTCTTACACGAGCAAAATATTTTATTTTGATGATCTCCAAAAAAATTCCTTAATTGGAGACTAACACACACAAATTTATATTTTTTCGAAAATTTCTGAAAAATACAAAAAGTGAAGTGTAACACCTTTGAAAAAAAATCTGTCATCATATTTTTCGAAAAAATAGCAAAATTGAACTATTGTACGAGCAAAATATTTAATTTTTATGATGTCCTAGAAAATTCAATATAGAACACTAACACAATCAAATTTCTGTTTTTTCAGAAATTTCATAAAAATGCAAAAAATAATATGCAACACTTTCAAAACAAATCAAGTATCGTATTTTATAAACTTGTGAAAATTGAATTGTGAAAGGAGAAAAATACTTAATTCTCATGATGTCCTTAAAATTCTCCGTAATAAAGGATTAACACACACATATTCCTATTTTTTCCAACATTTCTTAAAAATGAAAAAAAGTGGATTCTAACACCTTCAAAAAAATCAATTGTCCTATGTTTCTAAAAAAATACCAAAATTAAACTCGTACACGACACAAATGTTCAATTTTTATGTTGTCCTCAAAATAATTCAGAATAGAAGACTAACACACACAAATTTCTATTTTTTAAAAATTTCTTAAAATTCAAAAAGTGAAGTCTAACACCTTAAAAATATCAATTATACTATTTTTCCTAAAAAATGCCAAAATTGAACTCTTACACGACAAAAATACTCAATTTTCATGTTGTCATCAAAATATTCCAGAATAGAATACTAACACACACAAATTTATATTTTTTCAAAAAAATGTGCAAAATACAAAAATTGAAATTTAACACCATCAAAAAAATATCTGGTATCCTATTTGTTTTGAAAAAAAAAAGTCAAAAATGAACTCTTACACGAGAAAAATATTAAATTTTGATGATCTCTTAAAAAAATTCAACAAAAGAAGACTAACACACACAAATTTATATTTTTTCAAAAAAATTTGAAAAATAAAAAAATTGAAGAGTAACACCATCAAAAAAAAAATTGTTATCTTATTTTTTGAAAAAAAGTGAAAAATGAACTCTTACACGAGAAAAATATTGAATTTTGGTGTTCTCCAAAAAAATTCAATAATGGAAGACTAACACACACAAATTTCTGTTTTTTCAGAAATTTCTTAAAAATGCAAAAAATGAAGTCTTACACGACAAAAATACTCCATTTATCATGTTGTCCTCAAAGTAATCAATAATAGGAGACTAACACACACAAATTTCTATTTTTCCAAAAATTTCATAAAAATGCATAAAGTGAAGTCTAACACCTTAATTAAAATCAATTGTCCTATTTTTCTAAAGATGCTAAAATTGAACTCTTACACGAGCAAAATATTTTATTTTGATGATCTCAAAAAAAATTCCTTAATTGGAGACTAACACACACAAATTTATATTTTTTCGAAAATTTCTGAAAAATACAAAAAGTGAAGTGTAACACCTTCGAAAAAAATCTGTCATCATATTTTTCGAAAAAATGGCAAAATTGAACTATTATACGAGCAAAATATTTAATTTTTATGATGTCCTAGAAAATTCAATATAGAACACTAACACAATCAAATTTCTGTTTTTTCAGAAATTTCATAAAAATGCAAAAAATAATATGCAGTACTTTCAAAACAAATCAAGTATCATATTTTATAAACTTGTGAAAATTGAATTGTGAAAGGAGAAATATACTTAATTCTCATGATGTCCTTAAAATTTTCCGTAATAAAGGATTAACGCACACAAATTCCTATTTTTTCCAACATTTCTTAAAAATGAAAAAAAGTGGATTCTAACAACTTCCAAAAAATCAATTGTCCTATTTTTCTAAAAAAATGCCAAAATTAAACTCGTACATGACACAAATGCTCAATTTTTATGTTGTCCTCAAAATAATTCACAATAGAAGACTAACACACACAAATTTCTAATTTTTAAAAATTTTCTTAAAATTCAAAAAGTGAAGTCTAACACCTTAAAAAAATCAATTATACTATTTTTCCAAAAAAATGCCAAAATTGAACTCTTACACGACAAAAATACTCAATTTTCATGTTGTCATCAAAATAATCCAGAATAGAAGACTAACACACACAAATTTATATTTTTTCAAAAAATTTTGCAAAATACAAAAATTGAAATATAACACCATCAAAAAAATATCTGGTATCCTATTTTTTGAAGAAAACAAAAAGTCAAAAATGAACTCTTACACGAGAAAAATATTGAATTTTGATGATCTCCTAAAAAAATTCAATAAAAGAAGACTAACACACACAAATTAATATTTTTTCAAAAAATTTGAAAAATAAAAAAATTGAAGAGTAACACCATCAAAAAAAAAATTGTTATCTTATTTTTTGAAAAAAAGTCAAAAATGAACTCTTACACGAGAAAAATATTGAATTTTGGTTCTCCTAAAAAATTCAATAATAGAAGACTAACACACACATATTTCTGTTTTTTCAGAAATTTCTTAAAAATGCAAAAAATGAAGTCTAACACCTTCAGAACAAATCAGTTATCCTATTTTCTAAACATGTCAAAATTGAAGTGTAAAACTTGAAAAGTACTTAATTCTCATGATGTCCTCAAAATACTCTGTAATACAGAACTAACATAAACATATTGCTATTTGTTCCACAACAAAAAATTAAAAATGGAAGAATGTGAAGTCTAACACCTTAAAAAAAAACTAATTATCTTATTTTTCTAGAAAATGCTAAAATTGAACTCTTACACGAAAAAAATACTCCATTTATCATGTTGTCCTCAAAGTAATCAATAATAGGAGACTAACACACACAAATTTCTATTTTTCCAAAAAATTCATAAAAATGCATAAAGTGAAGTCTAACACCTTAATTAAAATCAATTATCCTATTTTTCTAAAGATGCTAAAATTGAACTCTTACACGAGCAAAATATATAATTTTGATGATCTCCAAAAAAATTCCTTAATTGAAGACTAACACACACAAATTTAAATTTTTTCAAAACTTTCTGAAAAATATAAAAAGTGAAGTGTAACACCTTCGAAAAAAATCTGTGATCATATTTTTCGAAAAAATGGCAAAATTGAACTATTATACGAGCAAAATATTTAATTTTTATGATGTCCTAGAAAATTCAATATAGAACACTAACACAATCAAATTTTTGATTTTCAGAAATTTCCTAAAAAATGCGAAAAATAATGTGTCATACTTTCAAAACAAATCAATTATCCTATTTTATAAACTTGTGAAAATTGAATTGTGAAAGGAGAAAAATACTTAATTCTCATGATGTCCTTAAAATTCTCCGTAATAAAGGATTAACACACACATATTCCTATTTTTTCCAACATTTCTTAAAAATGAAAAAAAGTGAATTCTAACACCTCCAAAAAAATAAATTGTCCTATTTTTCTAAAAAATGACAAAATTAAACTCGTACACGACACAAATGCTCAATTTTTATTTTGACCTCAAAATAATTCACAATAGAAGACTAACACACACAAATTTCTAATTTTTAAAATTTTACTTAAAATTCAAAAAGTGAAGTCTAACAGCTTAAAAAAATCAATTATACTATTTTTCCTAAAAAATGCCAAAATTGAACTCTTACACGACAAAAATACTCAATTTTCATGTTGTCATCAAAATAATCCAGAATAGAAGACTAACACACACAAATTTATATTTTTTTCAAAAAAATTTGCAAAATACAAAAATTGAAATGTAACACCATCAAAAAAATATCTGGTATCCTATTTTTTGAAGAAAAAAAAAAGTCAAAAATGAACTCTTACACGAGAAAAATATTGAATTTTGATGATCTCCTAAAAAAATTCAATAAAAGAAGACTAACACACACAAATTTATATTTTTTCAAAAAAATTGAAGAGTAACACCATCAAAAAAAAAATTGTTATCTTATTTTTTGAAAAAAAATCAAAAATGAACTCTTACACGAGAAAAATATTGAATTTTTGTGTTCTCCTAAAAAATACAATAATAGAAGACTAACACACAGAAATTTCTGTTTTTTCAGAAATTTCTTAAAAATGTAAAAAATGAAGTCTTAACACCTTCAGAACAAATCAGTTATCCTATTTTCTAAACATATCAAAATTGAAGTGTAAAACTTGAAAAGTACTTAATTCTCATGATGTCCTCAAAATACTCTGTAATACAGAACTAACATAAACATATTGCTATTTTTTCAAAAAAAAAAAATTAAAAATGGAAAAATGTGAAGTCTAGCACCTTCAAAAAAAATCAATTATCTTATTTTTCTAGAAAATGCTAAAATTGAACTCTTACACGAAAAAAATACTCAATTTATCATGTTGTCCTCAAAGTAATCAATAATAGGACACATACACACACAAATTTCTATTTTTCCAAAAAATTCATAAAAATGCATAAAGTGAAGTCTAACACCTTAATTAAAATCAATTATCCTATTTTTCTAAAGATGCTAAAATTGAACTCTTACACGAGCAAAATATTTAATTTTGATGATCTCCAAAAAAATTCCTTAATTGAAGACTAACACACCCAAATTTAAATTTTTTCAAAACTTTCTGAAAAATACAAAAAGTGAAGTGTAACACCTTCGAAAAAAATCTGTGATCATATTTTTCGAAAAAATGGCAAAATTGAACTATTATACGAGCAAAATATTTAATTTTTATGATGTCCTAGAAAATTCAATATAGAACACTAACACAATCAAATTTTTGTTTTTTCAGAAATTTCCTAAAAAATGCAAAAAATAATGTGTCATACTTTCAAAACAAATCAATTATCCTATTTTATAAACTTGTGAAAATTGAATTGTGAAAGGAGAAAAATACTTAATTCTCATGATGTCCTTAAAATTCTCCGTAATAAAGGATTAACACACACATATTCCGATTTTTTCCAACATTTCTTAAAAATGAAAAAAAGTGAATTCTAACACCTTCAAAAAAATCAATTGTCCTATTTTTCTAAAAAAATTACAAAATTAAACTCGTACACGACACAAATGCTCAATTTTTATTTTGTCCTCAAAATAATTCACAATAGAAGACTAACACACACAAATTTCTATTTTTTAAAAATTTTCTTAAAATTCAAAAAGTGAAGTCTAACACCTTAAAAAAATTAATTATACTATTTTTCCTAAAAAATGCCAAAATTGAACTCTTACACGACAAAAATACTCAATTTTCATGTTGTCATCAAAATAATCCAGAATAGAAGACTAACACACAAATTTATATTTTTTCAAAAAAATTTGCAAAATACAAAACTTGAAATGTAACACCATCAAAAAAATATCTGGTATCCTATTTTTTGAAAAAAAAAAGTCAAAAATGAACTCTTACACGAGAAAAATATTGAATTTTGATGATCTCCTAAAAAAATTCAATAAAAGAAGACTAACACACACAAATTTATATTTTTTCAAAAAAATTTAAAAAATAAAAAAATTGAAGAGTAACACAATAAAAAAAAAATAGTTATCTTATTTTTTGAAAAAAAGTCAAAAATGAACTCTTACACGAGAAAAATATTGAATTTTGGTGTTCTCCTAAAAAATTCAATAATAGAAGACTAACACACACAAATTTTTGTTTTTTCAGAAATTTCTTAAAATTGCAAAAAATGAAGTCTAACACCTTCAGAACAAATCAGTTATCCTATTTTCTAAACATGTCAAAATTGAAGTGTAAAACTTGAAAAGTACTTAATTCTCATGATGTCCTCAAAATACTCTATAATACAGAACTAACATAAACATATTGCTATTTTTTCAAAAAAAAAAATTAAAAATGGAAAAATGTGAAGTCTAACACCTTCAAAAAAAACTAATTATCTTATTTTTCTAGAAAATGCTAAAATTGAACTCTTACACGAAAAAAATACTCCATTTATCATGTTGTCCTCAAAGTAATCAATAATAGGAGACTAACACACACAAATTTCTATTTTTCCAAAAAATTCATAAAAATGCATAAAGTGAAGTCTAACACCTTAATTAAAATCAATTATCCTATTTTTCTAAAGATGCTAAAATTGAACTCTTACACGAGCAAAATATTTAATTTTGATGATCTCCAAAAAAATTCTTTAATTGAAGACTAACACACACAAATTTAAATTTTTTCAAAACTTTCTGAAAAATACAAAAAGTGAATTGTAACACCTTCGAAAAAAATCTGTGATCATATTTTTCGAAAAAATGGCAAAATTGAACTATTATACGAGCAAAATATTTAATTTTTATGATGTCCTAGAAAATTCAATATAGAACACTAACACAATAAAATTTTTGTTTTTTCAGAAATTTCCTAAAAAATGCAAAAAATAATGTGTCATACCTTCAAAACAAATCAATTATCCTATTTTATAAACTTGTGAAAATTGAATTGTGAAAGGAGAAAAATACTTAATTCTCATGATGTCCTTAAAATTCTCCGTAATAAAGGATTAACACACACATATTCCTATTTTTTCCAACATTTCTGAAAAATGAAGAAAAGTGAATTCTAACACCTTCAAAAAAATCAATTGTCCTATTTTTCTAAAATAATTACAAAATTAAACTCGTACACGACACAAATGCTCAATTTTTATTTTGTCCTCAAAATAATTCACAATAGAAGACTAACACACACAAATTTCTAATTTTTAAAAATTTTCTTAAAATTCAAAATGTGAAGTCTAACACCTTAAAAAAAATCAATTATACTATTTTTCCTAAAAAATGCCAAAATTGAACTCTTACACGACAAAAATACTCAATTTTCATGTTGTCATCAAAATAATCCAGAATAGAAGACTAACACACACAAATTTATATTTTTTCAAAAAAATTTGCAAAATACAAAAATTGAAATGTAACACCATCAAAAAAATATCTGGTATCCTATTTTTTGAAGAAAAAAAAAAGTCAAAAATGAACTCTTACACGAGAAAAATATTGAATTTTGATGATCTCCTAAATAAATTCAATAAAAGAAGACTAACATACACAAATTTATATTTTTTCAAAAAAATTTGAAAAATAAAAAAATTGAAGAGTAACACCATCAAAAAAAAAAATTGTTATCTTATTTTTTGAAAAAAAGTCAAAAATGAACTCTTACACGAGAAAAATATTGAATTTTGGTGTTCTCCTAAAAAATTCAATAATAGAAGACTAACACACAGAAATTTCTGTTTTTTCAGAAATTTCTTAAAAATGTAAAAAATAAAGTCTAACACCTTCAAAACAAATCAGTTATCCTATTTTCTAAACATGTCAAAATTGAAGTGTAAAACTTGAAAAGTACTTAATTCTCATGATGTCCTCAAAATACTCTGTAATACAGAACTAACATAAACATATTGCTATTTTTTCAAAAAAAAAAATTAAAAATGGAAAAATGTGAAGTCTAACACCTTAAAAAAAAATCAATTATCTTATTTTTTTAGAAAATGCTAAAATTGAACTCTTACACGAAAAAAATACTCAATTTATCATGTTGTCCTCAAAGTAATCAATAATAGGAGACTAACACACACCAATTTCTATTTTTCCAAAAATTTCATAAAAATGCATAAAGTGAAGTCTAACACCTTAATTAAAATCAATTATCCTATTTTTTTAAAGATGCTAAAATTGAACTCTTACACGAGCAAAATATTTAATTTTGATGATCTCCAAAAAAATTCATTAATTGAAGACTAACACACACAAATTTAAATTTTTTCAAAACTTTCTGAAAAATACAAAAAGTGAAGTGTAACACCTTCGAAAAAAATCTGTGATCATATTTTTCGAAAAAATGGCAAAATTGAACTATTATACGAGCAAAATAATTAATTTTTATGATGTCCTAGAAAATTCAATATAGAACACTAACACAATCAAATTTTTGTTTTTTCAGAAATTTCCTAAAAAATGCAAAAAATAATGTGTCATACTTTCAAAACAAATCAATTATCCTATTTTATAAACTTGTGAAAATTGAATTGTGAAAGGAGAAATATACTTAATTCTCATGATGTCCTTAAAATTCTCCGTAATAAAGGATTAACACACACATATTCCGATTTTTTCCAACATTTCTTAAAAATGAAAAAAAGTGAATTTTAACACCTTCAAAAAAATCAATTGTCCTATTTTTCTAAAAAAATTACAAAATTAAACTCGTACACGACACAAATGCTCAATTTTTATTTTGTCCTCAAAATAATTCACAATAGAAGACTAACACACACAAATTTCTATTTTTTTAAAAATTTCTTAAAATTCAAAAAGTGAAGTCTAACACCTTAAAAAAATTAATTATACTATTTTTCCTAAAAAATGCCAAAATTGAACTCTTACACGACAAAAATACTCAATTTTCATGTTGTCATCAAAATAATCCAGAACAGAAGACTAACACACAAATTTATATTTTTTCAAAAAAATTTGCAAAATACAAAACTTGAAATGTAACACCATCAAAAAAAAATCTGGTATCCTATTTTTTGAAAAAAAAAAGTCAAAATTGAACTCTTACACGAGAAAAATATTAAATTTTGATGATCTCCTAAAAAAATTCAATAAAAGAAGACTAACACACACAAATTTATATTTTTTCAAAAAAATTTAAAAAATAAAAAAATTGAAGAGTAACACAATAAAAAAAAAAATAGTTATCTTATTTTTTGAAAAAAAGTCAATAATGAACTCTTACACGAGAAAAATATTGAATTTTGGTGTTCTCCTAAAAAATTCAATAATAGAAGACTAACACACACAAATTTCTGTTTTTTCAGAAATTTCTTAAAATTGCAAAAAATGAAGTCTAACACCTTCAGAACAAATCAGTTATCCTATTTTCTAAACATGTCAAAATTGAAGTGTAAAACTTGAAAAGTACTTAATTCTCATGATGTCCTCAAAATACTCTATAATACAGAACTAACATAAACATATTGCTATTTTTTCAAAAAAAAAAATTAAAAATGGAAAAATGTGAAGTCTAACACCTTCAAAAAAAATCAATTATCTTATTTTTCTAGAAAATGCTAAAATTGAACTCTTACACGAAAAAAATACTCCATTTATCATGTTGTCCTCAAAGTAACCAATAATAGGAGACTAACACACACAAATTTCTATTTTTCCAAAAAATTCATAAAAATGCATAAAGTGAAGTCTAACACCTTAATTAAAATCAATTATCCTATTTTTCTAAAGATGCTAAAATTGAACTCTTACACGAGCAAAATATTTAATTTTGATGATCCCCAAAAAAATTCTTTAATTGAAGACTAACACACACAATTTTAAATTTTTTCAAAACTTTCTGAAAAATACAAAAAGTGAAGTGTAACACCTTCGAAAAAAATCTGTGATCATATTTTTCGAAAAAATGGCAAAATTGAACTATTATACGAGCAAAATATTTAATTTTTATGATGTCCTAGAAAATTCAATATAGAACACTAACACAATCAAAATTTTGTTTTTTCAGAAATTTCCTAAAAAATGCAAAAAATAATGTGTTATACTTTCAAAACAAATCAATTATCCTATTTTATAAACTTGTGAAAATTGAATTGTGAAAGGAGAAAAATACTTAATTCTCATGATGTCCTTAAAATTCTCCGTAATAAAGGATTAACACACACATATTCCTATTTTTTCCAACATTTCTGAAAAATGAAGAAAAGTGAATTCTAACACCTTCAAAAAAATCAATTGTCCTATTTTTCTAAAAAAATTACAAAATTAAACTCGTACACGACACAAATGCTCAATTTTTATTTTGTCCTCAAAATAATTCACAATAGAAGACTAACACACACAAATTTCTAATTTTTAAAAATTTTCTTAAAATTCAAAAAGTGAAGTCAAACACCTTAAAAAAATCAATTATACTATTTTTCCTAAAAAATGCCAAAATTGAACTCTTACACGACAAAAATACTCAATTTTCATGTTGTCATCAAAATAATCCAGAATAGAAGACTAACACACACAAATTTATATTTTTTCAAAAAAATTTGCAAAATACAAAAATTGAAATGTAACACCATCAAAAAAATATCTGGTATCCTATTTTTTGAAGAAAAAAAAAAATCAAAAATGAACTCTTACACGAGAAAAATATTGAATTTTGATGATCTCCTAAAAAAATTCAATAAAAGAAGACTAACACACACAAATTTATATTTTTTCAAAAAAATTTGAAAAATAAAAAAATTGAAGAGTAACACCATCAAAAAAATAATTGTTATCTTATTTTTTGAAAAAAAGTCAAAAATGAACTCTTACACGAGAAAAATATTGAATTTTGGTGTTCTCCTAAAAAATTCAATAATAGAAGACTAACACACACAAATTTCTGTTTTTTCAGAAATTTCTTAAAATTGCAAAAAATGAAGTCTAACACCTTCAGAACAAATCAGTTATCCTATTTTCTAAACATGTCAAAATTGAAGTGTAAAACTTGAAAAGTACTTAATTCTCATGATGTCCTCAATATACTCTGTAATACAGAACTAACATAAACATATTGCTATTTTTTCAAAAAAAAAAATTAAAAATGGAAAAATGTGAAGTCTAACACCTTCAAAAAAAATCAATTATCTTATTTTTCTAGAAAATGCTAAAATTGAACTCTTACACGAAAAAAATACTCAATTTATCATGTTGTCCTCAAAGTAATCAATAATAGGAGTCTAACACACACAAATTTCTATTTTTCCAAAAATTTCATAAAAATGCATAAAGTGAAGTCTAACACCTTAATTAAAATCAATTATCCTATTTTTCTAAAGATGCTAAAATTGAACTCTTACACGAGCAAAATATTTAATTTTGATGATCTCCAAAAAAATTCCTTAATTGAAGACTAACACACACAAATTTAAATTTTTTCAAAACTTTATGAAAAATACAAAAAGTGAAGTGTAACACCTTCGAAAAAAATCTGTGATCATATTTTTCGAAAAAATGGAAAAATTGAACTATTATACGAGCAAAATATTTAATTTTTATGATGTCCTAGAAAATTCAATATAGAACACTAACACAATCAAATTTTTGTTTTTTCAGAAATTTCCTAAAAAATGCAAAAAATAATGTGTCATACTTTCAAAACAAATCAATTATCCTATTTTATAAACTTGTGAAAATTGAATTGTGAAAGGAGAAAAATACTTAATTCTCATGATGTCCTTAAAATTCTCCGTAATAAAGGATTAACACACACATATTCCTATTTTTTCCAACATTTCTTAAAAATGAAAAAAAGTGAATTCTAACACCTTCAAAAAAATCAATTGTCCTATTTTTCTAAAAAAATCACAAAATTAAACTCGTACACGACACAAATGCTCAATTTTTATTTTGTCCTCAAAATAATTCACAATAGAAGACTAACACACACAAATTTCTATTTTTTAAATATTTTCTTAAAATTCAAAAAGTGAAGTCTAACACCTTAAAAAAATTAATTATACTATTTTTCCTAAAAAATGCCAAAATTGAACTCTTACACGACAAAAATACTCAATTTTCATTTTGTCATCCAAATAATCCAGAATAGAAGACTAACACACAAATTTATATTTTTTCAAAAACATTTGCAAAATACAAAACTTGAAATGTAACAGCATCAAAAAAAAAAATCTGGTATCCTGTTTTTTGAAAAAAAGAAGTCAAAAATGAACTCTTACACGAGAAAAATATTAAATTTTGATGATCTCCTAAAAAAATTCAATAAAAGAAGACTAACACACACAAATTTATATTTTTTCAAAAAAATTGAAGAGTAACACCATCAAAAAAAAAATTGTTATCTTATTTTTTGAAAAAAAGTCAAAAATGAACTCTTACACGAGAAAAATATTGAATTTTGGTGTTCTCCTAAAAAATTCAATAATAGAAGACTAACACACACAAATTTCTGTTTTTTCAGAAATTTCTTAAAAATGAAAAAAATGAAGTCTAACACCTTCAAAACAAATCAGTTTTCCTATTTTCTAAACATGTCAAAATTGAAGTGTAAAACTTGAAAAGTACTTAATTCTCATGATGTCCTCAAAATACTCTGTAATACAGAACTAACATAAACATATTGCTCTTTTTTCAAAAAAAAAAATTAAAAATGGAAAAATGTGAAGTCTAACACCTTAAAAAAAAAATCAATTATCTTATTTTTCTTGAAAATGCTAAAATTGAACTCTTACACGAAAAAAATACTCAATTTATCATGTTGTCCTCAAAGTAATCAATAATAGGAGACTAACACACACAAATTTCTATTTTTTCAAAAATTTCATAAAAATGCATAAAGTGAACTCTAACACCTTAATTAAAATCAATTATCCTATTTTTCTAAAGATGCTAAAATTGAACTCTTACACGAGCAAAATATTTAATTTTGATGATCTCCAAAAAAATTCCTTAATTGAAGACTAACACACACAAATTTAAATTTTTTCAAAACTTTATGAAAAATACAAAAAGTGAAGTGTAACACCTTCGAAAAAAATCTGTGATCATATTTTTCAAAAAAATGGCAAAATTGAACTATTATACGAGCAAAATATTTAATTTTTATGATGTCCTAGAAAATTCAATATAGAACACTAACACAATCAAATTTTTGTTTTTTCAGAAATTTCATAAAAAATGCAAAAAATTATGTGTTATACTTTCAAAACAAATCAATTATCCTATTTTATAAACTTGTGAAAATTGAATTGTGAAAGGAGAAAAATACTTAATTCTCATGATGTCCTTAAAATTCTCCATAATAAAGGATTAACACACACATATTCCTATCTTTTCCAACATTTCTTAAAAATGAAAAAAATTGAATTCTAACACCTTCAAAAAAATCAATTGTCCTATTTTTCTAAAAAACTGCCAAAATTAAACTCGTACACGACACAAATGCTCAATTTTTATATTTTCCTCAATATAATTCATATTCATAATAGAACACTAACACACACAAATTTCTATTTTTTTAAAATTTTCTTAAAATTCAAAAAGTGAAGTCTAACCCCTTAAAAAAATCAATTATACTATTTTTCTTAAAAAGATGCCAAAATTGAACTCTTACACGACAAAAATACTCAATTTTCATGTTGTCATCAAAATAATCCAGAATAGAAGACTAACACACACAAATTTATATTTTTTCAAAAAAAATTGCAAAATACAAAACATGAAATGTAACACAATCAAAAAAAAATCTGGTATCCTATTTTTTGAAAAAAAAAAAAGTCAAAATGATCTCTTACACAAGAAAAATATTGAATTTTGATGATCTCCTAAAAAAATTCTATAAAAGAAGACAAACACACACAAATTTATATTTTTTCAAAAAAATTTGAAAAATAAAAAAATTGAAGAGTAACAACATCAAAAAAAATATTGTTATCTTATTTTTTTAAAAAAAGTCAAAAATGAACTCTTACACGAGAAAAATATTGAATTTTGGTGTTCCCCTACAAAATTCAATAATAGAAGACTAACACAAACAAATTTCTGTCTTTTCAGAAATTTCTTAAAAATGCAAAAAATGAAGTCTAACACCTTCAAAACAAATTAGTTATCCTATTTTCTAAACATGTCAAATTTGAAGCGTAAAACGTGAAAAATACTTAATTCTCATGATGTCCTCAAAATACTCTGTAATACAGAACTAACATAAACATATCGCTATTTTTTCAAAAAAAAAAATTATAAATGGAAAAATGTGAAGTCTAACACCTTCAAAAAAATTCAATTATCTTATTTTTCTAGAAAATGCTAAAATTGACCTCTTACACGACAAAAAATACTCAATTTATCATGTTGTCCTCAAAGTAATCAATAATAGGAGACTAACACACACAAATTTCTATTTTTCCAAAAATTTCATAAAAATGCTTAAAGTGAAGTCTAACACCTTAATTAAAATCAATTATCATATTTTTCTAAAAATGCTAAAATTGAACTCTTACACGAGCAAAATATTTAATTTTGATGATCTCCACAAAAATTCCTTAATTGAAGACTAACACACACAAATTTATATTTTTTCAAAAATTTCTGAAAAATACAAAAAGTGAAGTGTAACACCTTCGAAAAAAATCTGTCATCATATTTTTCGAAAAAATGGAAAATTTGATATATTATAGGAGTAAAATATTTAATTTTTATGTTGTCCTAGAAAATTCAATATAGAACACTAACAAAATCAAATTTCTGTTTTTTCAGAAAATTCTTAAAAATGCAAAAAATAATGTTTAATACTTTCAAAACAAATCAATTATCCTATTTTATAAACTTGTGCAAATTGAATTGTGAAAGGAGAAAAATACTTAATTCTCATGATGTCCTTAAAATTCTCCGTAATAAAGGACTAACACACACATATTCCTATTTTTTCCAACATTTCTTAAAAATTAAAAAAAGTGAATTCTAACACCTTCCAAAAAATCAATTGTCATATTTTTCTAAAAAAATGCTAAAATTAAACTCGTACACGACACGAATGCTCAATTTTTATGTTGTCCTCAAAATAATTCATAATAGAAAACTAACACACACGAATTTCTATTTTTTTAAAATTTTCTTAAAATTCAAAAAGTGAAGTCTAACACCTTAAAAAAATCAATTATTCAATTTTTCCTAAAAAATGCCAAAATTGAACTCTTACACGACAAAACTACTCAATTTTCATGTTGTCATCAAAATAATCCAGAATAGAAGACTGACACACACAAATTTATATTTTTTCAAAACAATTTGCAAAATACAAAACTTGAAATGTAACACCATCAAAAAAATATCTGGTATCCTATTTTTTGAAAAAAAAAAGTCAAAAGTGAACTCTTACACGAGAAAAATATTGAATTTTGATGATCTCCTAAAAAAATTCAATAAAAGATGACTAACACACACAAATTTATATTTTTTCAAAAAAATTTAAAAATAAAAAAATTGAAGAGTAACACCATCAAAAAAAAAATTGTTATCTTATTTTTTGAAAAAAGTCAAAAATGATATCTTACACGAGAAAAATATTGAATTTTGGTGTTCTCCAAAAAAATTCAATAATAGAAGACTAACACACACAAATTTCTGTTTTTTCAGAAATTTCTTAAAAATGCAAAAAATGAAGTCTAACACCTTCAAAACAAATCAGTTATTCTATTTTCTAAACATGTCAAAATTGAAGTGTAAAACTTGAAAAATACTTAATTCTTATGATGTCCTCAAAATACTCTATAATACAAAACTAACATAAACATATTGCTATTTTTTCAAAAAAAAAATAATTAAAAATTGAAAAATGTGAAGTCTAACACCTTCAAAAAAAAACTGTTGTCTTATTTTTCTAGAAAATGCTAAAATTGAACTCTTACACGACAAAAAATACTCAATTTATCATGTTGTCCTCAAAGTAATCAATAATAGGAGACTAACACACAAATTTCTATTTTTCCAAAAATTTCATAAAAATGCATAAAGTGAAGTCTAACACCTTAATTAAAATCAGTTGTCCTATTTTTCTAAAGATGCTAAAATTGAGCTCTTACACGAGCAAAATATTTTATTTTGATGATCTCAAAAAAAATTCCATAATTGGAGAATAACACACACAAATTTATATTTTTTCGAAAATTTCTGAAAAATACAAAAAGTGAAGTGTAACACCTTCGAAAAAACTCTGTCATCATATTTTTCGAAAAAATGGCAAAATTGAACTATTATACGAGCAAAATATTTAATTTTTATGATGTCCTAGAAAATTCAATATATAACACTAACACAATCAAATTTTTGTTTTTTCAGAAATTTCCTCAAAAATGCAAAAAATAATGTGTCATACTTTCAAAACAAATCAATTATCCTATTTTATAAACTTGTGAAAATTGAATTGTGAAAGGAGAAAAATACTTAATTCTCATGATGTCCTTAAAATTCTCCGTAATAAAGGATTAACACACACAAATTCCTATTTTTTCCAACATTTCTTAAAAATGAAAAAAAGTGGATTCTAACAACTTCCAAAAAATCAATTGTCCTATTTTTCTAAAAAAATGCCAAAATTAAACTCGTACACGACACAAATGCTCAATTTTTATGTTGTCCTCAAAATAATTCACAATAGAAGACTAACACACACAAATTTCTATTTTTTAAAAATTTTCTTAAAATTCAAAAAGTGAAGTCTAACACCTTAAAAAAATCAATTATACTATTTTTCCTAGAAAATGCCAAAATTGAACTCTTACACGACAAAAATACTCAATTTTCATGTTGTCATCAAAATAATCCAGAATAGAAGACAGACACACACACATTTATATTTTTTCAAAAAAATTTGCAAAATACAAAACTTGTAATGTAACACCATTAAAAAAAAAATCTGGTATCCTATTTTTTGAAAAAAAAAAGTCAAAAGTGAACTCTTACACGAGAAAACTATTGAATTTTGATGATCTCCTAAAAAAATTCAATAAAAGAAGACTAACACACACAAATTTATATTTTTTTTAAAAAATTTGAAAAATAAAAAAATTGAAGAGTAACACCATCAAAAAAAAAATTGTTATCTTATTTTTTGAAAAAAAGTCAAAAATGAACTCTTACACGAGAAAAATATTGAATTTTGGTGTTCTCCTAAAAAATTCAATAATAGAAGACTAACACACACAAATTTCTGTTTTGTCAGAAATTTCTTAAAAATGCAAAAAATGAAGTCTAACACCTTCAAAACAAATCAGTTATTCTATTTTCTAAACATGTCAAAATTGAAGTGTAAAACTTGAAAAATACTTTATTCTTATGATGTCCTCAAAATACTCTGTAATACAGAACTAACATAAACATATTGCTATTTTTTCAAAAAAAAAATAATTAAAAATTGAAAAATGTGAAGTCTAACACCTTCAAAAAAAATCTATTGTCTTATTTTTCTAGAAAATGCTAAAATTGAACTCTTACACGACAAAAAATACTCAATTTATCATGTTGTCCTCAAAGTAATCAATAATAGGAGACTGACACACAAATTTCTATTTTTCCAAAAATTTCATAAAAATGCATAAAGTGAAGTCTAACACCTTAATTAAAATCAATTGTCCTATTTTTCTAAAGATGCTAAAATTGAACTCTTACACGAGAAAAATATTTTATTTTGATGATCTCCAAAAAAATTCCTTAATTGGAGACTAACACACACAAATTTATATTTTTTCGAAAATTTCTGAAAAATACAAAAAGTGAAGTGTAACACCTTCCAAAAAAATCTGCCATCATATTTTTCGAAAAAATGGCAAAATTGAACTATTATACGAGCAAAATATTTAATTTTTATGATGTCCTAGAAAATTCAATATAGAACACTAACACAATCAAATTTCTATTTTTTCAGAAATTTCAAAAAAATGCAAAAAATAATATGCAATACTTTCAAAACAAATCAAGTATCGTATTTTATAAACTTGTGAAAATTGAATTGTGAAAGGAGAAAAATACTTAATTCTCATGATGTCCTTAAAATTCTCCGTAATAAAGGATTAACACACACAAATTCCTATTTTTTCCAACATTTCTTAAAAATGAAAAAAGTGGATTCTAACAACTTCCAACAAATCAATTGTCCTATTTTTCTAAAAAAATGCCAAAATTAAACTCGTACACGACACAAATGCTCAATTTTTATGTTGTCCTCAAAATAATTCACAATAGAAGACTAACACACACAAATTTTTAATTTTTAAAAATTTTCTTAAAATTCAAAAAGTGATGTCTAACACCTTAAAAAAATCAATTATACTATTTTTCCTAAAAAATGCCAAAATTGAACTCTTACACGACAAAAATACTCAATTTTCATGCTGTCATCAAAATAATCCAGAATAGAAGACTAACACACAAAAATTTATATTTTTTCAAAAAAATTTGCAAAATACAAAAATTGCTATGTAACACCAGCAAAAAAATATCTGGTATCCTATTTTTTGAAAAAAAAAAGTCAAAAATGAACTCTTACACGAGAAAAATATTGAATTTTGATGATCTCCTAAAAAAATTCAATAAAAGAAGACTAACACACACAAATTAATATTTTTTCAAAAAAATTTGAAAAATAAAAAAATTGAAGAGTAACACCGTCAAAAAAAAATTTGTTATCTTATTTTTTGAAAAAAAGTCAAAAATGAACTCTTACACGAGAAAAATATTGAATTTTGGTGTTCTCCTAAAAAATTCAATAATAGAAGACTAACACACACAAATTTCTGTTTTTTCAGAAATTTCTTAAAAATGTAAAAAATGAAGTCTAACACCTTCAAAACAAATCAGTTATCCTATTTTCTAAACATGTCAAAATTGAAGTGTAAAACATGAAAAATACTTAATTCTCATGATGTCCTCAAAATACTCTGTAATACAGAACTAACATAAACATATTGCTATTTTTCCAAAAAAAAATATTAAAAATGGAAAAATGTGAAGTCTACACCTTCAAAAAAAAATCAATTATCTTATTTTTATAAAAAATGATTAAATTGAACTCTTACACGACAAAAATACTCAATTTATCATGTTGTCCTGAAAGTTATCAATAATTGAAGACTAACACACACAAATTTCTATTTTTCCAAAAATTTCATAAAAATGCATAAAGTGAAGTCTAACACCTTAATTGAAATCAATTATTCTATTTTTCTAAAGATGCTAAAATTGAACTCTTACACGAGCAAAATATTTAATTTTGATGATCTCCAAAAAAATTCCTTAATTGGAGACTAACACACACAAATTTAAATTTTTTCAAAACTTTCGGAAAAATACAAAAAGTGAAGTGTATCACCTTCGAAAAAAATCTGTCATCATATTTTTCGAAAAAATGGCAAAATTGAACTATTATACGAGCAAAATATTTAATTTTTATGATGTCCTAGAAAATTCAATATAGAACACTAACACAATCAAATTTCTGTTTTTTCAGAAATTTCCTAAAAAATGCAAAAAATAATGTGTTATACTTTCAAAACAAATCAATTATCCTATTTTATAAACTTGTGAAAATTGAATTGTGAAAGGAGAAAAATACTTAATTCTCATGATATCCTTAAAATTCTCCGTAATAAAGGATTAACACACACATATGCCTATTTTTTCCAACATTTCTTAAAAATGAAAAAAAGTGAATTCTAACACCTTCAAAAAAATCAATTGTCCTATTTTTCTAAAAAAATGACAAAATTAAACTCGTACACGACACCAATGCTCAATTTTTATGTTCTCCTCAAAATAATTCACAATAGAAGACTAACACACACAAATTTCTATTTTTTAAAAATTTTCTTAAAATTCAAAAAGTGAAGTCTGACACCTTAAAAAAATTAATTATACTATTTTTCCTAAAAAATGCCAAAATTGAACTCTTACACGACAAAAATACTCAATTTTCATGTTGTCATCAAAATAATCCAGAATAGAAGACTAACACACAAATTTATATTTTTTCAAAAAAATTTGCAAAATACAAAACTTGAAATGTAACACCATCAAAAAAAAATCTGGTATCCTATTTTTTGAAAAAAAAAAGTCAAAAATGAACTCTTACACGAGAAAAATATTGAATTTTGATGATCTCCTAAAAAAATTTAATAAAAGAAGACTAACACACACAAATTTATATTTTTTCAAAAAAATTTGAAAAATAAAAAAATTGAAGAGTAACACCATCAAAAAAAAAAATTGTTATCTTATTTTTTGAAAAAAAGTCAAAAATGAACTCTTACACGAGAAAAATATTGAATTTTGGTGTTCTCCTAAAAAATTCAATAATAGAAGACTAACACACACAAATTTCTGTTTTTTCAGAAATTTCTTAAAAATGCAAAAAATGAAGTCTAATACATTCAAAACAAATGAGTTATCCTATTTTCTAAACATGTCAAAATTGAAGTGTAAAACTTGAAAAGTACTTAATTCTCATGATGTCCTCAAAACACTCGGTAATACAAAACTAACATAAGCATATTGCTATTTTTTCGAAAAAAAAAATTAAAAATGGAAAAATGTGAAGTCTAACACCTTCAAAAAAAATCAATTATCTTATTTTTCTAGAAAATGCTAGAATTGAACTCTTACACGAAAAAAATACTCAATTTATCATGTTGTCCTCAAAGTAATCGATAATAGGAGACTAACACACACAAATTTCTATTTTTCCAAAAATTTCATAAAAATGCATAAAGTGAAGTCTAACACCTTAATTAAAATCAATTATCCTATTTTTCTAAATATGCCAAAATTGAACTCTTACACGAGCAAAATCTTTAATTTTGATGATCTCCAAAAAAATTCCTTAATTGAAGACTAACACACACAAATTTAAATTTTTTCAAAACTTTCTGAAAAATACAAAAAGTGAAGTATAACACCTTCGAAAAAAATCTGTGATCGTATTTTTCGAAAAAATGGCAAAATTGAACTATTATATGAGCAAAATATTTAATTTTTATGATGTCCTAGAAAATTCAATATAGAACACTAACACAATCAAATTTTTGTTTTTTCAGAAATTTCCTAAAAAATGCAAAAAATAACGTGTCATACTTTCAAAACAAATCAATTATCCTATTTTATAAACTTGTGAAAATTGAATTGTGAAAGGAGAAAAATACTTAATTCTCATGATGTCCTTAAAATTCTCCGTAATAAAGGATTAACACACACATATTCCTATTTTTTCCAACATTTCTTAAAAATGAAAAAAAGTGAATTCTAACACCTTCAAAAAAATCAATTGTCCTATTTTTCTAAAAAAATGACAAAATTAAACTCGTACACGACTCAAATGCTCAATTTTTATTTTGTCCTCAAAATAATTCACAATAGAAGACTAACACACACAAATTTCTATTTTTTAAAAATTTTCTTAAAATTCAAAAAGTGAAGTCTAACACCTTAAAAAAATCAATTATACTATTTTTGCTAAAAAAATGCCAAAATTGAACTCTTACACGACAAAAATACTCAATTTTCATGTTGTCATCAAAATAATCCAGAATAGAAGACTGACAAACACAAATTTATATTTTTTCAGAAAAATTTGCAAAATACAAAACTTGAAATGTAACACCATCAAAAAAAAATCTGGTATCCTATTTTTTGAAAAAAAAAGAGTCAAAAGTGAACTCTTACACGAGAAAAATATTGAATTTTGATGATCTCCTAAACAAATTCAATAAAAGAAGACTAACACACACAAATTTATATTTTTTCAAAAAAATTGAAGAGTAACACCATCAAAAAAAAAATTGTTATCTTATTTTTTGAAAAAAAGTCAAAAATGAACTCTTACACGAGAAAAATATTGAATTTTGGTGTTCTCCAAAAAAATTCAATAATAGAAGACTAACACACACAAATTTCAGTTTTTTCAGAAATTTCTTAAAAATGCAAAAAATGAAGTCTAACACCTTCAAAACAAATCAGTTATTCTATTTTCTAAAGATGTCAAAATTGAAGTGTAAAACTTGAAAAATACTTAATTCTTATGATGTCCTCAAAATACTCTGTAATACAGAACTAACATAAACATATTGCTATTTTTTCAAAAAAAAATAATTAAAAAATGAAAAATGTGAAGTCTAACACCTTCAAAAAAAATCTATTGTCTTATTTTTCTAGAAAATGCTAAAATTGAACTCTTACACGACAAAAAATACTCAATTTATCATGTTGTCCTCAAAGTAATCAATAATAGGAGACTAACACACACAAATTTCTATTTTTCCAAAAATTTCATAAAAATGCATAAAGTGAAGTCTAACACCTTAATTAAAATCAATTGTCCTATTTTTCTAAATATGCTAAAATTGAACTCTTACACGAGCAAAATATTTTATTTTGATGATCTCCAAAAAAATTCCTTAATTGGAGACTAACACACACAAATTTATATTTTTTCGAAAATTTCTGAAAAATACAAAAAGTGAAGTGTAACACCTTCGAAAAAAATCTGTCATCATATTTTTCGAAAAAATGGCAAAATTGAACTATTATACGAGCAAAATATTTAATTTTTATGATGTCCTAGAAAATTCAATATAGAACACTAACACAATCAAATTTCTGTTTTTTCAGAAATTTCAAAAAAATGCAAAAAATAATATGCAATACTTTCAAAACAAATCAAGTATCGTATTTTATAGACTTGTGAAAATTGAATTGTGAAAGGAGAAAAATACTTAATTCTCATGATGTCCTTAAAATTCTCCGTAATAAAGGATTAACACACACAAATTCCTATTTTTTCCAACATTTCTTAAAAATGAAAAAAAGTGAATTCTAACACCTTCAAAAAAATCAATTGTCCTATTTTTCTAAAAAAATTACAAAATTAAACTCGTACACGACACAAATGCTCAATTTTTATTTTGTCCTCAAAATAATTCACAATAGAAGACTAACACACACAAATTTCTATTTTTTAAAAATTTTCTTAAAATTCAAAAAGTGAAGTCTAACACCTTAAAAAAATTAATTATACTATTTTTCCTAAAAAATGCCAAAATTGAACTCTTACACGACAAAAATACTCAATTTTGATGTTGTCATCAAAATAATCCAGAATAGAAGACTAACACACACAAATTTATATTTTTTCAAAAAAATTTGCAAAATACAAAAATTGAAATGTAACACCATCAAAAAAATATCTGGTATCCTATTTTTTGAAGAAAAAAAACAGTCAAAAATGAACTCTTACACGAGAAAAATATTGAATTTTGATGATCTCCTAAAAAAATTCAATAAAAGAAGACTAACACACACAAATTAATATTTTTTCAAAATAATTTGAAAAATAAAAAAATTGAAGAGTAACACCATCAAAAAAAAAATTGTTATCTTATTTTTTGATTAAAAGTGAAAAATGAACTCTTACACGAGAAAAATATTGAATTTTGGTGTTCCCCTAAAAAATTCAATAATAGAAGACTAACACACACAAATTTCTGCCTTTTCAGAAATTTCTTAAAAATGCAAAAAATGAAGTCTAACACCTTCACAACAAATTAGTTATCCTATTTTCTAAACATGTCAAAATTGAAGTGTAAAACGTGAAAAATACTTAATTCTCATGATGTCCTCAAAATACTCTGTAATAAAGAACTAACATAAACATATTGCTATTTTTCCAAAAAAAAAAATTAAAAATGGAAAAATGTGAAGTATAACACCTTCAAAAAAAATAAATTATCTTATTTTTCTAGAAAATGCTAAAATTGACCTCTTACACGACAAAAAATACTCAATTTATCATGTTGTCCTCAAAGTAATCAATAATAGGAGACTAACACATACAAATTTCTATTTTTCCAAAAATTTCATAAAAATGCATAAAGTGAAGTCTAACACCTTAATTAAAATCAATTATCATATTTTTCTAAAAATGCTAAAATTGAACTCTTACACGAGCAAAATATTTAATTTTGATGATCTCCAAAAAAATTCCTTAATTGAAGACTAACACACACAAATTTATATTTTTTCAAGTATTTCTGAAAAATACAAAAAGTGAAGTGTAACCACCTTCGAAAAAAATCTGTCATCATATTTTTCGAAAAAATGGAAAATTTGAACTATTATAGGAGGAAAATATTTAATTTTTATGATATCCTAGAAAATTCAATATAGAACACTAACAAAATCAAATTTCTGTTTTTTCAGAAAATTCTTAAAAATGCAAAAAATAATGTGTAATAATTTCAAAACAAATCAATTATCCTATTTTATAAACTTGTGAAAATTGAATTGTGAAAGGAGAAAAATACTTAATTCTCATGATGTCCTTAAAATTCTCCGTAATAAAGGACTAACACACACATATTCCTATTTTTTCCAACATTTCTTAAAAATTAAAAAAAGTGAATTCTAACACCTTCCAAAAAATCAATTGTCCTATTTTTCTAAAAAAATGCCAAAATTAAACTCGTACACGACACGAATGCTCAATTTTTATGTTGTCCTCAAAATAATTCATAATAGAAAACTAACACACACGAATTTCTATTTTTTTAAAATTTTCTTAAAATTCAAAAAGTGAAGTCTAACACCTTAAAAAAATCAATTATACAATTTTTCCTAAAAAATGCCAAAATTGAACTCTTACACGACAAAAATACTCAATTTTGATGTTGTCATCAAAATAATCCAGAATAGAAGACTAACACACACAAATTTATATTTTTTCAAAAAAATTTGCAAAATACAAAAATTGAAATGTAACACCATCAAAAAAAATCTGGTATCCTATTTTTTGAAAAAAAAAAGTAAAAAATGGACTCTTACACGAGAAAAATATTGAATTTTGATGATCTCCTAAAAAAATTCAATAAAAGAAGACTGACACACACAAATTTATATTTTTTCAAAAAAATTTGAAAAATAAAAAAATTGAAGAGTAAAACCATCAAAAAAAAATTGTTATCTTATTTTTTGAAAAAAAAGTCAAAAATGAACTCTTACACGAGAAAAATATTGAATTTTGATGATCTCCTAACAAAATTCATTAAAAGAAGACTAACACACACAAATTTATATTTTTTCAAAAAAATTTGAAAAATAAAAAAATTGAAGAATAACACCATCAAAAAAAATTGTTATCTTATTTTTTGAAAAAAAGTCAAAAATGAACTCTTACACGAGAAAAATATTGAATTTTCATGTTCTCCTAAAAAATTCAATAATAGAAGACTATAACACACACAAATTTATGTTTTTTTCAGAAATTTCTTAAAAATGCAAAAAATGAAGTCTAACACCTTCAAAACAAATCAGTTATCCTATTTTCTAAACATGTCAAAATTGAAGTGTAAAACGTGAAAAATACTTAATTCTCATGATGTACTCAAAATACTCTGTAATAAAGAACTAACATAAACATATTGCTATTTTTCCAAAAAAAAAAATTAAAAATGGAAAAATGTGAAGTCTAACACCTTCAAAAAAAATCAATTATCTTATTTTTCTAGAAAATGCTAAAATTGAACTCTTACACGACAAAAATACTCAATTTATCATGTTGTCCTCAAAGTAATCAATAATAGGAGACTAACACACACAAATTTCTATTTTTTCAAAAATTTCATAAAAATGCATAAAGTGAAGTCTAACACCTTAATTAAAATCAATTATCATATTTTTCTAAAAATGCGAAAATTGATCTCTTACACGAGCAAAATATTTAATTTTGATGATCTCCAAAAAAATTCTTTAATTGAAGACTAACACACACAAATTTATATTTTTTCAAAAAATTCTGAAAAATACAAAAAGTGAAGTGTAACACCTTCGAAAAAGATCTGTCATCATATTTTTCGAAAAAATGGCAAAATTGAACTATTATACGAGCAAAATATTTAATTTTTATGATGTCCTAGAAAATTCCATATAGAACACTAACACAATCAAACTTCTGTTTTTTTCAGAAATTTCTTAAAAATGCAAAAAATAATGTGTAATACTTTCAAAACAAATCAATTATCCTATTTTATAAACTTGTGAAAATTGAATTGTGAAAGGAGAAAAATACTTAATTCTCATGATGTCCTTAAAATACTCCGTAAAAAAGGATTAACACACACATATTTCTATTTTTTCCAACATTTCTTAAAAATAAAAAAAATTGAATTCTAACACCTTCAAAAAAATCAATTGTCCTATTTTTCTAAAAAAATGCCAAAATTAAACTCGTACACGACGCAAATGCTCAATTTTTATGTTGTCCTCAAAATAATTCACAATAGAAGACTAACACACACAAATTTCTATTTTTTTAAAATTTTCTTAAAATACAAAAAGTGAAGTCTAACACCTTAAAAAAAATCAATTATACTATGTTTCCTAAAAAATGCCAAAATTGAACTCTTACACGACAAAAATACTCAATTTTCATGTTGTCATCAAAATAATCCAGAATAGAAGACTAACACACACAAATTTATATATTTTCAAAAAAATTTGCAAAATAGAAAAATTGAAATGTAACACCATCAGAAAAAAATCTGGTATCCTATTTGTTGAAAAAAAAAAGTCAAAAATGAACTCTTACACGAGAAAAATATTGAATTTTGATGATCTCCTAAAAAAATTAAATAAAAGAAGGCTAACACACACAAATTTATATTTTTTCAAAAAAATTTGAAAAATAAAAAAATTGAAGAGTAACACCATCAAAAAAAAATTGTTATCTTATTTTTTGAAAAAAAGTCAAAAATGAACTCTTACACGAGAAAAATACTCAATTTATCGTGTTGTCCTCAAAGTAATCAATAATAGGAGACTAGCACACACAAATTGAAAGAAATACAGTTTCGGATCAACCGTAAAAGTGTACATAAGGATAAACGAATGTAGTCGTACATTCGTAGCCATAACTTTCAGTAGGAAAATCCGATTTGAATGGTTCAAATTGGGTAACATAGATAATTAGATTATCTATAACCTTCATGTAGAAATATATTTCATATGAACGAAGTATAAGTGTCGTTTCTTTGAAATACCGAAAGGGTGCTACAGTATGACATACAGTTAGTAAAACAGTCATAACTTTTGCATACGAACTCCAATTAGGCTGGGCCAAATTGGGTTGTGTAGATAATAAGATTATCTACAACTTTCATGTTGGTTGATTTTCTGTCAGAGAAATTTATCAATTTCGTCTGGACAGATTACTGAACAGGTTCATGCACTTTTCTGTGTGAAAGAATGTATATTGGATATACATGCCTTTTGGCTAATCCTAATCCTATTAGATATAAATAGGATACTTTCTCTCTCATCCCTATGCTAATTCATACAGAATTATTCTACCCAAAACACAAGAGAAAAGAGCAAATTCAGATTTGATCTTTTGTGAGTGAAAGGGTGCTAAGAGAGAGAGATAGAGAATCAATTCGATCGAGCAAGTTCACCGGTGCATCGTCTAGGCAGGTGCATCCGTGACCGACGTCTTACGACTCAAGGTGGATACACGTAGAGGAGCAACATCTGAGGCTCTTTCAGTTGTGATCGATTCGGACGCGTGAATTCAGTCGGAGACGAAATCAAGCGAATCGGCGAAGTCAACGAACGGTGAAAGACGTGTGGTGTGGGACGCGCGGATTGTCACCAACGTGACAGGAGATAGAAGGCAGCGATCAACCCTTCGAGTGCAATCAATTTTGCACCGGTATGAATATGTCCTTCTATTGCATCGTACCCTCGAAGTCATGGCGTGATCTCGGGAATCGGGGAATCGGACCGGGCCTTTATTCCGCTGCGTGGGCCCGTGGTCGAGGATATTCCCCAACAGTGGTATCAGAGCGATCGCCATCGATTCGAGGGTCGAATCATAGTCGTATATTAGATATACGCACGGGTTATCAAAGTTCGTACCCGTTTGCATGATGTTACATATAGAGAAAGTCAAATTCCGTTAAAATCACGAGTGGAATTCGCTAGAGATCGATCAAAAGTTGATTGAGACTATCTAGGAATTATCGTGAAAAGGTTTCATGATTTATCGTTTCAGAAACGAGCGAAAACGGAAGAAACGGCAAAATCTGCAGAAAATTAGAATACGAAACAGTGAGGAAAACTAAGATAATTTTCAGTGGGAACCTCCAAATTGATTGGATCAAATTGGCGTAGTTAGATAATGAGATTATCTATGACTTTGATACAGAACGTTTTTTCATTTGAACGAATTATCAGTGTCGTTTTTATGAAATACTGAAAGGGTGCGACTGTTTGACATACAGAGACTAAAAGGTCCGTATATGTCGCATCGAAACTCCAATTGAGTCCAATCCAATTGGGTTAGTTAGATAATAAGATTATCTAGAACTTTGGTTCACGTTCAAAGTCGGTTGGAACAATTTAATATTTTTGTTTCAACAGAATACTGAAAAGGTGTCTGTAGTTTTCTGGTTGAAAAGGTGTCTATTGGATAAACTTACCTTTTCATTTGTTCGTATTTCACTAAAACTGGTATAACTTTCAGTAGAAAATTCCAATTTGAATGGTTCAAATTGGGTTAGTTAGATAATGAGATTATCTAGAACTTTCATGTTGTAATATATTTCATTTGAGCGAAGTATTAGTGTCGTTCTAATGAAATACCGAAATGGTGCAGAAAAACAGTTTTTCTGCCGCCCCGGGGGGCAGTTTTTGGCGCCCCGGACGCGTCCCGGGCGAGGTTTTCTCGCGCCCCACGGCCCTTGCGTTACAACGGATGGGGAAGTCCGTTATAACGGACCCTTCGCTGGATGCTGTTTTTTGTTTTCGCGATAACTTTGGCTACGAAGTTCGGAATTTTGAGTTCTTTATATCGATTTGATCGGCATCAAACATTCTATCATATTAGATAATTAATTATTTAGAATAATTAATATCCCTAAATAAATCATATGCATTTACAAATCTTGTGATAGTGATATAATATGATTATGTCACTGATATGAGCGTATTTTGACACATATTTTAGTATTAAAACAAGGAAATTAAATAATATATAAACACAAAATGATGCTATAATCTTTGTATTAAACATTTCGTGATGAAATTACTTTAATGAAGGTTTTTGTGTTATTTCAGGTTAAAAATACCACATTTTCCAAATCCAAGCTCACGGTTACGTTCGTCTCATCGAGACGAGCGCTTTCGATATGAAGATCATGCAATTTGGAGGAAGGAGAAAGAAGTTACATGAGATTTTGTGAAACGGGTCAGAAAACAATTCAAGTGCGATCCCCTACACGAATGACCACACCAGAACCAGCGCAGCTACTTATAACGACCCAGATCCTCAACTCACTGTACCAAAGACCACATACGGGTCAAAGTTGATTCATTACACGAAAAGATTCGAACTTTACAACTCTCAAGATGCCCCTGATCGTGTGTGGATACTAGCTCGTGTAAGCCACGCTGATGAGATCTCATCCTCTCTCAAATTGTCTTCATTACACAAACTCTACACTAAGGTTGCCACAGAAAATCCTCAGACCCATTAACTGGTTGGCCAATCCCAGGCCAGAGCACAGATCCAAGAGCCAATCAGAATCGAGTGTTTGTCAGCCAATGGGAAACGAGCATAACAACTTGATACATACCTCCATTAACCCATTCACTGGACGCCTCCCTTCAGAATTTGTTTCTTCAGAAGCAACGTGAAACTCCTCACTGGACCCTCCAGTAACGAATGAAAATGGAGAACAGACTCTCGTCTTCTCCAACTTGCCAAACAGGTCTGTTGAGCGTAAATCTTGAGAAACCGAACTCGATCCGTGGAAACAACTCGATTGAGCGTCGGATTTCGATCCGGATCGAAGCACACGATCATTCCCTCTTAAGGATTGAACTCTTCCCCCTCGGATTGCCATCGTGGCACTCTCCTGGACCTTACGATCATCATCGTCGCATCAACACCACCTCGGCAGATCGCGTAACAACTTGGACTCGTTTCAAGTCTCATCTCTCTCTCTTCTAACAGCATCGTGGGGCCCACTTGACCTCCAATTCCTCTACAATTGGATGAATTCCACTGAATTGCGATCCAATTCGGTTATAAATAGAACGAGATCTGGATCAGCCATTATCCATTCTTCTATCGCCATTAACACCCTCAAGGGGGCTCTCTCGAGCTCCCTCCTTCCTCAATTCACCTCTACAATTCACCAATTTCTCCATTCTCCACCTCGTTGATCTGGCCAGAACTTAAACCGCCATTGAAGCACTTTTGAAGTTCTGTTCAGACCTCAAACACCTTCCTTCTTCCCTCCTCACTTCAAATCTCGCATCATTAACCACTTCTGGACCCCAAACTCCAACTTCGGTCATCAATTTCTCAACCTGAGATCGAAATCAAGAAGTGCTGAAATTCTGACGAAGCTAGCGCCTCTGGGAAGTCTCCATCGCGCAGTCTAGTAGCAAGGGAGAAGACGAAGGGCACGGATCGAGACTCTGGTGAAGAGAATTGAAGCTCCAACTCGTACTTCCTCCTCCTTCAGCTTTTCTCGGTTGTATTTCTTTCCTTGCAATTATTCTGTGTGCTATTGATAGAATTACATTAATTTGACATAATTGCATGTAAAGAATTCTAGAGTAACTGTGGGATTTGATTTCTGGACTGTACTTTCTCGGTTTTTGATTGATTTCAAATACTAGTTCCTGCTTTCTTGGTTTATAAGAGACAGGTTTCTATTCCTGGTTTTTGGGGAATTTTTTAGTAGAGTTTTGATAAGGAAGATTTGAATGTGTACCCAAAGAGTTATTGATTAAATAATTTCCAAACTAAAGTGAGTTTGTATAAAACTTACATGGGTATTTTTTTACGATCTTTCTTGATAAAACTTGTTGAATTCTTGGTCATGAAAAGGGAGTAATTTCATTAGGGGGATATTGATATTTTAATTAGTTGATCAATTTGGAAATTGAGTTTTTAATGATATAATACATCTTGCTATTAAAACAATCGTGTTTTATTAATTGGAAATTAATTAGGGAATTTAATTGGTTTATAATAATTTTTCCTAATTTTTTATCTCATCGTTTTGATACTCAAATTAATCAATAATGGTTTATGATTATTTGATCGATTTGAGTAAGGTTTTCGTGAATCGAATTTTGATTAATTTGAGTATTTGGTTTATAAACACTTAAATAAATCTTATTTTTCATTCGTGAATTTTGTGATGATTAATTGGTATATAATTAATTCATCACCCTTGCAAATGATTTTAGTTTCGAGATATTTCTAAATGATTCGATTAATTGAGATATCATATTCCCCGATTTTTCACATCAAGGGAAGCGAAGTTTTGTTTACCATTTTTCGATTTTATTTTCTTGATTCTCATTCGATCTTTTCTTTTCTCTTTTTCTTTTCGATCTTGTTTTGCCACTCTTTTTCTCATCCACACTCTTTCATTTTTATTTTTTATATACATTCCTTGAACATCAATATAACTTGCTTGTGAATCAATATTAATTGTGAAAAATATATGTTGAATATATCAATTTGAATCGAGGCCACATCTCCTTGCGAACGATAACCCTTTACTTGCTCTTTTACTACTTAATTTCATTCAAGTTTAGGAAATTATAGATACAATTTTTGATACTCGTAATTAGGAAATAAATACATCTCATTTATTATAAACGACACCTAAATTTTCGAGTTCATCAGTCACGAATTTAGAAACATGCAATGGCATGATCCCTCATAATATTTAAGTCATGGAAATGCCTTCCATATTCACAACCACTATGATCGGTACTACGTCTCACATGGGTTAAGGCCAAAGCCGACATGGGTTATTGTAGTCATCGACGGGGTGGCAAGCGTTAAATAGGGACTGATAAGGGTTAAGGCCAAGGCCGACTTATTAGTAGTTTATTTGAACGATATGATGAGTATGGTTGTGACTTAACCGTTCAAGCCAGTAAGGGTTGAGGCCAAAGCCGACTTGATTGGAAGTTCGGGGCATAGATAGGATGCACACACGGAACTGGGATTGTATAGGATACGATCCATCACCGAAATCCTATAAAGGTTCGAGAGTCGCATTGGATGCGATTGGATATAATCCTACCTAAATAGCGAGATCCCACTCGGCTGCCAAAGCAACTTGTGGGAGGATCGTAAAATATGGGTCTTGAGTGTTATGGACTTGGAGTCCCGTATCGGTATGAGGGTTATCGATTCGATAAAAATAACACATTCATATATTCATCATATAAGCATATAGATTAAGTACGCACGGTTAGGAGTTAATCTTCATCATCCGTTTAAAATTACGTTTTCAAGCAACACCAAATATATCGATGAGATCGATATGATAGATGGCTTTTGGGCCGGAATTACCGTTATTAACCTTGATAGTCAAAGAATAGTTCTTAGACTTAAATGAACGTGTTGGACACGGAAATGGTAGATTCGGGGCTCAATGCTATGGCTTTAGAGAAAGCCGGGTTCGATAAACTTTAAGAAGGAATCGAACGATATTACGTGCCTTGTGGTGGCATGTATAGAAGCAAATTTCTCAAAATTGTTTTGAGAATTCTGGTGTATATGAAAGTAAAACACAACGCTCATGAAATAGTTTCAAGAGCTAGAGCGCGTTGAATGGTTCGATGCTGCTCAAAGAGTAGGTTAATTTTGAGACGCCTTATGGGTCTTTGATTAACACTCGTGTGTTGATGGTACGAGATTTGATCTTCGTGACCGAATATCATATGCATTCGATAGATAAGTCGATCCCGAAATTGCATATGATGCGATTTAAATTTGAATTGGAGATGCTCAGAGTATCCGAGGAATCCAATGCATATAGATGCGTGGATGTCCTTGTAATTCAAAAGCGGGATCGAAAGAAATGTATGTCTAAGGGTATTTTGGGAAAATGTTTTCCAAACAGAAAGTTCGGACAAGGAGTTGTCCAAACTAATGACTCAAAAATGGTGAAATCCGGGGAGGATTAAACCTAGTAGTTGATTGCTTCTTTTGGCATTGCCGTCTTGGCCATATAAACGAGATTCGCGTATCTAGATTCCATATGATGGATTGCTAGAATCATTCGAATTAGATTCGATTGATTAATGCGATACTTATTTATTAGGCAAGACGACAAAGGGCATCATTCTCCAAAGGTTGGAGAAAGATCCAACGAATTATTGGAACTTACATTCACATGTAGATGTTCCGATAAGTTCCGAGGCAAGAGGAGGCTATCGGTATTTTGTTACGTTTTTGGACGGTTCAAGTAGATATGAAAATATCTATTTAATGCGTGCCGAAACGGAGATTTTTGAAAGGTTCATATAGTTTCAAAAACGAAATACGAAATCAACTAAGCAAGAAAATCAAAGCTTTTCGATAGGATCGAGAAGGCGAGTATTTGAGCTAAACCTTTCGATAGGATCGAAGGGGCGATATTTGAGTTATGAATATTGATGATCATTTATGATTGTGGAATCGTTTCACGATTGCCTTTCTTTGGAACATTGAGATGTGTCCGAAAAGAGGAAATGAACGCATGTTGGACATGGATCGATAAATGATAAGTCAATAGGATCTCCCAAAAATGTTTTGGGGATACGCCCTTGAGACAGCGGCACTAATGAATGGTTGCATATAAGATATGAACCATAAACCTTCTAATTGGTACAAAAGACGCCATATGAGATATGGATCGGAATGGTTCCGAAGTTGTCACTTGTACATATTTTAGGATGTGGGTATATTTCGAAATTTGTTTCGATTAAACTCAATCCCAAATCTGAAAATTGTTCGTTTATCCTTAAGGAAACTAAAAGGTATTAATTCTAACGTCCCGACGAAAATGAGATTTTCGTGGCTCGAAGAGATGCCTTCTTGGAGGAGGACTAGATGCGCACAAGTTTGGAACTTGGTGCCATTTATCTCTATGCGGGCTAGTGGGAGTAGAATAAATCTCGAAATAGTTCGTGATTTGAAAATGAACATTGTACCGATGAAAGTTGACATGGCTTCATCAAGAGTTGATGAACGCAAGTCGAACACACAAAGGAATTTTTCGCAGATCAAGTAGGCTATATCATAAGCCGGTAAATACGGATTTATCGAGACTAATGATGATAGATCGAAATCATATGATGATTCGATATCCTACAAGGATGCTATGAAAAGTTGATTCCACGTGACATGGTGTCATGAAATCTGAGATTCGATCCTTGTAAATTATCAAGTTCAGAACTTGATTTCATTACTTTCTGGGTTAGACCCGTGAAATGTGAGTGGGTTTTTCAAGATGAAGAACCGACATGGATAGGAATACGCATATATGTAAAGCGAGGCTTTTTGCGAAGAGTTTCATGCAATTCATAGTCGGACTATGAAGAAACGTTTTCGCTTGTTGCCATGCTTTCCCATTCTCGAAATTCTGCTTGCCATGGTCGCGTATTATGACTACGTGATGTGGCAAAATGGATGTCAAAACCGAATTTCTTGACAGAAATTTTATGAAAGGATGTGTACTTGACACAACCTTACGGTTTTGTCGATTCATAAGAATCGGGGATAAGATATGCACGCTTTAACGATCCATATGATGGATTAGAGAAAGCTTCTCGGAATTGGAATATTCGTTTTGACAAAATTATAAACTGTTATAAAATTGTCGAAACGAATGGAAACTTTGTGTACACATGAAGGTTAGTGGGAGCTGCGTTATATTTCTTGTAACGACAAAGGATTTAGACGAGACCGCTTATGAATTAAGCGTGAAGATCTATAGGATAGATCTAAGAAGTTCCTCGTTCTATGTTATAGCACATATATCGACATATTGTTGAAAATGGTTTTCAACATGTAAACACCTTGGAGGAGTTAAATCGAAATGTCGAATGGCAGAAATTTTCAACGGCTCGATGTGAGACATCAAGCAGCGCGAAAAGTAATAATATGATGCCTTACATTTGATGTTAGGATCTATTATATCTGTCATGATATGTATCTGGCTATCTGTCATAAAAATATAGCGTCTAGTTCACCGTCAATAAAATTCATGGGAATCACATGAGTTTGAATGTAATTTGATTACATGAGACTAACTCTTGTGAATGTATAATGGTTATACAAATATATACATAATGGTTATGTATATTTAAACCCATCGGGATTTGTATTGATAGAGGTGAAGTTTATCCTTGAATACTTTGCGAAAGAATTCAGGATTAATTATCTATAATGGTGTGGAGGACGTGTTGGTTATAAAGAGTTATAACAAACAACAGTTTCCAAAGATTAAGCACGTCCAAATATGTAGCACGACTTTCGATCACAAAGTGTGCACATGTTTTGCTTAAATGAAAACACGGTTATGTGGAAAGGTTCCACAAGACCGATAGTTTATGATTCTATTTACGGAGGCGAGTATATTGCGGTTATTAATCGCAAAAGGAAGTGGTATGGATCAAGGATACATGACCAAACTCTAGTAGTCACGAGTTATCGGATTTATGGTTGTTTATTGCGTGAGACGCAATAGTACAAGCCAAAAATGCCGAGGTCACAACCACTTCTAGCCAATACTCAGAAAATTTCATTTGATCCATGAAATTTTGTGAAAAGATGTGATCGTAGGTATTGGAAATGTTCCAATCCTGATGATGATTAACACTAGCGGGAACGTGCGGACCCGTTTACAAAACCGCTCTCTCTAGTCGCGCGTGACTGTCATGCGATGACTATGGGTATGGAGATACCTAGAGGAGGAAGAAGAGAGTAGAGTGTAGTTATCTAATACGATAGTCCTCGCAGGTTATGGGTATGGAGATACCCATAGGTAAACGTTGTATCACCCAAATACTTAGTCCATATGAATGCATCCCTTTTAAAAATTTTGTTTACTTAAATTAATATGCATTCACCTTATATGAAAACTGTGTGCTGGGTTGTGTAATATGATTGTTACATGAACCTTGATTTGAACTTGTGTGGACGTCGACATGGTTGAGGACCATGTGCAGCAAAACCGTCACACTTAAAGTGTCATTTCTAAACATCCCTAGTCGCGGATCAGCTTGCTTAAGAGAGAAGCATTACTATTACAAGGGAATAGACTGAACGCGTACACTAGTACGTTTGCCGAGGAGTCGATTAACGAAATCTCTGGCCAGAGTCAATGATATTAATGGTTAATATTGATTGAAATTTGTTAAATCAACTCGGAATCGGGGAATAAGTATAGTTAATCAAATTATAAGGATGACTATAACCATGCCTTTTGATTAACGGATATCGCAAACAAGAGAACTAGTAACCGCTATTCGAGATAGGCACAATGATCACAATCATTATTCGTTTAACATGGGTAGCTATGATGGAGTGACTAGATCCCGCTCATGAGCTTGTAGGCATTGGAAACAACCTACTGCCATCGTTAATCGAACCTACATGGTCACACAACGAGTCGTACTAAGTCGGGCTTGATCATAAAATTGGCACATAGGATGTGCATAGCTTGGTATTTGATACGCGAGCTATATTCTCTAAAATCGTGCATATTGGATATGCATGAGTACCTTTTAGGTAGATCTGAAATTGAGTGGGAGACTGAAAGAAATACAGTTTCGGATCAACCGTAAAAGTGTACATAAGGATAAACGAATGTAGTCGTACATTCGTAGCCATAACTTTCAGTAGGAAAATCCGATTTGAATGGTTCAAATTGGGTAAGATAGATAATTAGATTATCTATAACATTCATGTAGAAATTTATTTCATATGAACGAAGTATAAGTGTCGTTTCTTTGAAATACCGAAAGGGTGCAACAGTATGACATACAGTTAGTAAAACAGTCATAACTTTTGCATACGAATTCCAATTGGGCTGGGCCAAATTGGGTTGTGTAGATAATAATATTATCTACAACTTTCATGTTGATTGATTTTCTGTCAGAGAAATTTATCAATTTCGTCTGGACAGATTACTGAACAGGTTCATGCACTTTTCTGTGTGAAAGGATGTATATTGGATATACATGCGTTTTGGCTAATCCTAATCCTATTAGATATAAATAGGATACTTTCTCTCTCATCCCTATGCTAATTCATACAGAATTATTCTACCCAAAACACAAGAGAAAAGAGCAAATTCATATTTGATCTTTTGTGAGTGAAAGGATGCTAAGAGAGAGAGATAGAGAATCAATTCGATCGAGCAAGTTCACCGGTGCATCGTCTAGGCAGGTGCATCCGTGACCGACGTCTTGCGACTCAAGGTGGATACACGTAGAGGAGCAACATCTGAGGCTCTTTCAGTTGTGATCGATTCGGACGCGTGAATTCAGTCGGAGACGAAATCAAGCGAATCGGCGAAGTCAACGAACGGTGAAAGACGCGTGGTGTGGGACGCGCGGATTGTCACCAACGTGACAGGAGATAGAAGGCAGCGATCAACCCTTCGAGTGCAATCAATTTTGCACCGGTATGAATCTGTCCTTCTACTGCATCGTACCCTCGAAGTCGTGGCGTGATCTCGGGAATCGGGGAATCGGACCAGGCCTTTATTCCCCAACACAAATTTCTATTTTTTCAAAAATTTCATAAAAATGCATAAAGTGAAGTCCAACACCTTAATTAAAATCAATTATCATATTTTTCTTAAAATGCTAAAATTGATCTCTTACACGAGCAAAATATTTAATTTTGATGATCTCCAAAAAAATTCCTTAATTGAAGACTAACACACACAAATTTATATTTTTTCAAAAAATTCTGAAAAATACAAAAAGTGAAGTGTAACACTGATAAGGGGATTTTTCATCACTTTTTACAAGTATAAAATATAGAATTTAAACACATAAATATGATTAAAGTATAAGAAATATTCATAATTCCAATATATTGAGATTAAATACTTTAAATTGTGTTTTTGTATTAATGTCAGGTGAAAAGTGCAAAATATCGCAGAACCAATGGTGTAGATGGATTCCTCTCGTCGAGCCGGTCGATTTGATATATAATATGTAGATATTTGACGGAAGGATGAGAGAGAAATCGAGCTTTTACTTCAACCGGGTCAAAAATGACTCATTTCATGATGAATCTGACACACGTAAATCTGCACGGGAATAGACGCAGCAAATCAACCAAAGACCAGTCAACGATTACTGTTTCCCGGATTCTCTGTGGAATCACGATCTTGTGACCTGCGCTACAGTACCATACTCTCTCTTTATCCGTTCCATTACACGATCGGCCACACGAGAAATATCACAGAGAATCGAACTGGGTAGTTCAAACTGAATGGGTTGGAGCCTTGCGCTCGTACCTCCTCTCCATTTGTATAATAACTGCACCCTCCAGTTCCGTGTTTAAGAGAAAAAAAAGCTGCACAGCCTGTGACTCCCTCTCTCCAATTCCTGATGAAATTGAGAAGAACGAATTTCTGTGCAGAATTTCGGATGAATTAAAGATGAATTATTCTGAATCTTTGGAGAATAACCTCAAGGGTATTTTCGAGTTTTCTCCCTCATCCCTTAACCGATTTTGATGATGTTTAGACCGTTGGATTCAGCACAAGTGGCTCTATCTACTCATGCAAGTGGAATTCTCAGATCTGGAATTTTCAAATTGTTTCCCCCTCTTTTCTCCTATAAAAGACACCCAAAACTCCTCTCTCAACTCACCCTTGGACCTCTTGGGTCAACCATTCCATTCTTGGGGAAGGTAAGGTCTTAGCCTCTTCCCCACTCCATTGTTAGAGCATCTCGAGCTCCCTTGCTCATCTTTGAGCCCTTTTGCCAAGAAATCGTGTCTTGCACGGTTTTCGAGGCCGTTCCGAGGAGCTATTCCTCTCTCCAATCTCTCCCAAATCTGAAGAAAGTTGTTCTCCTCGTCCTCTCATCTCCTCTCACGGCGTGAAGGCTCGAGGACTTCGCCAACATCCGTTCTTGGACTCGAATTCCCTTTTTTTCGGTATTTCTTTCTCTAGATTTAGTGTTTTAATTAGGAATTGTTAGATCTGATCGAAATCTCTTTGTGAACTTGTTCTATATTGATAGATATAATTTGTAGAATTTTTGTGGAATTTTTCTTGCATTTTTCCTATTTTTCCTTTGTGATATACTCAATTTTCTGTGCTGTTTTGATAATTCGATTTAAAATAGAAACAAAGTCAAAAGTAATTCTTTCTCAATCTCACTGTTTAGATCTGGATCTGTAGTTTAAAAACATAATTTTAATCAATCAATTCTCTGAAATTTCCTATTTGATATGGATTTTAGAAAATCATTGTGTTAGGGACTAAACTGTAATATTAGTATAAATCCAGTTCTGGACCTTTTTGTCCCTGATTATTCATGAACTTGTAGATCTGTTAAAAATACAATTCTTGCATGTGCTTGTAGATCTATATTCAAACTGCAATTAGAAACTTGATTGAACTTTTTTGGATTGATTTTCGATTTGATATGATTTGTTGAAAACTGCTATTTATACCTAAAAACTTTCTGGACTTTTTCGTGATCTTCCAGTGACCTATTTGTAATTCGCTCATTACTTTTTACTGAAATATCAACCCTGTGAAATTCTTCTGTTCTCTCTCTTATTATTAAATTGTGAATCTTTGTGCCAAATTTGAGATCTTGTTTTCCGATCTATATTTTTCTGGAATTTGATTTGTGCCTAAAATACCCTTGTGATCAATAAATTTTTTAAATTCGAACATTGTGTGTGTGAAAGTGAAATTTTGACCAGAGCTTTATAGAGTTTAGATCTTGATTGTGACAAAATATTATAGTCTCTGGATCAATAGAAATAATTCTTGAATTGCAATTTCGATTATACGCAAAATTTCCTTGGAACGAACCTCTACTTAGCCTAATCTAGTAGTTGTTTATAAATTGTTTTGATTAACTCGTGAGATTGAATTTACACTTTTAAACGACCTATTTTACGTGTTATCAAACACCTTCGAAAAAAATCTGTCATCATATTTTTCGAAAAAATGGCAAAATTGAACTATTATACGAGCAAAATAATTAATTTTTATGATGTCCTAGAAAATTCAATACAGGACACTAACACAATCAAATTTCTATTTTTTCAGAAATTTCTTAAAAATGCAAGAAATAATGTGTAATACTTTCAAAACAAATCAATTATCCTATTTTATAAACTTGTGAAAGTTGAATTGTGAAAGGAGAAAAATACTTAATTCTCATGATGTCCTTAAAATACTCCGTAATAAAGGATTAATACACACATATTTCTATTTATTCCAACATTTCTTAAAAATGAAAAAAAGTGAATTCTAACACCTTCAAAAAAATCAATTGTCCTATTTTTCTAAAAAATGCCTAAATTAAACTCGTACACGACACATATGCTCAATTTTTATGTTGTCCTCAAAATAATTCATAATAGAAGACTAACACACACAAATTTCTATTTTTTTTAAATTTTCTTAAAATTCAAAAAGTGAAGTCTAACACCTTAAAAAAATCAATTATACTATGTTTCCTAAAAAATGCCAAAATTGTACTTTTACCCGACAAAAATACTCAATTTTCATGTTGTCATCAAAATAATCCATAATAGAAGACTAACACACACAAATTTATATTTTTTTCAAAAAAATTAGCAAAGTAAAAAAATTGAAATGTAACACAATCAAAAAAAAAAATCTGGTATCTTATTTTTTTTTTTAAAAAAGTCAAAAATGAACTATTACACGAGAAAAATATTGAATTTTGTTGTTCTCCTAAAAAATTCAATAATAGAACACTAACGCACACAAATTACTGTTTTTTCAGAAATTTCTTACAAATTCAAAAAATGAACACCTTCAAAATAAATCAGTTATCCTATTTTCTAAACATGTCAAAATTGACGTGTAAAATGTGAAAAATACTTAATTCTCATGATGTCCTCAAAATACTCTGTAATACAGAACTAACATAAACATATTGCTATTTTTTCAAAAAAAATAATAATAATGGAAAAATGTGAAGTCTAACACCTTCAAAAAAAATCAATTGTCTTATTTTTCTAGAAAATGCTAAAATTGAACTCTTACAAGACAAAAATACTCCATTTATCATGTTGTCCTCAAAGTAATCAATAATAGGAGACAAACACACACAAATTTCTATTTTTTCAAAAATTTCATAAAAATGCATAAAGTGAAATCTAACACCTCAATTAAAATCAATTATCATATTTTTCTAAAAATGCTAAACTTGATCTCTTATACGAGCAAAATATTTAATTTTGATGATCTCCAAAAAAATTCCTTAATTGAAGACTAACACAAACAAATTTATATTTTTTCAAAAATTTCTGAAAAATACAAAAAGTGAAGTGTAACACCTTCGAAAAAATCTGTCATCATATTTTTCGAAAAAATGGCAAAATTGAACTATTATAGGAGCAAAATATTTAATTTTTATGATGTCCTAGAAAATTCAATATAGAACACTAACACAATCAAATTTCTGTTTTTTCAGAAATTTCATAAAAATGCAAAAAATAATGTGTTATACTTTCAAAACAAATCAATTATCCAATTTTATAAACTTGTGAAAATTGAATTGTGAAATGAGAAAAATACTTAATTCCCATTATGTCATTAAAATTCTCCGTAATAATGGATTAACACACACATATTCCTAATTTTTCCAACATTTCTTAAAAATGAAAAAAAGTGAATTCTAACACCTTCAAAAAAATCAATTGTCCTATTTTTCTAAAAAAATGCCAAAATTAAACTCGTACACGACACAAATGCTCGATTTGTATGTTGTCCTCAAAATAATTCATTATAGAAGACTAACACACACAAATTTCTATTTTTTAAAAAAATTCTTAAAATTCAAAAAGTGAAGTCTAACACCTTAAAAAAATCAATTATACAATTTTTCCTAAAAAATGCCAAAATTGAACTCTTACACGACAAAAATACTCAATTTTCATGTTGTCATCAAAATAATCCAGAATAGAAGACTAACACACACAACTTTATATTTTTTCAAAAAAATTTGCAAAATACAAAAATTGAAATGTAACACCATCAAAAAAAAATCGGGTATCCTATTTTTTTAAAAAAAAAAGTCACAAATGGACTCTTACGCGAGAAAAATATTGAATTTTGATGATCTCCTAAAAAAATTCAATAAAAGAAGACTAACACACACAAATTTATATTTTTTCAAAAAAATTGCGAAAAAAAAAAAATTGAAGAGTAACACCATCAAAAAAAAATTGTTGTCTTATTTTTTGAAAAAAAGTCAAAAATGAACTCTTACACAAGAAAAATACTGAATTTTGATGTTCTCCTAAAAAATTCAATAATAGAAGACTAACACACACAAATTTCTGTTTTTTTCAGAAATTTCTTAAAAATGCAAAAAATGAAGTCTAACACCTTCAAAACAAATCAGTTATCCTATTTTCTAAACATGTCAAAATCGAAGTGTAAAACGTGAAAAATACTTAATTCTCATGATGTCCTCAAAATACTCTGTAATAAAGAACTAACATAAACATAATGCTATTTTTTCAAAAAAAAAAATGGAAAATGGAAAAATGTGAAGTCTAACACCTTCAAAAAAAATCAATTATCTTATTTTTCTTGAAAATGCTAAAATTGAACTCTTACACGACAAAAAATACTCAATTTATCATGTTGTCCTCAAAGTAATCAATCATAGGAGACTAACACACACAAATTTCTATTTTTCCAAAAATTTCATAAAAATGCATAAAGTGAGGTCTAACGCCTTAATTAAAATCAATTATCCTATTTTCTAAAAATGCTAAAATTGAACTCTTACACGAGCAAAATATTTAATTTTGATAATCTCCCAAAAAATTCCATAATTGAAGACTAACACACACAAATTTATATTTTTTAAAAAATTTCTGAAAAATACAAAAAGTGAAGTGTAACACCTTCGAAAAAAATCTGTCATCATATTTTTCGAAAAAATGGCAAAATTGAACTATTATAGGAGCAAAATATTTAATTTTTATGATGTCCTAGAAAATTCAATATAGAACACGAACACAATCAAATTTCTGTTTTTTCAGAAATTTCTTAAAAATCCAAAAAATAATGTGTAATACTTTCAAAACAAATCAATTATCCAATTTTATAAACTTGTGAACATTGAATTGTGAAATGAGAAAAATACTTAATTCCCATGATGTCCTTGAAATTCTCCGTAATAAAGGATTAACACACACATATTCCTAATTTTTCCAACATTTCTTAAAAATGAAAAAAAGTGAATTCTAACACCTTCAAAAAAATCAATTGTCCTATTTTTCTAAAAAAATGCCAAAATTAAACTCGAACACGACACAAATGCTCGATTTGTATGTTGTCCTCAAAATAATTCATTATAGAAGACTAACACACACAAATTTCTATTTTTTTAAAATTTTCTTAAAATTCAAAAAGTGAAGTCTAACACCTTAAAAAAATCAATTATACATTTTTTCCTAAAAAATGCCAAAATTGAACTCTTACACGACAAAAATACTCAATTTTCATGTTGTCATCAAAATAATCCAGAATAGAAGACTAACACACACAAATTTATATTTTTTCAAAAAAATTTGCAAAATACAAAAATTGAAATGTAACACCATCAAAAAAAATCGGGAATCCTATTTTTTTTTAAAAAAAGTCACAAATGGACTCTTACGCGAGAAAAATATTGAATTTTCGTGATCTCCTAAAAAAATTCAATAAATGAAGACTAACACACACAAATTTATATTTTTTCAAAAAAATTGGGAAAAAAAAAATTGAAGATTAACACCATCAAAAAAAAATTGTTCTCTTATTTTTTGAAAAAAAGTCAAAAATGAACTCTTACACGAAAAAAATACTGAATTTTGATGTTCTCCTAAGAAATTCAATAATAGAAGACTAACACACACAAATTTCTGTTTTTTTCAGAAATTTCTTAAAAATGCAAAAAATGAAGTCTAACACCTTCAATACAAATCAGTTATCCTATTTTCTAAACATGTCAAAATTGAAGTGTAAAACGTGAAAAATACTTAATTCTCATGATGTCCTCAAAATACTCTATAATAAAGAACTAACATAAACATAATGCTATTTTTTCAAACAAAAAAAATTAAAAATGGAAAAATGTGAAGTCTAACACCTTCAAAAAAAATCAATTATCTTATTTTTCTTGAAAATGCTAAAATTGAACTCTTACACGACAAAAAATACTCAATTTATCATGTTGTCCTCAAAGTAATCAATAATAGGAGACTAACACACACAAATTTCTATTTTTCCAAAAATTTCATAAAAATGCATAAAGTGAGGTCTAACACCTTCATTAAAATCAATTATCCTATTTTCTAAAAATGCTAAAATTGAACTCTTACACGAGCAAAATATTTAATTTTGATGATCTCCAAAAAAATTCCATAATTGAAGACTAACACACACAAATTTATATTTTTTCAAAAATTTCTGAAAAATACAAAAAGTGAAGTGTAACACCTTCGAAAAAAATCTGTCATCATATTTTTCAAAAAAATGGCAAAATTGAACTATTATAGGAGCAAAATATTTAATTTTTATGATGTCCTAGAAAATTCAATATAGAACACTAACACAATCAAATTTCTATTTTTTCAGAAATTTCTTAAAAATCCAAAAAATAATGTGTAATACTTTCAAAACAAATCAATTATCCTATTTTATAAACTTGTGAAAATTGAATTGTGAAATGAGAAAAATACTTAATTCTCATGATGTCCTTAAAATACTCCGTAATAAAGGATTAACACACACATAATTCTATTTTTGCAACATTTCTTAAAAATGAAAAAATGTGAATTCTAACACCTTCAAAAAAATCAATTGTCCTATTTTTCTAAAAAAATGATTAAACTAAACTCGTACACGACACAAATGCTCAATTTGTATGTTGTCCTCAAAATAATTCATAATAGAAGACTAACAGAGACAAATTTCTATTTTTTAAAGATTTTCTTAAAATTAACAAAGTGAAGTCTAACACCTTAAAAAAATCAATTATACAATTTTTCCTAAAAAATGCCAAAATTGAACTCTTACACGACAAAAATACTCAATTTTCATGTTGTCATCAAAATAATCCAGAATAGAAGACTAACACACACAAATTTATATTTTTTCAAAAAAATTTGCAACATACAAAAATTGAAATGTAACACCATAAAAAAAAAATCAGGTATCCTATTTTTTGAAAAAAAAAAGTCAAAAATAGAGTCTTACGCGAGAAAAATATTGAATTTTGTTGGTCTCCTAAAAAAATTCAATAAAAGAAGACTAAGACACACAAATTTATATTTTTTCAAAAAAATTGGGAAAATAAAAAAATTGAAGAGTAACACCATCAAAAAAAAATTGTTATCTTATTTTTTGAAAAAAAAAGTCAAAAATGAACTCTTACTCGAGAAAAATACTGAATTTTGACGTTCTCCTAAAAAATTCAATAATAGAAGACTAACACACACAAATTTCTGTTTTTTCAGAAATTTCTTAAAAATGCAAAAAATGAAGTCTAACACCTTCAAATTAAATCAGTTATCCTATTTTCTAAACATGTCAAAATTGAAGTGTAAAACGTGAAAAATACTTAATTCTCATGATGTCCTCAAAATACTCTGTAATAAAGAAGTAACATAAACATAATGCTATTTTTTCAAAAAAAAAATTAAAAATGGAAAAATGTGAAGTCTAACACCTTCAAAAAAAATCAATTATCTTATTTTTCTTGAAAATGCTAAAATTGAACTCTTACACGACAAAAAATACTCAATTTATCATGTTGTCCTCAAAGTAATCAATAATAGGAGACTAACACACACAAATTTCTATTTTTCCAAAAATTTCATAAAAATGCATAAAGTGAGGTCTAACACCTTAATGAAAATCAATTATCCTATTTTCTAAAAATGCTAAAATTGAACTCTTACACGAGCAAAATATTTAATTTTGATGATCTCCAAAAAAATTCCATAATTGAAGACTAACACACACAAATTTATATTTTTTCAAAAATTTCTGAAAAATACAAAAAGTGAAGTGTAACACCTTCGAAAAAAATCTGTCATCATATTTTTCGAAAAAATGGCAAAATTGAACTATTATAGGAGCAAAATATTTAATTTTTATGATGTCCTAGAAAATTCAATATAGAACACTAACACAATCAAATTCTGTTTTTTCAGAAATTTCATAAAAATCCAAAAAATAATGTGTAATACTTTCAAAACAAATCAATTATCCTATTTTATAAACTTGTGAAAATTGAATTGTGAAAGGAGAAAAATACTTAATTCTCATGATGTCTTTAAAATACTCCGTAATAAAGGATTAACACACACATAATTCTATTTTTCCAACATTTCTTAAAAATGAAAAAATGTGAATTCTAACACCTTCAAAAAAATCAATTGTCCTATTTTTCTAAAAAAATGATTAAATTAAACTCGTACACGACACAAATGCTCAATTTGTATGTTGTCCTCAAAATAATTCATAATAGAAGACTAACACACACAAATTTCTATTTTTTTAAAATTTTCTTAAAATTAACAAAGTGAAGTCTAACACCTTAAAAAAATCAATTATACAATTTTTCCTAAAAATGCCAAAATTGAACTCTTACACGACAAAAATACTCAATTTTCATGTTGTCATCAAAATAATCCAGAATAGAACACTAACACACACAAATTTATATTTTTTCAAAAAAATTTGCAACATACAAAAATTGAAATGTAACACCATAAAAAAAAAATCAGGTATCCGATTTTTTGAAGAAAAAAAAAGTCAAAAATGGACTCTTACGCGAGAAAAATATTGAATTTTGATGATCTCCTAAAAAAATTCAATAAAAGAAGATTAACACACACAAATTTATATTTTTTCAAAAAAATTGGGAAAATAAAAAAATTGAAGAGTAACACCATCAAAAAAAAATTGTTATCTTATTTTTTGAAAAAAAAAGTCAAAAATGAACTCTTACACGAGAAAAATACTGAATTTTGATGTTCTCCAAAAAAATTCAATAATAGAAGACTAACACACACAAATTTCTGTTTTTTCAGAAATTTCTTAAAAATGCAAAAAATGAAGTCTAACACCTTCAAAACAAATCGGTTATCATATTTTCTAAACATGTCAAAATTGAAGTGTAAAACGTGAAAAATACTTAATTCTCATGATGTCCTCAAAATACTCGGTAATAAAGAACTAACATAAACATATTGCTATTTTTTCAAAAAAAAAAATTTAAAATGGAAAAATGTGAAGTCTAACACCTTCAAAAAAAATCAATTATCTTATTTTTCTAGAAAATGCTAAAATTGAACTCTTACACGACAAAAAATAATCAATTTATCATGTTGTCCTCAAAGTAATCAATAATAGAAGACTAACACACACAAATTTATATTTTTTCAAAAAAATTTGCAAAATACAAAAATTGAAATGTAACACCATCAAAAAATAATCTGGTATCCTATTTTTTGAAAAAAAAAAGTCAAAAGTGAACTCTTACACGAGAAAAATATTGAATTTTGATGTTCTCCTAAAAAATTCAATAATAGAAGACTAACACACACAAATTTATGTTTTTTCAGAAATTTCTTAAAAATGCAAAAAATGAAATCTAACACCTTCAAAACAAATATGTTATCCTATTTTCTAAACATGTCAAAATTGAAGTGTAAAACGTAAAAAATACTTAATTCTCATGATGTCCTCAAAATAATCTGTAATACAGAACTAACATAAACATATTTCTATTTTTTCGAAAAAAAAATTAAAAATGGAAAAATTTGAAGTCTAACACCTTCAGAAAAAATCAATTATCTTATTTTTCTAGAAAATGCTAAAATTGAACTCTTACACGACAAAAATACTCAATTTATCATGTTGTCCTCAAAGCAATCAATAATAAGAGAAAATGCTAAAATTGAACTCTTACACGACAAAAATACTCAATTTATCATGTTGTCCTCAAAGCAATCAATTATCCTATTTTTTGAAAAAAAAAAAAAAAAGTCAAAAATGAACTCTTACACGAGAAAAATATTGAATTTTGATGATCTCCTAAAAAAATTCAATAAAAGAAGACTAACACACACAAATTTCTATTTTTTCAAAAAAATTTGAAAAAATAAAAAAATTGAAGAGTAACACCATCAAAAAAAAAATTGTTATCTTATTTTTTGAAAAAAAGTCAAAAATGAACTCTTACACGAGAAAAAATTGAATTTTGATGTTCTCCTAAAAACTTCAATAATAGAAGACTAACACACCCAAATTTCTGTTTTTCAGAAATTTCTTAAATATGCAAAAAATGAAGTCTAACACCTTCAAAACAAATCAGTTATCCTATTTTCTAAACATGTCAAAATTAAAGTGTAAAACGTCAAAAATACTTAATTCTCATGATGTCCTCAATATACTCCGTAATACAGAACTAACATAAACATATTTCTATTTTTTCGAAAAAAAAATTAAAAATGGAAAAATGTGAAGTCTAACACCTTCAAAAAAAATCAATTATCTTATTTTTCTAGAAAATGCTAAAATTGAACTCTTACACGACAAAAATACTCAATTTATCATGTTGTCCTCAAAGCAATCAATAATAAGAGACTAACACACACAAATTTCTATTTTTTCAAAAATTTCATAAAAATGCATAAAGTGAAGTCTAACACCTTAATTAAAATCAATTATCATATTTTTCTAAAATTGCTAAAATTGATCTCTTACACGAGCAAAATATTTAATTTTGATGATCTCAAAAAAAATTCTTTAATTGAAGACTAACACACACAAATTTATATTTTTTTCAAAAATTTCTGAAAAATACAAAAAGTGAAGTGTAACACCTTCGAAAAAAATCTGTCATCATATTTTTCGAAAAAATGGCAAAATTGAACTATTATACGAGCAAAATATTTCATTTTTATGATGTCCTAGAAAATTCAATATAGAAGACTAACACACAAATTTATATTTTTTCTAAAAAATTTGCAAAATACAAAAATTGAAATGTGACACAATCAAAAAAAAATCAGGTATCCTATTTTTAGAAGAAAAAAAAAAGTCAAAAATGAACTATTACGCGAGAAAAATATTGAATTTTGATGTTCTCCTAAAAAATTCAATAACAGAAGACTAACGCACACAAATTTCTGATTTTTCAGAAATTTCTTTCAAATGCAAAAAATGAAGTCTAACACCTTCAAAACAAATGAGTTATCCTATTTTCTAAACATGTCAAAATTGAAGTGTAAAACGTGAAAAATACTTAATTCTCATGATGTCCTCAAAATACTCTGTAATACATAACTAACATAAACATATTGCTATTTTTTCAACAAAAAAAATTAAAAATGGAAAAATGTGAAGTCTAACACCTTCAAAAAAAACTAATTATCTTATTTTTCTAGAAAATGCTAAAATTGAACTCTTACACGACAAAAATACTCCATTTATCATGTTGTCCTCAAAGTAATCAATAATAGGAGACTAACACACACAAATTTCTATTTTTTCAAAAACTTCATAAAAATGCATAAAGTGAAGTCTAACACCTTAATTAAAATCAATTATCATATTTTCTGAAAATGCTAAAATTGATCTCTTACACGAGCAAAATATTTAATTTTGATGATCTCCAAAAAAATTCTTTAATTGAAGACTAACACACACAAATTTATATTTTTTCAAAAATTTCTGAAAAATATAAAAAGGGAAGTGTAACACCTTCGAAAAAAATCTGTCATCATATTTTTCGAAAAAATGGCAAAATTGAACTATTATACGAGCAAAATATTTAATTTTTATGATGTCCTAGAAAATTCAATATAGAACACTAACACAATCAAATTTCTATTTTTTCAGAAATTACTTAAAAATGCAAAAAATAATGTGTAATACTTTCAAAACAAATCAATTATCCTATTTTATAAACTTGTGAAAATTGAATTGTGAAAGGAGAAAAATACTTAATTCTCATGATGTCCTTAAAATACTCCGTAATAAAGGATTAACACACACATATTTCTATTTTTTCCAACATTTCTTAAAAATGAAAAAAAGTGAATTCTAACACCTTCAAAAAAATCAATTGTACGATTTTTCTAAAAAAATGCCAAAATTAAACTCGTACACGACACAAATGCTCAATTTTTATGTTGTCCTCAAAATAATTCATAATAGAAGACTAACACACACAAATTTATATTTTTTTAAATTTTCTTAAAATTCAAAAAGTGAAGTCTAACACCTTAAAAAAATCAATTATACTATTTTTCCTAAAAAATGCCAAAATTGAACTCTTACACGACAAAAATACTCAATTTTCATGTTGTCATCAAAATAATCCATAATAGAAGACTAACACACACAAATTTATATTTTTTCAAAAACATTTGCAAAATACAAAAATTGAAATGTAACACCATCAAAAAAAAATCTGGTATCCTATTTTTTGAAGAAAACAAAAGTCAAAAATAAACTATTACACGAGAAAAATATTGAATTTTGATGTTCTCCTAAAAAATTCAATAATAGAAGACTAACGCACACAAATTTCTGATTTTTCAGAAATTTCTTACAAATGCAAAAAAATGAAGTCTAACACCTTCAAAACAAATCAGTTATCCCATTTTCTAAACATGTCAAAATTGAAGTGTAAAACGTGAAAAATACTTAATTCTCATGATGTCCTCAAAATACTACGTAATAGAGGACTAACACAAACATATTTCTATTTTTTCGAAAAAAAAATTAAAAATGGAAAAATGTGAAGTCTAACACCATCAAAAAAAATCAATTATCTTATTTTTCTAGAAAATGCTAAAATTGAACTCTTACACGAAAAAAATACTCAATTTATCATGTTGTCCTCAAAGCAATCAATAATAAGAGACTAACACACACAAATTTCTATTTTTTCAAAAATTTCATAAAAATGCATAAAGTGAAGTCTAACACCTTAATTAAAATCAATTATCATATTTTTCTAAAATTGCTAAAATTGATCTCTTACACGAGCAAAATATTTAATTTTGATGATCTCCAAAAAAATTCCTTAATTGAAGACTAACACACACAAATTTATATTTCTTTCAAAAATTTCTGAAAAATACAAAAAGTGAAGTGTAACACCTTCGAAAAAAATCTGTCATCATATTTTTCGAAAAAATGGCAAAATTGAACTATTATACGAGCAAAATATTTAATTTTTATGATGTCCTAGAAAATTCAATATAGACGACTAACACACACAAATTTCTATTTTTTTTAATTTTCTTAAAATTCAAAAAGTGAAGTCTAACACCTTAAAAAAATCAATTATACTATTTTTCCTAAAAAATGCCAAAATTGAACTCTTACACGACAAAAATACTCAATTTTCATGTTGTCATCAAAATAATCCAAAATAGAAGACTAACACACACAAATTTATATTTTTTCAAAAAAATTTGCAAAATACAAAAATTGAAATGTAACACCATCAAAAAAACATCTGGTATCCTATTTTTTGAAGAAAACAAAAGTCAAAAATAAACTATTACACGAGAAAAATATTGAATTTTGATGTTCTCCTAAAAAATTCAATAATAGAAGACTAACGCACACAAATTTCTGATTTTTCAGAAATTTCTTACAAAAGCAAAAAATGAAGTCTCACACCTTCAAAACAAATGAGTTATCCTATTTTCTAAACATGTCAAAATTGAAGTGTAAAACGTGAAAAATACTTAATTATCATGATGTCCTCAAAATACTCCGTAATACAGAACTAACATGAACATATTTCTATTTTTTCGAAAAAAAAATTAAAAATGGAAAAATGTGAAGTCTAACACCTTCATAAAAAATCAATTATCTTATTTTTCTCGAAAATGCTAAAATTGAACTCTTACACGACAAAAATACTCTTACACGACAAAAATGTGAAGTCTAACGCCTTAATTAAAATCAATTATCATATTTTTCTAAAATTGCTAAAATTGATCTCTTACACGAGCAAAATATTTAATTTTGATGATCTCCAAAAAAATTCCTTAATTGAAGACTAACACACACAAATTTATATTTTTTTCAAAAATTTATGAAAAATACAAAAAGCGAAGTGTAACACCTTCGAAAAAAATCTGTCATCATATTTTTCGAAAAAATGGCAAAATTGAACTATTATACGAGCGAAATATTTAATTTTTATGATGTCCAAGAAAATTCAATATAGAACACTAACACAATCAAATTTCTGTTTTTTCAGAAATTTATTAAAAATGCAAAAAATAATGTGTAATACTTTCAAAACAAATCAATTATCCTATTTTATAAACTTGTGAAAATTGAATTGTGAAAGGAGAAAAATACTTAATTCTCATGATGTCCTTGAAATACTCCGTAATAAAGGTTTTACACACACATATTTCTATTTTTTCCAACATTTCTTAAAAATGAAAAAAAGTGAATTCTAACACCTTCAAAAAAATCAATTGTCCTATTTTTCTAAAAAAATGCCAAAATTAAACTCGTACATGACACAAATGCTCAATTTTTATGTTATCCTCAAAATAATTCATAATAGATGACTAACATACACAAATTTCTATTTTTTTTAAATTTTCTTAAAATTCAAAAAGTGAAGTCTAACACCGTAAAAAAATCAATTATACTATTTTCCCTAAAAAATGCCAAAATTGAACTCTTACACGACAAAAATACTCAATTTTCATGTTGTCATCAAAATAATCCAGAATACAAGACTAACACACACAAATTTATATTTTTTCTAAAAAATTTGCAAAATACAAAAATTGAAATGTAACACAATCAAAAAAAAATCTGGTATCCTATTTTTTGAAAAAAAAAAAAGTCAAAAATGAACTATTACGCGAGAAAAATATTGAATTTTGATGTTCTCCTAAAAAATTCAATAATAGAAGACTAACGCACACAAATTTCTGATTTTTCAGAAATTTCTTACAAATGCAAAAAATGAAGTCTAACACCTTCAAAACAAATGAGTTATCCTATTTTCTAAACATGTCAAAATTGAAGTGTAAAACGTGAAAAATACTTAATTCTCATGATGTCCTCAAAATACTCTGTAATATAGAACTAACATAAACATATTGCTATTTTTTCAACAAAAAAAATTAAAAATGGAAAAATGTGAAGTCTAACACCTTCAAAAAAAACTAATTATCTTATTTTTCTAGAAAATGCTAAAATTGAACTCTTACACGACAAAAATACTCCACATGTTGTCCTCAAAGTAATCAATAATAGGACACTAACACACACAAATTTCTATTTTTTCAAAAACTTCATAAAATTGCATAAAATGAAGTCTAACAACTTAATTAAAATCAATTATCATATTTTCTGAAAATGCTAAAATTGATCTCTTACACGAGCAAAATATTTAATTTTGATGATCTCCAAAAAAATTCTTTAATTGAAGACTAACACACACAAATTTATATTTTTTCAAAAATTTCTGAAAAATATAAAAAGGGAAGTGTAACACCTTCGAAAAAAATCTGTCATCATATTTTTTGAAAAAATGGCAAAATTGAACTATTATACGAGCAAAATATTTAATTTTTATGATGTCCTAGAAAATTCAATATAGAACACTGACACAATCAAATTTCTGTTTTTTCAGAAATTTCTTAAAAATGCAAAAAATAATGTGTAATACTTTCAAAACAAATCAATTATCCTATTTTATAAACTTGTGAAAATTGAATTGTGAAAGTAGAAAAATACTTAATTCTCATGATGTCCTTAAAATACTCCGTAATAAAGGATTAACACACACATATTTCTATTTTTTCCAACATTTCTTAAAAATGAAAAAAAGTGAATTCTAACACCTTCAAAAAAATCAATTGTCCGATTTTTCTAAAAAAATGCCAAAATTAAACTCGTACACGACACAAATGCTCAATTTTTATGTTGTCCTCAAAATAATTCATACTAGAAGACTAACACACACAAATTTCTATATTTTTAAATTTTCTTAAAATTCAAAAAGTGAAGTCTAACACCTTAAAAAAATTAATTATACTATTTTTCCTAAAAAAATGCCAAAATAGAACTCTTACACGACAAAAATACTCATTTTCATGTTGTCATCAAAATAATCCAGAATACAAGACTAAAACACACAAATTTATATTTTTTCAAAAAAATTTGCAAAATACAAAAATTGAAATGTAACACTATCAAAAAAAAATCTGGTATCCTATTTTTTCAAGAAAACAAATGTCAAAAATAAACTATTACACGATAAAAAATATTGAATTTTGATGTTCTCCTAAAAAATTCAATAATAGAAGACTAACGCACACAAATTTCTGATTTTTCAGAAATTTCTTGCAAATGCAAAAAATGAAGTCTAACACCTTCAAAACAAATGAGTTATCCTATTTTCTAAACATGTCAAAATTGAAGTGTAAAACGTGAAAAATACTTAATTCTCATGATGTCCTCAATATACTCCGTAATACAGAACTAACATAAACATATTTCTATTTTTTCGAAAAAAAATTAAAAATAGAAAAATGTGAAGTCTAACACCTTCAAAAAAAATCAATTATCTTATTTTTCTAGAAAATGCTAAAATTGAACTCTTACACGACAAAAATACTCAATTTATCATGTTGTCCTCAAAGCAATCAATAATAAGAGACTAACACACACAAATTTCTATTTTTTCAAAAATTTCATAAAAATCCATAAAGTGAAGTCTAACACCTTAATTAAAATCAATTATCATATTTTTCTAAACTTGCTAAAATTGATCTCTTACACGAGCAAAATATTTAATATTGGTGATCACCAAAAAATTTCCTTAATTGAAGACTAACACACACAAATTTATATTTTTTCAAAAATTTCTGAAAAATACATAAAGTGTAGTGTAACACCTTCGAAAAAAATCTGTCATCATATTTTTCGAAAAAATGGCAAAATTGAACTATTATACGAGCAAAATATTTAATTTTTATGATGTCCTAAAAAATTCAATATAGAACACTAACACAATCAAATTTCTGTTTTTTCAGAGATTTCTTAAAAATGCAAAAAATAATGTGTAATACTTTCAAAACAAATCAATTATCCTATTTTATAAACTTGTGAAAATTGAATTGTGAATGGAGAAAAATACTTAATTCTCATGATGTCCTAAAAATACTCAGTAATAAAGGATTAACACACACATATTTCTATTTTTCCAACATTTCTTAAAAATGAAAAAAAGTGAATTCTAACACCTTCAAAAAAATCAATTGTCCTATTTTTCTAAAAAAATGCCAAAATTAAACTCGTACAAGACACAAATGCTCAATTTTTATGTTGTCCTCAAATTAATTCATAATAGAAGACTAACACACACAAATTTCTATATTTTCAAAAAAATTTGAAAAAATAAAAAAATTGAAGAGTAACACCATCAAAAAAAAAATTGTTATCTTATTTTTTGATAAAAAGTCAAAAATGAACTCTTACACGAGAAAAAATTGAATTTTTATGTTCTCCTAAAATCTTCAATAATAGAAGACTAACACACCCAAATTTCTGTTTTTCAGAAATTTCTTAAATATGCAAAAAATGAAGTCTAACACCTTCAAAACAAATCAGTTATCCTATTTTCTAAACATGTAAAAAGTAAAGTGTAAAACGTGAAAAATACTTAATTCTCATGATGTCCTCAATATACTCCGTAATACAGAACTAACATAAACATATTTCTATTTTTTCGAAAAAAAAATTAAAAATAGAAAAATGTGAAGTCTAACACCTTCAAAAAAAATCAGTTATCTTATTTTTCTAGAAAATGCTAAAATTGAACTCTTACACGACAAAAATACTCAATTTATCATGTTGTCCTCAAAGCAATCAATAATAAGAAACTAACACACACAAATTTCTATTTTTTCAAAAATTTCATAAAAATGCATAAAGTGAAGTCTAACACGTTAATTAAAATCAATTATCATATTTTTCTAAAATTGCTAAAATTGATCTCTTACACGAGCAAAATATTTAATTTTGATGATCTCCAAAAAAATTCCTTAATTGAATACTAACACACACAAATTTATATTTTTTTCAAAAATTTCTGAAAAATACAAAAAGTGAAGTGTAACACCTTCGAAAAAAATCTGTCATCATATTTTTCGAAAAAATGGCAAAATTGAACTATTATACGAGCAAAATATTTAATTTTTATGATGTCCTAGAAAATTCAATATAGAAGACTAACACACACAAATTTCTATTTTTTTAAATTTTCTTAAAATTCAAAAAGTGAAGTCTAACACCTTAAAAAAATCAATTATACTCTTTTTCCTAAAAAATGCCAAAATTGAACTCTTACCCGACGAAAATACTCAATTTTCATGTTGTCATCAAAATAATCCAGAATAGAAGACTAACACACACAAATTTATATTTTTTCAAAAACATTTGCAAAATACAAAAATTGAAATGTAACACCATCAAAAAAAAATCTGGTATCCTATTTTTTGAAGAAAACAAAAGTCAAAAATAAATTATTACACGAGAAAAATATTGAATTTTGAAGTTCTCCTAAAAAATTCAATAATAGAAGAATAACGCACACAAATTTCAGATTTTTCAGAAATTTCTTACAAATGCAAAAAAATGAAGTCTAACACCTTCAAAACAAATCAGTTATCCTATTTCTAAACATGTCAAAATTGGAGTGTAAAACGTCAAAACTACTTAATTCTCATGATGTCCTCAAAATACTCCGTAATAGAGGACTAACACAAACATATTTCTATTTTTTGAAAAAAAATCTTAAAAATGGAAAAAATGAAGTCTAACCACCTTCAAAAAAAATTAATTATCCTATTTTTCTAAAGAATGCTAAAATTGAACTCTTACACGACAAAAATACTCAATTTATCATGTTGTCCTCAAAGTAATCAATAATAGGAGACTAACACACACAAATTTCTATTTTTTCAAAAATTTCATAAAAATGCATAAAGTGAAATCTAGCACCTTAATAAAAATCAATTATCCTATTTTTCTAAAAATGCCAAAATTGAACTCTTACACGAGCAAAATATTTAATATTGATGATCTCCAAAAAATTCCTTAATTGAAGACTAACACACACAAATTTATATTTTTTTCAAAAATTTCTGAAAAATACAAAAAGTGAAGTGTAACACCTTCGAAAAAAATCTGTCATCATATTTTTCGAAAAAATGGCAAAATTGAACTATTATACGAGCAAAATATTTAATTTTTATGATGTCCTAGAAAATTCAATATAGAAGACTAAAACACACAAATTTATATTTTTTTAAATTTTCTTAAAATTCAAAAAGTGAAGTCTAACACCTTAAAAAAATCAATTATACTATTTTTCCTAAAAAATGCCAAAATTGATCTCTTACACGACAAAAATACTCAATTTTCATGTTGTCATCAAAATAATCCAGAATAGAAGACTAACACACACAAATTTATATTTTTTCAAAAAAATTTGCAAAATACAAAAATTGAAATGTAACACCATCAAAAAAAAATCTGGTATCCTATTTTTTTAAGAAAACAAAAGTCAAAAATAAACTATTACACGAGAAAAATATTGAATTTTGATGTTCTCCTAAAAAATTCAATAATAGAAGACTAACGCACACAAATTTCTGATTTTTCTGAAATTTCTTACAAATGCAAAAAATGAAGTCTCAAACCTTCAAAACAAATCAGTTATCCAATTTTCTAAACATGTCAAAATTGAAGTGTAAAACGTGAAAAATACTTAATAATCATGATGTCCTCAAAATACTCTGTAATACATAACTAACATAAACATATTTCTATTTTTTCGAAACAAAAATTAAAAATGGAAAAATGTGAAGTCTAACACCTTCAAAAAAAATCAATTATCTTATTTTTCTCGATAATGCTAAAATTGAACTCTTACACGACAAAAATACTCAATTTATCATGTTGTCCTCAAAGTAATCAATAATAGGAGACTAACACACACAAATTTCTATTTTTTCAAAAATTTCATTAAAATGCATAAAGTGAAATCTAACGCCTTAATTAAAATCAATTATCATATTTTTCTAAAATTGTTAAAATTGATCTCTTACACGAGCAAAATATTTAATTTTTATGGTCTCCAAAAAAATTCCTTAATTGAAGACTAACACACAGAAATTTATATATTTCAAAAATTTATGAAAAATACAAAAAGCGAAGTGTAACACCTCCGAAAAAAATCTGTCATCATATTTTTCGAAAAAATGGCAAAATTGAACTATTATACGAGCAAAATATTTAATTTTTATGATGCCCAAGAAAATTCAATATAGAACACCAACACAATCAAATTTCTGTTTTTTCATAAATTTATTAAAAATGAAAAAAATAATGTGTAATAATTTCAAAACAAATCAATTATCCTATTTTATAAACTTGTGAAAATTGAATTGTGAAAGGAGAAAAATACTTAATTCTCATGATGTCCTTAAAATACTCCGTAATAAAGGTTTTACACACACATATTTCTATTTTTTCCAACATTTCTTAAAAATGAAAAAAAGTGAATTCTAACACCTTCAAAAAAATTAATTGTCCTATTTTTCTAAAAAAATGCCAAAATTATACTCGTACACGACACAAATGCTCAATTTTTATGTTGTCCTCAAAATAATTCATAATAGATGACTAACATACACAAATTTCTATTTTTTTTTAATTTTCTTAAAATTCAAAAAGTGAAGTCTAACACCGTAAAAAAATCAATTATACTATTTTCCCTAAAAAATGCCAAAATTGAACTCTTACAAGACAAAAATACTCAATTTTCATGTTGTCATCAAAATAATCCAGAATACAAGACTAACACACACAAATTTATATTTTTTCTAAAAAATTTGCAAAATACAAAAATTGAAATGTGACACAATCAAAAAAAAATCAGGTATCCTATTTTTAGAAGAAAAAAAAAAGTCAAAAATGAACTATTACGCGAGAAAAATATTGAATTTTGATGTTCTCCTAAAAAATTCAATAACAGAAGACTAACGCACACAAATTTCTGATTTTTCAGAAATTTCTTTCAAATGCAAAAAATGAAGTCTAACACCTTCAAAACAAATGAGTTATCCTTTTTTCTAAACATGTCAAAATTGAAGTGTAAAACGTGAAAAATACTTAATCCTCATGATGTCCTAAAAATACTCTGTAATACAGAACTAACATAAACATATTGCTATTTTTTCAACAAAAAAAATTAAAAATGGAAAAATGTGAAGTCTAACACCTTCAAAAAAAACTAATTATCTTATTTTTCTAGAAAATGCTAAAATTGAACTCTTACACGACAAAAATACTCCATTTATCATGTTGTCCTCAAAGTAATCAATAATAGGAGACTAACACACACAAATTTCTATTTTTTCAAAAACTTCATAAAAATGCATAAAGTGAAGTCTAACACCTTAATTAAAATCAATTATCATATTTTCTGAAAATGCTAAAATTGATCTCTTACACGAGCAAAATATTTAATTTTGATGATCTCCAAAAAAATTCTTTAATTGAAGACTAACACACACAAATTTATATTTTTTCAAAAATTTCTGAAAAATATAAAAAGGGAAGTGTAACACCTTCGAAAAAAATCTGTCATCATATTTTTCGAAAAAATGGCAAAATTGAACTATTATACGAGCAAAATATTAAATTTTTATGATGTCCTAGAAAATTCAATATAGAACACTAACACAATCAAATTTCTATTTTTTCAGAAATTTCTTAAAAATGCAAAAAATAATGTGTAATACTTTCAAAACAAATCAATTATCCTATTTTATAAACTTGTGAAAATTGAATTGTAAAAGGAGAAAAATACTTAATTCTCATGATGTCCTTAAAATACTCCGTAATAAAGGATTAACACACACATATTTCTATTTTTTCCAACATTTCTTAAAAATGAAAAAAAGTGAATTCTAACACCTTCAAAAAAATCAATTGTCCGATTTTTCTAAAAAAATGCCAAAATTAAACTCGTACACGACACAAATGCTCAATTTTTATGTTGTCCTCAAAATAATTCATAATAGAAGACTAACACACACAAATTTCTATTTTTTTTAATTTTCTTAAAATTCAAAAAGTGAAGTCTAACACCTTAAAAAAATCAATTATACTATTTTTCCTAAAAAATGCCAAAATTGAACTCTTACACGACAAAAATACTCAATTTTCATGTTGTCATCAAAATAATCCAGAATACAAGACTAACACACACAAATTTATATTTTTTCCAAAAAATTTGCAAAATACAAAAATTGAAATGTAACACTATCAAAAAAAAATCTGGTATCCTATTTTTTCAAAAAAAAAAGTAAAAAATGAACTCTTACACGAGAAAAATATTGAATTTTGATGTTCTCCTAAAAAATTCAATAATAGAAGACTAACACACACAAATTTCTGATTTTTCAGAAATTTCTTACAAATGCAAAAAATGAAGTCTAACACCTTCAAAACAAATCAGTTATCCTATTTTCTAAACATGTCAAAATTGAAGTGTAAAACGTGAAAAATACTTAATTCTCATGATGTCCTCAATATACTCCGTAATACAGAACTAACATAAACATATTTCTATTTTTTCGAAAAAAAAATTAAAAATAGAAAAATGTGAAGTCTAACACCTTCAAAAAAAATCAATTATCTTATTTTTCTAGAAAATGCTAAAATTGAACTCTTACACGACAAAAATACTCAATATATCATGTTGTCCTCAAAGCAATCAATAATAAGAGACTAACACACACAAATTTCTATTTTTTCAAAAATTTCATAAAAATGCATAAAGTGAAGTCTAACACCTTAATTAAAATCAATTATCATATTTTTCTAAAATTGCTAAAATTGATCTCTTACACGAGCAAAATATTTAATTTTGATGATCTCCAAAAAAATTCCTTAATTGAAGACTAACACACACAAATTTATATTTTTTTCAAAAATTTCTGAAAAATACAAAAAGTGAAGTGTAACACCTTCGAAAAAAATCTGTCATCATATTTTTCGAAAAAATGGCAAAATTGAACTATTATACGAGCAAAATATTTAATTTTTGTTATGTCCTAGAAAATTCAATATACAAGACTAACACACACAAATTTCAATTTTTTTAAATTTTCTTAAAATTCAAAAAGTGAAGTCTAACACCTTAAAAAAATCAATTATACTATTTTTCCTAAAAAAATGCCAAAATTGATCTCTTACACGACAAAAATACTCAATTTTCATGTTGTCATCAAAATAATCCAGAATAGAAGACTAACACACACAAATTTATATTTTTTCAAAAAAATTTGCAAGATACAAAAATTGAAATGTAACACCATCAAAAAAAAATCTGGTATCCTATTTTTTGAAGAAAACAAAAGTCAAAAATAAACTATTACACGATAAAAATATTTAATTTTGATGTTCTCCTAAAAAATTCAATAATAGAAGACTAACGCACTCAAATTTCTGATTTTTCAGAAATTTCTTACAAATGCAAAAAATGAAGTCTCACACCTTCAAAACAAATCAGTTATCATATTTTCTAAACATGTCAAAATTGAAGTGTAAAACGTGAAAAATACTTAATTATCATGATGTCCTCAAAATACTCTGTAATACAGAACTAACATAAACATATTTCTATTTTTTCGAAAAAAAAATTTTAAATGGAAAAATGTGAAGTCTAACACCTTCAAAAAAAATCAATTATCTTATTTTTCTCGAAAATGCTAAAATTGAACTCTTACACGACAAAAATACTCAATTTATCATGTTGTCCTCAAAGTAATCAATAATAGGAGACTAACACACACAAATTTCTATTTTTTCAAAAATTTCATTAAAATGCATAAAGTGAAATCTAACGCCTTAATTAAAATCAATTATCATATTTTTCTAAAATTGTTAAAATTGATCTCTTACACGAGCAAAATATTTAATTTTTATGGTCTCCAAAAAAATTCCTTAATTGAAGACTAACACACACAAATTTATATATTTCAAAAATTTATGAAAAATACAAAAAGCGAAGTGTAACACCTTCGAAAAAAATCTGTCATCATATTTTTCGAAAAAATGGCAAAATTGAACTATTATACGAGCAAAATATTTAATTTTTATGATGTCCAAGAAAATTCAATATAGAACACCAACACAATCAAATTTCTGTTTTTTCAGAAATTTATTAAAAATGCAAAAAATAATGTGTAATACTTTCAAAACAAATCAATTATCCTATTTTATAAACTTGTGAAAATTGAATTGTGAAAGGAGAAAAATACTTAATTCTCATGATGTCCTTAAAATACTCCGTAATAAAGGTTTTACACACACATATTTCTATTTTTTCCAACATTTCTTAAAAATGAAAAAAAGTGAATTCTAACACCTTCAAAAAAATCAATTGTCCTATTTTTCTAAAAAAATGCCAAAATTAAACTCGTACACGACACAAATGCTCAATTTTTATGTAGTCCTCAAAATAATTCATAATAGATGACTAACATACACAAATTTCTATTTTTTTTAAATTTTCTTAAAATTCAAAAAGTGAAGTCTAACACCGTAAAAAAATCAATTATACTATTTTCCCTAAAAAAGGCCAAAATTGAACTCTTACACGACAAAAATACTCAATTTTCATGTTGTCATCAAAATAATCCAGAATACAAGACTAACACACACAAATTTATATTTTTTCTAAAAAATTTGCAAAATACAAAAATTGAAATGTGACACAATCAAAAAAAAATCTGGTATCCTATTTTTTGAAAAAAAAAAAGTCAAAAATGAACTATTACGCGAGAAAAATATTGAATTTTGATGTTCTCCTAAAAAATTCAATAATAGAAGACTAACGCACACAAATTTCTGATTTTTCAGAAATTTCTTACAAATGCAAAAAATGAAGTCTAACACCTTCAAAACAAATGAGTTATCCTATTTTCTAAACATGTCAAAATTGAAGTGTAAAACGTGAAAAATACTTAATTCTCATGATGTCCTCAAAATACTCTGTAATACAGAACTAACATAAACATATTGCTATTTTTTCAACAACAAAAATTAAAAATGGAAAAATGTGAAGTCTAACACCTTCAAAAAAAACTAATTATCTTATTTTTCTAGAGAATGCTAAAATTGAACTCTTACACGACAAAAATACTCAATTTATCATGTTGTCCTCAAAGTAATCAATAATAGGAGACTAACACACACAAATTTCTATTTTTTCAAAAATTTCATAAAAATGCATAAAGTGAAATCTAGCACCTTAATAAAAATCAATTATCCTATTTTTCTAAAAATGTCAAAATTGAACTCTTACACGAGCAAAATATTTAATTTTGATGATCTCGTAAAAAATTCCTTAATTGATGACTAACACACACAGATTTATATTTTTTCAAAAATTTCTGAAAAATACAAAAAGTGAAGTGTAACACCTTCGAAAAATATTTGTTATCATATTTTTTGAAAAAAAGTTAAAATTGAACTCTTATACGAGCAAAATATTCAATTTTTATGATGTCCTAGAAAATTCAAAATAGAACACTAACACAATCAAATTTCTGTTTTTTCAGAAATTTATTAAAAATGCAAAAAATAAAGTTCAATACTTTCAAAACAAATCAATTATCCTATTTTATAAACTTGTGAAAATTGAAGTGTAAAACGAGAAAAATACTTAATTCTCATGATGTCCTTAAAATACTCCGTAATAAAGGATTAACACTCACATATTTCTATTTTTCAAACATTTCTGAAAAATGAAAAAAAGTGAATTCTAACACCTTCAAAAATATCAATTATCCTATTTTTCTAAAAAAATTTCAAAATTAAACTCTTACACGACACAAATGCTCAATTTTCATGTTGCCCTCAAAATAATTCATAACAAAAGCCTAACACACACAAATTTCTATTTTTTTAAAAATTTCTTAAAATTCAAAATGTGAAGCCTAACACCTTAAAAAAATCAATTATCCTATTTTCCCTAAAAAAATGCCAAAATTGAACTCTTACACGACAAAATTCTTAATTTTCATGTTGCCATCAAGATAATCCATAATAGAAAACTTAACACACACTAAATTCTGTTTTTTTCTTAATTCTTAAAAATGCTAAAAGTGAAGTCTAACACCTTAAAAAAATCAATTATCCTATTTTTCTAAAAATTCCAAAATTGAGCTCTTGCACGAACAAAACATTTAATTTTCATGATCTTCTAAAAAAATTCAATAAAATAAGACTAACACACAAAAATTTATCTTTTTCCAAAAAAATTTGAAAAATACAAAAATTGAAGTATAACACCATCACAAAAAAAATCTGTTATCCTATATTTTGAAAAAATTTCAAAAATGAACTCTTACACGAGAAAAATATTGAATTTTGATGTTCTCCTAAAAAATTCAATAATAGAATACTAACACACACAAATTTCTGTTTTTTCAGTAATTTCTTAAAAATGCAAAAAATGAAGTCCGACACCTTCAAAACAAATCATTTATCCTATTTTCTAAACATTTCAAAATTGAACTCTTACACGAACAAAATATTTAATTTTCATAATCTCCAAAAATAAATTCAAAAAAAGAAGACTAACACACACAAATTTATATTTTTTTCAAAAAAATATAAAAATTGAAGTGTAGCACCATCAAAAAAAAATCTGTTATCATATTTTTTTTTAAATGTCAAAAATGAACTCTTACACGAGACAAATATTGAATTTTGATGTTCTCCTAAAAAATTCAATATAGAAGACAAACACACACAAATTTCTAATTTTTCAAAAAAATCTTAAAAATGAAAAAAGTGAAGTCTAACACCTTAAAAAAAATCAATTATCCTATTTTTCTAAAAATACCAAATTTGAACTCTTACACGAGCAAAATATTTAATTTTGAGGATGTCCTAAAAAAATCCTTAATACGACACTAACACACACAAATTTATATTTTTTTCAAAAATTTCTGAAAAATACAAAAAGTGAAGTGTTAACACCTTCGAAAAAAATCTGTTATCATATTTATCAAAAAAATGTCAAAATTGAACTCTTACACAAGAAAAATATTGAATTTTTTGGTTCTCCTAAAAAATTCAATATAGAAGACTAACACACACAAATTTCTATTTTTCAGAAATTTCTTAAAATGCAAAAAATTGAAGTGTAAAACATCTCAAAACAAATCAATTATCCTATTTTCTAAACATCTCAAAATTGAAGTGTAAAACGAGAAAAATACTTAATTCTGATGATGTCCTTAAAATACAACGTAATAAAGGACTAATACACACATATTTCTATTTTTTCAAAAAAATCTTAAAAATAGAAAAAATTGAAGTCTAACCACCTTCAAAAAAATCAATTATCCGATTTTTCTAAAAAATGCCAAAATTGAACTCTTACATGACACAAAAACGAAATTTTCATGTTGTCCTCAAAATAATCCAAAATAGAAGACCAACACACACAAATTTATAATTTTTCAAAAATTTCTGAAAAATACAAAAAGTTAAGTATAACACCTTCTAAAAAAATCTGTTGTCCTATTTTTCGAAAAAATGTCAAAATTTAACTCTTACACGATAAAAATATTGAATTTTGATGTTCTCCTAAAAAAATTAAATAATAGAAGACGTACACACAAATTTCTGTTTTTTCAGAAATTTCTTAAAACTGTAAAAAATTAATTCAAAAAAAATTAATTATCTTATTTTTCTAAAAAAATGCAAAAATTGAACTCTTACACGACAAAAATACTCAATTTTCATGTTGTCCTCTAAATAATCCATTATAGAAGACTAACACACAAAAATTTCTAGTTTTTCAAAAATATCTTAATAATGTAAAAAGAGAAATCTATCACCTTCAAAAAAAATGAATTATCCTATTTTTCAAAAAATGCCAAAATTGAACTCTTATACGAGCAAAATATTTAATTTTTATGATCTCCTAATAAAATTCCTTAATAGAAGACTAACACACAAATTTATAATTTTTCAAATATTTCTGAAAAATACAATAAGTTAAGTGTAACACCTTCTAAAAAAATCTGTTATCCTATTTTTCGAAAAAATGTCAAAATTTAACTCTTACACGAGAAAAATATTCAATTTTGATGTTCTCCTAAAAAATTAAATAATAGAAGACTAACACACACAAATTTTTGTATTTTCAGAAATTTCATAAAAATGCAAAAAATAAAGTCTAACACCTTCAAAACAAATCAATTATCCTATTTTATAAACAAGTCATAATCGAAGTGTAAAACGAGAAAATACTTTTTTTCTCATGATGTCCTCAAAATACTCCGTAATAGAGGACTAACACACGCATATCTATTTTTCAAAAATTTCTTAAAAATGGAAAAAGTGAAGTCTCACACCTTGAAAAAAAATCAATTATCCTATTTTTCTAAAAAAATGCCAAAATTAAACTCTTACACAACAAAAATACTCAACTTTCATGTTGTCCTCAAAATAATCAATAATAGGAGACTAACACACACAAATTTCTATTTTTTCAAAAATTTCTTAAAAATGCAAAAAGTGAAGTGACCTTAAAAAAATCAATTATCCTATTTTTATATAAATGCCAAAATTGAACTCTTACACGAGAAAAATATTTAATTTTGATGATATCCTAAAAAATTCCTTAATAGAAGACTAACACACACAAATTTATATTTTTTCAAAATTTTCTGAAAAATACAAAACGTGGAGTCTAACACCTTCAAAACAAATCAATTATCCTATTTTTTCTAAAATATGTCAAAATTGAACTCTTACTCGAGCAAAATATTGAATTTTGAAGTTTTCCTAAAAAATTCAATAATAGAAGACTAACACACATAAATTTTTATTTTTTAAGAAATTTCTTAAAAATGCAAAAAGTGAAGTCTAACACCTTCAAAACAAATCAATTATCCTATTTTCTTAAGAATTTTAAAATTGATATGCAAAACGAGAAAAATACTTAATTTTCATGATGTCCCCAAAATACTCCGTAATAGAAGACTAACAAACACATATTTTTACATTTCAAAAATTTCTTTAAAATGCAAAAAAGTGAAGTCTAACGCCTTCAAAAAAATCAATTATCCTATTTTTCTAAAAAAATCCAAAATTGAACTCTTACACAAGAAAAATAGTCAATTTTCATGTTATCCTCAAAATAATCCGTAATAGAAAACTAACACAGAGAAATTTTTTTTTTTTCAAAAATTTCTGAAAAATGCAATAAGTGAAGTCTAACACCTTCTGAAAAATCTATTATCCTATTTTTCTAAAAATGCCTAAATTGAACTCTTACACGAGCAAAATATTGAATTTTCAAGTTCTCCTCAAACTATTCAACAACAGACAACTAACACATACAAGTTTATATTTTTTTTTAATTCTGAAAAATAGAAAAAGTGAAGTGTACCTTAAAAAAATTAATTATCCTAGTTCTCTAAAAAATTCCAAAATATTAAATTTTAATGTTCTCCTCAAAAATTTCAAAAATAGAAGACTAACACACACCAATTTCTTTTTTTCAAAAATTTCCTGAAAATGCAAAAAAATGAAGTCTAACATCTTTAAAAAATCAATTATCTTATTTTTCTAAGAAATGTCGACATTGAAGTTTCACAAGAGCCAAACTTCGTAACTAAGGACTAACACAAACAAATTACTAATGTTTTTCAAAACTTTCTCAAAAATGCAAAATGTGAAGTCTTACCACCTTCAAAAAAATTTATTATCTTATTTTCAAAAAATAAGTGTCAAAATAAGTGTCTAAAAACTAGCAAAATATTTAATTTTCGCAAAAAACTAAGTAATTGTAGACTAACTATATATGAAACCGATTATTTATGTTTTTTTTAGCATGTAACATACATATCAAAAACTATAATAATCATTGAAAAATAAGGTTTTGTTTGGTTTGAGGATAGAGGAGGAGAAAGGAAAGTAATATATTTTCTTGCTTGGTTGGGAGGGTTGAGTAGGAAAATGGAAGGAAAATGAACATGTCAGGTATAGTATCAAATGGAAATAATGAAAAATGTGTTTAGAAAAAAAAATAAGTATTTTCAAAAATATTAGATTTTAAACAATTTTGAAGTTTAAGATATATTGTAATTGTAATTGTAATTTGCAAGTTTATGTTATTATAATTTTTTAAAATTAATTTGTTGTACTTATATATATCATTTTTAAACTATAATATAATAAATATCTTTTAAACAATGGGTCTTTGTTTCTTATTTGGATTTAATTTTAAATAGATCTAATTTAAAATATAATTACATATTGCCATTTATCTTTGGATTTACCAATTTCCAAATCAAGTATGGATAAAAATGTTTTTGAACCCTTAATAATTTTATTCTTTTCCTTCACTCCCTTCACTCCCAATTTCAAAACTAAGCAAAACTTTAACTCTTTTTTCGAAAAATCACACACCAAAATGGTGAAATATAATTATCAAAACCAGTTTCGAAGGCCACCACCACTGCAGCGCAGTTGGATGGATGGCATGACTGCCTTGTTCAAGATCCAAGCTCGATCCTGAATGAGAACCGGATAAAAAAAAAATAATAGATAATCTATGTTACGCGGATACTTCAAAAACGCAGAAGTATCCTGAGGATACGGGTATCCGATACGTATCGTATCCGATTATTTTAATATTTATTTTTTTCGGATACGGCTGGGATACGGCAGGATACGGCTGGGATACGTTCAGGATACGGCTGGGATACTCCATTTAGGATACTTCGGCCCATTATATATTTTGGCCCATAATATTTTTAAATAAATTATATAGGATACTTCTAAGATACTTCTAAATTAATTCTAGGATACTTCTAAAATAAATTTATAATATTTTTATGATACTTGTATTGTTATGTTGATTTTATTTATTGTCAAGATATTTAAATTCAAAATATTATTTAATTTATTATTTATTTATTTATTTATTATATACAATATAAATATATTAAAATAATAATTATATAGCCGTATTCATATCCGTGATTTTTTGAAAATTACCGTATCGCCGTATCCGTATCGTATCAGATACGATATCCGTATCTGTGCAACATAGTAGATAATATATACTTGGTGTGGGTGCCTACCGACTGTCAAGGTCTACAAAAAAAAAAAAAATTGTTCCGGAGATTGAAATCCTGGTTATTGGGCCAAGCCCAAGACATAAGAAAGCTAATACCCACCTTAACAAAATTAAACCCGACGGCGGTGGAAATAGGACTGTCTCACCGCTTCCGCAGTCTCCAGTGAGTTTCTCCACCGAGGCCGATGGGATACAATCGCTCGAGGCGGTCACGAGGATCTTCTCACCGCGATGATTCCACCAACAAGCGGGCAACTTCATGGTATTTGTCTACTCAGTTCTGAGTTCTTACCCTGATTATTCATATTCGAAAAATAGAATGTTCTTTGGTTCATTCTTAATTAGGATTATTTTTGTTTTCGTTTTATTGTTATAGGGGTGATGAAGCTGGTACTTCCCTCCCAAGAAATGAAGGTATACCATTATTTTCCTTTCTACTTGTAACTCTTGAGTATGTTTTTTTTTAATTTATTCAATTTCAGAAGGAGATGAAGAACCAAAGGCTCTGAAAATTCAGCTTGCAATGTGGGTAAGTTCCTTAACAACACATCTCCACTGCATAATTATCAAATTACCCTTCCACACTTGCCAAGTAAGAATTTTAATTCGCCGCAATTTTTTAGGATTTCGGGCAATGCGATGTCAAGAGATGTACTGGCCGCAAGCTCGCCAGATTTGGCCTTCTAAAGGTTAGTTTAAAAGCTTCATTATTCATATACTTTTGCTATTATTATTGAATTTTTGGCAATTATTTGTAGGAATTGCGCGTGACAAGTAGTTTCGGCGGCGTTGTATTAAGGTACGAAACTATAAATCTCATAACAAATTCGAGATTCTTACATAATTTCATATTTTTGTTTCGGTTGATTTGGCAGCCCAGTAGGGAGACAATGCGTATCAAAAGAGGACCACGAGTTAATAAAAAAAAGAGGATTGGCTGTGGTAGATTGTTCGTGGGCCCGTTTAAATGACGTGCCTTTCATTAAACTGCGCTGTGGGGCCCCTCGTCTCTGTAAGTGTATTACATTTATGCGATATGGTACAAACTGGGTAATAACTTTTTCGTCGGATTAATGTAAAACTGAACCAAATAAACCAAATTTTCAATGGGTTTTTTCGGTTAAACCAAACCAAATAAGAACCCTACAAACCAATATATACAATTTCAAACTCTTAAAGTTCCATATAGAAAAATGAGATAAACACTTTCAACTTTTCGTAATACCGCATAAATGAAAAATCTGTTGATATTCAGAAAACATTCGTCCGGCAAATATAAATAAAAAAATTATTGATATTTAAAAAGGTATATTGGACACGTGTATAGGTATAACATCTAATCACACAACAATGCTTTCCTAAATCTACTCTTTTCAAAAATACACATGTTTTATACTATCTTTTAGACCATCTTGTAGTATTAAATTATCTCCTATGGAGAACCGAATTACATTGTTTCAAGTCTATCTTATCCCCTTATTTTTTTGCTGGATTGAATTGAATGTAGTGCCGTGGCTGGTTGCGGCAAATCCGGTTAATTATGGACGCCCATGCGAACTTTCTTGCGTCGAAGCCCTTTCTGCCGCATTAATTATCTGGTATTTAGAAAAAATTCGTGTGTGACCCTTTGAAATCTCAGAATATCATATATACCCTTGCAAAGCAAGAAATGTTTGGGGGCGAGGTGAAATTTCTTAGATTTTAAGGGGGGTGGGGGTGGGGGGGGGTTATGCATGATATTTTGAGATTCTGGGGATTTATTGTACTAGATTTTTGTAGGACCATTTGAATTATGAGAGCTCTATTATGACTTGGCAGTGGAGAAGAGGAGATGGGGCAACTACTCTTGTCTAAATTTAAATGGGGACACTCTTTCTTATCTCTTAACAAGTACCATATTTTCTCATTAATTCTATTTATGGCATGATAAATTTAATGGTTCTAATATGTTTACTTCAAATTTGTAGAGATCTATTGAAATCATATTCGCAGTGTGAGAATGGGACAGAAATAATTTCGTTTCAAAACAAATGGTTATCAGAAAACTTGAAAGCATCAAGGGAAATCCCGTCCCCAAATGGTAGTAGAATAACTTTATTTATTTTCTTTATTATCAAATACAAAGGAAAGGAAATTATATTGATTTATGTTTTTAGATGGGGAGGGAGGCAAAAATGAGCAAAATGCAAAAGAGGGATCGGGAAGTGAATCAGATGATGACGGATTACCCCCTCTTGAGAAAAACTTTAACCATTTGGTCCTTGAAGAGAGTGAAGAAGAAGAAGAAGAAGAAGAAGAAGAAGAGAGCGAAAAAGAACGCTAGTAAAATGGATAAAAAATTTATAATGAGCGGACTAGAGTTATAATCTAAAAATACAATAAGTATATAAATTGAAGATGAGTTTTCTATTGATATTTTTTATCAATGTTGACCCAATATAAAATGGATACCAAATGCAGTAGAAGTTAGATAATTTCTAGTGTTTTCAATTTTTAAATGGTCATTGAAGTCTTATTTGTATTATGGTACATTAAGGGAGAAGTGTATGTTTGTATCACTTCGCAATAAATGTAACCCTCCAAAATTGTATCATTCTTTTTGTGACTAAAACGTTGACAACGTATGTAGTCTTCTAAAATATACGTATCTTTAGGCATCAAACATCAATGTTACCATTGATTGTTTTGTTAGAACAGTCTCTGCTTACGGCACTGCTATTACGTAATTGCAAATGTTAATCATCTCCTCTTCATTTTAATCAAAATGGACATATCCATTATCCAGTGCTCGGATTGCACAGCATGATTTGATAAATCTAGTGTAGACTCGACCATCAAAATAAACGAGTCATTGAGTCATGTAGCCAGTGGTTTAGAATGGAGAGATTCATCTTATCTTGTACTTGGAAAGAAGCCAAGATTTGTTCTATTTTTGCTGCTTGACTTGAAAGAGCGATCTTTTGCATGACTAGAAAAGATCTTTTCTACTCTAAATAGTTTTGTATATTCGAGAAGAGTAGAAAAGTTAGTCTCCCCATTAATTATGAAATTTCCGTAAAATTAAAGTTAACTTCAAATTATAACTGAAGCAAACAATTAGACATTATCTAAACTGTACATGAGGTTCTAAATCAAACCACCATACAAGTAATGATACGTTGATTAAATATGAGTAATGCTACACAACAAGTACCGCAATAGGATTGACAGCATGATGACGAGTTAGCATAAAAACATACAAAATATCAAAATATCACTGCATGTTCGACATTTTTATATGATTATCATTCAGAGTTTCAGATACATAATAATAAATATAAACAACATGTTCGACATTTTTATATGGTCCAAATTCAATATTGAGCATTATCGTTTTGCTAAATCGCATGTTAGGTATAACCGACAGACGAAGAGATGTAGGCAATTCAAATAATTAATTAGCCATAATGTTTCTGTACAAAACACAACTCGAGTTGATTAAAAATAATATATTTTTAATATATTTATTTAAATATTTCATATTTTCATCTATCGGCTTCTTAAATAATGCCGTCTGCTAGTGCAAGCTTCGGCATGCGTTGCGTCTTGAAATATTACGTAACATCTTTCTTTCCAAATGTGGAATAACAATGTCAGAATTAGCATCGGGTAAGGTTGTCGAACTAGTCGCCTTCAACAACGCATATCTTTTTGTTTAATCGCCGTCCATACTTGTTTCGTGTATTCATAGTGAATGAAGATGTGGTGTATATTTTCTGCTTGACATTTGCACAAAATGCCTATGTTAGACAGCATTCGTCCTCTCAAGTTGCCGATGGTTAGTATCGGAACCAAACATTCGCAACTATTTCTTACAACAATTCTCTCCTCCCATTAATTTTTGGATACAAAGAATATGGTGAGGCGACATCATCGTAACTGTTCACTACTGTTCGTTACTGTTCACCCGGATACTGTTCGTCTGCTGTCCTTTATTAGGAAATAGGGGTTAGGGTTTACTGTTCACCCGGATACTGTTCATCTTTGTTACTGTTCATTCCTTTTACTGATCATCTCTGTTGCTGTTCATCGTTTTTTTTTTTTCATCGTATTAATAAATATAATTGACATATGTCTTGTTTTCTAAATAAAATATTTGAATTTTTCATCATATTAATAAATATAATTTGTATACTATAATTTTACTGCTATTCACACAAATATTTTTTGTTAATAAAATACTATTCACATAAATTATTATTTTTTGTGCTTATTATAACAGTTTTGATTGGTACCAAGCAGCATTTTTGTGTGCTTATTATAATATTTTTTATTGGTACCAATCTGCGTCTTTTATGTTTTTTTGTTTGTCTTTTTCAGAATTTTATTTTATTTGACATGTTTTGTATTCTAAATAAAACATTTGAATTTTTCTTTTCGAACATATGATATGTTTTGAGGAGGACAAAAATTTGCATTTATTGCAAAATACTTGTGACACTATTTAATATCAGATTTTTTTTTTAAATTAACATTTATTAAGATTACTTTTGTTTTGCACTTGTTTATGATCATAACAGATTTTGAAAAATCGCAGCGAAACGCGAGAAATATTTCTATTTCCTTATCAAATAATATATCCCGCAACGAAATAATATATCAAATAATATATCCCGCAGCGAAGCGCGGGCTATTTTCCTAGTCTTCATAATTCTCTGCAAAAAAAATTCAAAAAAATAAATAAAGTAATAATCACAATAGTTATGAATTTATGAAAATAACACTCTTTGTCTTTGAAAGGTCGAGAAATGTCAAAATTAATTTTGTTTTATTTGATCCCGGATTGCATCCTTGTATGTATCGGAAATGAAAAGCAAATATCAAAATAAATGTTATATTTTATTATTAAATCTAAGAAAATAATATTTGTTTAAAAAAATATGTGACTATTACAAATATTTTGTAATATTTGTGATTTTCTACGGATTAGTACGAGTCTCGCGTTAAATATCATTGCTAATTGGTAGAAGACTACAAATGGTTTAAAATATAATTTTTGTACAAATATCCTAAAAATTATAAAAAAAATTATAAATTATTTTAAAATATTGAGAATATTAATACATAATATATACAAAATATTATAAATTATTTTACAATATGACTTTTCAAATTAACACAATGAGAATATAATATTATACTTAAAATGTAATAATTTCTTGTATAATATAAATTATTTTTTTCCTAATATGTAATTGAATTCTACGTTTTTTGTCTGATTGTTCACACATCTGTGTTTTGGTATATTTTTAACCCCCTAACTCTTTTGGATATCGTAAAAAAGAGTCTTATCTTTTTGTAAACTCCAAAAAAAATCCTCTATGAAACTTTTATTTCCAAATATCCCCCTATGGATGATATTAAAAAAAAATTGACCAAAATACATTTCTATTTTCATATGTAATAATTCAAAAAAAAATGTTATTAATTTTAAGAAAATTTATTAACATGTGATTTCAAAAAAATAAAATTATTACATGTTGTGTTTATATAATTTTAATAATTCGTTTATTATTCATGAAAAACTAACATCATATAATAATAAAATAAAAAACATTAAATAAACACCTTGAAAATCTATTGATCGAAAAATATTTGTTTAAACATCTAGTTTTTATTTTCATTCTCCTCTCATGTATTTTTTTAATAGTTTCATGATATTTTATTTTTTGAATATTTGCATGGTGTTCTTTTAATATTGTTGTTCATCTTATTATTATTTTATGTTAGTTTTTCATGAAAAAAAATATGAAAGACAAATATATACAATGTATGAAATATTAAAATTATATAAATATAATATATAGTAATTATTTTTTAAAAAATTATTGTATGCTACATTAGTTCGTTTGTATGGATCATGTTCAAATAAATAACCAACTAATTTGGACATTTTGATCAAGATCAAATGATTCATATTGACATGATGATTTTGATTTTGTTTTCTATGAAAGCAAGGATTTCTTTATAATTGTATATAACTTATTATTTGTAGTATATATATAAGGATATTGAGTAATAATACATATTCTTATATAACTTATAATTTGTAGTATATATAAGGATATCGAGTAATATATAAAATATATAAAATGATTCAACGATAACGATACTTAAGCGGCAATTAATTTTGACGAAGTCAATAGATTCATATCACAGTTGGTTAAATGTGAGACAGAAAAATCATATGTTGTGAGAGATTGTGGATTCAAATCTCATTAATGGAGACCGACCCTTCTCTATTTATTCTAAAAATATCGATCAAACTAATTTCTCTTACTGCAAATATGTCAACATTGTATATAATAATACACTAAGTCAAATAGTCAATAATTAACACTAGAATGAAAATAAATTAATAATTACGGCTCTCCAGTTTTCACACCTGGTGTCCCTGTCATAAGAAATTAGCAAATAACATGTCAAAATGTGATGTGCATTCTTTATTTTTAAAAAAAAAATTATCAAGGGGATCATTCAAAAACTCCATAAATTTTCTGAAAGTTATGAGAACCTAATCATTTTTTATTCCTCCAAAAATTCCATAAAAAAGTGATTCGAACAATTTTTACGAAATTAAACTTAACCTTTTCCATCAATCTTTACCAAAATATACCTAGTTCAATTATTTCCATATTTATTTTATTCAAAAACAATTATAATTAAAATATTTTTCTACATAATAATTCGTGCTATTATTTAAACGTTCTTTTATGATATATTTCGCAATGCATTAATATATTTTATAATATTACATTCAGGAGCGGAGACAGGATCGTTTCATTGGGGGGTCGAATTAAAAAAGAAACATTTATAAGAGGGGTGAATTTTGAAAAAAATCAAAATTTGAAGTATTGAGAGTTCAAATTTGTGACCACTCAACTTCTAAAAATAATTTTTACCGTCACATTACTCAATTATTTGTGAAATATACACAGTTTTATTATATACATAGTTTTATTATAATTATTACTCGTCGACCAAGCAAATTCACCTTTTCCAATGAATAATTCTTCAGTTTTTAATTTCATGGGAAAAAGGATCCCTCCGGATCCGCCTATGATTACATTACATAAAAAAAAAATCTATCATTTTGTATGTAAAGTATAATTTTATTTTACGTAAAATATTATTTTTTATTATTGTGTTTTATAATTGTATTAACATTTTAGTACGTATTTATTTATTTATTTATTTTATATTACATGTAAAATATGAATTTTTATTTGTTATTTGATTTAAATAAAATTTATCCGACTATTCTGATTAAAAAATAAATATTTGGATGGAAGAAATTAAATTTAACTTCACAGAAAATAAAAAAATTAACTTACAGTTTAGAGGAGTTAAGAATTCTCCTTTTATCTAGCCTAATTTGTAATTAATCATATTTTAGTAGTTCACTCTTCACAAAATGATATAAGGGAGATATCCAGTTATTGTCAATATTGGAGAGGAAATAAACTCAGAAAATAAATCTTAAATATTGTGTTCGTGAGAACAGGTAGTACCGTAATAGAAAAAACAAAAGTTACCAGGTTTTAATAGAGGAGAAGACATGAGAGAGATATGAAAGAGACAAGAGATGGGAGGGCATGGAAACTGCTTATATACGACATCCCCAAGGATACTGCTCTCCTTAGTTCCTTATCACAACACTAGTTTCTCAATTTCCCCCATATTCAGCTATTTTGGGCACGTCTTGAGGTAATTACTTCTCAATTTTCTCTGTCTCGCTGCCGCATAGTGGGATTTGTTAATGCAGGTCTAATTTTTTTCTGTTTCTTCAGAATTTAGTGTATTCTAGGAATTGTTTTTCTCGTTTTTTTCGTTTGAATTTAACTGGAATGGTAAATTTTCAATCTTGATTCAGTTTGAGGTCATGTAAGGATTGCTTAATTTATATTGCTTTATGGGTTTTCTTCTATACCAGTGCAGTACCAGAGAGAGATATGTCTTTTTGTTCTTTTGATTCTGTATGTGATTGTGTGCGTATTCGAGATTTCAAAACTGAATTCGGATTTATTATTCTCTAACAACACTTTCTCGCAGCCAATTTGTGGAGAAGAATCGAAATGGGGGGACTCTGGAGCCAACCATCAAACAGAAACGAATCGTGGGAGCATTGCAAAACATCTCAACTCGATGCCTCCAAAAGATTATGCATGAAATCACCATCATTATTATCACCATCGCCATCAAATTCAATTGCCTTTTCCAACCCGAGAATAATCCCGGCCCTCCCTGATGAAATCTCCCTCCAAATCCTCGCACGGATCTCGAGGCACTACTACCTAACCCTAAAATCCGTCTCCCATTCTTGGAAAAATGCCATAATGAGTACTGAAATATACCGATTGAGAAAAGAGCTCAGTACCAGAGAAGAATGGCTATACTTGCTAACAAAATCTGAAGACGGTAAATTATTATGGCATGCATTAGACCCAATCAACTCAATTTGGCAAAAATTACCCCAAATGCCAAGTATTCAAGAGGACGAGTCGAAAAAAGGCTTACCGGGTCTAATGACGTCCTTTATCAGAAACATTCTCGGTAAAAAAGACGAATTAAATTATTTGCCCCATTGTGGGTGCGGAATCGGAGTCGTCAATGGTTGCCTTTACACATTAGGTGGTTTTTCAAATTCATCCGCTTTGAGATCCGTGCTGAGATATGACCCGCGTACGAACACTTGGCAAGAAGTTTCTTCGATGAGTACTAATCGTGCTTTTTGCAAGACGAGTGTAATAAACAACAAACTTTACGTGGTTGGAGGAGTCATAGAAGGGACAGCTGGCAGAGTGATCCCTCTCCAATCTGCTGAGGTGTACGAACCAGATACCGACACGTGGCACCCTATCCCCAGCATGCCTTTTTCGAAAGCCCAAGCTTTGCCAAGTGCATTTCTAGCCGAATTATTGAAACCAATCGCCACGGGCATGACGAGTTACAGAGATAAATTATACGTACCGCAAAGTTTATATGCTTGGCCTTTTTTTGTCGACGTGGGGGGAGAAATATTCGATCCTGAAAATGAAACGTGGAGCGATATGCCAGCTGGTATGGGGGAGGGATGGCCCGCTAAACAGGCTGTGACAAAGCTCACTGCAGTGGTAAATGGAGAGCTGTATGCACTGGACATGTCCAGTTCGACCGGTGATGGGAAGATAAAGATTTATGATCATTGCAAGAATGAGTGGAGGGATGTGGTTGGGAACATTCCATTTAGGGATTGCACAGAGTCCGAGGCACCGTATTTGCTTTCTGGGTTTTTAGGGAAATTGCATGTGATCGCCACAGATCTGAATGATGATGTCATCGTGACGGAAATGGCAATGAAAGGGGATGGTAATCATGGAGAGAGAGGATTGGATATTTGGAGGGTTGTTTCGACGAAAAATATTGTTGGAGGCGACCTTGTTGGTTGTCAGGTTTTGAATGTTTAGTTTAGAGAGAAAGAAGGGCATAATGGGAAGTTTTGGAAAATTATTTGTGTTTATTGGTGAATGTATACAAGTTCTTAATGGATGGAATGGATTCTCTTTACCTTGCTATGTTATTTTTTCTTATGTGTAGGAGTCAGAATAAAATACTCATCGTCTAAACTTTTATATGATTAATTTTCTCTAAAAGAATTTTTTGCCACGAAATACAACAATTGTGTTATAAATATAATATATGGATGTCAAGCAACAAATCTTGTGAAGATGGAGACATTAATTATAGGATATTTGGTATATTTGATATTGTATTATTTCCTTCTATTCTAGCGTTTTATATGGCAAAGGCTTTCTTGGCCTGCACTCACCCTCTACTATATAAAGGGGGGTAGTGGCTATTGTATTCCTCCAACACATTCAATAAGAATATTGTCTCTCCAAATTCTCTCTTTCGTTCTTTATTTTATAACACGTTATCAGCACGAGACTCTACCAAATTGAGATTTTTCAATCACACGACGCTCTCGAGATTTCTGTCGAAGGTATTGTTTTACTTATTTGCTAGTTTGTAGATTTGTGTTTTTTTTATGACAAACTATATTGGAAATATTTTCTAAACTTATTTGTCTTGGAAATGATTTGTATATACTGTTAAATCTATGTACTATTGTACAAACAATAAGAAATAAATCTATATACTGTTCATTATTTGCATTATTTAATTCGTTGGCAATGATTTGCCTCTGTTAAATCTATTTTGTATTAAATCAATTTCATGCCTTTAGTATGTTCATATACTTCATGTCTTTTGTTCATATACTTCATAGTAAGTTAAATCTATTTTATATGAACACAAAATTATAATTTTTTCCTTCTGATTATTTGAAATCTTATTTTAACTTTATTATATAACCAGAAATTATATACTGAAACAGAAAAATATACACCCGAAGTTGTATATTAATATATTAGATTATTCGTTTAATTATTCTTATTTATTTGCAACCAGAAGTTGCATGTTTATTTTATTAACGCACCAGAAGTTGCGGGTTTAAATTTACGCACCAGAAGTTGCAAATACATTTAATTTTATTTTCGTACGTTTATTCTTCTCGTACATTTATTTTGGCACATTTAATTCACCCGAAGTTGCAATTTAGTTTATTAATGCACCCGAAGTTGCTCGTTCAAATTATGCACCGGAAGTTGCAAGTCTATTGACGTATCAAGAAATGTAAGTTAATTTTTTGTATGTATTAGAAGTTGTAAATTTATTAATGCTTATGAAGTTGAAAATATATTCATCGATGCACTTGAAGTTGCTAAATTATTTTTATTGACGCATACACAAATTTATTGTGCTTATAAGATCTATACTCGTAGTATTACTCTTATTGAAAGAGTATTAGTATTTAAATTATGGAACATTCATAATGCCAGAAGCATGATACCAATGAAATAAGCATAATAATAAAATGCCAGGAGCATGATAATAATATCGTAAGTACAATATTAACGTTGGAAACATAATACTCCAGAAGAGTATATGTTGCATGTATATGTTGTGATGGTAAAAGTTTATGTTACATGTTTTGGACATGCAGTCTAGAATATGTATTTTAAGATTATAATTTTAAATTTTATGAAATTTGTTGTATACACCAGAAGTGTATATTAACGCACCCTTAGTTGCTCATTGAAAATACACACCAGAAGTTGTGAACATATTTATATTTATTTTTGCATGTTTATTTTATGTTAATTTATTATTCGTACATTTATTATTAGTTCGTTTAGTTTATGTACTTGTATTGTTCGCACATCTATTATCATTTATATTTGCACCAGTAGTTGCAATCCAGTATTAATGCACACAAAGTTCGAAATTTTATCTTATTGAAACCTGGAGTTTCAATTACGATGTTCAAGTTAAAGAGCACCTAATAAAGTTGATAATGTTATTGAAAGCACCTGAAGTTGCAAGAGCACAAAATATATAATATATTTATCCAATATTAAAGACTTGCTATGAATAAATATTGACATAAAATAAATAATTGAAAATATTCTAGAAATGCGCTCATGCAAAAGCAAATTATATTGATGATTGATTTTATTCCATTCCCAGAAGTGAATGTTGCCTCGAATGCTGAAGTCCAGATTATATCCGACACAAATATTGATCATGATAACAAAATCACATAATAAATAAAAAAGACTCGTGAAAATATGTTCACAAAGAGTCCGAAAATATATTCTTCAAGATGTGGATTGAAAATAGTTGTACCAGTAGTACACCATAAATCATATATTGTTTATGAAACCTCTTGAAAAGAAAAACAAGAAGAAAAATGGATGATTTTCTTATCTGTCAAGACAAAGTGTATTTTGTGTCGAATTATTTATTTCATCAATAAATAGATGTGTATATTAAATTATAAGAGCGTATGTTTATGATTGGTGACTCTAGAAGAGTTTTTATTTGCTTGCTATAGAAAATACATTATTTATATTGCTCCCAAAAGAGTCATTATGTTAATAGAAACATATTAGTTTATTTTTATGACATGCAATTATATTAGTAAAATTGAAATTATGAACCAGAAGTTCAATTTATAAAACAAAACAAAAAACAATTCTATGATTTGGATTAATTACTTAGACATAGAATATGCATGTCACGATCATGACTCTATTAAGACCAACTATTTATCATAAGTGCTCCCCATTTTTTATAACTTGTGAGTGATCGGAGCAAAAAAAGTATTCACTCAATTTATTTTTATGTGTAGTAGATGTGTGATCACACATGGACGATTTAAAAGAAATATTTGGTATATATATGGTTGATTATTTTGTAAAATTGTATATCATGAACATTTATTTATTTGAACCAGAAGTTCGAATGATATACACAAACTAGAAGTTTAAAATTGTATTCGTAAACTAGAAGTTTACATTCAAGAAATCAACCATGTTTAATATGTATGTTGCAAATACGAAATCCCTGAAGGAGAAATTACATAAACAACTAAGATGGTTTATGAAATAAGCAAACATGAGTAAAAGTTTTGAAGATATAAGATATCATGCAAGTCCCGAAGAACTTCATTAGATATTAATTAAAATATCAACAACTCGTGCCTAAATCAGGGGGGGGAATGAAAACTGGAAAAAATAAGAAATTATATGAATTGAGATCCTCGAACATATAAACATGAACTAGGAGTTCATAAATAAATTATTTGCACGAAATTGCAAATCGGTGATTTGATGCATTGATCAATACAAGAATGAATAAAGAATAAAAGTTTCCAGTCTAAAATGCTCATATTTGTAATATAATATCCTTGGATAATTTTAAATTTGAAATAAGCCTGAAGCTTGGTCGACCAATCGGTTCCCATATTAGAAATCCAAAGGAATAAGAAAGAGCACGATAAAAAGTTGGCAATAAAGAAGTTGATAATACTTTCTAATGATATATATCGTTTTTAAAAGGATAATGAAAGATTAATTAGTAGATTTGACATAAATAAACATATAACATTTGAAAAAGGTTCAGGTACCTGACAACATCGAAATTGTTGAAAATAATGAGATCTCAAAATAATGTCTCTACTAGAAGAAGATGGAACTGAAATAAAACTATAGTTATTAGAAAGTTGGCATGGGTGCGCTTTCAATTTATAATTAATAAAACGAAGATCTGAAATTAAATCAATTGTGGATGTCGACATTTAAAAATAATTGGCCAATAACAGAAATCACATAAGAAATTGAAATTGATGGACCTGAAGTCCGAAAACCACCTTACATGGTGATACAAATTGTATTTATGTTTTTAATTTGTTTAAAGGTCTCTGAAGGACTAAAATTGTTTCTTGTATTTATTATATCAGATTATTCACATGACTCATTTTGCTAGGATATTCATGAAAATCACCGAAGGATTTAGTATGCCTGAAGCATACGATTTAAACTCTCAAGAGATATATTATATTAAATTACAAAGATCTTTGCATGAATAGTAATTGAGCCATAAGATATAATCGATGTAATAAGTAAAAATATATATACCGGTATGAATGATCAAATTCGCATATGCATATTTATTATATATATAAATAGTGTTTAATTTATAATTATTTGAACTCCCGAAGAGTTCTAAAAGACAAGTACTAAAAGAAGAAATTTGACGAGAAAGAAATCAGATGTGAAATAGTATTCTCATGGATTACAAATATAATAAGCATTTCCTGAAGAAATTAGTTTGTCGGTAGAAACTAAGATTTCAAAACAACTAGTGCAAAAGATTGAAGTTCTTAGTCATAAAATATTTGTATCCATGAGGGGGAGAAATAATACGCAATGCACTTTTTTTGTCCTTGATCATGGTTTTGTCCCATTGGGTTTTCCTGACAAGGTTTTTAATGAGGCAGTTTATGAAGCGTATGAAACATAATAATATTCCACTCTTTTTTCTTTACTAGGATTTTTGTCACATTAGATTTTACCTAGTAAGGTTTTAACGAGACAGATTTTAATGATATAAATATCCAAAAAGAAATTCCTTAATTAATTCTCCATTCGCATTCAACAATTCCAGAAGAATCAAATTCACTTGAAAAAAATGAAGATTTTGGACATGTAGTCCAAACAACTATTATAGGCAACATACGAACTACAAACATGTATGTATAAGAATTTGCAATGAGAAATGAAATCACACTCAGATTTTGATTATATTGGCAATCTCGAGGACTCCATTTACTTCTCGTGGACGTTATAATAAAATATGGATCATTTTATAATGCTATGAAAATCCCTGAAGGATTAAAATCAATGTGTATTTGTCACGAGATTAAATTATGGATTTGCAGTATACGTCGATGATTTTAGTATTATTGAAACTCCCGAAGAAGTTGCAAAAACTGCATAAAAGACCCAGAAAAGAAAATGTTTTCTCTTTGTCTGCAAATCGAGTATATAAGAAATGGGGTATTTGTTCATGTAGAGAATATCTTGGAACGTTTAATATGTACAAGTCTCACCCATTAATCTCATTTATTGTGATCAATCCATTGATAAAGAGAATGATTGGTTTTCGTCCTAAAGATGATAATGAAATTTTTGTTGGTCCAGAAATACCACGTTTGAGTATAATTGAGCAGCACTTCACGGGCCCAAAATAATGGTGAGATAAACGTCCAACAAATTTACTCGAATGATAACCTGGATGATCTCTTCACCAAGTCGTTGTCATTGCATCTTTCTTGAACTTGGTTTACAAGATGAGACTTCGTCGTCTTAAAGAGATTTGTCTATATGAGGGGAGATTTAGTACGCACTGCACTCTTTTTCCCTTGGCCATGGTTTTATCCCAATAGGTTTTCCTGGCAAGGTTTTTAATGAGGCGCGTTCCTGGCAAGGATAATTCTCCAAAATTATTTTCCTCACACAAGCTCCAAAAGAACAGCGAAATCGATATCTATCAAATTCGCTCAAGTAATAATCTTGAAGATTTCTTACCCAACTAAACTTTCAGGCAATTAAGACATAAGATTAAACTCCGTTATTTTGGAGATATTTGTACCCATCAGGGAAGAAACAATACGCGCTACACTCTTTTTTCCTAGTCATGGTTTTTATCCCACTGGGTTTTTCCAGACCAGGTTTTTAACGAGGTAGCTACTTATGCGTATGAAATATTGACATCCAAGGGGGAGTGTTATAAATATAATATATGGATGTCAAGCAGCAAATCTTGTGAAGATTGAGACATTAATTATAGGATATTTGGTATATTTGATATTGTATTATTTTCTTGTATTCTAGCGTTTTATATGGCAAGAGCTTTCTTGGCCTGCACTCACCCTCTACTATATAAATGAGGTAGTGACTATTGTATTCCTCCAATCCATTCAATAAGAATATTGTCTCCTCAAATTCTCTCTTTCGTTCTTTATTTTATAACAAATTGACCTTTTTCACATAAAACTACCCGTTTTGAAGTCGGGTATTAGAAGGTAACCCTGTAACTAAAAACGCCACGGTGTCGATGGAGGAGCGAAGCCTGTCAATTGGAGAACAAAGTGATGGAGAAGCGTGCAGAAAACTTAGTTTGATTGGACTAGTAGAGGGAGCCCTTGTTAGCATAATAGTAATAATTAGATTAAAGGCCCATTAATTCTATAAGGCCTGTATATGTGTGGTAGTTGGATCCTACGTTTCTGATTAATGAACCGTTAGTGATCAAGGTAGGTAGTTACTCTAGTTTATATTTGTTTGGTTATAAATAGAACACATTGTAATCACAAAGGTATCAACAATATAATCTCATTTCATTAATCTTTCCTTAATTTATCATTGTATATATTTCTACAGCCCTATATGAAATAAAGAAGGGGTCATGAACCAACCGGTCTAATTTTCAAACCAGTTTTGAGCAAAATCGACTTTTAAAGATTTCGTTTTTATTGCTACTGATTGCTGCTCCGAGTACAAAGTAATACAATTGATACCGACAAGTTGAATTAAGACGCATCTACAAATACTAATCCAACATTAATTCAATAATAAAAATATTCAACATTAATGATTAATGATACAACTAAATTTTTGAATTTAACAAAATATACTCTTGAATTTAGCAAAAATATATTTTCACAGAACCTGTATCGCTACAATGTTTTCACGCATTGAACGCTCTGTCCACCACGTGTCACAACATAAAAAAAATTGCAAGGCTGAAAAAAAATGTCCCTTACATGGGCAAAAGCACAGCAAAAAGTTCCTATAACTTCTATAAACACCCCCAAAAATTACAACACTCATTACAATCCATCTCTCTAAAAAACATCCGCGATGTAAATAAACAATATATCATATCCTCATTTAACCGATCTAATACACATATTTACATCATAAAAATAATTATTACTAAGATTTACGAGGAGATCTGTTCTTGAGAGACATCATGAGTTTTTGCCTCTCTCCTTCCACCTCAGCAAACTGGAGACTAAGTTGCGAGTATCGCCCATGCATTTCCCTCAATTCGCTCTCTACGTTCACATGGCTTTTCTTTAGTTCTAACATGTCTTGGATAAGTTCATTTATGTCCCTGAAACTTTGGAATATCGCCTCCTCGTCGTTGTGTTGCTTCAAGAACGAGCTGTTCGGGAAAAATGTATCGAGTTTTCAGAATCGGTACGGTTTGGTACGAGAAGAAATATAAATTACCTTTGGAATCTCGTTTCGGTTCTTTTCTTTTGTTGTAGTGCTTCTGCGAGCTCTAATTCTAAAGCGAGAACTCTTTCGAGTGCATTTCCTGAACCGGATAGTTCTTTGAATGAGGGGAATATACTTCCTAGATGCTCATTTGCCTTGAATCACAGAGAATATAGGAGAATATGAATGATATTTTGATGATTTATAGGGGTGTAGATGAAATTATTCGAATTTAAAATTATGAATTAATGAATGTACCATATCGAGTTGTGATAAGGCTCTTTCGAGACCGTGAAGAGAAGGGTCCATTTGGTCCCCGTCTTGAGGAATAAGAAAGGATATATTCTCATTTTTCAACTTTTCAAGCTGAAAAAACAAGTGTAAATTTGAATTGAAAATAGAAATTTAAAAAAGTTTTGAGTGTTATTATGGTGTTAGTTAAATATTTACTTCTTTTTGGAAGAGACTCAAAGCAATCTTCAACTTTTGGTGCTTTTCAGAATGTTCATCTTTCGTGACATCATCAATTGCATTATTCTTCAAAACAACAAACAAAAAGAATTCATTAATAAAACCAAAAAAATAAATTAAAAAATATACTTACCTCTAAAGATCGAGACTTGATTGGAGAACCAACAATTGAACTTCGCTCAAGAACCCCTCTCTCCCCGTCTTCTCCAATTGATCTCGCTTCTAGAAGCTCTCCAATAGATCCATTGCTCTCATTTGACTGGACATCTCCATTTCCAGCCATTGCCATGTTCTCCATGAGTCGTTTGACCAAGTCAAGCTCCACTTTTATTTTCCTCCTCTCCTCATTACACTCTTGAAAACACGCCTCGAGCTTAGCCTTCTCCTCTTTGCAACAATCGAAGCTCAAAATAGTACACTCCAATTCGGTTTTCAAATTATCATAAGCACACACGAGCTCTCTTCTATCGATACGAATTTCCTGCATTTCCGTCTCCATTTCGGACAAACTAATGGAGAGCTCCTCGATCCTCTTCGCGAGAGAGATTTCGTTCTTCTTCCCCGTTTCAACTTCGTCGAGCGAATTTTGCAGTTTTACCAGCATTTCTTCTGTGTAATTCTTCGAGACTAATATTTGGGATTTCATTTCCTGGATTTTGGACTCGTATTGTTCCTTTATGAACGCGATTCTGAGGGATTCGGTTTCCCGTTTCTCGATTGCTTGGTTAATGTTTTGCTCTTCTGATTTTTCTTTGAAATGGAGAGAGAGGCTTTTGTACTCTTCGGTTTTTAGGGTTTGTTCAGATAGTCTGCGAGTTAAAACTCTGTGATTCTCTCTCATGTCTCCTAAGTCGCTTCTTGATTGTTTTAGCGCAGATATGATTTTATCTTGTTCTTCGAGTTTGGATCTTAAAATTACATTCAAAATCTCCATTTCCTCTTTAGAAAAACGTAACGATTCGACCTCTTTTTCTAGAGTTTCGATCATGTCTTTGAACGCTGAAATTTCGTTCTCCTTTTGGAATCCGTTTTTAAGTAGATTGAATTTGGAATTGAGTTCGAATAACAGGCTTTTCATGTAATTAGCTTCGGCATCGCTTGCAACTAATTCTTCGAGAATTAATATTAACCGGTTTTCAAATTCAAGTTCGAATTTCGTTTGGTTTTCTTCGTTTCGTAACATTACATTATGCATTGAAATGTTGGCTTTTTCTAGATCTGAAATTATCTCTCTTAATTTGGTTTTCTCCTCAGAAAACAAAACCGTCTCCTTTTCTCTCTCCTCCACTTGTACATTAATATCGCTTAACTTCAAGTTCAATTCAACTATCTCGTTTTCTAAAATTTCTTTATTCCTCTCCAGTTCATCTCTTGAATTTTCAGATTCTTGTAATTTTATTTTAAGATCATCGCATTCATTTCTGAATTGCTCAGATTCAAATTGCACAAAATCTAATTTCGATTTTAATTCCGAATTGTCTTTTTCAAACCGATCGGTAACCTCTTGCAATTCTCGCCGAAGATTTTGAACCTTTTTTTCAGAAAAGTTCAGATTTTCTATAGAATCTTCTAGATCTCCCTCAACCCTTCTCAACGAATTTTCAAAATCAACCTTTGCTTTTTCCAAAAATCCCAACTCATTTTCCAAATTTCTCTTCTCCTCTTTGCTATTAACAAGACTTAATTTAGTCTTTTCGAGCTCCTCTCTCACATCGTTAGAATCTTTTAATTTAATCTCCAGCAATTCCAATTTGGCCACTAAATCTGCATTATTCTTTGCACGAATTTCTCTCACCTCATTCAACTCTCGTTCCAATTTCTCAATTGTTTTGCTCGAAAGATCCATCTTAATTAAAGCAACTCCCAACTCAGACTCAGCTTTCTTTAACAAATTTTCAAATTCAAACTTTGTTTTTTCTGAAATTCTCAACTCATCTTGCAGATCTCTCTTCTCCTCTTCACAATTAACAAGGTTAATTTCCAGTAACTCCAATTTCGAGAGTAAATCAGAATTACTCCTCACATGCAATTGTTCAGCTTCAGAGCTTACACTAAAACTCTCTCTCACCACAAATAATTCTCTCTCGTGTTTCTCAATGGTATTTCTAGAAACATTCAGATTCCTTTTAGAAGCTTCTAGGTCAGACTCCAGATTAACCTTCATTTCCCTTAAATTCTTCAACTCAATCTCCAGTGCTTCATTCTCCTCCTTGCAACATTCAAGATTCGCTTTAGTCTTCTCCAGTTCCTCTCCAGTACCACCAGATTCCTTCAGTTTGCACATAAGATCATGACTCTCTCCAGTCACTTTCCTCAACTCCATTTCCAACAACTCAATTGTCTCCATTAACTCTCCATTTTCTCTAGTTTGCCTTTCTTCAGCTTCACTAACAGCTTCAAATTTCTCCATGACTTCTTGCAAATTTAACTCAGTTTTTTTCACTGAATTCTCCAAATTAACATTCTTTTCAGTTAAATTTTGAACTAAACACTTGTTTTCATCATTAACTTGCTCTAACTCGATTTCGACCAATTTTAATTTAGCCATTAAATCATTATTCTCTCTCTTTTGCAATTCTGCAGCCTCCGAAATGGAGTCAAACTTCTCTGTCACATCTTGCAATTCCTTCTGGAGGCTCTCGATTACTTCACTGGAGAACTCCAGTTTTGTTCTAGAACCTTCAAGATCCAACTCAGCCTCTCTCCACTTATTTTCAAAACTCACCTTCATTTCCTCAACCATCTTTTTCTCCTGATTAACATTATCAATCTCTTCTTTCAAAGCCTTTATTTGTTGTACCATAACACCAATTTGGGCTTCGAAATTTTCCTTCTCTTCGTTTCCTTCTAACAATATTCTTCTAGAAGCTTCCAAATCTAGCTCTACATCCTTTAATTTTTCCTTCTCCGCGATAAGCTTATCAATCTCTTCTCTCAAAACCCTAGATTCCTCTACCAAAGCACCCATTTTTGCTTCGAAATGTTTCTTTTCGGTTATTTCGACCACCAATAAGCTCTCGAATCGGTCCCTTTCTTCAGTAACATTTTCCAATTTCGCCTTCAAAATTTTCTTGGATTCGAGAAACTCATTCTCCATTTCACATTTTCGTTTCTTCATTTGGTTCGCCTCGTTATTTGCTATATTCAGAGCCCCGACCAATAAATCTGAAAAAACTCTCAACTGAACCGTACCGACATACAGATCTACAAGCTCTTCATCTGTGCTTGCACGGATCTCGATGCATCTAGGTTTTTCTCCCATTCTCTCTTCTTCTAGACCAACATAACCATCCCCATTTGAACAAATTTGATTCTTGGTCTCCGAATTCAAATTCGAATTTGGATCTGAATCCACAAAGTGTTGCTTAGCTGGGATTTCATTGCACTCGTACATAGACAAAACCTGAAAAGAAAGCAACCCCAAATCCTTCTGTAAACGTTCCACAGCAGTAGTGTAATTTCGCCGGACCCGTTTAAGCGTGGTTTCCGATGCAACCGCCCTCTTCTCCATTTCTTCATTGATCTTCTCCAGTTCCTTCCTCTCTTCCACAAACCTCACCATTTGACCGTTCATTTCCTCGTGCAGTTTCTCAATCTGGGACTGGAGAAGAGAAGTTGTGTACACACTGGAAGAGTTCTCTTCTCTTACTGTTTCTAGTTCCTTGACAGTCTGTTTTTGGCTCTCCTCAACTTGGTGAATGTATGACTCGTAGTACCTTTCCATTTGGTTCATTTTCTTCTCCATTTGGTTCATTTTATTCACCAATATTTCGTTTTCGGTTTTAGAATCCTCTAGCTTCTGCAACAACTCGCACATTTTCTCTTTCTTCACCAACGGATCCTCCTCTTGAGTCAAACCCGACCCGTCATGGCTTTTCAATCCCTTTTTGAGCCCGTCAAGATATATCAAAAGTGCCTCGAAATCCGAATCCAGGAATTCAAATCCTAGGCACGCCTTGTCCCGTATTTCGTGCACCTTGTTCTCGATCAAAACCAATGCCTGTGAACCGAGTCCCTTATCAGAAAGGAATCGGTTTCCCAGTTTAGCCAATTCCAATTCTCTGACATCCTTTTTCAGATTCGAACACTCGGTTTTCAACACGGTGACTTCTCTAACTAACGTTTGACCAGAGTCAAGCTCGGCCGCCATCTGGCAGGCCAGGCCCTGAGTCTCGGCACCCAATTCATCAGTTATCCTCTGCAAAGACTTAGCCTCGGATTTCAACTGGAGAAACGCTGACTCAGCGACCTCTAATCGAGCCCTCAATCTGTTATTTTCATCATAAGCAAGGGCTAAATCGTTATTTTCCAAATCTGAGCCCCAGCTAGGGGTCCAGTCATTGCTCCCTTGAGGAGAGAGGGCTCGACTGGTGAGGGTAAAATCGTCTTTTAAAGAGTTGGAAGGATGGCGGGTAAGGGGGAAGAGGGGTATTTCGGTCTTTTCTGTTTGGAGACTGTCTGAGGTGTGCGAAGATCCGTCTATTCCATCTTCAGTTGATTCTGAGTTGGTTTCTCTCAGCCTGCCTTTAGCATTCGTCTAGTAAAACTTATGTAAGTACACAAATAATGAAAAAAAAGTGATCTGAGAGAAAAAGGATTTAAGCAAAAATACCTTGTCACCTGAAGATGGGCCCACGATGTCAGGAGGGCTACTAGACACCATTTGAGGACCCCTCGTGTTTTGTTGTTCGAATTCTCTGCGAAAGAAAAATATCAGTTTCGATATTAGCTTTACATTTTGAATTTACTAAAATGTACTTTTGTATTATTATATTATATATTGTTGACATTTTTCTTTGGGTAGTACCTGAAACCAGTTTTGGTGGTGAGAATTTGCACAGTGACCTGAAAAGGAAATATACAAAAATAAAATTAGTGAAAGTAAGATTAATCACAGAGAGAGAGAGAGAGAAAGAGAGAAATACATGTAGAACAGTTCCACAATCACAGCCATGAAGAGGAAGAGCAATAGATGAGGGTTTTAATGCATCCACAAACTCAGCTAGGTTTAAATCAGCGTCCCCTAGAATAGCTGCCCTAGAAGAACCCTATAATCATTCAAATTTTCACATTAGCGTGTGAATGAGAGAGAGAGAGAGAGAGAGAGAGAGAGAGAGAAAAGGGAAAAGGTACCATTGCGATAATAAGTTTGTAGATTTTATCATCATATTTCTTGGTACGAGTATCTTGAAGAAGTCTAGTAGCTTCGTAAATGGGATCAGACCATTTGCAATTCCCATTTCTCACGTTCGCCTTGTTCGTTTTGGCACTTGGTTTCCCGGTTTCGGCCGGGATGAACGACAAGAACAACTTGTCCCATCCCGACTGTGGTACCTGAAACAAAATAAATAAAAATAGATTACATGAATATATTATTGTTGTTTTTTGAAGCTTATAATATTGAATTTTGTAATAAAAGATCAAAGCTTATTCTGAATCCTCCATTAGGAAGCAAAGAACATGAACAAAATTTATTAATACAGAGTAAAGGGAAAATATCAGTAAAGTATAAAATGAAGAGGTTTTTAAAAGATTGCTTTGGTAGAATCAACAAGTTTCGAAAAGGCAAACCACATGAGGAGATAAAATTAATTGAAAGTGATGGTGTTAAAGGGAGAGCTTACATGTGTTGCATGAAATTGGAGCCTGAATACCACTTTAACTTTTGCCTTTTCGATCTTCCATTTGGGAATTTTTGACATTTTCTTAAGATTATGGACAGTTGTAAACACGTTTTTATCCCTTTAATCACCTCTCTCCATGGCTTTAAGATCAAGTACAGCTTATTTCCCTGAAAAAGGAAGGTAGAATAAAGATATGATTAGAAAAGGGACATTTGAAGGAAAATGCATCTAAAATTGGTGACAATTTTTTTGCGTGATTCGTAGCATGCAAAAATTGCTCAAAAATGTTAAATCAGAGATGCAAAGAGTAGGTAAAAAAGTGATATTGATAGTAAAGCTTCGACTGATTCTGATCATTGAGATTTTTAATAATTTTAAGTCTATCCATCAACGATTTGAGATCAATGAGCAAAATCAGAAAGGGGAAAAAAACTCGAATTACTTCTGAACAAGATGAACGAAAATTAGTAGGAAATACTCAAAATGCAAATGGTATATGCACTGAAATGGGGGCAAAATCAATGGCAGCAACTCATTTTCGTGCAATAATCCGAAAACATTTACTTTCCAGTGCCAAATCTAGCTCAAAATTGAAGTAAAATCGACAAATAAACAATAAAATGTTACTGTAAATCCAATCGATCAAACCTCTACCCACACTATCCCCGACGATAACTCCAGTGCGAATGCAAAACATAAAACTCGAAAGGCAGATCTCACTTGAATCTGTCAATCCGATACCTACTTTCAGAAATTCTAAGGAAATAAAAGAGGAGACGTCACGATCGTACCTAACACAGGAGATCTGGTGAAGTGGCGCTTGATCAGCAAGCAAATGGGGCTAGATTACGGACAGAGATGTGATCAGATGAGAGCATCTAGAGAGAGAGGGAGGGAGCTGTTGGTGAGAGAAACAATATAATCAGAGTGGGATTAAAAAAGAGAAATAACATTTAAGAAAAGCGACGTCCCGCCAAATCCTTTAATTATTTATTCCATTAGTGCCTGATTATTGACATTTTAATTTTTAAGTCAGAATTGTTACCTCCTCCTTTCTTTAGTAGAAACAGTCTTTAAGACTTTAGTACAGTCTCTTAGTTGTGGGCACCCACAGTAATATAAACCTCTCTATTTATAAAATAATGGATATCTCCAGTTCTTTAGGGTAGTTTTGTGTACAGGAAGAAGCACAAAAGTTCAAAACTAATAAGAACACTATATTTGTAAAACTATATAAACTGTAGGATCCAGTTAAAATAATGTTTAAGAAATGATAGATCTGAACATCTTCTAAACTTTTTAATCATATTGAAAGCATATTTTAATTTTAATTTTGGTTTCTCTAAACAGATGATCGGTTGTTATGATTAAGTTATAAATATAACAGACGTTGTAAATGTTTAATAGAAAAATAAATACCTTCAAAAAAATATGAAAACGAAAGAAATATTTTCATCATCACTCAAAAAGATTATAAATCTCATTGAAGATGATATATACAATAAATCAGAGGTCATATTACACTTAAAATTAAAATATGATTATTATTGATAATCATAGAAATATATTTGTTTGATTGACATATTTGTTCGATCACTCGAATCATCTCCACCAAAATAATCAATTTGAGAAGCAACTAAATTACTGTGTATTCTTGACTAATTAATGAAGAATCCATCAAACCCGGACTAAGAGGTCAATGATTTTAGGGGGTTAGATTTTTTGCATGTATATATACATGTCTAATAATATTTCTTAGCGCAAATTGAAATCGGAAAACAGTACCAAAATTATACCATATTTTTTATAATACCGATAATTCCGAAGGTTTCACGTGTTAACATTCTGTTTTTGCTCTCCCCGTGAATTAGTTTTTGCCTATGTTGCGCGGATACTTAAAAAATCAAGACGTATTGTATCGGATACTCCACCTGACGTATTCGAATGTTTAATTTTAAAATAATAACGGATATTTCTCGGATACTTCCGAATATTTGTCGGATACTTCAAACGTATAACAAATATACTTGAAAAATAAAAATAAAAAATTGAAATTGAATTAAAAGAATAATACATATAAGTAAATAACTAAATAAAATAAATATTTATTTAATAAGAAATTATTTATGTGAAAATAATTTTTTTGCATAAAAAATTTTCGGGTTCAATCACAAGAGTTTTCCTTGAAAACTCCTCTACGAGAAATCCATCTTGATTGTAGTTTTTGTGGATAACGTCGAAAAGTACTAATTAATTCGACGGTGTAATTGCATAAAAATTATCACAAAAGTTCTGTTCGAAAGGATGGACAATATCTTTGTAATGAATAATGTTTTCGACTTCTCATCAGTTACTCGTTTTTTTAAACATCTGATATTTATATCTCATCATATTTATTGTGTATGTCTCTTATATACACTTAGTATTTTGTATATTTATGCCCTATTAATCTTAACTCGATGTTTGACCGTATAGGTTCATTTAACGCTTACAATGTACTTTACAATCCAAAAATGATAATTAGCTTCTAGACAAACATCATGATTATCTAAATTAAATAAATATGATCGTGATCATGAACCTAACTCAAATAACAAGTATTCGGTACCTTTGTTCTACGATATATTGTTGGCCTAAAACATTGTTGTGGTCGTCATTTCAGATAAACTCACACTATTTCTTGATAATGAATTAGATTGAACTTAAAGTCATGGCAGCAATAAGTATAACTACACCAAAGACTACTTGGCGCCCTGCATTAACAGGACAGCTCCTCTTTGATTACTGGTCGATGGATCGTGTGATATGGGCCTGTGGCAAATAGTTGTAGATCGAGATTCCTTTTATTTTCTTTTTTATTTATTTCGAGGCTTTCCCAACCAAAAATAATTCATATGCATTTTCCTATAATCCAATGTCACACAAATTTCCAAAATTGGAAAGTTTGCTGAAAATCGACTGATGTGATTGTGATGGATTAGATGTATTGGCATGTCGTCTGGAATTTACACGTAGGCCGAGTATGAAAAACTTCCATAATACCGCAGTCAATTTTTCTTCGTCTGTATGCAATTTGCTAGATTCCAGTCGAGTTTTTCCCCGCCTATAATAAGTGGCGATTCTTGTCAGTATTTTTTTGAAAGTGCATGTAAAAGACATGTTTTTGAAATGACAGTGCATAATTTTTTGGGAAATTTTGATATATAACCCAAAAAAAAAATCGAGAGGGAAATTTTGAAATGACAGTATTTTTTTGAAAGTGCCAATGTATCGATTTTTGAAAAGTCGAGAGGGTATAAAATTTTTGAAAAGTCGAGAGCTTGATAATCTGGACGTTAATTACTGTGTTAAAACCCGCTCGACTTTTGAAAAGTCGAGAGGATGTTAATTACGCTCCAACTCCCACCAGCCAGCGCCACAATTAAATTCCTCTCGACTTTTAAAAAGTCGAGAGCTTGTTAATTACCCACCAACACCCACCAGCCACCGTCTGTAATTTAATTCCTCTCGACTTTTGATGATGGAGTTTTCCCTATATAAACCACCCCCTCACAGATCCCTCCCTCGCTCTCTCTCTCTCTCTCTCTCTCTCTCTCTCTCTCTCTCTCTCTCTCTCTCTCTCTCTCTCTCTCTCTCTATTCCATTATTTCTGAAAAATATATACCAAAAAAATGTCGTTTGATGATGGAGTTTTGCCGGGTCCGATTGATAACGACGTATTATTTTTACAACATAATCATCGGTCAGAAAGAATTCGTCCATTGCGAGATTCGATTAGATTCGAACAAAAATCGACAAATTAGAAGAGATGGCAAATTTCGGATCCGAGAGTGCTGTTACGATTAAAACGATCGGGATTTTACCCGATTATGCAATGTGCGGTTAACGAGAATTCATGGCCACTTCTCACGGCTTTGGTCAAAAGATGGCGTCCGGAAACAAACACATTTCACATGCGTTGGGGAGAAATGACGGTAACGTTTCGTGATGTCGCGTTGCTCACTGGATTGTGTGTGGACGGTAATCCTGTTATATCTCCGTATATTTCTTCATCTGATTTAAAAAGAAAAATGATTAGATTATTCGGACAATGTCCGAATAAATGGACAAAAGAAAAAGGGATCACCTTTGATTGATGAGATAATGGAGGATTGGGCGATTTTGACGAAACGAAATCGAAGGATAGAGCAGATACAGTGAATCAAACACCAATTCGAAGAGTTTGGCCATGGAGGGTAGAAAGAGAGGTGGAAGAGATAAAGGGGAAAGTTAAACACAAGTACATGTCGTGTGCTGTGTACTTGGTGTTTGGTGTTCGGTCACAGCTGGAAAGAAGAGCAGCAGGAGAAGGAAGTCATTTGGGCTTTTTTATGAATACAAAAATAGCGGGCCTTCTTGTTAGTTTTGTTATGTTTGCTTTATTGGCCTTTTAATAAAAATGTAATAGGCAGTAGATTCATTTTGTTCTAGTTTGTGTGATCTGGTGAACATTGGTTCGGTAATACCAACCTTTGATGTAATTTTATTGCTTATGCTATTTATTATTTGGATGAGAGTCTTGAGCTCTTTCCAAATTTGCTCAAAAAAAAAAAAAATATTATCCGTGTAATGATATGACCACTCCCCACTCCCCTCCCATTTTTACTCATGGGTGAATGACACATGGGTCCCATATTTATTTTTTTGTATAAAATGATGTAGGTCCCACATGTCAGAGATTCTAATAAGTGATTTTGGGAGTTGTTTAGGAAGTGGTCCTAACACCACCGCCCATATTATCCAATCCAATCTATTGGACCCCTGGTCTAGATTTACTTGTGTATGGGTATTTGTGCAGCGAGCACCAATTGTCAAAATCCTATTTAACGTTTTTGTCTGGTATCTATCAGCTCAGCTGTGAACCCAAGAAAAAAGCAAAAATATAATTTGCAACAAAAATAAGCTGCATTGATGTACGAGTAATGATACAGTCCATGAATTATTATCCACGAATTGATTACGAATGTCACGTGACAGTTTTTGACTGGCTGTAATAAAATTGTGTAAAAGTTGCAGCCAATCGGCTGCTGCCACGTGACATTCGTGATCAATTCGTGGGTAATAATTCTTGGATTGTATGATTACTCTTGATGTACTCGGACAGAGCAATTAAAATAGTGGAATGTTGAAATTAAAAGGTAGGAATGGGTCATGGAAAATTTGAGGGGCCTAGCAATTAGCATGCGTTGGGTGTTTGAGAGAAGGAGAATCCAAAGAAGAGCAACACGTACGTGTAGGGTTAAAGAACGGTGCCAAATAGTCGGTATTAGTGCATCTGTACACCAGCTAGTGACTGCCCTCTTCACATGTTTTTTCTAGTGGGGGGCTTCCCTTTTCTTCGTCAAGTACATTTCTTTCTCTCTCGTCTGTGCGTACTTCCTATCTACACAGTGGCGGATTTAGGGATCTATTAAGGAATTAGGGGTATAATTGTCCCTCCTAATTTTTTTTACCGATATATATATATATATATATATATATATATCAATGTAGATAAAATTAAAAAATTATTTATTTCCGTCCTCCTAATTTGTTTTCAAAATGTGTCACAATAACTCTCCTAAATTACCGCTCTCCCATTAATTCGAGACAAGATCCTCCGTTGCACCAAAAAATTTCTTTGTAAAAACAAGGAGCAATTATGCATGCGACTCTTTGTGGACATGATATTAAAAAATAACCCGAATTTTCAAAATATTCCAACACTAATCCGAAATTAATTTTTAAAATCCGGTACCGCCGAATTTATAAAACCCGGTCTGTTAACATTCTCAAAAAACGTGCATGTCATGCTTAAGCAAATTAAACATATATCACCGGATTTATAAAACCCGGTGGGGTAATATTTAATTAAGTACCGGATTTATAGAACACGGTGATTTAAAGACCGAAAAGATGAAAGAGATTGTTTAAAAAGATATATATATATGCTAGGTTCAATGGCCAACATCCTTGTTTGGCCAACTCGGCCAAGAACGTTTATTTCTCACAATATATACATGAAAATTAAATTTTAACCGTATAGATGTAATCTATATCATTTAGATAAGTCGTAGAACAAATTTTGTTTCGTTTGTATTTTTCTATCTAACAAAATCGATAAGTTATTTTCACAATCGTATATTTCGGTTTTTTTTTGGATTTCGATGAAAGAAAAGTCGAAACATTGTAAAAATTAATCTAAAGTCTATCTATATAATTTAAATTAAATCCAATGAAAAAAATTCGAATTTTAAAATTGATTTCATGATTAATCATGTCGTAAATATTGTCATCTGTCAATATCTTTACGTATCGTGATGGAGATGATAAAAATAATTATTTTTCATGAAATTAAATCTATAACATTCTTAAGTGGTGTATATCACATATATGCGGTTGGATTTTTATTTTCATGTATATATTGTGAAAAATAAACGTTGTTGGCTGAATTGGCCAAACAATGGTGTTGGCCATTGAACCTAGCCATATATATATATATATATATATATATATATATATGTTTAAAATTGCGGCGATATTGCGGAAATTGCTGCATGGTATTTATAATTGCAACTTCGCAATGAAATATTGCGGCAAATAGCATTTTTGCGATATTGCGGATATGCGGCGAGATTGAAATCGAAATCGAAATCTTGGGAATTGGAATTGGTTGCAAAAGTCCCGGACTAGCCACATGCTCCCCCCTTGTGAAATTGACAAACACTACATTTGAATAAATAGTGTTATAACTCCCCTTTCATTTTTGGTATGACAATACTTCCTCCCCGGTTTCTCTATTTTTGTTTTGCTTTTCTTGCCTTTATTACTATTATCTTGTCTTGGCCTTGCTCAAAAAAAAAAAAGAAAAAAAAGAAAAAAATCTGGTCTTGGCCAATTTCAGTACTGAAATGGGCAAATGAGATATGGATGCTAAATAAGTGTATCACCAAAAAGAGGGCATCCCCTAAAGAAGGGAACGTGGGCTGTTTTGTTTTTATTTTTTTATTTTTTATTTTCGAGGTAAAACGTGGGCTGTTTTTTTTTTTTTGATGAAAACGTGGGCTGTTGACTACTAGGCCCAATTAAGCATAAATGAATTTATGTAAAAACAACCTATATAATTTTATAATTACAAGACCAAATAATAGCATAGCGGTCAGATTATAAAATTTATATAAACATAATTTCATTATTTTTTCTAACGAGACCCTAACTTATTTCTTCAAATAACATCAAAAAATTATATAACGGTAAAGTCCTTGTAAAGACTCGGATATAGTAAATTTCGATATTGAAATTTGAACGAATTAAATATTTAATAACAAATTTTCGATTTGTTTAATAAACAAAAACAATTTTCGATTCGAAATGTTTTATAAATAATGGCGACAGATAACAAAAGTTTACTTTTGATATTTATTACACGCGATATCCGTTCATTTCTCTCAGTTTAATGATGTCATGGTCCGTAAAACCATAGATTACTTTGTTGTTCATTATCCTTGTAAACCCCCCCACACACACACACACACACACACCACGATGAACAAGCAAGAAGGAAGACTATTTTGTTCGGAAAACAATAGAATTAGATAAACTCGTATGCTAACTTCAATCTCTATTCAATCAACGAGTAATAAAAAAAAAATAGGGAAATTTTCAAAAAATATCCTAACTTTTTGGACATTGTAAAAAACTTCCTATCTTTTCAAAAACTCCAAAAAACTCTCTCTACCAAACTTCTATTTTAAAATACACCCCCTATGAGAGTTAAAACTAATCATGTATGTGTTTTTTTTACCAAAATACCATTATATTTACATATATAGTAATTAAAAAAATTGTTATTTTTTATTAATTTTAAAAAAATCCTAAAAAATTCTAGCATATAATAACTTAAAAATAAAAATAATTATATGTTATATTTATATAATTTTAATATTTCATACAATATATATATTTGACTTTTATATTTTTCTCTGAAAACTAACAAACGTAACAACCAATATACTTATGGCACATAATTCATTATATGGTATTGATAAAAAAAATTTACTGATAAACAAAACAATGAAAATCATATGCAATATTACATTAAACAATAAAAAATAATATCAAAATTTAATTTAAGAAAAATAAAAATAAAAATTATTTGACATCATATGATATTCGTAAATTTACAACTTAAAAAATAATAATAGTATTCAAAACATATTTATAAGTTTAAGAAGTTATTTATATTTTAATAGGTAAAATATTTATTTTCATTTATGTTAAAGTTTGAAAATTTCAATATTAAAGTTGTGAAAAATAAAAATACGAATATAACCTACCTAGTAATATATGATTCTAATTATTATATTTTTTTTTATAAAAGTAATAAATATTTGAATTTAATTAATTAAATACTTATATATGTTATTTTATATTGTATTTTTTTACATAATAGTTTCATAAATTCAAATAAAAAACGTTATGTATGAACTATATTAATATTAATGTCTAAAAAACTTGATATGTTTTTGAAACTAAAGTTCTTGTGCTGACAAAAAGATTTATTAAATAAAAAAAATTGTATATTTGTGTGTGTCAAAATAAAATTTAACAAAATTTTCATATCCTTAACCATGCGGACATAATATTTACTATCAAACGTCCGATTTTAATCGTATGATCTGGATTTAAAAAGAAAACTTGAAAGTTGTTGTAAAATAATGATACACAAATAAGTATATAGAATTTGATTTTCAAAAAATCAAGTAAAAAAATGGGATTTAATCAAATCATTAAATCCAACCGTTCAAAGATCTTGAATTATCAAATATAAAATTAATGTATAAAATGAGATCATAATCATGAATAGTCACGATAAAACGAGTTTACGATTAGTGGAAAATAAAAGGTGAGTAAATAATGTTGATATTATATAATACGGTAAGGTAACTTAATACGTGTCTGTGAGCATTTGAAAAGAAACAAAAAAGTGTGTTGTAGTAAAGTTACGAGAAGAGATATGCAGAAATAAAGAACAAATAAACTCCCAAGTTACAATTGACTTACGAGCCCACTCACCTTTACCGGGCCCCATTCAGAAAAAAAGAAGGGTCTGTATAATGACAAGAGGAGCCAAGACACTTGGGTTTTGGATAGTTCGGCAATTGGATTAACCTGATTTTTGCAATTATTCTTGCAAGGATATGTATGAAGTATATCATGAGAAAAATATATATCACGATAACACGATCACTACAGAATATAAAATAATCAGCTGATATTCATACGAGTACGATCAAAATAAAAATATTGGATATGTTAAAAAGGAAAGCATCTCTAAACAATATATACAATAAAAACATAGTATATACGACTCAAAAATAGTACACATTAATATCATTACATCAGTATACAAAAGTTTATAGAAAGAAATAGGGGTTAAATATGGTGCCTCCTAACTCACTCGTACACTCTTGATGAGTTGACAAACTCTGTTTGTGTTTAGTTGAATTGATTATTATTTTTAATTTAATGAAATAATGAATTAATTGATAGTTTAATTTAATTAACATGTATTAATATTAATATACTAAAATAAATTGACGTATCAATTAAACGTGTCAATTAATCCTTAATTAAAATGTTAATCGATCCAATTAACTTTTCATGTCCACCTCATCAAGGGTGTGGGAATGAGATATGACAGGAGGCACAATATATTTTCCCGAATAAATAATATATAGAGGGAAAAATATATATAAAAGGGCAAACTTGTATATATAAAATTAACATATAGAAGTATAAAAGATGTAAAAAGATAAATAGTAGAAACTGAAATCAAACAAACAATGGCTTATAAATTCATGTATTTTAAAATATAAATTTCACAATCTCCTTGTATTTTAAAGACCCCACAAAATCAAACTTGTCCATCGTTGCACTTGAAGTAAAGGTAAATTGGAAATGCATGCTGATTAAAAATCAAAACCCAATCAAAATTTGACATTGCTCCATTAAATATCCCAGTAAAGCAGTATCAAAAAAATCAGGTTATAAAGCATACACAAAACAGAGCAAATAATAACACGCTTAATTAGCACAATATATAACTAACTGTTCATAATTCATACATACACAACACAACACACATATAAAAGATAAAACCCGATTTTTTCTTAAAAAAGGAAAACACATGGCCATGTTTAATTGTGTAAACTCTCAAACATGAATTATATTTCACAAGTTCGACTCTATACTCAATTTCCACCATCTTGACTTTCAGTTTTTTCTCTTTCAGGCGATTCGTTACTTGGATAAACCTTGTTACGGGAGATATCCGGTACTTCCTCTCCTTCGTTAGCCTTCTTCGCCGTCTTTTCCTTCAATTTGTCTTTCTGAATTTGGAGTTGCGCGTAACTAAAACCCACAGACATCATTTTGGAAGAGTTAATTTACGTGCACTGGTTTGGAGAATATTTTTTGAGAATTGAGGTGGAATTTTTGAGTTTTAGTCTGAGAAATGAGAGAGAGAGAGAGATGTGTGTTTTATATAGAGATGTTAGTGCTTCTGTTTGAACTTTGAAGCCCAAAAGCAGAAAATTGCTATGGGCGCTCATTGAATGCAACCATTTATATATGAGGAATTATATCATGCTCCCACAATCCACCACCATATCTCTGTGTCTTGGTGAATAATGTTAGACATCTAGATTTTACCTAGATGCAAATGTGAAATATATGTGAAATATATATTAATTAACTGTTAATCGAATATTTCTTGTTAATTATTATGTTAATTAAGTGTGTTAATTAGGATACAAATGATGTGGTGGTGGGTTTTGGGACAGGATAAATGGCCTCTTTATATATCTTTGAAGATTAAATATTGATGTAAGCACACGGTTTCTTACCCACTAAGTACTGAGAGATTTTTCAGAAATCGCCTTAACATTTTTATTTCATTAAAATAATTCCTCGTTTAGTCCATATAAAATTCAATATGTATTTAATATTACTTATTTTTTATTTCATTAATTATATTTTTTGGAATCAAAATATTATTAATGAAGAAATATTTTACGAAATATAAAAACCGTAAAAAAAATTAACTCATCATGAAAATGATGTAATAAAATAATTTTATAAACAAATGTGCGAAAAATTATGTTGCAAATTATTATTTTTATCTTGATAATAATTGTTCGATAAATAAAATAAAGATTAAACAAATTTATTTTTCAAAGAAAAAGAATTTGATCTGTAGGGATTAAAAAAGAAATTTTAAAAAATAGATATTTCTAAATAACAAAAAATAGGGGAGTGAGAAAAAATTGCATACAATACAGCCGCGTCGTTTCGTACAGAGTTATATGAAAGAGAAAACTATAACTTGCAACACGCTATTAGAAATTAATTTATGTTAATTGTTTTAGAAAATCAGTATAGCAAACACAAGTAATGAAAGCCACTTGTCACCGTTGCTGGCACAATGCATGTTGTTTCGTATAAATAAAAGAATGGATTATTGATACGTGTTGATTTGGTAAATGAAACACGCGTAAGTAATGAAACCACTTGTTATTATTGCTGACACAATACCTGTTGTTTCGTATAAATAAAGAAACGGATTAGTGCTACGTGTTGATTTGGTAAAAGAAACACGCGTAAGTAATGAAACCACTTGTTATCATTGCTGGCACAATGCATGTTGTTCCGTATAAATAAAAAAAACGAATGCTTATTACGTGTTGATTTCGTAAAAGAACTTCCCATTGTAAATGATAAATAAATAAATTATATTTTACTATACGATATTTAATTGTGTCTATTGTGTTAAAATCTAAAATTACGAACAACTAGTGTAAACAAAGTATTATATTGCATGCTATTCTTTATAAATAAAAAAATTCATTGTGTTAAAACTTAAAACCTAGAATTACATGTTTCTTCATACAAAACAAAAAACATTATTTGAAGGTTGTTTGTTTATAAAATCATTCTCCAACAAATTCGAAAGAATAAAATATAAGCGTATAGTTTTGTTTTATTTTATTTTATTTTATTTGTCCATGGACACATGAAGCTCGTGGGTTCGAGTATCATTGACATCAATTGATGAAGAAACACCGAACTTTTTATAATTTTGTCTTATTTATTTATTTATATTTTGTGTTCTCCGTTTGAAATTTTGACCAAACAAAATTTGAACCTAAATTCAAGTAATTATTACTTAAATAGTTATTAGGGATGAGTTAATGTAGGCATCCATAGTACAAATAATGTAATTAATGGTAGGTACAATGTAGCCACCACCAAAGACCAAACTCCACTTAAAACCTAGATATTTTGTCAACACGTATAATTGACCTGCCAATGCCTAAATTAAAGTTCCCACCTGGGAGCCGGTGTAAATTCTTGACAAATTTAACAAATGTCATGTGAATATGACATTGAATAACATTTTTGCTAGCCAAAAAAATGAATATTATGCAAAATATTTATATAAAATTATAGTTAGTAATATATAAATATTAATCGCCGGTTTATATGTTTGAAATACAGTTTATTTTGCCAGCAAATACATAATACTGTATAAATCAATTAACAACAATTTGTACAAAAGATAAAAAGAATGATATTTACATGAAAAACCAGACAAGTAATTAATCATTCAATTAACACACAAATCTGAAATCTGATATGAAACAGCTGAATAAAAAAAATTATCATATAAAATTGATCTTATACTCTATGTAACCTTATTCTCCATTCATGAGGCGAATAATTCTTTTTATCTTATATAGAATATTAATCGCGAATAATATCTTTAACTGACACATACTCCGTACTCGTCAAACGTTGTTATTGATGATCTCAAAACTTATAGAAATTTTCTGGATCGTGGATTACATATCAAGTCATAAGATTTGCTATCAATTTCTAGATTCTTTTCTTAAAATCCACCTCCTTGAAATCAATGTGTTATGTCTTAAATGATAATAATAAATCATGAATAATTTTTTTGTCATCAAATATAAGATGAGAAGTAAAAAAAATATTATTGTTTCACATATGATATATTATTTATGTATTTAATATTTCTATTGTCTTTGTTACCACCACCCATTCTAAATTAACTATAACTTTATAAATTTGAAAAATAAATTATGGAACATAATAATTTACCGTTTAACGGATGTTAAATACATGGACCTAAATACTTTTTCACTGTTTCACGCATGGACTGTTTAACATGTTTTAAATCTACAATAACTCTCATTAAAAAAAAAAAAAAATCTACAATAACTCAAATTAAGTATAGGTTGATTTTTTACAAATTGAACCAATAAATAACAATCAAAAAAATAATTTCAAAAAAACTTGGAAAAATGCGTATGCAAATATTTCATTTTTTGTAGCAACGTTGCACACGTAGATCGTTTAACATGTGTGAAATCTATAATAACTCTAATAAATTATATTTTGATTTTTAAAAAATGTCCCAATAAATAACATTCATAAAAAATCGGGCCACTCATGGTACTATTCACCACATATCATTAATAAGATTCACCACTTATCATTCACAAAAATAACATTATCTAATTAATACGGTTCACCGCTTATCATCATTTATTATTTAATATAATTTAATATTTAATGTATTTATTATGTTACGCCAACACATCGATAGGTTTAGGTGATATTTGATGGGACAACTATAATTTTCAAAATTTTAATAAAAAAAAGAAATTAAGTAAAATATCTTTACACCACATAATAATAATATAATTCAGTGAATCTTGGTGTTATAATGTATCATATTATATTAGTCTCTTCAGATTTATTTTTATAATTTTATTTTTTTTCTTGAAAAAATGATGATTTTTAATCATATATGTGTATCTCATACTAAAACATTCATAATTAAATATGTATTTTATCTTTCTTTTTGTTTTGAGCTCCGTATTAATATGATTCCAACATAAACTTTTCTCTAACTATAAATTTTGAAGAAAAAATCATGTAAGAAAAACAATGCAAAATAACTTAACTATATTTAATTGATTTTATATAATAATAATAATAATGTATTATTATTATTATTATTATTATTATTATTATTATTATTATTATAATAATAATTTATATAATAACAATAATTTATTATTATTATTATTATTATTATTATTATTTAGATCGACAATTTTAACAATATTAGATAATACTATTTTACTTTGATAATACACGAGTCACTCGAACATTTATTTTATGTTAAAAATTAATATAGGCACTATTTTGTAAAAAAAATGAAAAATCATTTTATAAAATACATAGACATCATGAGATAAGTTAAAGAAAACATGATGAAATAAATGAATTGTGATAGTTTTTACCATGTATGATAAAAAAAAACCCATTTCCCTCGGATCCCCCCTCCCCCCATTAATTAATACTATAACTAGGAGAATACTCGCGCTACGCGACGAGCATATAAATTATGTTTTATTATTATAATACAATTATATATTTGTATGATAATATTAATAACATCATCTTAAAATAATGTTATTTGAATTCATTTATCTATGATTATTCATATGTTTTACAATTATTTTACATTATGATAACAAAATATCTTATTTTTTTAATCAAATAATAATACTTATATTAGTGTCATTATATAATAATATATAATAATAAGATATAATACCATTTTACTAAAACGTAATAACAAATATTATATCATTCTTCACAATATTTCAGACAATATTAAATACTAAAATAATGTATGTACCCTAGTACTCACCCAACAAGCTTTGATGACATGACATGATTTTTAAAATTTGATTTTACACCATCATTTATGGATTGACACCTTAATTTATGATTTAACTATATTAATTTATGATTTAAATATTTTATTAAAATATCAAATCATAAATTAAGGTGTTAAAAATTGAGCTGTTAAACCATATCCACGTCAACAAGAATTGTGGAGGAAAGTACTAGGAAATGTCCAACATTTTCCATATAAATACTGGTTCGATCAAAATTAAAATAATGTATGTGCTAAAAAAAAAGTATTATAAACAATATGAATACAATGCAAACATAGTTTATTATTTTTCTACATACTTTTTTATACTGATATATGTGTATATATTATTTTCGAGTCGTATATATTGTGTTTGTATTGTTTAGTCAGAAAAAAAATACAATCATAATATATACAACTCAAACCAATGGTCACTTGGTCTAGTGGTAAAGTGTTTAACACAAAATACCATCGATCAATGATTCAAGTCAAATTGGTATCACAAATAAAAAAATGAAATCAATAATATTCATGTTTCATGGATTATGTTTTATTTCAAAAAATATATATATACAACTCAAAAGTAATATATATCAGTATAAAATGTATGATAGAAAAATAAAATATACCGAGGACAACAAAAAGATATCTAAAGGGACAAACAAGTATACACATGTATAAAAATAACATATATCCGTACAAAGATTATAAATTAAACCACGTAAAAAATTTATAAATTCATCAAATAATTGCTTAGTTGTAATACTATGGAATAAATAGTAGACACAATCAGTCACTAATAATTTTACAATTATATTTTCATATTATATAATATACATATATATATAATCTCCAAGTTTTATAACTCCTGGGGTCATACTCATCAAATCAAACAAATAGTAACTATACAAATTAAATTCATGTATTTTAAAATATAGATTCCAAAATTTCCTAGAATTTAAAGTTCCCACCAAATCAAACATATCCATCATTTCACTTGATTAAAAATTAAACCCCAATCGAGATTTGATACTGATTAAAGGATCAGAGTTGTAGTGTACCGATAAAGCGGTACCAGCAAAATAAGGTATACGAAACATTCTAAAAACAGAGTAAACAAAAATACACTAAATTAGTCATAAACTCATAATATACATAACTGCTTATAGTTCATACATTCAAAGCATACATATATAGAAAACAACGACAACATATTTGCCATGTTCAAGTTTTTAAAATTGCAAACAGGCATTAAATTTCACAAGTAGGGACCTTGCACTCCATTTCCACCCTCTTAATTTGCAATTTTTTTCTATCTTGGGCGATTTTGTACTTGGATAAACCTTGCTACTGGAGATTTCCTGTACTTTCTCCATTCCTTTCTGCTTCTTCATCGTCTTCTCCTTCACTTCGTCTTTCTGAACTTGGAGCTGAGCATAACTGAAGCCCACAGACATCATCTTGGAAGAGTTAATTTTATGTGTTCTTTCAAATCTAGGTTGAATTTGAGTTTGAGAGATGAGAGAGAGAGAGAGGTGCTTTATATATAGAGGTGGCGGTGGTTATGGTTGAAGCCAGAGAGTAGAGAATTAGTGAATTACTATGGGCGCTCATTGTATGCAAGGACTTGGGTGTTTTACAGAAGGAATATTGCTACAAGCACACAGTTTGTCACCCACCAACTATTTTCACTTGTAACTAAGTGCAAGTTAAAATACAATAAAATAAATATGAAAGAAAAACTAAATAAGAATTTTTTTTCAACAAAACCAACCTAGTTTATAAGAACCAGATGAAATAATCACAATATGCTAGATTTATTTTTTAAAAGAATTTCAGAAAATTCAGATGGTTTTGAAAAATTTCCTACACCCATTCTATACAGAGTAATACATTTTTTTTTACATAAATTGTTTTGTTCCCATTGTTTTTTAAAAAGTTGTATTGTAAACACTAATAACGGATGTCACGTGTCGGTAATACATGCAAAATACCTGTCAATCCGTGTAGATTAAGAAACTGATTATTGCTACGTGTTTATTTGGTACAAAATTCTGTAAAAAGGAAAAAAATAAAGAACATTTTGCTAAACGATATTTATTAAATCTAGAATTACGGACAAGTGATACGAGTCAAATGTTGTGTTGCGTGCTGTTCATTCTAAATAACAAACAAGATAAAATTATGTGTTATTTTATCCAAAAAAGAAACAGCTGACATTGCACATAGTTTCTTCTAAAAATAAAAATTGAATACTTAATTCAAAATATTACGTGTCTAAAATGATCAACCTAATTTACACATACAAAAATAAAGAATCTAAATAGTTACTTTATTTTATAATATTCATAAAGTTAGATTAGGCTAATAAAAAATTCATTATTGAAAGGGGGAGGGGGACAACTTGCCCCCCCCCCCCCACACACACACACCCCACACACACACACACAAATTTTTTTATGGAAAAAATATTATTAAAAATTGGATTTAATTACTTAATCTCCCACCTTATCATTCCCCCACCCCCCACACATCCTCATCATTTTATCCCGGTTTCATCCTTGTTTGTGTCCATTATTTTTAGAAAATAAGTAGTGCAAATGTTAGGAATGGAAGTCACGTGTTGATATTGTTAGTAAAATGAATGTGGTTTCGTGTCAACAAATGAATCAATTATTGTTAAGTGTTTGACATAAAAATCTTGGATATTGTAAAATATATGTTTTGCAGTTTGTTACGCAATATTGAGTTTTACCCATAGTATCAAAACCTAGTATTACAAACAAGTGATATAAAACAAGTGTTGTCTTGCACGTTATTTCTTCTAAATAAGAAAGCCAAATATTACGTACCTGAAAAAATCGCATATTTAATTTAGAAAAAACCGTATATAAAAGTAAATTTAGAAAGCCAAATATTACGTGTTATTTCAACTAAAACGTCAACTTGTTACAATTGAGTACAATGTTTTATTTAGAAAAAACCGCATATTTAATTTTAAATGTTACGTGCCTGAAAAAATCTCCTAGAAAGTCAGAAATAATATAATTAAATTGAAAATTGAAAATTTATTTTATTTGTTTTTCCAATTTTGACTTGGAATGTAAAAAATTGACGTACAACTTAAAATCAGTTAATTATTGGAGATGAGTGAATTTGGGTACCCATAGTAAAATACCTTGGTAGAAATGGTGTATATTGTCATCAAACACCAAACTCCACTGGAGACATATTTTGTCCATGCATAGAATTGACATTGTCAAGGCCGTATATAAAAGTAATTTTTTTTCGGCCTATGAAGCCCATGTAAATAGCACACAAAGAAAACAATAGAACTAGAATGAAGTAGTTCAATAACATAAATTATCATATAAATTTTTGTGAATGAAATTAGTCGCAATATCATAATAAGAAGTGACAAGTCTGAGAGGGTTTTTCACCCATCACGAGCTCAATAAAACAAATTATCCAACATATGTTATTGATCACGAATTATTTTTCAAATAACATGTATACACCAAACGTGATTATTATTATTCTCTCAACATATATAAATATTATAAATCAAGGATCTACATCGAGTCTTAGGTTCTTTTTTTTTTATTAATTTCTTGATATCTTCCAATATCTTAACCATCACTCACTCAATATGTAAAGAATGCAATTAAAATGGTTACCACAATATGCAAAATAATTTGTTTGCAATTTAAACAACACTAAATTCCTTCTATTTTAAAAGACAATGCTTTTTGTATGAATAAGAAAACGTTATTGTAACCTTGGAAATGATTCGTGTATGCTTTGGAACTAGTAGATCATAATATCATAAGAGCTCATTTACCGTGCCCCTGAGTTTCCCCCCAGATTTAACAATTGGGGGGAAATGATATATATCTCCCGATTGATATACCCCGTCATTTGAATTGATGGTTAATTGAAATTATTAATTATATTAATGACTAATATATTTATATTAACCGTTAATTACATTTGAATTAACCGTTAATTCAAAACATAATTAATCACTAATACAACGGAGGGTGCAAATTGGGGGATCGTATTAACCCTCAAATGCACTATTCACCACATCCGTACGGATCGAGGATGCTTTTGTGCATTTGAGGGGCACGGAAGAATTATCCATATCATAATCATAATCATAATGAACTCAAAATCTGAATCGGTAGCTATTTAAAATAGGGCCGCATCAATTATTTATGTTTAATTTATAGAGTTTTGGGCCTACTATTTTCTGCAAGATTTATAATTTCATTTTACAACGCAGTCATAAAATAAAAATAAAAAAACAACAAAATTGTTGCATTTATTTAAAAAAAAAACAATATATTTACTATCGTTACCATCTGAAATCATCAGCCAAAGAAGCTTTTCAGTCTTCTAGAAGCTTCCAGAATATTCTCCTTACGATTAAACCCACTAACTCTAATAAAACCTTCACCGCCAGGTCCGAACCCACACCCCGGCACGGTAATGACATGAGTTTTCTCAAGTATATCGTTAAAAATATCCCACGATTTACAGCCTGGAAAATGCACCCATACATAAGGAGAGTTATTTCCTCCATAAACCTCTTTTCCAAGCGAAGTAAACGTGTCCGCTAGAATCGCCGCATTCCCTTTGTACACGTTTATCACACCTTCTATAGCCTAGAATTAAAAAAAAAAAATTATATACGAAAATAAAAAACATTATAAGATAATAAATTGCAAACCTTATAACCATCATTTGATAAGCAAGCTAAACCGCCAACTTGAGAAATACTAGACGCGCCGTTAAAACAAGTGGTAATAATACGATCAAAATCATTCAAAACAGGAAATCCATTCGAGTAAGTGAGCTCGTTCGGCACAACTGCCCAACCCAATCGCACGCCCGTAAACCCCGCAAATTTCGAAAATGATGATATCTCTATTGCCACCTAAGTAAAAAATACAATTCCCATTAATTTTTAATATTTTCAAAATATATTCTGAAGTTTTAAATGTATACCTCTTTGGAGCCGGGGATTTCGTAAATGGATCTAGGGCTATCGTCAGAAATATAAGAAGAATAAGCCGAATCGTAAACGATAATAGATCCATTTTCTTTTGCGATTTCGACTAATTCTTTTAGTTGTTCTCTTGACGCGGCTTGGCCAGTAGGATTATTCGGCGAGCAGAAAAATATTATATCTGTTTTTGGAATTTTGGAAAATTCCGGGAAAAATTGATTTTCTGGCGTGCAGGACATGTACGATATTTTTTTGTATTTGTGGGTTTCTTCGTCAAATTCCCCTGATTGGCCCATTATTACGCTTATATCTACATAACCCTGGTTTTATAAAGAGAAAACTTTAATTAATATCCTGTGAGAGATAGAATTTGAAGTTTAAAAATTGAATGTTGAAATTTTGATTTGAGTATTTTACTGGGAAAGTTGGGTCTTGTACTGCGATTGTTACATTTGATCCAAATAGCATCTGTAATGTAATAAATAATCAATACACACTTAACATTGAGTATTTAGTGAGTATATAGTAATTATACTTTATGAAAATTACAAGAAATTAAATCATGTATATTAAGTTTCAAAAATGTAACAACACATAATCGTGTACCTGTAAACGGGCAATATCACATTGCGCTCCATCTGAAATGAAAACCTCAGACCCGCTAATTCCCAAATTTGGATACAATTTCTCAGCAATCACTCTTCTTAGTTTCTGCCATTTTTATTTTAATATTGTGTTATAATATTATTTTTATTTCTGTAGGAATATAAATTATATAATATGATAAAGGCATAATTTACATTGTCGCCTTGTTCATCCCCATAACCTTTGTAGCCTTCAGGAGTAGATAATCCAAGCGTATACTACAAAAAAAATAAAAATAAAAGAAACATGTTTTACTTTGGAGGTCAAGTCATTCAAATCTAAATATTGAGAAATTAGGGTTTGGAATGAAAAAAGAATGAATATAGTAGAAAGTTGACACCAGACTTGGCTGTTCAATTTGACCTCTTAATCTATAAATTATAAGTATAATATTAATTAATAATTAGATTCTTGAAATTTGACCAGATTATTTCTGATTTTAACTAACTTATACAAAACATACATTCTTACTCTTACTTGATTAATTCAAAAATATTTACTTATCTATCTTATAGACAAGTAAATATTAAGACAACATCAATGAAAAATATATTAAGACAACGTCAGTAAAAGGTAAACGTAAACTTTATAAATAAAAATATATTAAGACAACATCAATGAAAAAACATGTCAGTGTCAAACATAAATAAGTATTTATCAAAATCATTCACATTCTTCATGTCTCAATACTTTTTCTGTTCATGTCTTTGCTAGTTGATATTTTTAATTATAGTGTCAAATTCACTTACGAATATTTTCAAACCCATAATCAAAATATCATTTTAAAAAATTCCAAATCTTTGTCTATGCCTGTTGAAAGTTTCCTCTGAATCATTCTAAAACAATTTTAATCTTTTTTAATTATGAATTGAGAACTTTTTCAAGATCTTACATGTATTTCCACATTTTTTTGTTTGAAAATGAAAACATTCTCACTCAAAACAAATTTCATGTTGTTGCGCAAAAAGAAGTTCTAAATAGAAGATCGAAACCTTATCTGATTATATTCGTTTTTTTTATACATTATGAAGTTTTTAATTTTTATAAAGAAAAAAATAGAGATATAAATACCTGAGACATGGCTTGAGTGATAATATTAGGAATGGGCTCGGTTGTATCGCCAACTCCTAAACTTATAACTTTTGCATCTGGATATTTCTTCATGTGCTCCTTTCGTTTTTTATTAATCTTTTTCATTCCATTAACAAGAGTTTATTGAATATAGAGGAAACAGTATAAAGGTGAAGAAATATAATTAAGGGATTTATATTATATTACCTCAGGAAAAAGATATCCATTTCTAAGCTTTTCCATGTTAGCACTTCTTGCCACCTTTGTTTCGCAGACTAAAATACATATTAAAATAAGATGTATACATGATAAATGAATTCACAGAAATTAATCAAATATACTAAAAATTTAGAAGATTAAAGAAACATGATATATATACATACCGGTATTTGGAAATCTTCCTTTCCAACCATGTGAACTAAACAAAAAGAAAAATACAAGAAAACAAAATAAGCTATATATAATAATAAAACTAATACAGATTGCATGAAGATATTATCTATAATATCTATATCAAGAGAATTACGTAGACATGATTATTCTAGCATGCATGATGATGATTAGCTAAAGGTGGTGTATATAGCAATGTATATAAGGTGTATCAAGGCTCTTATAAATTTAAGAACTTTGGTGGCTTATATAAAATGGCATTATAAGTGCATAGTATTTATAGGCTCCGTAGCTCATATATTTGCTCCAAAACTGGTTTGAAAAAGTATTTCATGGTAAAAACCCAAAAATAAGTGGTTTCAAACTGACTTTTGATTTTTGAAATTATTTCATCTTGGAGTATAACAGGGTTTCTTTGCGTACACACCTGTATTTTATATTTCATTCGTGGCTAGTTAGGAATGTTTTGTTTTGACCGTGACATGAATATATCGTAGCAACATGAAAGAATGAGACTTGGTAATTATAACTCCTAACTTTGACCATGAATATTATTTTAGATGAGAAAAAATATATATCACCCAGAGATTTTTACTTGAAGCTTGAAAGTTTAATCATCACATGACGAAATAGGAATTCTACATGAAATTCTGTATTTCAAGATTTCAAATTTCGAATTGAGGGATTACTGTTTCTAGAATAGATTTGTGGAAATTTTGCAATTTAAATGGTCCTTACGCAATATCTATTAATTAGTCTACATCAATTTTATCTTTATTAGAATTATCAACAGTGAAATAATGTACAGAATTTTAGGGACTAAAATTCAAATGACAGGCTTAATAAACCACATGTCATAAATAGTTTTCTATGACAAAAGAAAATAATATCATGATCCAAAAATTCTGCAAATTTGGATATATTAACTTAATTACAAAACAAACTTCTATTGACTTTTAAACTTTTAATGTTAATTTTATACGCTAAGAAAGAAATGTTCAATCGATTCGATTTAAAAGACTTTCATTATTTTCCAAATCACAAAACTAAAAAAAAAGTACAAGTTGACTCAATTCTAGCATGAAATTCGTTTAAAATTCGAATTTCGAAACCAAACATTTTGACCAAATCTAACTCTTGTTTAAACTTAGTTAATAATTCCAATCAAATGAACCAAGAATTTAATTTAAATTAATTTTAATTTCAAATATCACCTATAAAAAATTACTCTATTTATAAAATTGTTTAAATTCTGACTTTTAAACTCTCTAATTGTTAATTAGTGATGTCACTTTGCTTTGATCGGCAAATCCAAATTCAAGCATATGATAAGTTAATCAATTAATTACTCAATTATTGTTACTAAATCTTCAATCTTGATATAGATTTAATAATTTAGTTGACCCTTTTCTCCATAAGTTACTCGGGATTTCATTTGAATTGTTCTAAATTCTAATTCGATCATGATCTTGGTTTCTTATTGGTAGATATATTTTTGGTGAATGGTATTCTATTAAGTTATTAACTGAGTATGATATGCCAGCTAATATTAATAGACTAAGATTTGTATACTTGACCAGTGAAATTTATACTCCAAGTCCAAGTCAATATGCTTTTTATATCAGAAAAAATAAAACAAATGAAAATAATATCTTTGATTGGTGATAGATAGTTGGTTTGCTGCTATTGGTAGTAGTTATATATACTAATTTAGTATAATTTGCATATCATTATTCCTCTTATTTACGTTTCAAACTATGTTCAATTTGAATTTTGACTTCCTTTAAGAGAAACAGTATTCATTACCGCGTCAACATTTTCAGAAAAGGGAAAAATAACAAGTATAAGATTGTCACAGTTGCATTGCTCATTGTTAAATAAAAGATAATTTGCAAGAATTGAGATTAAATTAAGTTACCTCAATTAAGCATCGATTCCCTTTTGACTTTTGAGAATCAGATTGGTAGGTCTGGTCTGTCCATGCATGAATCTAATCTGAATTTCACATTGTACTGATTAATTGACTTGTGCTACATATCCATGAAATGTCATGATACAATCTCTCGTACATTTCGTCGAACACGTGATAGACATGAACAAAGCATGCCCCCAATCAAGTCAAGAAAGCAACTTTACTTGATTAAGCTCCATCAATCGACTTAGCAATCAAAATCTAACATCCTGGCGTGAGAATAACAAACTCTAGATCTCCTAAATCCATGGATATGGTACGATGTAGATTCCTATTGGGTCTCAGGTACATAAGAAGAAGTTTCCACCGAAACCCACATTAGTCCAAGCTTAGAATTAACAGATCGAATTCCGTATTGAATACACAATTTACAAGTAGTACTGATCTAGAATCCTTGCCAACAAGAAGAAACGGAGAAATATTTGGTGAAAGGTTGGTCAGAGACGACGAGATTTCAAGATTCTCTGCAGTACCACGCTGCCACGCAGAGAGAAATGATATTTGAACATTGAGCCCACATTTTAAGTGAATTGGGCATATGAATGCAAAGTTTTGTGAGTTACATGGGCTTATAATTAGTATTAGTATTGGACTAACATAGGTCTAATAATTATTACTGGACTGATCTTTGTCCAAAAATTTGTTTTTGTTTCACACACATTTGCTGAATTTAAATGAATTTTACAAATCAATGAAATAAATTGAATTTAATAAATAGCGACGCTAAAACGCAAGATATCTAAAACATAATAATAAGTTAATAACGCAATTCATAGATGTCAAGCCGCGTACATGCCACTCCTAATCCATAGATGTCAAGCCGCGTTCATCAAGGATAGATCAATTAGTGAACTTTTCATCTCCTCTAGGGAGACCCTAAACTTTTATCATAAAGCGAAAATTCCGATGGTGATGTTTAAACTAGACTTTAAAAAAGCCTTCGATAATGTATCGTGGCCGTTTCTAGAGGAAGTTCTAACGGCAAGACGGTTCCCGCTAAGATGGATTGAATGGATTAAAAGCATTTTAGTGTCCTCAAGCTCGTCCATTAACACAAATGGCATAAGGGGTCCATATTTTAAACACAAAAGAGGCCTTCGCCAAGGAGATCCCTTATCGCCATTACTCTTTACCCTAGTAGTTGATGCTTTACAAGTCATGATCGCTAAGATGAGCGCATTACTAACTAACCCCATCATTTTTGCGCCGACAACACTACAATACGCGGACGATACACTATTCTTCATAGAGGCACACCCGCAAAACCTCAAAATCCTCATGCAAACAATATCTTACTTCTCCGAATTATCGGGTTTGGAGATCAATTGGGAGAAAAGCGGATACGTCCCGATTGCTATTCCCGATGAATTACACTCCCACCTAACCACGATACTAAAATGCAACAAAAAGAGCTTACCATTAAAATACCTCGGATTGCCACTCTCATTTAAAAAGCCGAGTAATTTCACTTTCAAACCGATGATCGAAAAGTTGAGAGCAAAAATAAATAATTGGAAAAACAAATGCCTAACAATGGGGGGACGAACCACACTAGTAAAAACGGTGTTGGGCGCAATACCAAATTTTTACATGCAAGCAATGATATTACCGAAGGGAGTTGTAGAGGAACTTAACCAAATTATGCGGGCTTTCTTTTGGAAAGGAAGTGATAAGATTCTCGGTGGACATTGTTTAGTTAATTGGAGAAAAGTATGTTTACCGAAGATGCATGGCGGACTCGGTATCATTGATCTCGAGAGACATAACAAAGCATTGGTTATGAAGTGGTTATTCAAGCTCGACACCGATCAAGCATCTCAATGGGCCGTCACGATTCGGACATTATACAATGTCCAACAAGCCGGGGACATCGAACACATACCACATAATCTCGGGTCCTATTTCTTGAAGGATTTACAACTTTTACTTCCCCTATACGAGTCGCTAAGAAGGGCCGACCCACTATGGGGTCGTTTCAACGCCAATCAAGGGACCATAGTGAAATACGAAACGGCAAAAATTTACTCACGAATTTCACACCCGGGACTAGAATGTCCTTGGACGCCGCACATCTTCAAAATCAAAGCTCCCATCAAAGTCCAAATTTTTGGGTGGCTAGCGATCAATAACCGAATTCTAACGGCGGACAATCTCATTAAAAGAGGGTGGCCCAATGATCCGGTATGCAAGCTATGCTCCGAAGCAAACGAATCGGTGGATCACCTACTATTTCAATGTCCATTCGCAACCGAACTATGGCGAACCTTACAACCCTCACTATGCACCAATTCGCCTTCCCTATCCGCACTATGGTGGGACTACCGTAAGACCTTGCCGACTAAAGAGGCCAAGGTGTGGGATACGAAATGGCTAGCTACCATTTGGACGATTTGGAGGGAGCGTAATAACCGTATCTTCCAACATACGGGACGATTGCACATGCTACTCTCAAGTTGCATTCGGGACCTCACCCTAAAATGGACCATCCATTGTTAGGGCATCCGTTAGGTAGGAAGTGCGCTTAGGAGTTTCAAGAGTGAGAAGGTCTTAATATCGTGTATTGTTTATTGTTTTTTCTCCTCTCCTCGTGTAATCTCGATGTAACTACTCTATCTTGGAGTTTTCGATGATATATAAAAATGATTGGATCGAGCGCGTATCGCGCTTGCCTCTCTCTTCAAAAAAAAAGTTAATAACGCAATTCATTGAATAGCCAGCAAGTCCATGGGCCAGTGTATCATTTGGTTTGAGGACCATTATAGAATTGAGTATTGAGTATGTATTTTACATTTTGACTAAAATCATAAATACGACGTAGTATGATTGGTAACAAACTAGATTATAACTCCATAGGTTACGAGTTCAAGACTCCACTCGCTATTTTTTTTTATATATTTGCAGTTATAAGGATTTTTTTATAGTTTATTTGTATTTGTATTATCAATCTTACTTAATAAAATAATTATTATAATACAACTATAAATATTTTTGTAAATCTTGAAATATCAAATATTTAATATAAAAGTTTGCATATTGTCCAATCATTATTAGATAGTTTTTTATCTATCATCAAAAAGATCTTTCTTTTTTCATTGTCCACAGCGCGTTTGATAGTTTTCAGAAGAAAATTATAATGAAAAACAATTTCGATTAGATGATATTTTGAATTTTTTTATGAAAATAATAGCACGTTAAATTGTTTTGTTGATATTTTTTTATTTTACTTTTATGATGTGGTGTTTCTTTGATAATTTGAGTAGCGGGTACAAACTCGAGCTAGGGCACACAAAATGACGGGACCAGCTCGGCTCACAATATAAGATTGAAATACCAAAACTTTTTTTCGGAAGAAGAAACGATAGAGCGTAATAGCGAAAATCACTAATAAATCGCACCCAGATCGATACGGATCGCTACATCGCAACATGAAACATTGATAAAGTCTAAATATAATCTTCAAAGAAAATTATCCTTTAATCCAATTTCTTTTTTATAATCAAAACATCATAAATGAGGGAATTTTTAGAGTGAACTAATTAAAAGGCTAAAGTGTGTTGGCGTCGGAGAGTAAATGAGGGAATTTTTTTGACATATGACATTATCAAAAGTCCAATTTGTAAGAATAGTTAGCAGGTTCTGCAATTTGTAATTTGTAAATCTAGTCTAAAGTGTGTTGGGATCAGAAGATCTGGCGAAAGAGAATATACTTTGGTCAGGGTGCCTGGCAAAAGAGATTAGAGATTGACTTTGGTTGTTAAGTGGTGGGTTATTATTATTTTTTTTTTTAAGGAAACATAATCCACGAATCGTGAATATATTTAGTTCAATTTTTTATCAATAATATCAACGGGACTCGAACCCAAGACCTATGACATCTTGTGTTAAACACTTCACTACTAGGCTATGGGCCATTGGTAAGATGTGGGTTAATTTGGTTTAGTAAGTTGGGGGTGCCAAATCCAGGATTTGATACCCCCCACGTACTAAACCACACTAACCACACTGACAGAAGCATGCATGCCTACTTTCGTCAGAAGATCTGACGAAAGAAATCAAATTCAGGATTTGTAATCATTCACGTTGTTTGATGACAATTAACCCCTTTTAACTCCCAAAATCAATCTCTAATCTTTTTCGCCAGACAAAAGAATTATATTGGCAAATTACAAAACTTACTAGCTATTCTTACAAATTGGGGTTTTTGATAATGCTATATGTCAAAAAAGTTCAAAACCAAGAGTACTTCGTGCTTGGTGTCAGAGCCTATTGGGATGTTGGGTGTTTAGAAAAATTTCTTATAATAAAAATGTAGAAAGAAATCATATCACTTAATTTCTTATATTTGATTATTAGTTGTGGTAGACTTTTTAAGATCAAGTCCCACAAAATTTGCAGCAATTATTTTTATTACATTTTTCATTCTAGTGAGATATACAACTTTTTATAATAAAAAGGAGAATATTCTCTCAAAATAAAAATATATCACTTATCATATTTTCATATATCGAGGGAGTGTGTTTAGGTATACATTTCAATGATTTAATTGTCAGTTTGAGCTATACTAGCAAACTACTTATTATTATTATTATTATTATTATTAGAGAAAAGTCTGATATTGTCCCCTCAACTTTTTGCTTGGATCACTTAGCTCCTCCAACTTTATTTCGGTTCATTTAATCTGTTGTTTAATTTAGACCTAGAGGGGGGTGAATAGGAAGTCCTACGGTCTAATTTTCGCGGTAATGGATACAATTACAATTTTGTGCGGAAGCGTAAATAAATTAGAGAAAGAAATACAATACCGAAACAAATAACACGCGATATTTGTTTACGGAGTTCGGTAGGTGGTTGCTTTGTAGCTTTAACTCACCGGCTACTTGCTCAATCGACCGACTCGATTGATTGCAAGTACCTACGTCTACGGGGTTCCCTTGCGCCTTTTCGGATTTCGATTGAATACCCAACTCAAACAATTACAAGGTTTGCCTTGATCGATTTACACGAATTTATCGATCAATTGCGGGCTTTACAATTAGTAACTAGCCTATTACAATTTACTACTAACGAACTAGTCGTGATCGGTCACGCAAGTTGGGAATCGTTTAGTAGTGGATTCGAAATTGGATCTAATAATCTCTAAGAATGTTTGGATGATTAAGCTCAAGATTTTAAAGCTAGGATTCTCTCTTTTGATTGGGAAAATATATTAGTTGAGATGATGAGAGAGAATGAGGGAATAATTCTATTTATAGAACACATAGACCCTTTCCTTAACATGCTTTTTCTGCATAGTCCGTTATAACTGACCTGAGGTCCGTTACAACGAACTCAAAGTCAAACTAGCCGTTACAGGCAATATATTCGAAAATTCCATAATCCGTTATAACTGAGTTTAGGTCCGTTATAACCGACCTACTCCGTTACAACGGAGTTTAAGTCCGTTATAACCGACATCGTACTGTGATCAGATTTATTCTATAGTCCGTTATAACTGAGTTTAGGTCCGTTATAACCGACATACTCCGTTACAACTAAGTTTAGGTCCGTTATAACCGACATCTTACTGTGACTTCACTTCAGATTTATTCTATGGTTCCGTTATAACTGAGACTCTTCCGTTATAATGGTTAGTATATGTCCGTTACAACGGATTGGTGATTCCGTTACAACAGATGATTGGTTATTCTGAAGTGAGTTCACAAGTCCGTTATAACCGAGTGTAGGTCCGTTATAACTGACATACTCCGTTATAACTGACATGAGGTCCGTTATAACAGACATGCTCTTATTAACACGGTTACTATAAGTCCGTTATAACTGACCTGAGTTCCGTTATAACTGACATGCTCTTTTTAACCATATTTATGTATGTCCGTTATAACTGACCTGAGGTCCGTTATAACCGACATGCTTCTGAAAATCTGTTTTGTTATTTCATCATTTTAATGGATTTCGAATATATTTCTTTGACTAATTTTGAGCTTAATAATACATAAACAAATTTAGGGATACATATAAGTTGTTTTGGTGATTTATGTGATACCCCAACTTGCGGAATATTCGATGTCTTGATGTCTTCACTTGATCATGCGTTTTCGTGCCATCGTTTCTTCACCGTCTTGACTTCCGACATCTTGATTCTTCTTTTGATCCTTTTGTGGGTTACGTATTCTATTTCTATAAATGTCACTCCCACATATAGATTTGTGATATCGACATTATTTTGAGATAATTAAACCCTGGAAAATTTGAACCAACATAATCTCCTTAACTTTTCATTTAGTTTGAAATTTTCTTTCCATCCGTTAACTAATGACTTAACAATTAAATTAATTATTTGGTTGTCAAATAATCCGATGAGATGGAAACTATATATCTAAAACTTTCTTAAAATAATACATGTTAGCTTATTTGGTATTCTTTGAAATAATCTTTAACTAATGACTTCGGAGTTTTTCCTTCTCATCTAAAAATAAACGCAGAAACAAATAAATAAGACAAAATACACAAAAAAAAATACACAAAAAACATGACGAGGTTTGTTATTGCTTTGTTTAGAGGGGTAAGTGGGTTCCTGGGTTAGTGGGTTCACGATTTGTAGGGATAAAAAATTTATTTTATGAATTTTCTATGTAACCATTTTATGAATTTTACATCAATTTGAAACGAACATAAATTTTCAGGGATAAATATTATATTTACATGTTTTGAGAGACAAATTTGATATTTTTTATTTTTAAGAGATATTCTAAATTACCTCTTAGATTTTTTTCATTTTCTATGTCATGTTATCAAATTATGTCATGTCATCAAATTATTTGATGTTATCGAAGAATTATTTGAAAGTCATGTAATTAATTTAACTATCAAATCATTATTTAACGAATGGAAGGAAAATTTCAAATTAATTAAAAAGTTAAGGATGTTAAAATGAACCGAAATAAAATTCGACGGACCAAAACCTAGAGGGGCCAAATTCGAACTTTTCTCTTATCATTATTATTATCTTTTACCAGATAAAAAAATATATATTAGAAAGGTCGCAAAAATAGCATTTTGAGGTATGGTATATGTTAAAAATATACTATCTATTGAAGAATAATTATATATAATATTCATTTATTTTTAATATTTTATTTATTATATATTTTTTTATAAAATTAATATCAAATAATAAAAAAATAAACAACTATACAAAAAAATTCAGCACTTAAAAAATATCTCGACAAATAAATAACTTTTTATCTGTTTTAATGTACATTCATTTTTCATAAATAATTTCTGAATATTTTTATTTTGTATATTGACTGATATAATAATTAATTATTATGTAAATGAATATTAATTATATATTTTAACAACGTTGAAATTATATGTAGTTGATTAGGTTAAGCTATATGTTCGAACATATTCTAAATATATAAATATATGATCTAATATATTATTCATATAAAATAATTTGTTATTAATTATATTTTTATTATTTATTATTAATAAAATAAATTATATGTCAAATGATATATGATTTTATAAATATATGAACCGATATATAATTATATAAACTAATATATAATTTTTTATTATTAAATATTTGTGAAATTTTTCAAATAATAAAAAGTTACTAAATATAATTTAGTAAAATTAAATATTATAAAATAAAGAGTATTCTAGTCTAAGTTTTTATTTGAAAAAAAATATGGTCGTGAGATATTTTGTGGAATATAAGGGATCCTTCTAAATATTGAAAAAAAATCAGAGAATTCTTTAACCCAAAATATATATCTTAAACATAAAAATACATATTTCAATATTAAATATTAAATATAACTAAAATGTATGTTGTACTTTAAAATATACGTATATATACTACACATTAAAGTTATGTATTCGTCTAATAAAAAAATATTTTTTATTAAAACTAAAATTTATATAAAAATGGTCTTTTAAAAATATTTAAATAGACAATTCAGAAGCAAAAGATTGACGGCGAGAATAATTTCGTCCTTCCTCTATTGAAAATGGATGAAAAATAAAATGAAAAATTAGGATGAAGTTTATATATCAGAAAACTTTTCTTTTAAACCATGAAAGTCAAATTTACAGCTTTGTGATAAATAAAATTAAACGGAAATATAAAATATATTAAAAATATTATCATAACTGTACATTACAAGCTTGTAATAAAACACTGAAAATGAAATTAATCAAGCAGAGAAAAGTCCATCGAACGCAGCTAGACCAAACGAGCTCTTCGGCTTCTCCAGTTCTTTAATGGCGATCTCTTTCATCAAATCGAAATCTTCTCTCACCAATTTCCCAGCATCCGAAACCTTGCTTAAAACCCAAGAATTAAATTGCCCCATCTCTTTTGCACCGTCCTTTCTCTTCTCAAATTCTTCCACCACAAGAAGAGCTATGTCGGCCATTTTTGTGTTTTGTGTTGTGATTAAGAGCAATTGATTGATTGAATGATGAAGATGACTAATCAATTTGGGCGGTATTTATATATGTTTGACAGGTCGGTGATAGAGATAATTGGATAAGGCTGACAGATTATTTTACATCTAGCGATTTCTACTGAATTTCTTTTTCATCTTATTATATGTTTTGATGGTTTTCTTAGCGGGGGTAAATGGTTTTCTCGGAAGGTATTCATATGAAGACGATGATCTCATGTGGCGAATATTTGTAGTAGCCAATGTTTGATATTATGTGTATCAAAATCAAAAGAAGATAAAAATGTTTACTTGCTAATTTGACCAAAGTATTTACAAAAAAAAATAATGTTTTATTGTGAATATTTTTTTGTAAAAACTCATGAAACATAAATTCAAATAAAAAACAAAGAGAAATGATGATACCATGTCCCCCAAATTCATTCTCATTTTCTTGACATGTTAACTGATAAATTATTTGTTTTCAGATATAGTTTATAAAAAAAAAACAATAACTACATTTTATTTATTCAAATTTGAGATTAAATTAAATCAATGATTTAAATATCACCACAATAGCAGCGTTATAGCACAAATAGCGATAAATATTTCTCAAACACAATATCGCAATTTACTAAATAACGACGTTATATCACCGTTATAATTCGCAATAGCGGTGGTCACATGTAAATTACAGTCCGAACGTTATGAACCGATATATCAAAATTTAAAACGTTGAATTAAACTAAACTAAATAGGGCACACCACAACAGCCCTAAATGTTTTGTTGGCTAGCAACATATATGGACACAAAGTAATTGGGGCAATAGAACTCAGGATCCCTAGGTGAGTCAAGGGGAGTCGGTGGTTTTCATGAGGACCAAGTTTTCTAGTGCACATTGCTTTGCTTTGTGGAAGGGCCATTATCACATTTCGAGAGCCTACTTTTCGGAGATATAATACATGCTAATTCTTTTAATGATAATATTGAAAATATAGTTTGTTCTCAAATTAATATTTTATCCGTGGAAGTAAACTTTGGAAAATGCCAATAACTTGGGGAGAAAGAGATGACCAAGACAGAGGTTATAAGAAAACGAATTATGGACCCAATAAATCATTAATCAAGCATTTGGTCAAGTGTTTATTCAATTAAATTAATGGACTTCGACCGACTTAACAAAGCGTAAAGAATATATCAAAGAATATACTAAAATTAGGTATTAATTTAAATCATGATTCTTACATTTCATTTAACAAAAGCACATGATATTTCACCATTTTGGCATAACATTCATCATTAATTACCCTTATTTCAAGAATAATAATTCCTCCTTACTGTGAATGTTTCATTATTCTCTTTCCACTATCAATAATGTTTCGTGTTGGTTCATTGTATTGGGACCAATTTCAGAGAGGAAAGGAGGGGTGCATCTAGAATTTTGCATTTAAGCCCCATGCATATTTTCTCTTCCTAGTCCCTCAAACTCTTATTATTGTTGAAGACTTGAAACATAAACATGTAAATCTAATTTGTTATACAGAAAAAAAAAAAAAAAAAGGTTCAAATATTACAAAATTTAAAAAAAATGCAACCGTCACAAATGAATATATTTTATCTTCGTGGATCCCCAAAATACCGAACAGTGCGTACCAGTGTTAAGGGTCCGACTCGTTAGTGATAAGGTAAGTAAAAACAGAAAGAGCTTCTTGTAAGTGGTACGAACGGTTATCTTCGGGCAATGGTGCACTCAATATCGTACCGAAACAATTCATCGGTACCTCAGGTGCGGACCCCTCGCAAGGTGTCGCTTTCAGAATGCCGTTCAGTTCCTCTGCCATCTTTGCATACACCACCCTGTCAAAAATGAGATTTATAGAAACGTAACTATAATGACATATAAATAATATGCAAATATATTTCGATCAATATGAGAGAGTAAGGGTTTTATTTTGAAAAAAATCATTAAATTAATTTACCTTGCTTCCAGAGGCAATTTAGTTCCCCAAATAACTAACGATTTATTTAACCGGTCAAAAAAGCTCTTGCAAGCTTCTTGTTTCTTCTCGAGAGGATCCTATAAAATGGCGACAAATAATAATTAATTGCTATTATAAAGAAAAAAGGGAAAAAAGTAAACTTTTACAGAGTCGTTCATGGTGCTATCTTCTTGCATCGAGATCCGTAAATCATAAAAATCGATGTAAATCCCCGCACCCAAATCCCAATTTTCAATTTCAGATTTGTGCTCTTCAATTGCACTCGTGATTCTCCATACTTCTGAGTGCTTAGCTGGAAATTACAAAAATAAAAAAAATATCATCCCAATTAATAATTAGGGATTCATTTTATGAGGGTATTGAAGAATTGCTTAAAAAATAAATAAATCTGATAAAAATGTTTGTAAAGAAAATTCATACATGATAAGAATAATGAATGGGCTGATGATGTCATGAAAATAATGTGGGCCCGCTGCCAGCTGGCACACCCTATGTAATGCTCTATCGCTTTCGTCTTATCTCCATAGTACTCATAATAAATTGCCTGCATAATAAATACACAAATATTAGAAAAAATTACAATGTAGTAAATAAATGACGAAAATAATAAGGGAAAATTTCCATTAACCCCCAATCATTTTCGAAATCTTTTTGCATAAAAATAATGACGATAATAATCGCACCAAGGCCTCGTGTAACCATTCTTTCGGTACGCCAAGTTCTTCAATAAACTTCTTTTGCTTCTCATCCTTACTCCAAACCTCAACATACCGTACCAGAACCTCCTTAACAACCTTTTCATGCACATAATCAACATGATTAACGTGCAAAATTACATAAATACCCCAATGCACCAACCCAAGTCCCAACAACTGGTACACAAAGCTCATGTCCAAAACACTCAGATCTCCAGATCCAACGGTACCGATCGATTCCAAAATCGATCTTTGGTGCCAGATCATGTGATGGTCTATTGGATCGTCGCACGAAGATAATGCGCTAAACATTAATTTAATTAATTCATTCGAATCCTCTTCAGAACCGTAATTACCATGGAGAAGCATTAAATAATATAAAATATCATAGCGCTCTTCATCTTGCGTACTGAATTGATTTTCGTCTATGTAAGCCGGTACGGGATTCGGTACCTTCCCTTCGTGCAATAATTGATGGTACGAGGTCACAATATTCTGTACCGGTGTATCCGGGCCCAACTGGTACCACATTACTAACCCTAAATACCGTTTCCAATCTATCGATAAATCTCTAACCGCATTTAACACATTACCCCCTAATAATTCATAAATCTTTAACCGGTCCGGTTCGATGAAATCGAAATCTAGACCGTTGATTCTCCAGAGATCTAATTGTTGTGCCATGTCAGCACGAGTCAGAAAAGACCCACCAGCCTGGCTGAGTAGAATGGCAAGTCTTACATCACCTCTCGAGACTGCCAGCTCAGCGGCCTTGTCCAGCTGGCGGCCAGTTAACAATAACAAAATTTGTTCTAGATAGTCGTCCTCAGTTAAGTAACTTATTTGTTCGTGGACCTGGTCCACCACGCTCTCTTGCAACCAATAACTGAAACTTGCTCTACGGGCCAGTGGCAACGCCTCTTCGTCTGGTTCGTCAGTACTGGATTTCGTACCGGTATCTAAAACCATCTCGTCATCACTGGTACCATTTTTCGACTCTCCAGCGAAGAAGAGAGCCCTGATTAGCTCCCAAACTGAGACATTATGTACCAAACTGGTACGAGAATGGTTTTGGATACCATTAGCGCTCTCTTGTTTTCCTAATATTTCGATATAACTTCTAGAAATAAACTCTAACATGGTCACGTCAGTAACGACTTTATAAAGCTTCAATATTTTTTTATCAGAGGTTTCGATTTCTTGGATTTCATGTTCGAGGGATTTGTGAAACTCTAATGGAGATTCAAAGCAGCGTTCGACGAGTTCGCGATTTACTTTCCCGGTTTTATCCCTCGCAATTCTATCCAAATCTACTCTTTCTATGTGCACGATTGAAGATAAACCGTTATTCCTCGACTTATTGGTGTTTCTTAACGGGTTACCGGAGTGAATTAAAACCCCATTAGGGCCCCACCCAACCCGAAAAGACCGACCCATGAACAAACCCGCATCTACTACACAGTTTGAGAGATTAATGTTTGAAATTGGGGTTCTATGAGAGTCTTCTTCATTTAATTTGAACCCTATCACTTTCGAGAGGTGTATGGTTGGGCCCTTCTTTTGACCCGTTAAGAGAATTCTACTTGATGGGCTCGTGTCATTTAACGGGTCCAGATCCGACCCGTTAAGATTGTACTCCAGTACGGGTTGTGGGGATTTGCTAGTAGAGGGGCTATATAGATATAACTCCTTTGACTTTTGAGTTGACTTTTGGATAGGGGATCCAAATGCGACAGGACCTTTGCCTTTCGAAATAGTGGTAGAATCTTGTACCGGTTTGGTACGGTCAATGCTGGAATTAGGGTTTCGGTTATATTTTCGGTTCGAGGGTAATTGGGTAAATGGAACCCTAAATTCATCTTCGTCTTCTTCTTCATCTAAATTAGATAGCATCAGCACTCTATTTTCTTGCATTTTAACACGATCTAACCCGAGATTAACGGGTAGAGAATGATATAAATCTGAACTGTATCCATTTGGGGATAATGAATCGGGTTGGTTTGAAACGGGTCGGGTTTGAAAAGCATCCATTTCTGCATCTTCATCTTCTTCCTCCTCTTCTGCCTCTTCTTCATCAGAAAGATCATCTAAACCGAACCGGCTAAAATGGTCTACATTAAATTTCCATTCAGAATTGAAAGGGTTATATGAAACAAATTGTGCTCCTTGTTTCTCATTGGAGGATTTTAAAATGTTAACTATGTTTTTGCAGTTTGAACCCTGAGAAGTTGATAATTGAAGAATTAGGGTTACTTCGGCCGGCTTGTTGAGACCTTGGCCCAGAGGCGGTTTTTCAGCCTTGTTGCGATAAACAGTAATGGAATTAGAATCGAATTTGACTATTTCGTCCAGATTTAAACTCCTGATGTCAGTAAAACCAGTGAATTCGAGATGCCCGTAGTTATATCTACCGATTTTGAAATTCGGGACTCGGCTGCAGAAACCAGGATCTGATTTCTCGGATCTGGATAATTCTTCAAGAGATGGTATAGTGTAGTAATCTGAAGAATGCAAAGTTGGTAATGTGGATTCTACATTTATGGAAGAATTGTTGTTTTGCATTCCACCAATTTCATGTAATGATCCTGTTTGTGAGGAATACAATTTGAAAGACAAGTTAGAAATGGGAATAATATAAAAATAATCGAGAATGTCTAAGCATGTAATGAAGAGACACAGCAGCTTGAATCATAGCACAAAGTAATGCTTACACAAATTTGTGGGGAAAAAGGAACTAACAAAATAAATCTATCCTTTCAGGACAAAAACAATCATAAATCAATCGATTCAGTTCAATAAAATCTATAAAACGATATAGTATTGTACCTGAAGGAGGAAACCAAGAGGTAGAAGCCACGGCCATCCTTAGCTAACGGACAAAATGGTTAACGGATCAAGATAGAAGTGATTCGCATCAATGGAGCTGTCGAGTAGGGTTTTAAGTTAGGGTTTTGGAACAGAGTGCGCCCAAGCAGCACGAGGGTTAATGGGCGGAGAGAAGGCGACGAAAAAGAAACCAAAAACCTGATTTTGGGCGCGGTCCATAGATGAACCGGACAGGCTTACAAGTCCCGGGTTGTAAAGTAAATCCGAGAACTCAATGTACGATTGTTTGAAAATCCGGAAGTTTAAAACCCTAGACTGAAATCTAAATTAGGCAACAGTGTAGTTAGGGATGTTAGTTGTAAGTTTGTAACGGATACAATCGAATAATGGTATACTGTATCCATATCTGTTTTATTTTTCCAAAAAAATTTCGAATGCGGATTTGGTTCGGATATTACACAAATACGAATGTGGTTCGGATATTATATTTCTATTATATTATTTACTAAAAGAAATTATCCAATGCAAAAAACACAAATTTCATTGCAAATATTATTTACTACAAATATTAAATCCCGTCATTAAATAATAAATTACATATATGATTAATATATAAAATGTATACAATTCAAACCATTACACATTAGTAAGCGAGCTATTTTTCGTGATATTCAAGTATAATTGATAAAGTCAATAATAATTAAACACAAATAATAACCAAAAAGAAAAACATAAAATAACAAAGAAAAACCACATACTATGACGATACATGCATGGATAATATTAATATCCGAATCCATCGTATCCGGATACGGATGTTATCCATATTTGTATTTGCAAACATATGTATCCATTCATATACGTCTTTTTTATTCGAACAGCGAATATGGTTATTTTTTATTCGAATATGAATATTTTACAGATAATATCCGCTCCATTTACACCACAGTAACGAACTAGATAATACAATTATGTTTTTCTTTTTTCTTTTTTAATTTGACAATTGAGAATGAGAACCAAAAGCAAAGTAAGATTATTCAAAAGTGTACATGAATTCCATTATTCATTTATTTGATCAAATCCTTACCGAAAACAGTCTCCCTTACAAATAAACCATCATCAAATTTCTCAAATTGAACATCATTCCATTGAATTCTTTCAAATGGATTCACAATCCTGACATAGCATAGTCCATCGCATCAACAAGAAAATCTGCAAAACACACATAAACATTTCAATTTGAAATTCAAATAACAATGATTTAAAAAAAAAAAAAATCCAAATAACAAAGCTTTAGCAGTATTATCTTCGTCTCACAAACCTGCATCGGCTTTGCTGAAACACATGGGCGGTTTTATTCTGAACACATTTCCATGCAGTCCTCCCTTTCCAACCAGCACTCCCAAATCTACATACATATATTCAATTATAACATGAAATATTTGTCATTTTTCATATGATCCATGAAAATGAGTTAGAGAGAGAAAAGGGAATAAAAACCTTTGAGCTTCTCAAATAAAACGCCAGTTTCAACCTTAGCAGGTATTTTCTCTTTCCTATCCGTCACAAGTTCAACTCCAATCATCAATCCTCTCCCCCTCACGTCTCCAATTACTACCCAAAATAAAATAAAATAATCAAACAATAATAATCATAAAAGAAGTATCGAATTGAACTTACTGTCGTGTTTGTGTTGAAGGGCTTTGAGTCTATCCACCAAGTGGGCCCCGACTTCAGCGCAATGTTCCTGTCTCTTCTCCTTGTCGAGAACGTTCAGCACCGCTAGCCCCCCAGCCGAACAAACTGGGTTACCTCCGAATGTGTTGAACTGGATCTTCTGTGACATTACCTGTGCAATCTCTGGTGTGGTCACCACTGCTCCCAGCGGCAACCCATTCCCAATTCCCTGTTGCAAATATGTAAAATCAGTATATTTAACTTTTTGCAGTAAATTCAAAACAAAAGGTGAAGTTAATTATTGACCTTAGCCATGGTGACGATGTCCGGTACGACATTTTGGGTCTGGAACCCCCAATAGTTGGACCCGGTTCGTCCAAACCCGCTTTGCACCTCGTCAGCTATACAAATACCTCCATTTTTGCGAACTGTTTCGTACACTAATTTCAAATATCCCGGCGCCAACTCAACCGCACCACCAACACCCTATAATTATGGCAAACCAAGTTTTTTTTTTGCAATTTTGGAAAATGCAGGGGCTTTTATGAATTGTTAGAAGATTAAGACCTGAAAAGTTTCTGCAATGAAACCAGCAATGTTTCCAGAGCTACCGAATTGGATGTGTTCTTCGACCTCTTTAGCATAACGGGCCGGGTCTGAACCAAAAGGCCCTCGATACGGATCCGGGTTCATAACATGATGGATTTCACCCTATACAATTTCACATCAAGAATTAAAATTTTAAAATGAGTACTGAATTAACACATGAGGTATTAGATTAAACCTGAGGAATTGGATATTTCCATGTATGGAGACCGGTAAGGCCAATGGTCGCTGCACTGCCTCCATGATACGCGTTTCTCAATGCAACCATACCGAGATTACCAGTGTAGAGTCGAGCCATTAACATGGCCAATTCATTCGCCTCTGTTCCAGAATTAACGAAATACACCACCTAAAATAGAAAATTAAAAAGTTGAATGCTTAATAAATGTATATTTGTTTGATACGAAGACGAGTTGTTTTTTAGACTTTTGGTACCTTGAGGTTTCCAGGCATTTTGGAGGCCAAAGCTTCGGCGAATTCTGCAATTGCGTGATGAAGATAAATGGTGGTTGTGTGTTGGAGAACCTTCGTTTGTTCAATAATGGCGTTTGTGATGTCTGGATGGCAATGTCCGCATGAAACAGTGACTATGCCAGCAAAGCAATCTAGATAGCGTTTCCCACTCTCGTCGTATAAATATTGCATCTTTCCTTCTACTATGTTCAACTGATTATAAGATAGAAATAAAGGAATTTTAGATTACGAAATTCGACCTGATTTAAGTTTAATTTTGGCTGAAATGAGAGTAATGATCTAGAAATAACAAGACTAGAGACATATCAATTACTGGTTTCTGGTAGTAGTAAAAGAGAGAAGGGCCAAGAAAGGTCTTTCTCTTTTTCAAGATCTCTTCACCAGAGATTCCTTTATACGGCCTCGGCTGGTGATCGAAAGGAGGCATCATCGGAGGAGAGGGAGCCACATCTGGTGCGGCTGTGCCGATGCTCCGGCGGAGCACCTCGTCCGCCGATCGGAGAAGTCCCGTTCGCCTTGTACCGCTCCGGAGAAGCATGGTGAACTTCAGTTTGCCCTCTGGTCTGGTGGGTGTGAGTGAGCAACTGAGTGAAGATGGAGGTGGTGGATGATGATGTGTAAAGTAGTATATTCTCAATTTTCTGTAAATAAAATAATACTTTTAGGAAACTGTACTCTTTCCTCGGTTTTTTATTTGCATGCATCAATTAAAAAATCAAATAATATGATATCTATACTTAGTATTAAAGTAGAACAATTTGCTGCCTCCACAATGAGCCACGTCGTCAGGGATCTATTTGTAAAAAAAATATTTTTTTTAGATTTTGGTCCTTTTTTTTTGCATTATGGTCCTTTTTTAAAAACAAATTTACGTTTTGATCCTTTTTTTAACACTTTGGTCCTTTCTTATTTATATCATGGTCCTTTTTTTTTTTTTACATTTTCGTCCTTTATATTTGCATTTTAGTCCTTCGAAGTTTTAAAATTTACATTTTGATCCAGAGACCTCAAATTGGTCCTCTTTTTTATAAAAAAATTACATTTTGCTCATTTTTTCACATTTTGGTCCTTTATGTTTGGATTTTGGTCCTTCAAATCTATATTTATCTATACTTAGTACTAAAGTAGAACAATTTGCTGCACCCACAATGAGCCACGTCGTCAGGGGCCTATTTGTAAAAACAAAATATTTTTTTTACATTTTGGTCCTTTTTGTTTTACATTATGGTCCTTTTTTAAAAACAAAATTACGTTTTGATCCTTTTTTTTTTACATTTTCGTCCTTTATATTTGCATTTTGGTCCTTCGAAGTTTTAAATTTTACATTTTGGTCCAGAGGCCTCAAATTGGTCCTTTTTTTATAAAAAAATTACATTTTGCTCCTTTTTTCACATTTTGGTCCTTTATATTTGCATTTTGGTCCTTCAAATCTATATCTATCTATACTTAGTACTAAAGTATAACAATTTGTTGCCCCCACAATGAGCCAAGTCGTCAGGGGCCTATTTGTAAATTTTTTTTTTTTTTTAACATTTTGGTCCTTTTTTTAAAATTATGGTCCTTTTTTAAATTTTTTTTTACGTTTTGATCCTTTTTTTTTACATTTTCGTCCTTTATATTTGCATTTTGGTCCTTCGAAGCTTTAAAATTTACATTTTGGTCCAGAGACCTCAAATTGGTCCTCTTTTTAAAAAAAATTTACATTTTGCTCCTTTTTTTTCACATTTTGGTCCTTTATATTTGCATTTTGGTCCTTCAAATCTATATTTATCTATACTTAGTACTAAAGTAGAACAATTTGCTGCCCCCACTGTTGGGGAATATCCTCGACCCCGGGCCCGCGCAGCGGAATGAAGGCCCGGTCCGATTCCCCGATTCCCGAGATCACGCCATGACTTCGAGGGTACGATGCGAATAGAAGGATAGATTTATACCAGTGCCAAATTGATGGCACACGAAGGGTTGATCGCCGCCTTCTATTTCCTGTCACGTTGGTGACAATCCGCGCGTCCCACACCACGCGTCCTTCACCAATCGTTTGCTACGCCGGTTCACTCGACTTCGTCCTCGTGCGTCCAAGCGTTTCCACCGTCTTTCTTACTCGAGTCGATCACAATCGAAGAGTAACAAACGTCACTCCTCTACTTGTATCCACGGTGATTCGTAAGACGTCGGTCGCGGATGCACCTGCCTAGACGATGCACCGGCGAACTTGCTCGATCTAATCGATTCTCGATCACTCGAGAAACTCCTTTCTCGATTTCTCTCTCTTCGCACCTTTTCACTCACAAAAGATCAAATCTGAATTTGCTCTTTTTCTCTTGTGTTTTTGGCAGAATAATCTGATTGAATTGCTTAGTAAGGAGAGAGAAAGTATCCTTTTTTTAAAAAAAATTTACGTTTTGGTCCTTTTTTTACATTTTCGTCCTTTATATTTGCATTTTGGACTTTCGAAGTTTTAAAATTTACATTTTGGTCTAGAGGCCTCAAATTGGTCCTCTTTTTTATAAAAAAATTACATTTTGCTCTTTTTTTTTCACATTTTGGTCCTTTATATTTGCATTTTGGTCCTTCAAATCTATATCTATCTATACTTAGTACTAAAGTAGAACAATTTGCTGCCCCCACGTCGCCAGGGGCCTATTTGTAATTTTTTTTTTTTACACTTTGGTCCTTTTTTATTTACATTATGGTCCTTTTTTTTACATTTTCGTCCTTTATATTTGCATTTTGGTCCTTCGAAGTTTTAAAATTTACTTTTTGGTCCAGAGGCCTCAAATTGGTCCTCTTTTTTTAAAAAAATTACATTTTGCTCCTTTTTTTTTCCACATTTTGGTCCTTTATATTTGCATTTTGGTCCTTCAAATCTATATCTATCTATACTTAGTACGAAACTACACGGTTAGGGGTGGACATTCGGTTGAACCGAACCGAACCGAACCGAATAAGAGCAAACCGAATTAAACCGAACCGGACTAAATTCAAACCGAACCGAACCGAATAAAATTTGAACCGATTTAAAACCGAACTGAATAAACCGAATTTCTTATTCGGTTTATTCGGTTGAACCGAATTAGAAGTTTTATAATGTTAAAATTCAAATGTTGTTTAGAAAAAAAATATAAAAAAATATATTATAAAATATACTTACATTATTTCTAATTTTACAATATTTAATTTTAATTTTTTTAAATGAATATAATAGAAAAAGTGAAAAATAATATTAATTCGGTCGGTTCGGTTTAATCGGTTCTGAAAATACCAAAACCGAACCGAACCGAATAAACCGAACAATATCAATTTTTGAACCGAACCGAACCAAATAAACCGAAAAACCGAACCGATTAAACCGAATTCGACCGGTTCGGTTTGGTTCCCAAATAAACCGAACCATTTGCCCACCCCTACACACGGTCACACAACGAGTTGTACTATGTCGGGCTTGATTGCAAGTATTGGCACATAGGATGTGCATGGTTTTAGCATATATAATACGTGGGCTATATTCTCTACTATAGTGTATATGTGATATACATGAGTATCTTTTAGTTAGATCTGAAAATAAGTGGGAGACTGAAGAAAATACAGTTTTTGATCAACGGTAAAAGTGTACATATAAGGATATATGAACATGGATGTTCATGGGTTTGATTAAATGCATAATATGATTGTGCAAAGTTAAGTTCCAGAGAGTGGTTCGTTCGAATGAACCGCTACGAGTATAAAACTGTTTTATACACAATCATTCCAGAGAGTGTCCGTTCGAACGAATCTTGTAGTTCGTTCGAACGGACGATTATGAATGTAATTATGGAATTAACACATAAATGAGACAGAGAGTATACGTTCGAATGAACCATAGTGTTCGTTCGAACGGACCTTTTCGAGTATAAAAATGGTTTTTATACATACTCATGTCGAAAACTATTCGTTCGAACGAACTGCATGATGCGTTCGAACGAACATGATGTTGGAAGTGTATATTTGATATACACAACCTTTGACCCAATCTTTATCCTATTTTAGTATATAAATATGATGTTTCTTTCTCCTCTATTAAGACAATATTCAGTCTAATTCAGTCCAGAAATTAGAGAGACTCTTATCAAGGAGTTGAAAGAGTGCGACTAAAGAGAGAAAGAGAAAATAGGAGAAAAAAGAGTTTTCTCTATTAGAGAATCAAATAATCGAATCAAGCAAGTTCGCCGGTACATCGTCTAGGCAGGTGCATTCGCGACCGAGGTGCTACGACTCACGGTGGATACGGGTAGAGGAGCGCGCAACTTGTGGCTCTTCGTTGTGATCAAACCGGAGAAGTAAACGAGCAAAAGACTATGGAAGTGTGTGGGCGTGGGACGCACAAACACAACCGGAGACGTGTCAAGACGGTGGGAGCCGTGTGGTATGGGACGCACTGGCTAGTCACCAATGTGACACCGGAGAAGAGAAGGACGTGAGCGATCAACCCTTTGTGTGTGATCAATTTCACACCGGTAATCGTCTATCCTTCTATGCATCGTACCCTCGGAAAAATGGTGTGATCTCGAGACAAGGGAACCGGACCAGACCCTAACTTCCGCTGCGCGCGGCCCGGGATCGGATCGATTCCCAACATTAAGTCCAATGTGTACTCACGGGATGGGAATAAATAAAATTATTTGATTATTATTATTATTTTATATCATATTGTTATGATTATATTATATTATTAATATATTTTATATAATTTTATTATTATATTATTAATGTAGAAATTCCAATGATCTAAAACTTTGGTACTTAAATGATTTGTTAATTTTCACTCTAACTTGATAAAAAATATTGTTAAAATTGTAACAGAAACCCTAAAAATCATTCATCATCTTTTTTGTGGGCGATTTTTAGAGCTCGAATGATAACGAAAAATTACAAACAAGATATCCAAATTGTTGTACTTAAAAAGATATACAAATTTGATATTTTAATAATTTGCTAATTCTCATTCTAACTCGTTCAAAACCTCAGTTGAAGTTTGGCCCAGTATATTGCATGTACATAACGGTGAAAATAACATCGTTAAGGACTGTTAAAGCGGTCAAACACGGTCAAATAACGGTTGACCGTTATTTCAAAATGTTATGCAAAAAACGTAACGTTAACTCACTGTTAACCGTTTTTTGGACCGTTAAACACCATTAATGATCGTTTTTTGCAACATTGCTTGATATGTAGAATGTTGTGGGCGGTATATGTTTTTATTTTATAGAAAGATTAATTAGAAAAAATAAAAAAACTCAAAATTAGATATCATAAATTACTTGAAATACATTATTTGCAATTAAGGATTTACAAATGTAAATGACGGTGTTGATGCGACATCAATTCGATATGAATTCAATATGCATACGATGTAAGGTGCGCTTCCGTTTTATAGTTATATGATATAATTCACATAATTAATTTGATTATTTACGAGAACTTCAAACAGTACTGGATGGCGCCGTCCTATCGGGGAAACCTTTATTTGTTGTAATGTGTGGAAATTTTGTCTAATTAATTGGACCAACTGATTTTCGATTAGCTTTGCTAGTAGCACTGCTTATTTCCTTATTCTTTTATTTATTTGTCAAAATCAGTAGGTATAACTGCTTCAAATAATCTATGCATAAAAAGCATCTAAAATATTAAAAGATTTATTTATTTATTATTATTTTCTGGACCCAATTTGATAGCTAGAGTAATAAAATATGAAATGCGTTATCATAGATGTCCAAAAAAATAACCATAAAAACATAGTTGTGAAAGACACCAGCCAAACTCAATAAAGAACAGTATGCACAAAATGGATTGATCATGAGCCCCATTATTATCGATTAACAACTAAACATGCGAGCAAATTCGTCCATATGCTGTCCTGACAATGCAACTGAAGTTTGAATGGTTCCCTCGTCTTTGCCTCCTAGCATGACCACCTCTCCATCGTGATTCATCGAAGCCAATTCTACCCTTCCAGGTTTACCCCATCCAAAATCGATCTCGTAAGCCCTAAATCGTGGCGAACCCACTAGGTATACTACTCGTCCTGCCGGCAATTTCATGAACTCATCTACCCAACCTTCACATCCTGCTAATGGTTCCTCCGTGGCCTTCCGAATAGCCTACATTATCATGATATTTAATTTAATCCTTGTATCGTAATAAAATTAATATGCATCAATTATTCGTAATATGTATATTTTATCAATTGGACCAAAAATTTAACATGTTATGACTAATATGACCTTTTTCAAAACAGCACAAGCCCGAAGAAATCCATCGGGTCCGGCAATCTCGGATCCAGTCGACCACGCAAAGCAGTAAGAAACACAATTTCCGATATACCCCTCAATAATTGGTGGATCAAGGCGAGATCGACAGTCCGTGAGAAATCCGCCAATAAAAGGACCATTATCGTTCTCGAGTCCACGTGCTCTAGCAATAGACACCAGTGCATGTGCACTGAGCGCAATAAATGCAGAAGGCTTCTCATTGACTGCTTTTTGCTTCAATAGATCGATCATTGATGATTTTATTGTGAAAGTTCTCCGTTCGAGGAGTAAGCGTTCTTGAATTGAATATTTTGGTGTTATCATCTAAGAAATATTTACAAAAATTACCCGTGAATCTTTGTATTTCAATCACGATCGTAACATCGAAAAATGCAATATCTTGCTAAAAGTAACAGAAGAACCTTCTAACCAAGCAGGGGTTTAGTTGATGTTACCTTAGGCAAATAGGGACACGACTTCCTTATAAAATCTTTTGCGATCTCCGCTCCTCCGGGATACGAAATCACCGAGCGATCATGCATCGGCAGAGGGTTAAGAAGAACATCACCTTTCGAACAGGCTGCAGCCCAGGCCTCGATGAACCTCCACAACCCTTTTCCATCTGATAAAGTGTGGTGTACTGCGAGTCCAATCGCCACACCACCATTAGAGAACTTGGTAACCTGTACAGCTAAACCAGCCGCTGGAAGCTCCTCAACGGAGATATCTGGCACTAGCTGGACGAAGGACTTCAGATCATGAAGCTGTTCTCCAGCTATGCGTTTGATATCTGCCTCTGCCTCTGCCTCTATGAACATAACCCCTTCTTCAACTGTGGATGGAGAGCAATCGATTATGGCGTTGCCGGTTGAGGGGATGTAAGTCAGCTTTCCAGCGAATGGATGGAAAAGTGGGAGAATACGACCGAGGGACGATTTGAGCGATTCGATGATGGACGGATAGGGGATATTTGTATCGGGGTAGAGGAATAAACGTTGGATATGCGGCAAAGACACCCATAATGAATCGAACAAGGATAACTGTATAGTTTCGCCGGGAGCTGGGTAGGGGCCAGGTTGGATGTGGACTCGTGACACGTTGAGAATCCGACAAGTTCCCATTTTTTCTGATTACAATTAAAGAGTTGATTGATTTGGTAGAAGGTATGTTTGGTAAGCTAAGAAACTCGTACTAAGAGGTAAGTGAGTGAGGTGTGTGAGAAGACGAACAAGATTGTCGGCAGAACACTGACTCGTATTTGCTCTCGCAATTAAGTAGTGATATAAATTTCTATCAATTAATCTTGGCCGTTCATTATTTTTTATGGTGAAATTAAAGTCCGTTTCATCTAGTGAGGACATTACTCAGGTTTTCTTTGACCAATTCTAAATCACAATTGATGGCGACAAGCAACTTCTAGAGAAATTTGGAATGCTTGAGCCTGGTTTAGTTCAATAATGGAGGTACTATTTTAATGCTCTCGAAAAATATACTTGATTCTAGGGGTGTACAATAAACCCAAAACCCACCCAACCCGTCTAACCCAACCCGACCTGACCCGATTTTTACGGGTTTGTATGCTATTTAATTGGGTCTGGGTTTGAATTTTGAAAAACCCGGAATTATGAGTCGGTTTATGGGTTAGAAGTTTAAAACCCGTATTAACCCAACCCGACCCGTATTTTGTATGATTAGTAATTATTTATAATAAAAATGAAATATGTACTAAAATTCAAATAGACTTGCTATGTTTGGATGAATATGGATGAATTTTGTTTACGAATATAGAAGTATGTACGACTTGCCATGTATTGGTTTTGAGAGAATATGTATAATGATGATTTATTAATTTCCTTTTATATATAAATTATTCATTTGTTAAGTTTTTGTTTTGAGGAAATAATATAACAAGGCAATAATATATTTCTATCATTCATGGTATTATTTCCAATTTAATATTTATTAAGAAAAAATATGAATTTATCTGTTCGAAAGAGGGAACTATTCATTTAATTTCATCAAAATAATTCTCATTTTATAACAAACCAATTCATGGTATTATTTTTTTGTATTTAATTGTATTAGTGATTAATCGATTTCAAAATTTATCGGACCCGGCCAACCCGTCCAACCTACCCAACTCGACTTGTGTCGTATTGAATGGGTTTTTCAAGTATAATGGGCTGGGTCGGGTTCAAAAATTCAAACCCGGCATGAGTGGGTTGGGTCACCATGATCATGAAAACCCGGTTAACCCAACCCGTGTACACCCCTACTTGATTCTCAAAACTCATGTAGGAAATTCTTGATACGTTAGTCGAGTATTTAAATATATTGATTAATTAATGATTAAATAAATTAATTCAATTTAAAAATCTAATCCATCCGGCCAATCAAATATATTTGAGTGAGTTTCGGAAATCAATTATATAATCCCTAATGCTCCTCTTAGACAACTGCATGTATGGTCCCCCCTTCCTCTCTCTGAGTCTTACACATATTTGATAGCACGTGATAAGTATGGGGTTCTTAGGGTTGTCAATGGGTCCCCCTTCCTCTTAGACGACTGCATGTATGGTCCCCCCTTCCTCTCTCTCAGTCCTACCCATATTTGATGCATGTGATAGCTCGTGATAAGAAAGGGGTTATTACTTATTAGGGATGTCAATGAGTCAGATAAAATTTGAATCCGCGGGTATCCGATTCGAACGGGACGGATAATATCTGAAAAATAAAAACTCGTTCTAATTAAGTTGGGTTATAATTTCAATAAAACTCGTCCAACCCGGTCTACATACATTCCTAACTCTTAACTTTTCTCAATTACAATGTATACCATGTAATGTATACGTGTACCACTGACTGTATCATCCTAACCTTTTCTTTTGACACTCAAGTCGTACCAAGCTGAGGAGATCGTTTGTGGTGTATATATGGACTTGCATTCAAGCTGAGGAGATCGTTTGTGGTGTATATATGGACTTGCATTCAGGGCCGGACCAAGTATTTTTATGACCCGAAGTCAATTTTAAAAAAACACACTTTAAATTAATTATTAATAGACTAAAATATCGAATGTGATTGTGTGATTTATTGGTTAAGACTATTCATTTGTTTTCTATAGATCCAAGGTTCAAATCTGGCCGGATCATTTTTTTTCTCATAATTCCATTGTATTTCGGAAAAAAAAAATTATAATTTGTAGGAATTCGAACTCATGACCTCTTACAAAATTATATAATTGTTCTAACAATAATCCAGAAGACTTCTTATGATACGTAATAATTTTATTATAATTATATTTATTTTTAACTAAATAAATCAATTTTTAGGAAAAAAAAATGGACATCTTAAAAATTTGAACCCGAAGTCCCGAATTTCATGGGCCTTACATAAGAGCTAGTCATGCTTCCATTCACGCACCATGTAAATATATGGACTTCCCTGTATAGCGTTGCGAACTCGTGTTGTCTGCCATGCCGTACCTTGGAATATTATCTCATTTCGTTTTTTCCATACACCCCAACAATAACTCCGCCATGTAATATCCCATTGTCTTTGCGAAGTTGTAGAAAGCGATAGACGCACGTTCCACCATGCCTGAAGGATGTCCATCTGCGTAAACTGAATCGGCATGGCTAAGTTTAAGTGCTCACGTAACATTCCAAGAAGAGACGTGTAGTTGTTTCGAGTGTCGCCCCACATGCCACGCAAACGGATTCTGCCGGCTAGCCATTTTTCTGGAGATTTTGTTGTGTCGAAATTTTGTCATTTATGACAAGCCACGCAAAATATTTGATTCTTTCCGGGACTTTCATGTTCCAAATCGCATTACCGTAAGTCATTATAATATAATGTCACTGTTGGTGATTGTGGAGTACGTTGGGCCCACCGAATATTGGCCATCCGCGATGCTTATGTTCTAGTTTAATTACAAACATTCTTTTTCATTAGTTGATGCAAATTAGATTTGAACTTCCGAGCGTGTTATACATAAAAACAGTACTATGGTTCGCCGGATCATATTGCAAATTTCAACATTTTTCATATATTAAAAACAGTGTTTATAAACGCTGCATCGCCTCGGAATTTAGCTCTGTAGCGTTTTGTTCCGCTGCAACGCTATAACGGACCGCTATAGCATGAAACATTCATATATAGCGGCCATAGCGGTGTTATGACGTGATGATGATTATTATTATTATTATTATTATTATTATTATTATTATTAAAATCAAAATAATGTTAAAACTAATAATAACAATAGTAATAATAAAAATAATAATAAAATAATGATAGTAATAATAATAGTAATAGTACAAATAATAATAATAATAATAATAATAATAATAATAATAATTATTGTTATTAAATAATAATAACAATAATAATAATCATTATTATTATTATTATTGTGTGCAAGAGAGAGAGAGAGAGAGGTGTGGCGGCTGAAAAATGAGAGAGAAGAGAGAGAGATAGTGTTTAGGGTTTGGGTATATATGGGTCCAGTCAATTAATTGGAGTTTGGATTAACAGTTAATTGCGGACGCAGTTAATTGGAAAAATAGCAGGGGACAAATAGCAAGGTGACCCCAATTGACAGGTGATGTCATGCTGATTCACTCTGGGGGAAATTGGGGGGCACCATATATGAACTCATTAAAAATTGCAGGCACCTACCGCGATGATGACACTAATTTTTTTTTTTTGAAAATAATAGAGTGGGCTCTTATGTCCTACTTCTATTTCATTTTATATATATAGTTTATTAGAATCATACAAGATAGAAGGTATTTGCCCTAAATGATTAAAAAAACTACTCCTAAATACCTTCACGTGATACTTATATGATCTAGACCCTATATGAGCAACCTGGTTATAGAACATCCCAGAATCGAATTCCTACATAAACCTGGAAACTATTTCCATTACGCTATCCAGAAAACCAATTCCTTTACTCATTTTAACATAGGCAGTGGCGGATGCAAGGGGGGGCGAGGGGGAGGCCAGGCCCCCTCTATGATTTCAAATTTTTTGCTAATAGTACTATTTTATGGTAATCTAATGCATGAGTCAAAAGAGTCAACCATGGTGATTATCATTATACTCATTTCATTGGAAATAAAGAAAGGCAAAAGAATGAAGTTTATACTTATTATCATTATATACTCATTTGCTTATCCAACGTCCAGAATTTAAAATATTTATGTAATTTGTAATGTAAAAAAATTATATTTTATGCACAATATTATTAGGACTGCCTACGAGTCGAGTTCGAACGAACATAACTTAGTTCGAGCTCGACTTGATCTTGACTCGAGCCAACTCGTCTCGGCTCGAAATAGAGGTTCGAGCAGTATTATTTTTCAGCTTGAGCCAGCTCGACTCGGTTCAAACTCAAGCTGGCCCGACCCGAATCGAAAAAAATTGTGTTTTCAAACTATCTTCGAGTCGAGTTTGAACGATCATCGATGTTCAAGTTTTTTTTTTGTGCCAGTTCTAAATATCACACATCACGTTACATTATTTCATTCAATCATAAACATTAAGTACTTTTTTTATTGGATTAAATTTTCTACATTATTGTTTATTTTATCTTCATATGTCATATGATCATGTTAAGAGATTTTTGTATGAAAAAACACATTAATATTGAGCTCATAGCAAAAAAAAATCTATCTTTATTTGCGTTGACAACATAAACACATGATTAACAAAAAAAAAATAGAAAATGTGATATTTTAGACTGGTTACCAATAATAAAAAAATGACAATACGTCAATAAGTAAACAAATATATAATTCTTGTAAAAATAGTGCAACCAATGATTCATGAAATATAAGATTGTACAATATCTAAAATCTTAATTAATGGAGTTCCTAATAGTCAATTCAGAGTCAATAAAAAAACATATTATTTGTGTATTTTTAGCCTAAGCATAGCAATGAACAATCTAAAAATGAGAATACATATTATTTGTGTATTTTTTTTTTTTTGTAAAATATTGAGATTTTTTCCTTTAATAATTCGCATGTTATAATTAAAAAAAAACTCATGTTGAGAACATACGGTTACTAAATTTCTTACGATTTAACAGAGTAAAGATGAAATACTAATTATAGTTGATTAAATGTATAAATTATTTTTCTTTAATGAAAATGTGTTATAATTAGTGGATCGAATTATACTAAAAATGTTCTTATCAATATAATATATTTTACTATCAACGTTGAATATTATAGTTTGACAAGTACTTTCACACTAAAACGAGATAAATTACTTATTTGAAATTAACATTTTTTGTATAAATTATCGTCGATTACAGAAACGACCACGCTGATGATTATGTTTTAATTTTTTAATCGTTGATAACATAATTTTTAAGACAATATATATATACAATGAATAATAAAAAGTACAAAAAAAATACATGTTAGTCTGACTTCGGCCCCCCTAATATCGAATCCTGGATCCGCCCCTGAACATAGGTATAAATAGCCTTCTTTAACCTCCGCCTCATCTTCTTTACTCTCTTCTCTTCCTCTTTCTTCTCCCCAATGGTACTGCAGGCCATCTACAACCATGTCATTCGTCCAAATCCACCGTATATAAAAAATCGGACTCCCTGCGAGCCCTTATTTCATTTCAAGCAATATCCCACTTTCATCTCATGATAACTGTTGGATACGTTACCTCCGGTTCAACGTCTCTTCTTTTACCCTGCATCTGATCTTGATCACTTGTTCTCCATAATCGAATCCCTTAAATTCTCTCTTGCTAATACTCTCGCATCTTTCCATGTTCTCGCCGGGAAACTAACTTTTGATCCGTCTTCCAAATTAGTCTTTATTGACTACTCGAGTGAGGCAGTTGGTGAAGGCGTTACTTTTCTCGAAGCGGTGTTTGACAACCTTGATTTTGATTGTCTGTCAAAAGAAGATGTTCACGACTCCGAGGCCTTCCGCCAACTCGTCCCAGATATTTCTGGTGTTGAGCTACCTTTACCGGTTTTTGCAGCACAGGTATGTCACATAGAACTAATGACTTCAATTTTATCTTTTCTATTAATATATTGAATATCTCGGTTTAAGGATAATATATTATAAATTAGTTAATTGAGTATCAGGAATGAAATGCACATCAGAAGTTATCAATTCCCTCAATATGAAAAAGGATGGGAAACTTGAATCATTGGCTGTTCAAAAAAGGAAAAATATACATCGCAACCCAAACTCATCCCAAGCATGTTGATGAGGTGGCAACAAAAAGATTAGATGAGTTAATTAACCTCTTTAATTGATTCAAATAATTGTTAATTGACAAGTTCAATTAACACGTCAATGAATTATATTAGTACATATTAATTGACATGTCAATTCAATTAAATGATTAATTAAATTGTTAATCGAATAATTAATAACACAAATCAATCCACTTAACCATCATTAGTCATCTCATCAAGAATTCGAGGGGTCGAATATATAACCCCTTAAAAAAATACGTGTCATCTCTAAGGACCCGTTTGATTTGAAGTATTTCACGGCATTTTGCAAGAAAACATACTCATTTCCGGTATAAATGACTTTATGGGTGTTTGATTTGAAAGAATCAACTAGAATCTCTTTTCTCGTATCCCTGTCCTCCAGACCCTTTTTCTCTCGTTCGTTGTCTCGCAAATTTGTCGAGAAAACAATGGAAGACTCTCGCTTTCTTTGTCTCTTCCCGCCAAGCAACAGTTCTTTCTCCCACCTCTTCTCTTTCGCGAAGCCATTCTCTCTCGCCTCTCGCCTCTGAATGGAGCAAGGTACCCTAATCGCAGATTAGTATCTCTTTCTTGTAGCCGATCTAGGATTTCTTTTTATCTAGGGATTTTAAATCCAGGATTTTTTGGTATAATCTCTCTCTTTTTCTCTAATCGTCGTGTAAATATTTCATCCCTTTTATTCTTGCTAATTTCTAAAATTACGAAGCTTTGATTTATGTTACCTCTTTTGCTAGTAATTAATTTTGTTGGTAGTAAATTAGTAATTGACATATTTGCCTTGATTAGTTGATTCCATAATTGATATGTTATATGGTTGCCATTGAAGAATATTGGAAGTTGCAATTACCTTGATTAATTGATTGCTGGTAAGTGGTAAGTAGTAATTGATTCTTTCTGACCAACTTCACTTGCTTGATAACTTGCTTGATATTTGACAATATAATATTCAAAAAAATTGATAGTTATTAAAAAATATTGATATATTCCAGTATAGTTGTCAATATTACTCGTTTCTAAAAATATTGATATAAATGCCAGTATAGTTGCTAATATTACTCGTTTCTAAAAATATTGATATTTGTCGGTATAATTTCTTCAACATATATTTGCTTGCTAGTATAATCAACCATCCCAAATAGTTATGAGCAATGCCTCTTGTCAGTAAAAGTTAATTATATTCATCAATAGAATTTTTTGCGACTTATTTTTGTAATTACAATGACTTGCTATTTAACAGAAGAGAAAATGGGACAACATGGAGGACTGTTCTCTGTACTGAACACGGAGAAGATGTCGACACTGCCATTACTCGAATCAGTGCTCAACATGCGGAAGAGATGATAGCCCAACATGGACGGACTTGTTTTTTTGATATATTTCTTGAGGACCGGCAACTCGCCTCTACAAAAAAATTGTTATTATTTAGAGTTGTGATTGAAAAAAATATTTAACTACCTCATGTATTTAATTTTGTAAATACATATCCTTTAAATAAATATTTATACAACCAAATTCATTTTCAACTACTTTTTAATTTTCCTTCACATCAAACAATAAATTTTACTTTCCATTATTTATAATTCTAGCTTATCAAACAACACATATGAGAAATTGATATCCTTTAAATACTTCACTTTTTCTAGACAATGCAAAAATCCTTCCATATCTTTCGAAGTCTTTCTCATCAAACAACCCCTAAATATAGTCCTCAACTGGACTTCAAGAATTTGCCTTATTAATAATTTATGAACAGACGAAATTTAAACAACATAATTTGTCTTACAAAAAATATTAAGATGGTAAACAAAGGAGTAGTGCTTCTACGAAACGTTTGATTTATGATTTAAAATTAATATTTTTCACATACATCCAAATTATAATTAGTATAATTCTATACTTTTTCCTGGCTCCTGGTTGAGCCACGTCACCAGGGGCCTTTTTGTAAAAAAAAAAATTAATTTACATTTTGGTCATTTTTTATTTACATTTTGGTCCTTTTTATTTCGAAAAATTACACTTTGGTCCTTTTTTATTTACATTTTGGTCCAGGGGCCTCTTTGTAAGAAATTTTTTAATTTACATATTGGTCCTTTTTTATTATATTTTGGTCCTTTTTAGTTGAAAAAACTATATTTTGGTCCTTTTTATTTTTGTTTTGGTCCTTTCAAGTTTAAAATATTACATTTTGGTACTTCATATTTACATCTTGATCCTCTTTTATTTACACATTTTAATTCGAAAAAAAAAATTAATTCACATTTTGGTCCTTTTTAATTTACATTTTGGTCCTTTTCAGTTTGAAAAATTATATTTCGGTCCTTCTCAGTTTGAAAATTCCACAACACCACACAAATCGAATCACTGGCCAATACAACGCTGCCGAAAAATAAATACAGAAAAAGCACAAATCATAAAAAAAAAAAAACAACGTGCCCCGCGCAATTGCGCGGAGTTATAGCTAGTTTATTTTATTATCATGTTTAATTTATATATTAGGTAACAAATTAACTCATTTAAAATTGTCTAAAACATATTTCTTGAGAATATTATTATCATTAAAATTGATATTTTTATATTTTTTTCATGGGCATTATTTTTTTTCGTGATAATAAAGAGTTCACTCGAGTATCATGTAAGTAGAATTTCATCTGGTGGAGACATCCATCCAAAGACTCTTCGAATTATTAGGAGACTAATAATTATTCATTGAGAACACCACCAATTGGGCATGTTTGATTTGGGGATATTGATATGAGTAATGATACAAACCCCACCTTTTTTTTCCTGAATTGATGTAGTGGCAATGGTCTGGCAGGTCATCAAACCCATGCTCCATCTCTCCCTGATTCTAAATAGCTATCATTCTCATCTTTTAGAAAGAAAAAAAACTCAAACTTTTCTTTTCCTTGCCTCTCTCTCTCTCTCTCTCTCTCTCTCTCTCTCCTCCTGCTCGCCTCGGCCTAGGGTTTGCTCTCTCAGACTACGAAATATTTGCTCCTGATACTGATATGCGCCCGCATCATGCAGTGTTCTCTTCTCTGTTACATTAGCAAGTAGCTCAGACTGACGATTCAACTCTAGCTTAGCCAAAGAGGGTGCGTCACATTCACTTCTGTGATTATGTGGCTCAAGAATGCAACTTATTAATTTCAGAGGAAATGGGGAGCAAAGTATAATTTCCTTTTGTACCTGTTCGGCAAAACGGATTAAGAGTGGAATAGCATAAATATTTGGAATAACCGGCTTTTCCATGCCGAACAGAGGTAGAATAAAACGGAATTATGGGTGGAAAATGGAATTTCTCCTCTTCCACAGGGTACATGGAAGATGTTTATTCCACGAAATAAGCACAATTTGTGGACGATAATGCCCTTTTTACTTCCACTGACTGCACACGTGGCAATAAATAATAATATTCAATTTCTACAATCTTAGCCATGGCACATAAGCAGACAAGAGAAAAACCACCACTCTGAAGTCTTTCTCCGGCCTATTCCCGGCAATTCATCGATGACCTCGTCGATTTGAGGTATTCAATCACATAGATTTTTTTTTCTCTATTTAAAGAGATTCATATCATAGTGGCTTACGATGATTTTTTGGTCACCGAGCTATATCGAGCCACCGTGCTCCGCCGTGTCTGAGCTATCTCGAGATATGCTCTGTTTTTTTCATACAATGCTTATGATGATTCTTTGGTCCCTTTATCCTTGATTGTCACTATCAATTTTCTTTCTCTGATTAAAAGGTCAATTTTGATTAATTTTCTTCACTTTCAATCAATTATTTCATTTAAATGTTTATTTGATGACTTGTTTAGCAATTTGGAAACTGGTACGAGAAAGATTTGGGAAGGTAAACGAAAGAATAGTTCTATTGGTACTGGTACTCATGGAGTCATGGTACGCCTTTAAATTGGTACGAGGAAGAGTTTGTCATATTTTTGGTACCAATACTGATGTGAAAGATCATACAAAACTAATTAGAAACTAAAACTAATATTACAAAACTAATTAGAACCAAATTATTTTGCATTAAAATTGCTAATTTGTTAGAAACTGAGAAATTAAGAGGGGGGCATTGAGGGACTGGTATTGGTAATTGGGTGACAAAACTAATTAGAAACTGTTTAACATGTTTATATTTTGAAAAGGGACGGTACCAATTGGTACCAACTACCAACAATAATATGATGTATTTTTTCCTATATTAGCTCCAATCATTTTGATATACTCATATTTATAAAATGAATTGTTGATTTTTCTAGAAATATATTTATACTTAAAATTTGTTATTAATTTGTAAAAAAGATATTTTCATTTTTTACTAAATTGAATAATTGACTAATTATAAATTATAAAACAAGGGTATTTTGGTCATTGATAACAATTCATACATTTTAATCCACATTCTTATTCTAACTACAATGCCGAACACACATGGAATAAAATAGAATTGTTGACTAGTCTCTCTTCCATTATTCCTTTATTCCATGTGTCGCCGAACGAGCCTCACTTTACTTATTCTAATTAATTAGCTAAGGCGTGAGTGGAATAGCATGGAATAGAAGAATAGAGTGGATTAAATCCTCTATTCCCGCCGAACAACCTAGGATTAATTTGGAATAAATACATGGTTTAGAGGATTATCTCTATTCCAAATTAAAGATGGAATATATCTATTCCGTGGAATAGACTAAAGTTCATGACCAAATTGCCCAATGAGTTTAACTTGTTGACATTTTCTTTATTTAACTTGTATTGGATTCTTTTTGCTGTGAGAAAAACAGAATACTCAATTTTGTGCTGCTTTACATTTTAATTTGTTTAGTAGGAAAAGAATACACATTTTTGTCTATTATGAAAATAATACTCATTTGTGTGTTGTAATCAATGTTTCAGAAATCGCTCGGCGCTCGCTGGTCGGCAGACGACCATCAAGCGCCAAGGATGATTAATCGGGATTAATCAGGAATCTCGGCGGACCTCGGCGGATTTTTATTTTTTTATATTTAATATTTAAATTAATTAAACAAAATTACAAATCACAGTTTTTTTAATAAGTTTTAAATAATTTAAGTAACAAAATAGACTACGTCACTAAACTAACAAAAACTCAAATAATAATAATAATAATAATAATATATATATATATATATATATATATATATATATATATATATATATATATATATATATTAAAAATATGAAAAAATTTAGTCCAAATATATTTTTTTGAATAGTATCCGACAAACGATCATTTTCATTATTGATGTCTAATTTTTTTGATGTCAATGAAAATCCATTGGCAATCCATAACAAAAACGATCATTATTTTGAATAGTATCCCACAACCTCTCATAATATATGATTTTTTGTACTTCACATTCAACCAACTAGACTATGGACCCGTTGGCAATTCAAAAAAACATTTAAAAAAAAAAAAAAAAAAAAATTGCAAAAAAAAAAAAAAAAAAAAAAACTTTACACATCTAAAAATCGGCTCGGCGGTCGCTTGGCGGAAATCCGCCAAGCACAAAACGCCAAGAGTTTATCTCGACGGCGGACCCTCGACTACCGATTAATCGGTGATTAATCGGCCGCCAAGGCCGATTTCCAAAACACTGGTTGTAATGCAAATTAAAACAATATACATTCAACAAACTTAAAGAACAAATGACAAACAATTGCTTTAAAAAGATAATATTTTTATAATACAAATTAATTGAACAAATTATCAATAAAATAAAGTATGCAAGCATTCAGTCTTTTTTTTTTTAATCTCATTTATCCATCTTTATGAGCTTCATTTCCGCAAAACTTCATTTTATCTCATTTCTCCGTTCTTATCAACTTCATTTCAACAAAACTTGTTTATGATAACTCAAATGGAGCCTGCAACCTAAATGAGAAGAGTAACTCTCGCAAAGTTCACCAATGTTCAACTAATAAAAAATACATAAGTTAATTAGTTCGCTAAGTAAATAATCATGAGAAATAGACACTTGACGACTGACCTAGGGAGCTTGAAGGTGGAGTGGCGATGATACAGTAGCAAAGAAGCGACCCAACTGAAAATCACTACTGCTTTTTGTCAAGTAGGAAACTGTTTTTTTGTTGTACAATTAAAAAGAACCCAAAGATGAAGAAAGTTCCAAGAAAAATTCAACTGCGGTAAATAGTGAAAGAAAGTCGAGAGTCCAACTCCGGCAAGGAGTTCAGCTCCGGCAAGGAGTTCAACTCAGGGAGGTTGTTCAATTATACAGAAAATTGAGAAAACCTCTCAAAACAACAAAATCTCACCTGCCTCTCCTGCCTTACTCTCTCCGGTAATCTCTCCTGCAGGGAGTTCAACTCTCTCCGGTAATCTCTTTCCGGTAATCTTCATTCTCCTGCAGGGAGTTCAACTCCGATAACTTTACTCTTCTCCGGTGAACTAAATCTCTGCAATCTTTCTCCGGTGAATTCACTTCAATCTTCTCCGGTAATCTCTCCACGTAATCTTCTCCGGTACTTCACCGGTAATCTCCAGTAACTCAAACCTCTCCAGTAATCCTTCTGTACCTCAAACCTCTCCAGTAATCCGAAACTCAAACCTCTCCAGTAACTTTCGTACCTCTCCAGTATCCTCTCCAGTAACTCAAACCTTAACCTTAAAACCTGTTCAAATTTACAAAATATTCAAGCAAGATCATTGGGAAATGGGTTGAAGAAGTGATACGTGCGTACCGAATAAACTGGAGGAGTCCAGTTTCATTGGAGGGGAGCTGAAGAAGGAACTGGAGGGATTAGATTTCACCCAGAGCTAAGTTTTTTTTTCCAATTCCATTTTTTTTCATCACGATTAGTAAAGCTTCATATGCCGAAACCCTAAAAAATACATCAAAGGACTGGATTTTAATGTCAAACAAAAAATATACTAAAACAAATAGCAAACAAATTGATACAAATAAAAATGTTTTAGATGTTTATCACATACTCATCTTAGACATGAGTGTAGAGAGCCAATAAGATGTAATAGATGTTTCAATTTAGGGCACATAAGGAAATATTGCTACACAAATTTGGAAAACATGAAAAACAAAGTTGGAAAAGTTGAAAAATTACCTAATTTTAATATGTCTCATAATCATCCAGTTAATTTCAAGTCTACAAATGAAATTAGGGGTAAGCAAGTTAGTCCAAATGGAAATCAAATTACAGTTAATTTCTCAAATAAAAAAGAGGATAAAATTATAAAATACATAACTAGAGAGATTATTTTGAATAAATTACCTGAAAATTATTGTAATCCAATATCTTTGAAAAAACTAACTGAGCCTTTTGGTATTCTTCTAAATGTTGGATCCTACATACCAACAAAGATTATAAATGAGATAAAATTAACTATTAATTGTGAACTAAATACTAAAATTCCAAATTCAATAAAGTTAATAGATGATAATTTTATGACAATATTACCTGTTAAGGAAATAATGAATTCTCCAAGTTCTTCAAATTTCACAAAAAAGCCCTCAGAAAACATCACAGAGCCAATTTTTAAAAAGGGGGAAAACATTGAAAACACAAAAATTAATGGAAAACATTTTAAACCAGATAAAACAAATAAAGTATATAAAGAGAGAAATAAAACTGTGAAAATATGGAAAAAAAGGAAAAATTACACTCTTTCTGGAGGGTTAAGAAAAAGGTGAATATTGCAAATATAACCCCAATGAAAAGTGTAAATGAAGTCACATACTCAGGAAAGGATCTCATCATTAATAATGTGAACTTGAATACCTTAGGAAAGGATATCTTCATTGGTTTAAAAAATCAAATAGACTTCGAGATAGAAGGGGGACTAGGAAAGATCAAAATCGTATATCCAACAGCCAGTCAGAAAATCTTATTCCCCTTATTAAAAGAAATTTTTATTCCTCATAAAGGTGGAGAAGCAATATCAAAGCCTATAGTATCAAAAATCCCACATAAATCTTCTCTATTAATTCAAATCACTAACAAGGGTCTTGCAGTAATTTCTAAACAAAAGTCAAGCAACCAAGTAGTGATTAAATCTACTGGTGAGGACCTAAATGAAGGAAATACAGTTTCAGGATCAACCGTAAAAGTGTACACAAGGATAAACGAATGTAGTCGTACATTCGTGGCCATAAATGTCAGTGAGAAAATCCGATTTGAATGGTTCAAATTGGGTTAGATAGATAATTAGATTATCTATAACCTTCATGTAGAAATATATTTCATATGAACGAAGTATTAGTGTCGTTTATGTGAAATACCGAAAGGGTGCAACAGTATGAAATACAGTTAGTAAAACAGTCATAACTTTTGCATACGAACTCCAATTGGGCTGGGCCAAATTGGGTTGTGTAGATAATTAGATTATCTACAACTTTCATGTTGGGTGATTTTCTGTCTGAGAAATTTACCAATTTCGAAATGACAGAATACTGACCAGGTTCATGCAGTTTTCTGTGTGAGAGGGTGTATATTGGATATACATGCCTTTTGGCTAATCCTGATCCTATTAGGTATAAATAGGATACTTTCTCTCTCATCACTATGGAAGTTAATGCAATATTATTCAGAATATTCAGGAGATTTTCCAGAATAATTGAGATACAACTTTCTATTGAGTGAAAGGATGTAAAGAGAGATAACTGAGAAAAGGAGTTTTCTCGGTGTTGAGAATCAAACGATAGAGCAAGTTCGCTGGTGCATCGTCTAGGCAGTTGCATCCGCGACCGACGTCTTGCGACTCACGGTGGATACAAGTAGAGGAGCGACAATTGTGGCTCTTGGATTGTGATCGACCCAAGGAGTGAGAAGACGGTCAACGAACGGTGAAAGACGCGTGGTGTGGGACGCGCGGATTGTCACCAACGTGACAGGAGATAGAAGGCGGCGATCAACCCTTCGTGCGTGATCAATTTCACGCTGGTATAGATCTATCCTTCTATTCGCATCGTACCCTCGAAGTCATGGCGTGATCTCGGGAATCGGAGAATCGGACCGGGCCTTCATTTCGCTGCGCGGGCCCGGGGTCGAGGATATTCTCCTTCAGTGGTATCAGAGCGATCGCCATCGATTCGAGGGTCGAATCATAGTCGTATATTAGATATACGCACGGGTTATCAAAGTTCGTACCCGTTTGCATGATGTTACATATAGAGAAAGTCAAATTCCGTTAAAATCACAAGTGAAATTCGCTAGAGATCGATCAAAAGTTGATTGAGAGTATCTAGGAATGATCGTGAAAAAGTTTCATGATTTATCGTTTTGGAAACGAGCGAAAACGGACGAAACGGCAAAATCTGCAGAAAATTAGAATACGAAACAGTGAGTAAAACTAAGATACTTTTCAGTGGGAAACTCCAAATTGATTGGATCAAATTGGCGTAGTTAGATAATGGGATTATCTATGACTTTGATACAGAAAGTTTTTTCATTTGAACGAATTATCAGTGTCGTTTTTATGGAATACTGAAAGGGTGCGACTGTTTGACATACAGAGACTAAAACGTCCGTATATGTCGCATCGAAACTCCAATTGAGTCCAATCCAATTGGGTTAGTTAGATAATAAGATTATCTAGAACTTTCGTTCACGTTCAAAGTCGGTTGGAACAATTTAATATTTTTGTTTCAACAGAATACTGAAAAGGTATCTGTAGTTTTCTGGTTGAAAAGGTGTCTATTGGATAAACTTACCTTTTCATTTGTTCGTATTTTACTAAAACTGGTATAACTTTCAGTAGAAAATTCCGATTTGAATGGTTCAAATTGGGTTAGTTAGATAATGAGATTATCTAGAACGTTCATGTTGTAATATATTTCATTTGAGCGAAGTATTAGTGTCGTTCTAATGAAATACTGAAAGGGTGCAGAAAAACAGTTTTTCTGCCGCCCCGGGGGCAGTTTTTGGCGCCCCGGACGCGTCCCGGGCGAGGTTTTCTCGCGCCCCACGGCCCTTGCGTTACAACGGATGGGGAAGTCCGTTATAACGGACCCTTCTCTGGATGCTGTTTTTGTTTTCGCGATAACTTTGGCTACGAAGCTCGGAATTTTGAGTTCTTTATATCGATTTGATCGGCATCAAACATTCTAGCATATTAGATAATTAATTATTTAGAATAATTAATCTCCCTAAATAAATCATATGCATTTACAAATCTTGTGATAGTGATATAATATGATTATGTCACGAATTTAGAAACATGCAATGGCATGATCCCTCATAATATTTAAGTCATGGAAATGCCTTCCATATCCACAACCACCGAGTTCGGTGTTACGTTTCACGTGGGTTCAGGCTAAAGTCGGGCACGTGATATTGAAACAATCGAAAGGGTGGCAAGCGTTAAATCGGGACTTGTGAGGCACAGGCTAAAGTCGACTCACTAGTAGCTTATTTGAACGATACGTTGGAGATGGTTGTGAATTAACCGTCCAGGCCAATCAGATTGGAGTTCGGGGCATAGATATGATGCACACACGGAACTGGGATTGTATTGGATACGATCCATCACCGAAATCCTATAAAGGTTCAAGAGTTGTATTGGATACGATTGGATATAATCCTACCTAAATAACGGGATCCCACCCGATAGGCTAAAGTCACTTGTGGGAGGAACGGAAATATGGGTCTTGAGTGTTATGGACTTGGAGTCCCGTATCGGTATGAGGGTTATCGATTCGATAAAATAACACTATCATATATTCATCATATAAGCATATAGATTAAGTACGCACGGTTAGGAGTTAATCTTCATCATCCGTTTAGAATTATGTTTTCAAGCAACACCAAATATATCGTAGAGATCGATATGATAGATAGCTTTTGGGCCGGAATTACCATGATTAACCTTGATAGTTAAAGAATAGTTCTTTAGACTTAAAGGAACGTGTTGGACACGGAAATGGTAGATTCGGGGCTCGAGGCATTGGCTTTAGAGAAAGCCGGGTTCGATAAACTTTAAGAAGGAATCGAACGATATTACGTGCCTTGTGGTGGCATGTATAGACGCAAATTTCTCAAAATTGTTTTGAGAATTCGGGTGTATATGAAAGTAAAACATAACGCTCATGAAATAGTTTCAAGAGCTAGAGCGCGTTGAATGGTTCGATGCGGCTCAAAGAGTAGGTTAATTTTGAGACGCCTTATGGATCTTTGATTAACACTCGTGTGTTGATGGTACGAGATTTGATGTTCGTGACCGAATATCATATGCATTCGATAGATAAGTCGATCCCGAAATTGCATATGATGCGATTTAAATTTGAATTGGAGATGCTCAGAGTATCCGAGGAATCCAATGCATATAGATGCGTGGATGTCCTTGTAATTCAAAAGCGGGATCGAAAGAAATGTATGTCTAAGGGTATTTTGGGAAAATGTTTTCCAAAATGGAGAGTTCGGACAAAGAGTTGTCCAAACTAATGACTCAAAGAATGGTGAAATCCGAGGAGGATTAAACCTAGAAGTTGATTGCTTCTTTTGGCATTGTCGTCTTGGCCATATAAACGAGATACGCGTATCTAGATTCCATGTGATGGAATGCTAGAATCATTCGAATTAGATTTGATTGATTAATGCAATACTTATTTATTAGGCAAAACGACAAAGGGCATCATTCTCCAAAGTATTGGAGAAAGATCCAGCGAATTATTGGAAATTATATTTACATATGATGTTCCGATAAGTTCCGAGGCAAGAGGAGGCTATCGGTATTTTGTTACGTTTATGGACGGTTAAAGTAGATATGAAAATATCTTTTTAATGCGTGCCGAAACAGAGACTTTTGAAAGGTTCAAAGAGTTTCAAAAACGAAATACGAAATCAACTAAGCAAGAAAATCAAAGCTTTTCGATAGGATCGAGAAGACGAGTATTTGAGCTAGACTTTTCGATAGGATCGAAGATGCGATATTTGAGTTATGAATATTGATGATCATTTATGATTGTGGAATCGTTTCACGATTGTCTTCATTTGGAACATTGAGATGTGTCCGAAAAGAGGAAATGAACGCATGTTGGACATGGTTCGATAAATGATATGCCAATAGGATCTCCCAAAAATGTTTTGGGGATACGCCCTTGAGACAGCGGCACTAATGAATGGTTGCATATAAGATATGGACCATAAACCTTCTAATCGGTACAAAAACGCCATATGAGATATGGATCGGAATGGTTCCGAAGTTGTCATTTGTACATATTTGTGGATGTGAGTATATTTCGAAATTTGTTTCGGTTAAACTCAATCCCAAATCTGGAAATTGTTCGTTTATCCTTAAGGAAACTAAAGGGTATTAGTTCTAACGTCCCTATGAAAATGAGATTTTCGTGGCTCGAAGAGATGTCTTCTTGGAGGAGGACTAGATGAGCACAAGTTTGGAACTTGGTGTCATTTATCTCTATGCGGGCTAGTGGGAGTAGAATAAATCTCGAAAGTGTTCGAGATCTGAAAATGAACATTGTACCGATGAAATTTGACATGGCTTCATCAAGAGTTGATGAACGCAAGTCGAACACACAAAGGAATTTTTTCGTAGATCAAGTAGGCTATATCATAAGCCGATAAATACGGATTTATCGTGGCTAATGATGATAGATTGAAATCATATGATGATTCGATATCCTACAAGGATGCTATGAAAAGTTGATTCCACATGACATGGTGTCATGAAATCTGAGATTCGATCCATGTAAATTATCAAGTTTAGAACTTGATTTCATTACTTTCTGGGTTAGACCCGTGAAATATGGGTTTTTCAAGATGAAGAACCTACATGGATAGGAATACTCATATATGTAAAGCGAGGTTTTCTGCGAAGAGTTTCAAGGAATTCATAGTCGGACTATGAAGAAACGTTTTCGTATGTTGCCATGCTTTCACATTCTCAAATTCTGCTTGCCATGGTCGCGTATTATGACTATGTGATGTGGCAAAATGGATGTCAAAACCGAATTTCTTGACAGAAATTTTAAGAAAGGATGTGTACTTGACACAACCTTACGGTTTTGTCGATTCATAAGAATCGGGGATAAGATATGCACGCTTTAACGATCCATATGATGGATTAGAGAAAGCTTCTCGGAATTGGAATATTAGTTTTGACGAAGTTATAAACTATTATAAAATTGTCGAAACGAATGGAAACTTTGTGTATACATGAAGGTTAGTGAGAGCTGCGTTATATTTCTTGTAACGACAAAGGATTTAGACGAGACCGCTTATGAAATAAGCGTGAAGATCTATAGGATAGATCTAAGAAGTTCCTCGTTCTATGTTATAGCACATATATCGACATATTGTTGAAAATGGTTTTCAACATGTAAACTCCTTGGAGGAGTTAAATCGAAATGTCGAATGGCAGAAATTTTCAACGGCTCGATGTGAGACATCAAGCAGCGCGAAAAGTAATAATATGATGCCTTACATTTGATGTTAGGATCTATTATATCTGTCATGATATGTATGTGGCTATCTGTCATACAAATAAAGCGTCTAGTTCACCGTCAATAAAATTCATGGGAATCACATGAGTTTGAATGTAATTCGATTACATGAGACTAACTCTTGTGAATGTATAATGGTTATACAAATATATACATAATGGTTATGTATATTTAAACCCATCGAGATTTGTATTGATAGCGGTGAGGTTTATCCTTGAATACTTTGCGAAATAATTCAGGATTTTTTATCTATGATGGTGTGGAGGACGTGCTGGTTATAAAGAGTTATAACAACAACAGTTTCCAAAGATTAAGCACGTCCAAATATGTAGCACGACTTCCGATCACAAAGTGTGTACATGTTTTGCTTAAATGAAAACACGGTTATGTGGAAAGGTTCCACAAGACCAATAGTTTATGATTCTATTTACGGAGGCGAGTATATTGCGGTTATTAATCGCAAAAGGAAGTGGTATGGATCAAGGATACATGACCAAACTCTAGTAGTCACGAGTTATCGGATTTATGGTTGTTTATTGCGTGAGACGCAATAGTACAAGTCAAAAATGCCGAGGTCATAACCACTTCTAGCCAATACTCAGAAAATTTCATTTGATCCATGAAATTTTGTGAAAAGATGTGATCGTAGGTATTGGAAATGTTCCAATCCTGCTGAAGATTAACACTAGCGGGAACGTGCGGACCCGTTTACAAAACCGCTCTCTCTAGTCGCGCGTGACTATCATGCGATGACTATGGGTATGGAGATACCTAGAGGAGGAAGAAGAGAGTAGAGTGTAGTTATCTAATACGATAGTCCTCGCAGGTTGTGGGTATGGAGATACCCATAGGTAAACGTTGTATCACCCAAATACTTAGTCCATATGAATGTATCCCTTTTAAAAAATTTGTTTACTTAAATTTTCATGCATTCACCTTATATGAAAACTGTGTGCTGGGTTGTGTAATATGATTACATGAACCTTGATTTGAACTTGTGTGGACGTCGACATGGTGGAGGACCATGTGCAGCGAAACCGACACACTTAAAGTGTCATTTCTAAACATCCCTAGTCGCGGGTCAGTTTGCTTAAGAGAGAAGCATTACTATTACAAGGGAATAGACTGAACGCGTACACTAGTACGTTAGCCGAGGAGATGATTATGTTTTGCTAATCATGGGACAAGGTGCTTGTCGAATCGGGAACGTAGATATATGTTAGGTTACATGTATTGGATATGACCGAAGCCGCGAGATCATGACATGGTTTAGTCATTATGGATGAACTCGCGACGAGTAGGGTTTTAGGTTCTTCAAACTTGAGGGGATCATTGATTGCGTTACGTGCGTAACACAATGCTTTGATATGATCTTACGCTCACCGTAACAAGGAGTTAAAAGGGTCATCATTGGGTATTGTCCGAAACACGGAATTCAATGTGAGTCTCCAAGATAGGAATTGTTTATTCCGAAAGGAAGAGATATCTCTTAGGCGCCGCTCGATGAGTTGATTAACGAAAACCGTGGCCACGGTCAATGGTATTAATGGTTAATATCGATTGAAATTTGTTAACTCAACTCGGAATCGGGGAATAAGTGTAGTTAATCAAATTATAAGGATGACTATAACCATGCCTTTTGATTAACGGATATCGCAAACAAGAGACCTAGTAACCGCTATTCGAGATAGGCACAATGATCACAATCATTATTCGTTTAACATGGGTAGCTATGATGGAGTGACTAGATCCCGCTCATGAGCTTGTAGGCATTGGAAACAACCTACTGCCATCGTTAAGTCGAACCTACATGGGCACACAACGAGTCGTACTAAGTCGGGCTTGATCATAAAATTGGCACATTGGATGTGCATAGCTTGGTATTTGATACGCGAGCTATATTCTCTAAAATCGTGTGTATTGGATATGCATGAGTACCTTTTAGGTAGATCTGAAATTGAGTGGGAGACTGAAGGAAATACAGTTTCAGAATCAACCGTAAAATTATACACAAGGATAAACGAATGTAGTCGTACATTCGTGGCCATAACTGTCAGTGGGAAAATCCGATTTGAATGGTTCAAATTGGGTTAGATAGATAATTAGATTATCTATAACCTTCATGTAGAAATATATTTCATATGAACGAAGTATTAAGTGTCGTTTATGTGAAATACCGAAAGGGTGCAACAGTATGAAATACAGTTAGTAAAACAGTCATAACTTTTGCATACGAACTCCAATTGGGCTGGGCCAAATTGGGTTGTGTAGATAATTAGATTATCTACAACTTTCATGTTGGGTGATTTTCTGTCTGAGAAATTTACCAATTTCGAAATGATAGAATACTGACCAGGTTCATGCAGTTTTCTGTGTGAGAGGGTGTATATTGGATATACATGCCTTTTGGCTAATCCTGATCCTATTAGGTATAAATAGGATACTTTCTCTCTCATCACTATGGAAGTTAATGCAATCTTATTCAGAATATTCAGGAGATTTTCCAGAATAATTGAGATACAACTTTCTATTGAGTGAAAGGGTGTAAAGAGAGATAACCGAGAAAAGGAGTTTTCTCGGTGTTGAGAATCAAACGATCGAGCAAGTTCGCTGGTGCATCGTCTAGGCAGTTGCATCCGCGACCGACGTCTTGCGACTCACGGTGGATACAAGTAGAGGAGCGACAATTGGGCTCTTGGATTGTGATCGACCCAAGGAGTGAGAAGACGATCAACGAACGGTGAAAGACGCGTGGTGTGGGACGCGCGGATTGTCACCAACGTGACAGGAGATAGAAGGCGGCGATCAACCCTTCGTGCGTGATCAATTTCACGCTGGTATAGATCTATCCTTCTATTCGCATCGTACCCTCGAAGTCATGGCGTGATCTCGGGAATCGGAGAATCGGACCGGGCCTTCATTCCGCTGCGCGGGCCCGGGGTCGAGGATATTCTCCTTCACTAAATGCAAATCCTGGGACAAAAGGGTCTAAAATGATAATACCATACTTTGATAAGAATAGCCCTATCTCAAATAAAGACCTAAATGAAAATTATGATACCCCAGGGACTAAAATGATAATACCCTATTTCGAAAAAAATTACTCTATATCAGACAAGGACCTAAATAAAAATTTTGGGGAATTCAATATACAAAATAATATAGAGAAAGAAATTTTAAATAGTACAAATGATGAATACTTACATGAGATAGGGAATTCTTCACAAAAATCAGATTTTTCAAACCAAATTCCTCAAATATTTCCTGAAAAAAATCAAAAAAAAAAAAGTGATTATTTTACTGGATTAAGTAATAAAATAATTAAAGGAAATAATCGCAATATAAATCATATAGAGCTCACTGGTAACAAAATTCAACAGACAATAGAAACTACAACTAAATGCAAAATAAAAAAAATAAATAAATCAATAAAATTGGATGATCAAAGAAGAAGTATTAGATTGCAAAGTAAACAAACAAATCATTACACCTCTCCTATTGAAAAAGCACAACTAGTTAAATTTAAAGAAATACAAAAAGAAAGGAATAGGAGACAAAGACATAAAATTAATAATATCGAAGTAATTTCACTGCATTTAGAGGGTAAAAATGAAATAATAGATAAAAATGAAATTGAAAATATTTTATTGTCCACAGGAATTGAAATTAATGATAGTATTAAGGACACAATAAAGAATTTAATAGATGAGCAAAGTAATTAAGTACTTGCTTATAAAAATGCTGTATAAATTTTAAAATGTTATACAAAAAATTACGAATTTTATCATGGAACGTTAGAGGTTTGAATGCAAAGGAAAAAAAATTATTAGTAAATAAAAACATAAATGATGAAAATGTAGATATTTGCTGTTTGCAGGAAACTAAACTAGAATTAATAGATCATAATATTAATAAAGAATGTTGTGGATTAAAATTAAGTGAATTTGATTTTTTAAAATCACAGGGAGCTTCAGGAGGTATTTTAATATCCTGGAATAAAAAACTATTTAATTATTTATCTTCAAATAAATTAAAACATACTATTTCAATATTATTACAAACAAAATGGGATAATACAGAGTTATTAATTACTGGAATTTATGGGCCTACTAAAAGATCAAACAAAGCAGAATTTTTAATTGAATTAAATAATATTGCAAATGCAAATAATAATTCATGGTTACTCATGGAGGATTTTAATTTGGTTTTATACTCACATGAAAGAACTGGTCATAATAAAAGTAATGATTATACCAATGAGTTTAGAGAGTTTATAAATCTTAATAATCTTATTGACCTACCTCTAAAAGGAAAAAAATTTACTTGGCAAAATTCTTTATCAAAAGCAAAACTAGATAGAATTATAATTAATAAAAATTGGTTAACAACTTTTCCAAATTCACAATTAACTGCCAGGATTAATATATGTTCTGATCATATTCCAATTTTATATGAAGCAAATACAAATTACCCTATTTTTAATGGATTTAGATTTGAAGCAAAGTGGTTAAAAATTGCAGAATTTAATGTGGAAATGGAAAAACATTTAAAAAATAATTATTGTAATAATATGGATGATTTTTATTTGAAATTTGAAAAATTAAGTAAAAGCTTAATAGATTTAAATAAACATATGAGATTAAAGCATGACATGCATATTGAAAATTGTACAAAAATTATAAATTGGACAGAAAAATTAGAAGATTTTAGACAATTATCCCAATTAGAAAAATGGTTAAGATTAAAAGCAAAAATGAGAATAGAAATTATATTAACCTTAAATAAAATATATTGGAAGCAAAGATCAAAATTTAATTGGATTAAAAATGGTGATGCAAACACTAAATTTTTTCATCTACATGCTTCAATAAAAAAATCGAATTCTATGATATCTATACTTAGGGATAAAAATGGAATAGAATTTAAAGATCATAAAAATAAATCTAAACTACTTTTTGCATTTTTGAGAGATTTAATGGGAACAGAAATTATAAATAATAATGAATTAGGATCAATAAATTTAAATAAACTTTATGAAAATGAAAAACTTGATTTGACTAAATTGGAATTACCATTCAATATTAATGAATTAAATCAGTCAATTAAAGAATGGAAAAATAATAAGAGTCCAGGTCCTGATGGTTTCATTGGAGAATTTTTTAAGCAAAATTGGGAAAATTTGAAATTTGAAATATTAAATTTATTTAATAAAGATGCACATCATGGATTATCTAAATTTAATACATCTTATATAACTTTAATACCTAAAAAGGATGATGCTATTGAACCCAAAGATTATAGACCCATTAGTCTCATATCAAGTATGCAACGAATATTTTCAAAAATATTATCTAACAGAATTAGTGAAGATATGAATCAAATGATTTCCAAAAATCAATTAGGGTTTTTAAAAGGTAGAAATATATCAGGAAATTATGTGTATGCTAGAGAAGTTTTGTGTCTAGCTCATAGAAAAAAATACCCCTAATAGTTCTAAAATTAGATATTCATAAAGCTTTTGATTGTGTATCGTGGAAATTTCTAATAAATGTGTTAAAAACTAGAGGGTTTGGAAATAAATTTATAAATTGGATTCAAAACTCAGTATTGCCAGGTTCAACGAGAATTATATTGAATGGCACTCCTGGTAAATATATTCACCTCAAAAGAGGGTTAAGGCAAGGAGATCCTACTTCTACCCATTTATTTCTATTAATTATAGATGTATTATCTAAATTACTTGAATCTTTAAGTGATAAAAAATTCATTTCGAAACCAATAAATAATATAGTTACAAGTTTATTTTATGCAGATGATGCACTATTATTTATTAAACCTAATTTAAATAATATTACAAGAATAAAATATATTTTAAATTTATTTGGACAAGAATCAGGTTTAAAAATGAATTATTTAAAATCAGAAATTATTGGGTTAAATACTGATAATGATTTACTTCAAAATATAGCAACAGAATTTAATTGTAAAATTGGAACTTTGCCAATAAATTATTTAGGCTTACCACTACATTATAAAAGACCATAAAAAAATGAATATTTACAAATAATAGATAAAATTTCAAATAAATTAAATGGATGGAAAGGAAGTATGCTAAGTAAAAGTGGAAGATTAGTATTAATGAATTCAGTTCTAACATCTATTCCAATTTATTATTTTAATGTCTTCAAATTTCCAAAATGGGTCTTAAAAGAAATTGATAAAATTAGAAAAACATTTTTATGGAAAGGAAGTAATTCTAATGGTTATAATTTAGTTGATTGGAATATAGTATGCCAATCCAAAGAGAAAGGAGGTCTAGGAGTTTTAAATATTGAAATTTTTAATAAAGTATTATTAATAAAATGGCTTTGGCTCTACTATAATTCACAAGGGAAACTAGATTGGTTTAATTTAATTGAAAAACCATTAAATGAAGATTTAGAACAAAAGAGTTACATGACAAATTCATATTTTTGGAATGATGTTATTAAAAATATTGATTTTTTTAATCACAGTTTAAATGTAATTATTGGGAATGGTACTAAAATAAATTTCTGGAAATCTAGATGGTGCGAAAAACCTCTAATTTACAAATTTTCAGAACTATATTCTTTTTCAGAAAATAAACATGGCACATTACACTATTTTCTATCTAAAATGAATGAAAATAATTTATATACAAGTTTAGGAGTGAATGTACCTTTATCAAATGCAGCACAATCCCAATTTATTCAATTAGATCAACTTTTAAGCACTTTAGACCTTAATCCTTCTCAAAGAGATGTTTTTAACTGGTCTTGGAATGGCAATGGAAATTATACCTGTAAAAGTGCATATAAAATATTGTCAAATGGAATATTCATCAAAGCAAAATACTATAAAATCTGGAAAATTAAAATGGAATTAAAAATTAAAATATTTTTATGGTTATTATGTATAAATAAAATACTTACCATTGATAATTTAATGAAAAAGGGTTGGTCCTTAGTAAACAGATGTGTGCTTTGTCTCAAATCTGTTGAGAATGTGAAACATTTAACATGTCAATGCATATTTACATTAAGAATATTTGATAAATTACATGGTGTCTTAGGAATTAAAATAAATAATCAAATTGATCCACTGAAATTATTACTTGACAAAACAAAAACAAAAAATTATAAAATACTTATCTCATTATTTTTATATCACATTTGGTTAGAGAGATGCAAAAGAACCTTCACTAATTCCATATCTTCTGATTGGCAAATAATAGACCTGATAATTTATGAATATAAATTAAATTTATTAGTATTAAATTCAGGGAATTATACATATGTATATAATGAAATAGAAAACTACTCTACTAGAGGAGAAAGAACAAAATTAAATCTAAATTCTGTATCAGCGAATAATCGTAATAATACTTATGAATTTAACCAAACAGATTCTAGTTCAACTAATTCTGACTGTTCATCAAATGAATTTTCATGCTACTCTAATCAATTTTATGATACAGGAAATGAAACAAATGAAGAACAACAGGAGATGCAAGGGAACTTTTGGTGGTTTCAGGATGATTTGAATGAAAGCGATAGAAGAATAATGGAAAACAATCAAACAAATCAACAAAATCAAGAGTTTACAAACTTACAAATGGTGGTAGCGAGTTTAGAAGACCTCATCTGTACCGATTCTGAAGTTCTATCTACAAATCGCAGTGAACCAGCAAACCCTAACTCGGCAGATCTTTCAAATCAAGGTGAACTTGGTTTACATCGAAGCTTCTCTATGGAGGAACTCGAATTTATCTTAAAAACGATTTGAAACTGTAAGAAAAGGGAGAAGAAGAAGATCGAAAACTGAGACAGAAATCGTCAGAAACTAGATTGAAATCATAAACACAATTTAAACGACAAAATAAGAACTCAAAAACAGATTGAAACTCAGATCTAGTTTAAAAGAGATTGAAGATCTAGCTTAAAAAATAAAAACAGATTGAAAACGATGATCTAGCTTAAAAATAAAACTGAGAAAAGGGAAAATCGGTTTTATCTTACTCAGATCTAGCTTCAAAAACTTTTGAAATCGTAAGAAAAAGGGTAGAAGAAGATCGGCGAAGATCGGCGAAAAGAGGGTTGAAAACGATGAGAAGGAAGAAGATCGGGGAAGAGTGAGAAGAAGACAGAAGCAGGATGTAGAAGCTGGCGAAGATATTTTCCACCGCTAGAAATGTATTCCTGGATTTAGGAGGGAAATCGGAATTGTCTTCCTGGAAATGTCTTCCTGGATTTAGTAGGGAAATAAAGGAATTGAAACACTGGAAACTTTATCAAATCCGGAAATCAAAATGTAAGAATCCAATTAATGGATTTTAACAAATCTGTTAATTGAATTCCATGTAATGATGGTTATAAGAGATATAAGTAAATTTAGTATGAATGTATTTAGGATTTAGTGTTTTTTAGCTAGTGTAGGGCAAATACCTTCAAAAAATTTACTTATTTCTTTGTAAAAATATTTTTGAATTAATACAAACAATAGAAGTAGGACCCACGAGCCTACTCTATTTTTCTCAAAAAAAAAAAGAACCCAAAGATAAATTGAGAATTTCAGATCTTGTGGCTCCTCTTTGAAATAATTTTAAGTGGGTGGTTGTTCTTCTCGCCCAAGCCCTCGTTCCGGTGAGAAGAGACCCGATCTGGTCAGATACAGGTTTTGCCTCGTTAAGCTCGTGATCATCTGTCCCTCTCTCACTCTCGTTCATTGAACTCGCTCGCTTCTACTCTCACTCATTCTCTCTCTCTCTCTCTCTCTCTCTCTCTCTCTCTCTCTCTCTCTCTCTCTGGTTTTTCTGACAGTATTTTAGCTTTGGGTTTGAGGCGTGCTTCTTGGGTAAAGTTGGTTTAAGTGACTTGGCAAACCATTGTGACGTAGGGTTACACACACGTTTATCAAAGTGTGCAGCGGAAGTTTGTTACGCATGCGTAACCTAATTCTACCGGAATCACGCCCGAGAACCACCGAAAAAGGAAGAGTTTCGGAGAATTACCTCGTACAAGTTAGTACGTGTCGATTTCTTCTCCAAATCCGTGAACCTTCTCCAAGGAGTGCTCGTGCTATGCCTCTAGGCGTGTTGAACCTTCTCCAAGGATCGCTAGTGCAATCCCTCTACCCGTATCCACCTCGATTTCGACCGATCGGAAACCGTCGACGCCGTTCTAGTCGCCGTCACGATCATTTGTCTCAAGAACTTGCTCGAATCTCCCTCTCAATCCCACTAGATCTAATCTTTTGTGTGGAAGAAGAGGAGAGAGAAAACCCGGTGGCTCAAAACCCTAGGTTGCAAAATGGCTTAACCTAAAATTGAAATCAGAACTCTATATATATAGGAAATAGACTGCTCAGTTCGTTCCGAACGGACTCAGCAGCTCTGACTATCACGAATTAGTTCGTTCCGAACGCACAAAAGAGTTCGTTCGAACGAACTCAGTTCTGACTGCAGATTTGCCTATACATATAAATTCTTCCAAGTTAATTCTTAAGCCATATTTCTTTCAAACTCCCTCTTGGATTAAGACTTAATCAACTTGGTCATATGTCCAACATGTGTCGTGAGATCTAATCTCACGTGATTCCATTTTTGTTTGTCCAACAAACGTATTGGTGAGCATTATCTTGAGAATCCGATATGTTACGAAATCTTGGTGTGACCGTGTAGGTTCGTCTAAGACTGGCAGTGGATATAGTAGCAATCCACAAGGTATTGCGAGTACTAGACTGCCGTTAATACCTACCCAGAATTAACACGAAAAAGGTGGAGAACACCTTTATGAAGATGCAGTACATCTTCATACCTAGCTCAGATAAGTGTTACTAGTCCTCTTGTTCGCGATATCTTCTGATCAAAAGAGTCACGGTGAAGCCTAAGACTTCAAGTCATCCTCTATTCTTTTTTATCAGATATACTCTTTCCCGATAAGAATTAGATTGATAATTACAATGCGAACTCCATGAGTTCCATCGAGCTTGGCCAAGCATTTCATCAATCTCAATTCAATCGAGGGGCCCGAGAGATATCTCCCTCTATCCTTTTTCAAGGTTAGAAAGGAACAATTCCTATCTTGCAATCTCACATCCTTTGCCTATGCTAAAAACAATACCCAATAGTAATCACTGCTACACAGTTACGCGTAGGGTCAAATATATCAAAGCATTGCCTTTTCACATACTAGGTATCCATGAGACCACTCAAGTATGAAGAACCAAAACGCACTATCTGAATATGAGTTCGTCTCCGATGACTATAACCATGTCACAAACTCATATAGTGGTCAGTCCAATATACGACGCCGCGTATATCCATATTCTAGAATCGACGCTACTGTCTCAGATCAGTAAAACCTGACCATCTCATCTACGAATATGCTAGTGTATGTAAAAGTCTCCATTAAGTGAATGGACTACCTGGTTCAAACCTATGAACAACTTTATACACCAGGGACGTTTTAGAATTATATTCATTCCGTTTAGTGGTTTTACTATCATTCAGTTGACGAATCAATATGCCAGACTATGGCCATGCAACATATTATTCTCAACTGACTCGATGCACTAAACTAGAATACAATTCAAGGTCTATCCGATTATAATAATCGAATAACCTATCACACACTTTATTGTTATTTAAATTTTTTGAAATATGAAGGTTTAGGTCATATCATGAATAGTAATATAGATATCTGTTTGTCAAACAAATACAATCCAAATAACAGGCCTAGGGTATCATAAATGTTCTCCCACTTGCATTAGGCGGATAGAATCCCCTTATGCAATGAGAAACATAAATGTTCTCCCACTTGCACTAGGCTGATCGAATCCCCTTATGCAATGAGAAACATAAATAAAACACCCAATCTAACACAACGATAGATATCCCAATCCTATCGCCCAAGAATGCTACTTATGCTTGGCACGTGCTAGTGATCGTATATGGATCGGCCACGTTATTATCAGTAGGTATCTTTATTATTTTCACGTCACATCTCTTCGTTATCTCACGAATCAAGTGGTACGCCGGAGTACATATTTGGACCTGTGATGCGCTCGCGGTTCCTTGGATTGTACTATTACTCCGTTATTGTCACAATATACATCCATGGGACCCGAGATGCATGGCATAATGCCAAGTTCCATCACGAACTGCCGTAGCTAGACAGTCTCCTTTGCGGCTTCGCAAGCCGCGATGTATTCCGCTTCAATCGTAGAATTAGCCACCGTCTTCAGTTTGGATCTTTTCCAAACAACAGCTCCCCAATAGAGCGTGAAGACATAACCACTTGTTTACCATCCAATGGTAACTAAGAATTTTGTTCCATATCAACTTGTTCACTATGTGGTTCTCGAATTTCTTCGAGATCAATTTTTACTCCCACTGGCTTGATGATCTAGGAATTCCTTCTCTAAGAAGTATCCTCGTCGAGCCACGAAAACCTTGTTTTCGCTAGGCAAGTAAAAGTAGTATCTTCATGATACCCCACAAATAAACACTTGTTGGATCTTGCTTGAGTTTGGCGTCAATTTTCCTTTGACGTATGTCTCGCAGCCCCAAATCTTAAGATAAGACAATAATGGCACCATGCCATGTCATAATTCATATGGTGTCTTTTCAAATGATTTGGACGGAACTCTATTAAGTAATGAGCAATTGTTTGAGGCGCTAAACCTCAAAATGACTTTGGCAAATCCGTTCGACTCATCTTCGAGAGAACCATGTCTAACAAGGTCTGATTTGTCCTCTCGGACACTCCATTTCATTGGGGTGTACCGGGTGGAGTCCATTGTGATACTATACCACAATCTCGAAGATAGTCCTCAAATTCATAGCTCAAGTATTCACCGTCTCAATCCGATCGAATGGCCTTTACTTTCTTGCCCAATTGAAGTTCTACTTCATGTTGAAACTCTTTGAATTTCTCAAAATTTCACTTTTGTGACGCATTAAGTATAGATGACCATATCTATTATAATCGTCAGTAAAAGTCACAAAGTAGCGATACCCATTTCTAGCCTCGACACTCATCGGTCCACATACATCGGAATGTATGCGGGCCAACACATCTTTCGATCTTTCTCCTTTCTTGGAGAAAGGCGTCTTTGTCTTCTTACCCATCAAACAAGATTCACAATTTTCTATTGACTCTAAGTCAAAAGAATCTAGCACTCCATCCTTTTGGAGTCTAGCAATGCGTTTCTCGTTTATGTGTCTGAGACGACAATGACATGAGTATGTTTCATTAGTTTGAGTAGTATTTATGTTATAAATGGACTGATTATTTTTGTTATTTTCTAAATCCAAGACATATAGACCATTTTCAACTAGACCATTACTAAAGAAAATGTCATTATTGCGAATAAAACAATCATTAGTACCAGTAACTAATTCATATCCATCCGCAATAAGTCTCGAAATAGAAAAAGTATTCCTACTCAAAGTAGGTACATAACAACAATTATTCAAAACTAAAATAAGTCCATTTGGAAAAGTTAAATCATACGTCCCTTCGGCTAATGTGGCTACTCGAGCTCCATTCCCGACGCGTAAATTAACTTCGCCACGAATCAAAGATCTTCTACTTCTTAGGCCCTGCATATTATTACAAATATCAGTCCCACATCCAGTGTCCAACACTCATGATGGTGAAGTAAAGAAATGAGATTCGATAACTGAAATACCTGATACCGATGTGTCCAAGGAAGCGGTATTTTGCTTGCTCTCCCTCAGGAAGATCTCGCAATCATGCTTCCAATGCCCCTCCTCGAGACAATGGAAACACTTCTTGTCATCCTTGCTCATAGGCTTAGGCGCAACCTTGTTGCCCTTTGCCTTCTTGTTTTTGTTCCCATTGCTTGGTCTCTTCCCTTCAACCACCAATACCTCCGAAGTCCTAGACTTCTTGTAATATGGTTTCATGTCATTTTCGTATGTTCTCAGCATTGCGAAAAGTTGGGGAATAGTCCTTTGCATGTCTAACATGTGGAAATGCGAAATGAACGAATCGAAACTCGGTGGCAGCGACAACATGATCAAATCAGTTTGTAACTCCATTTCGAATTTCATTCCAAGCCTCTCAAGATGATCGAAATATCCTTTCATCTTGAGAAGGTGCGAGCTAACGGACGTACCGTCTTGCATCTTGCATTGCGTCGCATTGCCAAGTGTTTGATACTTCTCCACCCTTGCTTGAACCTGAAACATCTCCCGGACTTGTCTCATAATCTCGTATGCTTCCTGTTTCTCAAATTGAATTTGATATTCAGGAGTCATAGTAGCCAACATGAGGCACGTGACATCATTCGAATCGTCCAAGATAGACGTATATTCGAATACATCATCCCCAATTGCTTTATCCCCTGGCACAGGAGGGAGAGGCGTCTCCAAGACATGTGCCTTTCCTTTCTGTTTCAGAACGAATCCCAGATTCCTCTGCCAGTCGAGAAAGTTCTTTCCGTTCATCCGTTCCTTTTCCAAAATGGAACGCAAACTAAAGCGGTTGTTACTTGGTAAGGCCATTAATTCTACAATTTTTGAAAAATAATGTAATTTAATAACGTGGTGTTTCATATATTAAAATTTGTTTTGAACAACTTGAAATACCCATTATTTTATCATTTCATATAGCTCCCACTATTGAAACGGAGATTTGATACCTTAAATCTCATAATGGACAAGATCCCTATTTAACGTATCTCTAAGGTGACGAAGGCCAACCACTTTGAAAATACGTTACGTTGGGTAGGACAATGTCCAATCATCTCCAAGACGATTCTTGTTTTAATCGTGAGGTCTGGTATTGAGTCCAACTCAAAACCAGAGTATGTGTACCTCACTCCTTGCCCCAAATCCTAGCCTAGCTAGCGAATTGGTCAAGTCCAAACCACAAGTGGAGTATCATTCAATCAGCGAATTGACATGCCAGACTATGGCCATGCAACACGTCAACTCCTAATCAATGCATGCCTTCCTTGCTATGCACGTGTAAATCTGTGCCAGACTATGGCCATGCAACACAGATAAACAAACACTAGTCTTGAAGGTTCCACTTTGGGAGGCAATTGACTCGATAATTACGTGGAAGGATTTTCTTTTATAAAATCATTTAATTTTATTCATTCACAAAACAAATAAAATTACGGTATAGCATATTGGCCTTTAAGTTTTATGAGCAATCATAAAACCCTAAATTCCCAATCCTAAAACCCAAGATGATCTTTTGCTTTTCTTGAAGATCCAATCTTCGTGTCGTGTCGTGTCGTCTTGCCTTGAAGGTTCCTCTTCAAAACTAAACCTATTCTACTACAACTTTGGAAGACTCACCGGCCCCCACACAACACACATACAAACATTCACAAACAATCATCCCCGTTTAAGGCTATATGCTATACCGAATCGAATTTATAATTTGGAAATTTTAAATTATTGGGCATTTTTGACAGAAAGAAACCAAAATTTGGCTGTCCAGAACCTTGTTCGTTCGAACGCAACCCTAGGTTCATTCGAACGCACAAACGACACAAAATTTTCAAATTTTCAAGCTAAGTTCGTTGGAACGGACTAAATATATTTTTTTTTTCTCGAAAACCCGACCAGTTCGTCCAGAACGAACTCCAAGTTCGTTGGAACGGACTCGATACTGCCAGTTTCCTCAAAAACCTGATTTATGCGCAGTTTTGTCCGAAAATCAAATTTTCAACAGATCCAATATGTTTAACACTTTAATAACATGCAAATATCCAATATTTGATTCACTAAAGGTCTTTCTATCATCAATTTTGCTCAATTTTGTGTAATTTTGCAATTTTAGCCCAAAATTCTAAAATTTCCTAAATTCGACATAAAACATCGATTTTCAATGGTTTTAGCGAGCGATTGCTCTGATACCACTGTAGGGTTACGCACACGTTTATCAAAGTGTGCAGCGGAAGTTTGTTACGCATGCGTAACCTAATTCTACCACGATCACGCCCGAAAACCACCGAAAAAGGAAGAGTTTCGGAGAATTACCTCGTACAAGTTAGTACGTGTCGATTTCTTCTCCAAATCCGTGAACCTTCTCCAAGGAATGCTCGTGATATGCCTCTAGGCGTGTGGAACCTTCTCCAAGGATCGCTAGTGCAATCCCTCTACCCGTATCCACCTCGATTTCGACCGATCGGAAACCGTCGACGCCGTTCTAGTCGCCGTCACGATCATTTCTCTCAAGAACTTGCTCGAATCTCCCTCTCAATCTCACTAGATCTAATCTTTTGTGTGGAAGAAGAGGAGAGAGAAAACCCGGCGGCTCAAAACCCTAGGTTGCAAAATGGCTTAACCTAAAAATGAAATCAGAACTCTATATATATAGGAAATAGACTGCTCAGTCCGTTCCGAACGGACTCAGTTCGTTTCGAACGGACTCAGCAGCTCTGACTATCACGAATTAGTTCGTTCCGAACGCACAAAAGAGTTCGTTCGAATGAACTCAGTTCTGACTGCAGATTTGCCTATACATATAAATTCTTCCAAGTTAATTCTTAAGCCATATTTCTTTCATGTGAACCACGTCAAATTCGGGGAAAAAAGTGGGGAAATAAGTGTGATTTCTATCATTACTCATATTGATATACATGGATATGAAAATACATATATATCACTATCCATGTATTTGATAATCCGTGTGAGTTGTTTGATTTGTTGTATTTTGAAATCATGTATATCAAATCCCTTGTTTGATTCTTTGGTACAAAATCCAGGATTTGAATATTTGAATATTATATTATATTATATTTATATTATTTTATTGTATAATATAATATTGTATTATATTATAATATTATATTATATTATATTACGTCAATTCTTATTATATAATATAATATTATAAAATAACATTATATAATTTAATATTATATTATATGTATGTCATTTAATTCTTATTATATAATATAATATTACTTTAATTAATTAATTTATATTGTATTGTATTATATTATATTATATTATATTATATTATATTATATTATATTATATTGTTTTATATTATATTATATATATTATGATGTTATCTGATGTTATATTATATATCATTATATTATACTATATTATAATATATTATATTATATTATATTATATTGTTTTATATTATTTTATATTATAATGTTTATATTATATTATATTATATTTTATTATATTGTATTATATTATATTATATTATATTATATTATAATGTTTTATATTATATTATATTATATTATTTTATATTATATTATATATTGTTTTAAATTTTATTATATTAAATTTTATTATATTACATTATAGAATAGTACATAATATATTATTATTGTTGTTTAATATAATATAATATAATTATTATTCATGAATATAATTTGAAGAAATAATATTATAATCAAATACATGGATAGCTATATCCATGTATTTGAAATACCAATTTTTTAGTGGGAGTACAAAATACATGGACAAGAAAATCTATCCCATCTAATCCCTCAAATCAAACAAGAGATTTTAGGCTTATCCCGGATATTGAAATCCTATCCCATCTATTCCCTTAGAATGTCTTGGCATACTTGATCATAGATTTCGTTCTAATGTTTGATTCACGTACTAGGTAATAAAGTATTGAAATACTCTATTTTCTAGGGCATAGTTGGTGGGAATAGAATTACACCACCAAAATTAGTGCATTTTCTTTCTTCTCACGAAGAGGAAATATATTTTATTTTTCTTTTAAAAAATGAATAACTCGAGTTTTCTATAAATGAACTATGTTTTACATTTTTAAAGTATGACATTCAATGAATAAGTGTACGAACCAAACAAGATAATATAGTATACCATAAAATAATATATCTTGACATAAGATTCTTTGGCATAACTCATGTCAATACATTCTCCAAAACATGAACCAAACGGTCCTTAGGGGTTTTAAATTTTAATCTCAGCCGTTTATTATTTTTCTTTTTTAATTTTATTTCTTTAATGTCATTTGATTTTGTTTGAATATTATTCAGAAATTTTAAATTCATAATTGGATTATTTACGTGAAGCAAGAAATTATGAGTAATGACAAACTAATATTTCGTGTTGAAGATTTTTATTATTTTTCATCATTTTTTGTAGCATGCTTACATATTGATTATTGTTCTAGGAAAACATTTTAGTTATTTTTTCTTCTAGAAAAGAATTCAAATGTATTTCTTTTTGTTTAAAACCGAAATCAACTCCAATTACTCAAACCCAAAAAATCTGACTTGACCGTCTAATTTAACTAAAAAAAAATCCCGATACCCGATCCGTTCCGAGCTAAGTTAACTCGAAAATAACCCAATACAAAAATAACTCGAACTTGAAAATATTTACCGATTATGACCCGACCCACTCGGTTTACCAATCTAAGAATAAAGTTCCAATTCTCCTTCAAGGTCTGAAGGCCCAACGGAGATTTGAAAAAAAATTAATGAGCAATTTTTGGGATTTCAACGAGGCAGGACTGCTTCAGGTAAACTTTCTCCATAGACGTATCCGAATTTTCGGATATTATCCGTACTTGAATTTTCGTGTATTATTCGTCGGCCGTACCCGAACCAAAAATATCCGCAGGTACATAATTTCTTCCGTACCTGGACCGGCATGTAAATTTGTACTCGCGATTATTATCCGTTATCCGAAAATACTAAAACAAATATTACAAATATATAAAATCACTAACAATTTTAAATACACAAAACAAATAACATGTTCAAATACATAAAAATCCAAATATTATAAATAATTAAGTCATAAAATATTCAAAATGTTCAAATTATCGGATATTTTTTGGTATGGGTAGGGTTCGGGTATTTTCGGGTAATGGATAATATCCGGAAGTATAAATTTTCCTCCGAATCCAGGCCGGTCATTTTTTTGGATATTACCCGACCAGAGGATTTTTTTCGGGTATTATCCGTCCCGTTCAAATCGGGTACATGCGGGTTCGAGATTTACCCGTTCCATTGACATCCCCAAGTAATTTGCTATATATTCTTCTATAAAATGTAGCCTCTTCTAGAACTGAGAAATGGAATGACCATGTTTGAATTGTATCAATTGTTAAAACTAGAAACATATTATATTGCACACATTTTTTCTTAGGACTTTATCCGAGGTGTTAATACATTCAAATTTCTAAGGAACTGATATTTTGCTCTCAAATAGCAATGTTCATAATGGAAATTTGAAGCATCACATATCAAACATCCATAGTGAAAATTACGGCTCACTCCAGCTTTTAATGCCATTGTGAAGAACTTAATCGTGCTAATAGTCTTCGCAATTTGCACTGCATAACGAATCATTTTGGATCAGGTAACCAAGTTTCCGAATGGGGGTGTGGCATTAGGGATTGCCCTTCACCATGCAGTAATGGATGGACATGGCTTGTGGCAATTCATACATGCTTGGGCTAGCAATTGCAAAAAATAAAGCGTGCCAATGAAGTTAGTTCCGATACATAATCGGTCTCTGATTAGATCAGACGTAGATAAAGAAACGTATAAAGCTATCCTTGAGGACACGGTGCCGAATCTGCCTAAGGTATGCCAGTCACTTTTCTTTGTAACTTTGTATGTAAGAATTTTCTAACAGGACTTGTCAAAGTAAGTATATAATATTTAATGACAAAAAACAATAAATTTTTCTCTTCTTGAAGATAGCGTCAGATAGTCAAGACGGCTCATTTTGGGGGAGTTGTAATATCTTGTCAAGAAGAACATTCACAATTGACAAAACTGCAATCCAAACCCTAAAACAGATCCCTCTTTCTCTGGACCCAACTCGAGTATCTGCTCCTTCAACATTCGTCTCACTCATAACCCATACATGGATCTCCCTCACTCGTGCTCGAGTTAACAAATATGGGTCCAAATACGCAACATCTCGTCTATTTATCTTCATTGACATCCGGGCCCACCTCAATCCACCTGTCGACCAATCCTACACCGGGAACTGCCTAGGTGGGAGATTCATCCACATGTCATGTTCTGAATTGTTGGGTCCGAGCGGCTTTGCTGATGCATGCACTAATATAGAACATGTAATAACTGAGTGTAGGCGGGATCCGTTGTCAGGCTCCTCAAAACTACGCAAGGATCATGAAAAAAATTTCAAATGAAATGGCCATAAATGTCGCAGCATCTCCTAAATTTAAGGTTTATGATACTGATTTTGGATGGGAGAAACCGAGCAGAGTTGAACTAGCGTCATTGAGTTCAGATGGTTTGGTAGCCATGGTCGCTGGAAGGGAGGAAGGGACGGTTCAAATTTCGGTGTGTCTCGCAGCATGATTTATGGATCCGTTTGTTGAGTATTTCACGAACGGAGCTGTGGCTTGAAATTGTCCAATTGTGTGTATTCAGCCACCCGGGCAACAAAAACTCAAAACTTGAATATATTGTTGTATGAAGCACCTCTTTTTTTATCAAGAATAAATTCATTTCATTTGAATAAGTGGTAGTCTTTCTTGAGAAAACAAAATGAAGTGTTCATGTACTTTCAGATTCTAATTTGTTTTATGATAGTGTAATCTCAGATTGAATTGTGTTAATTTTAAGAACACAGCAATGCAAATTATGTTTTATAATTTTGGGCTATATGAACAATAATGTTCTGAAGCAATTTGAGATTTTGAAATTTGAATCTCTCATCAATTAAGTGCACTATCACAGCCTGTATTTGTGGGCTATTACTAGTTACATTATATTCTTATGTACATGGCATGGCCTGTTAGCTCAAATGATCCTCATGTCTAGCCCAAACTGAATTGAGACATGCATTGAAAAACAAAATTAATCGAAAAATCATTGTATTAAACCGAGCTAAATTTACATCGGCGTTTGTAGACAAAAAAGAAAAAGCATGACTGCATGAGACCCCACTATTTTTTGCCGTAGGGCTATTTTTTCATTTATAATCAATCAACAGAACTTGGGCATGCCACGTACCAAACAAAAAAGATACACCAAATCTGTTGAAGACCCCACCTACATGTGACCCCACATGAGTTCAAATCACCAACATGGGTCCAACGTAACCTTGGCACCGAGAAATTATTTTACGTGGGTAACGTTACTTTGTAACGAATTTGCAAAAACTAACTGATTTTGGTAAATTCTGTAAGAATAGTTATTTCACCGCTGTCAATCGTCTCGTAACATAAATGGTTGAGTGCTCAGCACAATAAACCCTCATGTTGTAGAAGTTGTAGGTTCGAATCCCGACGACATCAATATAAAAAAAAAATCTATAACGACCACGTTTCGTGGCCTAGGATTCTCTTCAAAACAAAAAAAACAAAAAAAATAGTTATTTCACCGCCCGAAAAAGGTGAAATAGAAACGTTTTAGCTTCACTAACGGGAAAAAAATGTCTAGATTGCAAATTTCGTCGATTGATGCAAAATATATATATGAATTATTCATTTTCGCACCATAATTGGGCGAAAACATGTTAATCTGCCCTAGCTAAATCCACGGCCGACCCAAACATTTTAAATCCCCGAAATCTGTTTTTAAAAATTATCTTTTAAATTAATTATTAATAAAGAATAATTTGACGCATGTAATAGTGTGAATTATTGGTAATCTTCTTGTTTTTTTCCAATCGATCCAAGGTTCAAATCTCGTTAAACCAATTTTTTCTTACATTTCCATTGTATTTAAAAAAAATTAGAATTAAAATTTGTAGGAATTTGAACATATAACCTCTCACTAAATAGATAATTATTCTACCAATAAATCACGAGAGTTTTTATGATTTGTAATAATTTTATTGTTTTATATTTTATTTTTAACTCAGTATATATTTTATTGAAAATTTTGGATCCCTTAAATTTTGAATCCGAAACCCAAACTTCACGGACCTTACATATGGGTTGGCACTGGCTACTTCCAGAGGCAATTTCGGAAATTCGACCTTCCTCTCGCGAGGAGCTTGCCCGTGGAGTGGCGGAATCACAAAACTATAATAAATAATACTAGGAGCTTTATAGGAATGTCGAAAATACTATCTTTAGTATATAACAATATCGAACCTCTAAAAAATATCATAGAATGTTTATATTGTTGTGGAGTCCTAGAGCTTCCGTCGGTCCCCTCTAAATCTGCTCTCGTCACACAATGTAATTTGGCCTCGTGATAGGGCGAAAATATGTTGAATAATTTTTCTGCCGGCCTCTTCTTCCTCTCCTTCTCCTCTTCTTCTTACGGTCGGAGCTCGAAGGTGAACCAAAATGTACTCATTTTTTTTTTGTAATTTTGAAAGATTCGAAGGTGTACTATTAATCTGCCTATTATCCATTATCCATTGTAACTTAATCTATTGCTTATTTTGTAGATATAGTTTTTTAGTTAGATTTAGTTAGTTTAGACGAATTGTCCATGTTCATGTTTATATTGATTTTTTGGAACGATCTTATGTTTGAGTTGGTTTTTCCATGATTTTTTTGTCATTATCTTCCATTTGGTAATAAGTTAAACATTCTTGCATAAAAACTCAATAAAAATCATCAAAATAATTACAATTTATATGAATTTATATGAAAACCTAAATAACACAAACTAACTTAACATTTTTTTAAGAGAATCCTAGATCACGGAATTGTGGTCATTATAGATTTTTTGTTATATTGATGTCGTCAGGATTGAAACTCATAACATATCCAACATGTGGTTATGTTGTGCTAAGCACTCAACCAATTGGCTATTGGGCCGTTGGCACACAAAGAAAACTAACTGAACATTCTGAAGATATACAAAACTTGAAATTTTCATTCGATCAATTACCAATTCGTCGTGAACATTTTGTCTTAGTGTATTCCGGTTATTAACAAATCATGTAATAAAAATGATACTTTGGAGGAATGAGACGAATAAAACGATATGCAACGATGTCTATTAGGGGATGTTTCATAGTTGTAAAAATCACGATGCTACTCGTAAAATCGTACATTTCAACGATTATAAGATGAAAAAACCCTTATAAAGAGTAATTATTCTAATGATAGAATTAGGGGTCTACAATAAACCAAAAATCCATCCAACCCGTCCAACTCAACCCAACCTAACCCGATTTTTACGGGTTTATATGCTATATATTAGATTGGGTTTGGGATTAAATTTTGAAAAACCCGAAATTACGGGTCGGTTTGTGGGTTAGAAGTTAAAAATCCGTATTAACCCAATCCGAACTGTATTTTGTAATGGTTAGTAATTATTTTTAATAGAAACTAAATATGTACTGAATTATGTTTATGAATATGGACGTATGTATGACTTGCCATGTTTTGAGAAAATATGTATAATGATGAGTTAATTATTTCTTTTTATATATAATTATTCTTTTGTTATGTTTTTGTTTTGAGGAAATAATATATTTCTTTCATTCATGGTATTATCTCCGATTGTTTATGAATTTCATTATGTTTGTTGTTTTAAGGGGGAATTTCTCCTATGTCCCTACAAAAGTACAGAATAACAAATTTATCCCTACAAAATAGAAAATTACAAATTTATCCCTTCTAAACTCAATTATTATCATAAATATTCACTTAAAATTCATAAATATCAAATTTATCCTTACCGTTAAGTTTTTTGTTAAACTTCTGTTAAACATATTATTATTTCAATTTAAAAATTTAATTAAATAACAAATAAAAATAGTAATGACTATATTACCCTTATGTTATAAAACACTTATTATTCACTAAAATTAAACCAAACTGGAGCATTCCTATTGTTTATCCCTTCTCTTTCACGAAGACGGTTCATCTTTTTCTTCATCTTCTTCGAACAAGATTTGTTCTTTCGAGCTGGGCGCTGGCGACGAACTGGCGACGAAGCTTGGCTCTTTGGCAGCGAAGCAAAGATCTTTTCTCTTCTTTCTCTTCTGTCTATCTCTAGGATTTAAAGCAACGAAGCATGGCTCGCTGGCGACGAACTGGCGACGAAGCATGGCTCTTTGGCAGCGAAGCAAAGATCTTTTCTCTTCTTTCTCTCATGTCTGTCTCTAGGATTTAAAGCAACGAAGCTTGGCTCGCTGGCGACGAAGTAAGGGCTTTGATGTTGGATTTGTTCTCACTTATCAAGGCTTTGCTGCTGGACTTTGCTGCAAGATAAGGTAATCTCTTCCTCTTCCTCTTCTTTCTGTTCACCACTTTCAAGCTTTTCTCTCATCTTTGATAATATTTTTCCCTTTTATTTTCTTCTCCACAATAAAATAAATTTCAATTGTAGCAAAAATCATGAATTGGGAGATGAATTTGGAGGTTGGGGAAACTCAGAATGTTAGCATTGAAGATTGCGACAAAACTATTTGGGGGAATATGACCGAATCGTCCAATATCGAGTATGTGATTTTTGTGTCTCTTTTCTTCTCTTTTTTGTAGGGTTTGGGGATTTATATCGTGCGTAGGAGTAGCGATGTTATGGCAGAAATACATGGCAATGGAGATCGTTGGGAAGTTAACCTTGATGAGAAGACGTGTACTTGTCGGGCTTGGCAAGTGAAAGGTATCCCATGCGTGCATGCTGCTGCATTTGTTGGTTCTATAAGAGATGCTAATTGGGATAAATATGTTCATTCATACTTCACAACGTATTTAGTTCATCGCAAATTTCGAATAGGAAAAAGGTGAAAAAATCTACTTTCAAAACGTATTTTCTTCTTGCTCTAATATGATGTCATCTTTAATATCTAGGGGGCGAGGAAAGAAGAAAGCTCGGCCACCGGTTCAATACCAAATGATAATGGAGGAAAATATTTAAGTTGGAATTTATGTGATTTTAATTTAAGAATTATTTCGTTATGTTGTTTTGGTGAATTCATGTTATTTTGTTATGTTATTTTGGATTCATGTTATTTTGTTATGAATTTTGACATATTGTTTTCATATATGATGGACTTATTGATGACAATTTTGATATGTTAGTATTGACAGAATTTAAGGAAAATTAACTATTCATGCAAACATGACTCGAATTAAAATACATATCAATTACAAACAACTTTTAAGGAAAAATTAACTATTTTGACAGAATTTAAGATGATTATCTACATTTACAAATTAACTTGATACCGACTCGAAACATGACTTGAACAAACATGACTCGAACATTTACAAACTTACAACATAATTACAAACAAACATGACTCGAACATACAACATAATTACAAACAAACATGACTCAAAACATTTACAAATTCACAATATAATTACAACCTCGTATAATTTGATTTGCAACAACTCGTACGCTCTCATCTTCAATTTTTCACATTAAACCTTGTATAATTTGAATCGCAAACTAAGTAAATTGCGTACTCTTTCTCTTCATTCAGGTACCAGAGGAACCATCGCTAGCGGCAAACCGGAGCATCACTGCAATACCAAATTACCAATTTCACAAATAATTCCCAAATTACCAATTTCACAGATAATTTATTTTGTTCCGAAATTACCAATTACCTGAGCATCACTGCAATACCAGAGCCACTCGTCGCCATCTCGCCGGAGCCATCGCTAGCGGCAAACCGGAGCATCACTGCAATACCAAATAACCAATTTCACAGATAATTCCCAAATTACCAATTTCACAGATAATTTGTTTTGTTCCGAAATTACCAATTACATGAGCATCACTACAATACCAGAGCCACTCATCGCCGTCTCGCCGGAGCCATCGCTAGCGGCAAACCGGAGCCACTCGTCGCCATCTCGCCGGAGCCATCGCTAGCGGCAAACCGGAGCCACTCGACGCCATCTCGCCAGACTTCTCCATCCGTCGCCCTACCGTCAGTGGTCTTCACGCATCGCCACATCGCCAGACTTCTCCACCCGTCGCCCTACCGTCAGTGGTCTTCACGCGTCGCCATGTCGCCGGTGAACTTCACGTGTCGCTCTTCTTCTCTTATCGCCATTATCGCCTGCTCTTTGAAGAAGAGATGGAGGAGATGTTTGGGGTCGGAATCAGATAACCTAGGTTTAGGTTAGGTTATTGGGTTAATAGGTAGGATTGTTTTTAATGGATATGGATAGTATTAGTTTCTTATCGGGTTAATGGATTCAAGGGCAAATTAGTCAATAAAAAAAATTCTGTTAAATTTAACATGTCTGTTAAATTTTGATGGATTTGAAATAACTTGAGTTTAGAAGGGATAAATAAATATGTAATTCTCTATTTTGTAGGGATAAATTTGTTATTTTGAACTTTTGTAGGGACATGGAGAAATTTCCCCTTGTTTTAATGACGTTACAAAATAAAGTTTATGCAATTCATTGTTTACTGAGTTTTACATATAAAACTATTTTTATGTTTAATTGTATTATTATTAATCAATTTCAAAACATACCCGACCCGGCCAACCCGTCCAACTCACCAACCCGACTTTTATCATACTGAATGGTTTTTCAAGTATTATGTGTAGGGTCGTGTTCAAAAATTCAAACCCGACATGATTGGGTCGGGTCATAGTCTAGCTAGAGGTGGCAAACAGGCGGGTTTGGGCGGTTTCGGGCTAATTTTTGGGTTCAAATCTCATCGGGTTAAGTCAATTCGGATCAAGCTGGGTTCGGATCGGGTTATATTGGGTCAGATCAATTTCGTGTTGAAAATTATAGTCGGGTCGGGTTTTCAAGTTCAGGGTGTTTCGCGCACGCGTTTTGTTCCAGATTCGGATTCTTTCGGAATTCGGGTTAGTCAAATTCGGGTTGTGTCAGATTTTTTTTAATGATTATATAAATCAATTTTGTCAAAATATTGGATATAAATTATGAAGGAAATACAGTTTTGGATCAACGCTAAAATGGTACGTAGGACAAACGAACGTACGCGTTCGTGGGCATACGAAACAGATTAGTAAAACTGGTATAACTTTCAGTAGGAAACTCCGACATGAATGGTTCAAATTGGGTTAGTTAGATAATGAGATTATCTAGAACTTTCATGTTGTAATATAGTTCATTTGAGCGAAGTATCAGTATCGTTCTAATGGAATACCGAAAGGGTGCAACAGTTTGACATACAGTCAGTAATACGGCCGTAACTTTCGGTTCCGAACTCCAATTGGGCTGAGCCAAATTGGGTTGCAAAGATAATAAGATTATCTACAACTTTTGTAAATGTTCAAAGTCGGTTGGAACGATTTAATATTTTCGTTTTGACAGATTACTGAAAGGGTGTATGCAGTTTTCTGTTTGAAAATGTGTATAGAAGTTATACATACATTTTTGCCCATTCTTATCCTATAGAGTATAAATAGGATATTTCTCTCTCTCTCTCTCTAAAAAGTTTAACCAGGAAATTAATGGAGTTAATCCAGAATTAATCCAGAAATTAAGTGACTCTAATCACTTGATGAAAGAGTGCGAAGAGATTGAGAGAAAGAGAAAAAGAGCAGAAAAGAGTTTTCTCGGTCTAGAGAATCAAAACGCAATCATGCAAGTTCGTCGGTGCATCGTCTAGGCAGGTGCATCCGCGACCGAGGTGTTACGACTCACGGTGGATACGGGTAGAGGAGCGACACATGTGGCTCTTCGTTGTGATCAAACCGGAGAAGTAAACGAGTAACGGGCTGTGGAAGCATGCGGGCATGGAACGCACAAAGACAACCCGAGGCGTGTCGAAATGGTGGGAGACGTGCGGTATGGGACGTATGGGCTAGTCACCAACGTGACACCGAAAGAAGAGAAGGATGAGAGCGATCAACTCGTCGTGCGTGATCAATTTCACGCTGGTAATCGTCTATCCTACTTTGCATCGTACCCTCGATATCGAAGCGTGATCTTGGATTATGGGAACCGGACCGGGCCTTCATATCCGCTGCGCAGGCCCGGGGTCGGGATAATTCCCAACAAATTAAACTATTATCCAAATTCAGGTCTCTGCTTTTTATTTGAAAGCACCGGTGTCATCTCTCTCTCGAAAAATGTAATAAATATAATATTACAGAGATTAGTTAATAGATTGAATTAAAAAAAAATGACAACACCTGGTCAATTTGGGTTCGGGCTATTTGAATTCGGACTTTTCATAATCGGATTTATCGGGTTTCGGACAACTCGGATTCGGGTCGAGTTGGGTCGGAATAATAATTATAATATGGCATGCCGGGTCAATTTTGGGTCAGATTTCTCGGGTTCGGGTCGAACGGGTTCGGCCGTTTGAATTTTCTAAATTTTTCGGGTCACGGGCGAGTCGGACCTCGGGCGAGTCGGACGGTTTTTTCGGGTTCGGACCGGATTTGCACCTCTAGTCATAGTGGTCATCAAAACCCGTTTAACCCAACCCGTGTACATCCCTAGATAGAATCGCGATGAACTAGAATCGTGTAAAATCTAGGTGTAGAATCGTGTAGAATCTATTGTTATTCGAGATTTACTATCGTATTGTATTGTAATTATTCTAATGTTTAAACATTATAAAGAGTCTTGAGCTATAGGCCCAATATATTTTTAATTTGGGTCAAAATTAATATATGTTTAATATTAGGAAATTTTCCACCTATACACAAGTTTTTTAATTATATTCCCAAACTAACCAAGTATGGAAGAAAATTCCAAAAATACACAATGGCGGAGTTTGAAACTCCGCCAAAAACTAATATTGCGGCATCTGTAACTCCGCCATTTTTTTACGCATTAATTTAGAGATTAATTTTGTTCCCATGTACTTAATCATGCTTTATAACTGGCGGAGTTTGTGATTTCGCCAAAATTCAGGATATTATTTTTTCTGTTGTTTTTTATTATATTTAATATATAAGTAAATGATGGTAATAGTTTATGTTGAGTATATTTTATGTGAGTATATTTTATGTGAGTAGTTGAATAAAAAAAATATTATATATATAATATTTCTTGTAATGATAAAGATGAATAAATTTTGAAAATTATAGGTGTCATAATTCATTGAATACATAGAAGAGAATCAATTTTTGTTCTGAAAAACAAAGTTTGACAAGACCTTACACTGTCATAAAAAACCAAAAACGAATATATTCCCTTGAACTTTTTCCTTCATCTTTTCCTGTCTTTATTACAAAAGGAATATATTCGATTTTACTTTTTTCAGTCCTATTAATATCTTTCTCTTCTTCTTCTTTTTTCAGAAACCAAAACATCATTCTTGGTAATGGTCATCTTTCTCTTCTTCTTTTTTCAAGATTTATTCATTAATGGCTTCTTCATCTTCTACTCCTGTCAAAAAAGAATGGTGGGATATTGAGTTGAAAGAGACATTTTTTGATAAAAGACATGTCTTATCTCCTCCGGTTCCCCACAAAGATAGACCCGTTGTTGAGTGTCATCTGTACGACATTCGCTATTTGGAAAAAAAAACGCGACGAATCGTTATTCATACATCATGACATGTACAATATGTTAGCCCAAAATAACGAAGGATGGCTTGATTGGAATAAATGGTGCCCCAAAGCACAAGTTAGAGTTTTTGATGAATTTCGTGTAAGTTATTTGAAATTTAATTTATGACTTTTAAAAAGTGTATTATTTTGTTTACGTGTGTTTTTTCGTTAATTAGAAACGTTACAAGTAGCCAGTTGATGTTACACATCTGGAGGAAATAACCATATTTTGGAAATATTGTACCATACGTTGGGAAAGAATTGTAAAGGAAATGTACGACTTCATGTGTAAGGAATGCACTTTGAAGGATATGTATATCAATTTATGGTATCAAAAAGGAGTTAGGCCAGAAAGGAAGATTATGCATGTGCGCACAAATCACAACACGTTAATGCGGATGGTTCAACAATGGATATATATCAAACCTCCGTACATACCAAGGCAAAAATATGCGGACGTGCATGGGAACCTAGTGAAGAAATAAGTCAATTATCAAGAAAAGGAAGTAAAAATATTTTTTTATTATCCAAGGAATTAATAAGATGTACCTACAATTTTAGTATGTAGTAGTTGTCGTAATACCCAATCGGCGACCACCGTCGTGAGATACCGCCCATAAATATTTTTGACCAACGGTACTATCCAAGTACTCAATGACTCCTGGTTTCATTTGTTGATCCAAATATCCTATGGTTTGATTATATCAAAACACTGTCAATACTAACGTTTACGTCAAGAACAACGTGTAGGACAAAACATACAACGATCAAGAAATATCACACAAGACAAAAAGAAGAAAAGGAAGGCGGGGAAACAATTGAAGAACTAAGATGTTGAAGCCTTCCGTGAGTTGGGATCGCCACAAATAAACCCTAGGTATACCATATAATATCTCACAATTATCAAGGTCAAAAGATAAATTCAAAACATGATGAAAATGGAATATTGTAAACACCACACCAGTATAGGGTTCGTTCGAACGATCCAAAAGTTCGTTCGAACGAACATGTTCATTCGAACCAATAAAACACAAGTTCGAACGTACCCAATACTGGCAATGTGGGAAAACAAATACAACGCAATAGTCCGTTCGAACGAACCTTGTGTACGTTCGAACGAACGAACCAACATAGTTCGTTCTAAGATTCGTAGAACGAACCTTGAAGAAAACTTGGTTCGTTCGAACCCACTAAAAAGTTCGTTCGAACTAACATAGTTCGTTCTAAGATTCTTAGAACGAACCATGAATAAAACTTGGTTCGTTTCGAACTCACTAACAGCTCGTTCGAACCAACCTTTCAAGTAATACATGTTCGTTCGAACGAGCCGCTGTGTCTGTTCGAACGAACTCATCATGCAAGTGAAGAAATCTTTTGAAACGGCTAGTTCAAATTGCAGTCCGTTCGAACGAACTTCATTGTGCGTTCGAACGAACTATGCAATTATTGCTCAGGATGAGGGTGTTCTATAGATGATATAAATAGAACCCCTCACACTTTTTCTCTCGCTAAACTTTTAGAAAAATTCATTCAACATTCAAAAGAGAGAAAAACCTCTAGCCTTGATTTCCACATCCTTTGATAGTTTGAGCTAAACCTCTAGATCTTTGATCTATCTTCAAATCATCCATTCTAAATGATTCCCAACTCACGTGACCGATCACGTTGTAGTTCGTTTTAGAAACTTGTAATAGGCTAGTACTACGATTGTAAAGCCCGCCATAGATCGATAGAAAACATGTAAATCGATCTAGGCAAAACCTTGTACGAGTGAGTTGGAATTCAATCGAAAGCCCAAAAGGCACAAGACATTCCCGGAGACGTAGCTACTTGCAACTAATCGAATCGGTCGATTAAGCAAGTAAAGGGTGAGTTAAAGCTACATAGCAACCACCTACAGAACTTCGTAACAAATATTGTGTGTTCGATTGTTCGGTACTCTCTTCTCTATTTTAAATTACTTCAATTAACTTCCGCATCTAGAATTGGTATACCGTAGTGCGAAAATTGTACACTAGGAATACCTATTCACCCCCTCTAGGTTAGAATTAACCAACATCATTAATCTCATTCGTTCCAATATCGCATCGCATCCCTCGGTAGTGCGTTGAGTGGCCGCTGTCCAAAATAATTCCCCCAACGCCTGATTCCCAAACCTTCGAACTATATTCTATTGGACATGACGAATGCAATATCGCAACGCATGCCCGTCTGAACTACAATAAATTTGTTCTATTACCGGTCTGTGTCCCGACCACCTATCGGTAACAATACACAACGGGATATTTTTAGTAACATATTATTTAAGGCGAGCAAGGAACCATTGCCAAGAGGAAGCATTTTCACTCTCTACAACTGCAAACGCTACCGAAAATATTCCTTTGTTTGCATCCATTCCAGTGGCTATTAGAAGGGTTCCCAAAAAAGTAGCACGCAAATGAGTACCATCAATACTCAATACTGGGCGACAATGTTTGAAACCTTCAATTGAGGCACCGAGAGCCCAAAACATCCGTTTGAAATGTAGTTTGCCCTGACGACCGTTATCGTAATCGAAATCTACAATTGTTTTGTCATCTTGCATTTGTAGCATCTTCATATAAGCCGGCAAATCGGCGTATGAATCTTCCCATTTTCCAAAAATTAGGGCTATCGCATCGCACCGAGCATCCCATGCGGCCCGATAACTAATTTCAATATGATATCTGTGAAAGAAATACAGTTTCGGATCAACCGTAAAAGTGTACACAATAATAAACGAATGCAGTCGTATATTCGTGGCCATAACTTTCAGTAGGAAAATCCGATTGGAATGGTTCAAATTGGGTTAGATAGATAATAAGACTATTTACAACCTTCATGAAGAAATATATTTCATATGAACGATGTATCAGTGTCGTTTCTGTGAAATACCGAAAGGGTGCAACAGTATGACATACAGTTAGTAAAACAGTCATAACTTTTGCATACGAACTCCAATTGGGCTGGACCAAATTGGGTTGTGTAGATAATGAGATTATCTACAACTTTCATGTTGGTTGATTTTCTGTCAAAGAAATTTATCAATTTCGTCTGGACAGAATACTAACCAGGTTCATGCAGTTTTCTGTGTGAGAGGGTGTATATTGGATATACATGCCTTTTGGCTAATCCTGATCCTATTAGGTATAAATAGGATACTTTCTCTCTCCTTACTAAGGGAATTTCTACATAATTATTCTGCCCAATACACAAGAGAAAAAGAGCAAAATTCAGATTTGATCTTTTGTGAGTGAAAAGGTGCAAAGAGAGAGAAATCGAGAAAAGGAGTTTCTCGAGTAATAGAGAATCGATTAGATCGAGCAAGTTCGCCGGTGCATCGTCTAGGCAGGTGCATCCGCGACCGACGTCTTACGAATCACCGTGGATACAAGTAGAGGAGTGACGTTTGTGACTCTTCGATTGTGATCGACTCGAGTAAGAAAGACGGTGGAAACGCTTGGACGCACAAGGACGAAGTCGAGTGAACCGGCGTAGCAAACGATTGGTGAAGGACGCGTGGTGTGGGACGCGCGGATTGTCACCAACGTGACAGGAAATAGAAGGCGACGATCAACCCTTCGTGTGCCATCAATTTAGCACTGGTATAGATCTATCCTTCTAATTGCATCGTACCCTCGAAGTCGTGGCGTGATCTCGGGAATCGGGGAACCGGACCGGGCCTTCATTCCGCTGCGCGGGTCCGGGGTCGGGGATAATACCCCATCAATCTGGAAAAAACTAATTCCTTTATATTAATCGGATCGATAGTTAAATCTTGGCGTAAAGAAGGCAGAATCAAACTACATATGTGTTGCGCATTCAGTTGGTGATTATGGGAGGCAACAATAGAATTAACGCACTGGTGTCCTCCTGTGAATTTAATGATTTTCCAATATGTACCATATTTCGGAATTATTGCACGAAGCCTCCACGGACAATCGTCTTTAACGCAACATATTTGGTATTCGTTTTTCGTACTTCTCTGCACATGAAAATCCACGTAATTTTTTATGGACCATTCCCTAATTTCATGTTTCAACCCTTCCTTCGTTTCAACCATAAGTCCAAGCCATGATTTGTCATTGGGCAAATCATTCCTCTGATTTGTTTCCTCACCCCCATCATCAGCTATCATTAAATTGACCCATTCATCATCTCTAAAGATATCAGGCATTTCTTCCCCCATGTTCATTGAATTTAACCATTCTCCTCCTGCACTCGATGCATGCACCACATGATCGATATCAATTTATGCTACACTGTGTTCACTACTATATTCCTCTTCTTGTTCTTCTTCTAATTCATCTTGTTCTTAATTATCATTCTGTTGCGATGATCCAGGAAATTGTTGCGATGATCCTATTGTTGGGAAAATGTCCCCGACCCCGGGCCCGCACAGCGGAATAAAGGCCCGGTCCGGTTCCCCGATTCCCGAGATCACCCATATCGCATCGTGACTACCTCTCGTCCTCGGTAAACCCGTCACAAAATCCATGGTGATATGCTCCCATTTCCATTCCGGTATCTCCAAATTTTTGCAACAATCCCGCTGGTCGTTTGTGTTCCGCTTGTATTTGTTGACACACTAAACATTTCGAGACAAATTCAGCAACATCTCTTTTCATTCCTTTCCACCAATACTCCCCACGCAAATCTCGATACATCTTATTACTTCCCGGATAAATTGCGAATTTCGACCTGTGGGCTTCACTTAGTAACTCTTGCCTCAATTGGGGTTCATCGGATACACATACTCTTCCGCCTAACCTAACGGTACCGTCACTTGAGATCTCAAACTTCGATTGTGCCCATAACACCGATAAGAAACCAATGGATTGATTAGGTAAGGCCTTCAATCCTAACTCTCCAAGAGCGGACATTAAACTCCATCTACGTACTGAAATATGCGCACTATAACTCGCAACATTTCTACTCAACGCATCCGCCACCACATTTGCTTTTCCTGGATGGTAATTAATACTACAATCATAATCCTTCAAGAAATCCATCCACCGCCTTTGACGCATATTTAACTCCTTTTGCGTAAATAAATATTTCAAACTCTTATGATCCGTGAAAATCTCAAACTTCTGACCATAAAGATAATGTCTCCAAATCTTCAACGCAAAAATTACTGCGGCTAATTCTAAATCATGTGTTGGGTAATTTTTCTCATGATCCTTTAATTGTCGCGAAGCATACGCCACTACCCTTCCATTTTGCATGAGTACACACCCAAGTCCACAAAATGATGCATCGCTATACACCACAAAACCATCTCCACCCGAAGGAATAATCAATATCGGGGCACTAGTTAACCTCTTCTTTAATTCTATGAAACTAGTTTCACAATTTTCATCCCACAAAAATTTTACATCCTTTTGTGTCAAGCGCGTAAGAGGTAAAGAAATTTTTGAAAATCCTTCCACAAACCTTCTATAATATCCGGCAAGACCGAGAAAACTCCGAATCTCAGTCACATTACAAGGCCGCTTCCAATTGATAACCGCTTCAATTTTCTTTGGATCCACTGAAATCCCTTTACCGGATATCACATGTCCTAGAAAAGATACCTCTTCAATCCAAAAATCACATTTACTTAATTTTGCGTATAATTTCTTCTTCCTTAAAATCTCCAGCACGAACCCCAAATGTTTTGCATGTTCCTCTGGACTTTTCGAATAAATCAGAATATCATCAATGAAAACAATAACGAACGAATCCAGATACTCATGGAATATTCGATTCATTAAATCCATAAAAGCTGCCGGGGCATTTGTTAAACCAAACGGCATCACCAAATATTCGTAGTGACCGTACCTAGTACGAAAAGCAATCTTCGGGATATCTTCTTTCCGAATCTTCAATTGGTGATAACCCGATCGGAGGTCAATTTTCGAGTAAATCACAGTGCCTTGAAGTTGATCAAATAAATCATCAATTCGCGGAAGAGGATATTTGTTCTTCACGGTAACTTGGTTAAGTTGTCGGTAATCAATACATAGTCGCATTGATCCATCTTTCTTTTTAACAAACAATACGGGGGCTCCCCATGGTGACACACTCGGTCGAATAAATCCTTTCGCTAGCAAATCTTCTAGTTGTTTATTTAACTCTTCCAACCCTGCCGCTGCCATTCGATATGGTTGCTTTGAAATTGGTGCGGTGCCGGGTAATAACTCGATCATAAATTTAATTTCTCTATCCGGAGGTAACCCAACCAAATCATCCGGAAATACATCAGAGAAATCACGAACCACCGGAATCTTTTGAATTACAAGCCTCTTATCATGCTCTGAAATCCGTTTTATTTCTTCTTGACCACCTTCCGCCAATAACTTCGTATCATGTATAGCAGAAATAATTGCGGTTGCATTTTCACGTACCCCCAAAAGTTGAAAAGAAGTTTCTCCCTCTGGATTAAAAGTTACCACTTTTTGAAAACAATCAATTGTTGCATGATATGAGGATAACCAATCCATACCGAGAATGGCATCGAAATCACGAAAATCTAGGATAACCAAATCAACTAGTAATTCTTTATCACCAATTTGAACTACACATCCTCTAAACACCAACTCTGCTAATAGGGTTTCACCCATTGGGGTGCCTACTAATAAACTACTACTTAGACGTTCTGCCCTTCTATGTAATTTTGACATGAATATAAAAGACACGAAAGAATGCGTTGAACCAGGGTCTATCAAAACACTGGCCGGAATATCACAAATAGAAACAACGGAATGAATAATCGAACCTGACGCGTGTGCATCCGGATTGTTGAGAGCAAATGTGCGTGCCAGGATAGGTTTCTTCGGTTCTAGCTTCCTCTTGGGGCACTCATTCAATTTGTGTCATGGGTTATAACAATAATGACACACATGCTCGCCAAAGGGACAACTCTTCGACCAATGACCAACTCGACCGCATTTGAAACATGGAGCTTGACTTGGCGGCAATCCACCCGTATTCTCTCTCCGAAATTGGGGAGGCCTCTGCTTCTTAAAATTTCTACTAAGAGGCTTGTTGTAGTCACGCGATTGCCTCATTTGACTCTTTCCACTCTCCATTTTCATCTCGTACTGCTTCAACTCTTCAACATCACACTACGCCAATACCGCTTTATCAACAGCATTTGCATAATTGCTGCACTGAAAAGCGCGCACCCGACCCTTTATGTCCGGACGTAAACCCCGAACAAACTTTGACACTTTTTGAGCCTCATTGCTTACATCATGCGGTGCGAATTGCAACAATTCAGTAAATTTCCTCTCATACTCCAATACCGTTTTACCCTCTTGCGTAAGATTAGCAAACTCTTGTGCCTTTTTCTCTTGCAATGAATACGGATAATATTGCTCATTAAAGGCATCCACAAACTCCTTCCAACTAACATGATCACCAAACGATTTCCGTTTCATATTCCACCAATGGTCGGCATTTCCCTCCATCATAAATGATACAAACTTCACTTTTTCCACATCATTCGCCTCAATCACATCGAAGGTTTTCTCCGCTTGGCGAATCCACTCATACGCCTTGATAGGGTCAGTCGTACCAAAGAATGGTTTCGGACCCAACTGCTTAAATTGATTGAGTTTCTCATTCGACCCCCCACTTGAACTACCACTACTTCCACCACGAAGCACCTGTGGCTGCATTTGCGGCTGTTCTTGTTGCGACCCTTGCTGCTTTAGCAACTGAACTAGCGTCTCATTAGTTCGTTGTTGTTGCTCCTGAAGGAAATACAGTTATAGATCAACTAGTAGCTTGCACACATGAGGATAGACGAACGTACGCGTTCGTAGGTACGATTGGATGCATAATAAGATTATGCAAATCTGACAAAATAACATAGTCAGTCATGACGGACAGATTGGTCAGTCATGACGGACCAAAGGTTAATTGTCAGATTACACAGAAATATACACAGTCAGTCATGACGGACAGATTGGTCAGTCATGACGGACCAATGGAAATTTTGTGTACCAATCTGTGAGTATGGTCAGTCATGACGCACAGTATGGTGCGTCATGACGGACTGTATGGTCAGTCATGACGGACTGTACGGTCAGTCATGACGGACCAAGAGTAAATGCTGTTTCTAGGAAACGTGACTGGTGCATCATGACGCACCATTCTGTGCGTCATGACGGACTGTGATCCAAATTCCGGATTAGCAGTTTTCTTTGTACTCATTAATTCCTCATTAATTATGGTATTAATATAAGATCAATTGTTGATCTATTGTTGATTTTTTCTCTCTCTGAGCCAACCAGAATATTGTCTAGGGTTCATGTTTGCTTGTAGGACAAGTAAAGAGAGAACTTGAAATCACCATTAGAGATTGGAGTTTTCAAGCAAGTTTACGGCGATTTTTGGGGGAATTGCGCGTAACCGAAAGGCGCTAGCTCGAGGTGGATATGAGTAGAGGGATTTCATCTGAAATCCTCTATTGTGATCAAACAAGGGAAAGATGAATGACGAACCGGATGCGATCCGGTTGTATACGACAAATCGAAGCTCCGTCGAAGGTGTCGAATCGTGCGGGAATGGGACGTACGTGTTGCCGAAGATTGGAGCAGCGAAAAGGGAAGCAACTACTGATCAACCCGTCACCGTGATCAATTTCACGTGGTATGAATCTATGTCTATAATCGTTATATTCATAGGTAGTTGCATGTAGTTTAGGATTCGTACGATCGAGTCGTCGGTGTGGTCCTCGGGATCGGGTCGGACCGAGCTCTTCAATCCGCTGCGCGGAGCTCGGTAGTGACTCCGATACCCAACAGTGGTATCAGAGCGATCGTCGTGATTCGATCGTCGAATCAATTTCGAATAAAAGTTATTCGGACAATTATATAGAATTAGAACATAAATCATATAGTTTCATAAAATTAGGACCATGGAAAACTTATTAGAGTTTGATTATATGATGATCAAAAGCATCTAGAAGTAATCATGAAAAGGTTTCATGATTAATCGTTTTCGAAACGATTCAATTTCAGCAAAAAATTACTGTCAAAATTGAGTATTATAGTAGGTCAGTCATGACGGACCAGATGGTCAGTCATGACGGACACTGTTCATCGCGAAATCCAAGAGTTGGATCTGAGGCGTTACACTGGTCCGTCGTGACGCACAAGAGTTGTGCGTCATGACGAAAGTGGCCCAAATAGCCCTGGAAGTTTGTACAAAATTGTTTTGTACAGTCAGTCATGACGGACAGTATATATCGTGCAGTCCAAGAGTTGGATTTTGAGAGTTCTAATGGTCAGTCATGACGCACCAAGTTGTGCGTCATGACGGACTGTATTAACTAGTTCCGTCAGGACGAACCATTTGGTCAGTCATGACGGACATAACACGAATTAGCCCCTGGATTGGACAACAAAATTGTTTTGAATAGTCCGTCATGACGCACCTTCTGGCGTTATGACGGACAAGTGAAGTCCGGCGTGACGCACTATTTTGTGCGTCATGACGGACGTCAAAGTAAGTCCAAATCAGGAGAAATATTGGACATGGTCAGTCATGACGGACCAACTGTCAGTCATGACGGACAGTGTAAAAAATTTTCTGAAAATTTTTAATATGGGCATGGTCAGTCATGACGCACCATTCTGTGCATCATGACGGACTGTATACTTGCGTCGTGACGGACCATGTGTCAGTCACGACGGACAGTGTAATTTTTCTGGAAATTTTTTATATTGGTTCTAATAATTAATAATTATGTTCATATAAGTCATTCGTCACGATTAAACCTATTTAATGATATAATTAGATTATGTCATAAAATCCCTAAGTAATATTTAAGTCATGAAATGTCTTCCATGTCTACAACCTCCGAGGTTGGTCATTACACTTTGCACGGTTTCAGGCCAAAGTCGGGCGTGCAATGTTGTATGTATCAACGTGAGAGGCAAGCGTTAATTGAGGACAAATGCGGGTTCAGGCCAAAGTCGGGCGCATTTGTAGTTCAATTGAACGATATGTGAGCACGGTTGTGACTTAACCGTCCAAGCCAATCCGATTGGGGTTCGCGGCATAGTTAGGATGCACAAACGGAATTCGGATCATATATGATATGGTTCGATACCGAAATCCTATAAAGAGTCAAGAGTCGCATTGGATGTGATTGGATTTATCCTACCTAAATAGTGAGATCCCATTTGTCGGCCAAAGTCACTTGTGGGAGGATCATGAAATATGGGTCTTGAAGTGTTATTGGATTTAGAATCCCGAATCAATATTAGGGTTATTGATTTGATAAAAGTAACATATTTCATATCATATAAGCATATAGAATAAGTACGCACGGTTAGTTGTCAATTTCAGAATTCATGTAGAATAATAATTTTAAGCAACACCAATATCATATCGATATGATCGATATTAGAGAAAGAAAAGTTTGTGAAACGGAACTACCTTGATTAACACCATATCCTAAGAATGGTTCTTAGGCAAGAGTGCAAGAGTTACGTGTTGGACACGAAATTTGTAGAACCGATTCACATTCACGAGGCTTTAGAGAAAGCCAGAATTTGACAAACTTGAGAAGGAGTCATATAATATTGTATGTCAGATGTTGACATGCATAGACGCGGATCTTCAAAGGAGTTTGAAGAATTATAAGAAATAAGAGTCTAAGGGCGATTAAGGCAAATGTTGTCTCAATCAAGGATTTGGGCAAGTTGTTGTCTCAATATCAAAAGAATGGTTAAATCCGAGGAGGATTAATCCAAATGTTGATAGTAATGGCTTCTTTTGACATTATCATCTTGACTACGTGTATGAGATACACATTTCTAGAATCCATTGGATGGAATACTAGTTTCATTCGAATAAGATTCGCATGACAAGTACAATACTTGTTTAATAAGCAAGATGACAAAAGTGTCATTCCAAAGGTTGGAAAACCGGCCAACGACTTATCAAAATACATACATTTTGAATGTGTGTAAATAAGTAAGTTCGGAGGCGAGAGGAGGCTACAAATATTTCATTATATTTACCAACGATTATTGTAGATATAAAGATATCTATTTAATGCGTTTGAAACATAATTTTGAATAGTTCAAAAATGTTTCGAAATGAAATACGAAATCAACTAAGCGAGAAAATCAAAGTCTTTCGATAAGATCGAAGAGACGAGCATTTTTAAGCTATGAGTATGATAATCATCTAGACAATTTATGAAAAGTTTCATAGTTATTTTCATTCGGAACATCAATGTAGATTAATGTGTCTGCAAGGAGAAATCAAACTTTGTTGGACATTGTTTGATAGATGATAAATCAAAATTAATTTTCCCAAATAAGATTTGGAAATTTACTCTTAAGACCAAGGTTAATCACATACCTTCTAAGTCGGTACAAAAGACCTCATATGTGATATGGATCGGAAAGAAATTAAATTGAGGGTTAACGTGGTTTCAGGCCAAAGCCGGGCACGTTAATAGTTCAATGTTGTTGCTCCTGAAGGAAATACAGTTATAGATCAACTAGTAGCTTGCACACATGAGGATAGACGAACGTACGCGTTCGTAGGTACGATTAGATGCATAATAAGATTATGCAAATCTGACAAAATAACATAGTCAGTCATGACGGACAGATTGGTCAGTCATGACGGACCAAAGGTTAATTGTCAGATTACACAGAAATATACACAGTCAGTCATGACGGACAGATTGGTCAGTCATGACGGACCAATGGAAATTTTGTGTACCAATCTGTGAGTATGGTCAGTCATGACGCACAGTATGGTGCGTCATGACGGACTGTATGGTCAGTCATGACGGACTGTACGGTCAGTCATGACGGACCAAGAGTAAATGCTGTTTCTAGGAAACGTGACTGGTGCATCATGACGCACCATTCTGTGCGTCATGACGGACTGTGATCCAAATTCCGGATTAGCAGTTTTCTTTGTACTCATTAATTCCTCATTAATTATGGTATTAATATAAGATCAATTGTTGATCTATTGTTGATTTTTTCTCTCTCTGAGCCAACCAGAATATTGTCTAGGGTTCATGTTTGCTTGTAGGACAAGTAAAGAGAGAACTTGAAATCACCATTAGAGATTGGAGTTTTCAAGCAAGTTTACGGCGATTTTTGGGGGAATTGCGCGTAACCGAAAGGCGCTAGCTCGAGGTGGATATGAGTAGAGGGATTTCATCTGAAATCCTCTATTGTGATCAAACAAGGGAAAGATGAATGACGAACCGGATGCGATCCGGTTGTATACGACAAATCGAAGCTCCGTCGAAGGTGTCGAATCGTGCGGGAATGGGACGTACGTGTTGCCGAAGATTGGAGCAGCGAAAAGGGAAGCAACTACTGATCAACCCGTCACCGTGATCAATTTCACGTGGTATGAATCTATGTCTATAATCGTTATATTCATAGGTAGTTGCATGTAGTTTAGGATTCGTACGATCGAGTCGTCGGTGTGGTCCTCGGGATCGGGTCGGACCGAGCTCTTCAATCCGCTGCGCGGAGCTCGGTAGTGACTCTGATACCCAACAGCTCCAAAATGTCACGAAACATTTGTGAGTCGTGAGACCAACATCATTTCTCTCACCATCGCCAACAACTCCTTTCTCCTTTCTAGGTCGTCCAGGTAGCCTTGAACCTTCGGCGCCAACATCGGCATTACTCATCATTTTCGGTTTTGGTGGCATTCTCACTACCTAATGACGATCAAAAGACAGTATTAGTAAGGTATTTACGGTATGATGTTATGACATCTGCAGGTCACTAGGACCGTTGCTCTGATACCAAAAAGGTTGTCACGACCCGAAAATGAGATAACGTGAACAACGCACTAAAACTATGAACATATGAGCAATAGCAGAGTCAAAAACACACAATACAAAACAAGTCGGCATAAAAGATAACCTACAAATTGAAAGAAATACAGTTTCGGATCAACCGTAAAAGTGTACACAAGGATAAACGAATGTAGTCGTACATTCGTGACCATAACTTTTAGTGGGAAAATCCAATTAGAATGGTTCAAATTGGGTTAGATAGATAATGAGATTATCTACAACCTTCATATAGAAATATATTTCATATGAACGAAGTATAAGTGTCGTTTCTGTGAAATACCGAAAGGGTGCAACAGTATGACATACAGTTAGTAAAACAGTCATAACTTTTGCATACGAACTCCAATTGGGCTGGGCCAAATTGGGTTGTGTAGATAATAAGATTAACTACAACGTTCGTGTTGGTTGATTTTCTGTCAGAGAAATTTATCAATTTCGTATGGACAGAATACTGAACAGGTTCATACAGTTTTCTGTGTGAAAGGGTGTATATTGGATATACATGCCTTTTGGCTAATCCTTATCCTATTATGTATAAATAGGATTTTCTCTCTCATCTTCACTATGGAAATCAGTTGAATCATTCTAAGCAAGTGATTATTCTGCCCAATATACACAAGAAAAAGAGCAAATTCAGATTTGATCTTTAGTGAGTGAAAGGGTGCGAAGAGAGAGAAATCGAGAAAGGAGTTTCTCGAGTAATAGAGAATCGATTAGATCGAGCAAGTTCGCCGGTGCATCGTCTAGGCAGGTGCATCCGCGACCGACGTCTTGCGACTCACGGTGGATACAAGTAGAGGAGCGACAATTGTGGCTCTTGGATTGTGATCGACTCAAGGAGTGAGAAGACGGTCAACGAACGGTGAAAGACGCGTGGTATGGGACGCGCGGATTGTCACCAACGTGACAGGAGATAGAAGGCGGCGATCAACCCTTCGTGCGTGATCAATTTCACGCTGGTATAGATCTATCCTTCTATTCGCATCGTACCCTCGAAGTCGTGGCGTGATCTCGGGAATCGGAGAATCGGACCGGGCCTTCATTCCGCTGCGCGGGCCCGGGGCCGAGGAAATTCCCCAACAGTGGTATCAGAGCGATCGCCATCGATTCGAGGGTCGAATCATAATCGTATATTAGATATACGCACGGGTTATCAAAGTTTGTACCCGTTTGCATGATGTTACATATAGAGAGTCAAATTCCGTTAAAATCACAAGTGGAATTCGCTAGAGATCGATCAAAAGTTGATTGAGAGTATCTAGGAATTATCGTGAAAAGGTTTCATGATTTATCGTTTCAGAAACGAGCGAAAACGGAAGAAACGGCAAAATCTGCAGAAAATTAGAATACGAAACAGTGAGTAAAACTTAGATAAATTTCAGTGGAAAACTTCAAATTGATTGGATCAAATTGGCATAGTTAGATAATGAGATTATCTATGACTTTGATACAGAAAGTTTTTTCATTTGAACGAATTATCAGTGTCATTTTTATGAAATACTGAAAGGGTGCGACTGTTTGACATACAGAGACTAAAACGTCCGTATATGTCGCATAGAAACTCCAATTGAGTCCAATAAAATTGGGTTAGTTAGATAATAAGATTATCTAGAACTTTCGTTCACGTTCAAAGTCGGTTGGAACAATTTAATATTTTTGTTTCAACAGAATACTGAAAAGGTGTCTGTAGTTTTCTGGTTGAAAATGTGTCTATTGGATAAACTTACCTTTTCATTTGTTCGTATTTTACTAAAACTGCTATAACTTTCAGTAGAAAATTCCGATTTGAATGGTTCAAATTGGGGTAGTTAGATAATGAGATTATCTAGAACTTTCATGTTGTAATATATTTCATTTGAGCGACGTATTAGTGTCGTTCTAATGAAATACCGAAAGGGTGCAGAAAAACAGTTTTTCTGCCGCCCCGGGGGCAGTTTTTTGCGCCCCGGACGCGTCCCGGGCGAGGTTTTCTCGCGCCCCACGGCCCTTGCGTTACAACGGATGGGGAAGTCCGTTATAACGGACCCTTCTCTGGATGCTGTTTTTGTTTTCGCGATAACTTTGGCTACGAAGCTCGGAATTTTGAGTTTTTTATATCGATTTGATCGGCATCAAACATTCTAGCATATTAGATAATTAATTATTTAGAATAATTAATCTCCCTAAATAAATCATATGCATATAGAAAATCTTGTGATAGTGATATAATTGGATTATGTCACGGATTTAGAAACATGCAATGGCATGATCCCTCATAATATTTAAGTCATGTAAATGCCTTCCATATCCACAACTACCGAGTTCGGTGTTACGTTTCACGTGGGTTCAGGCTAAAGTCGGGCACGTGATATTGAAACAATCGAAAGGGTGGCAAGCGTTAAATCAGGACTTGTGAGGCACAGGCTAAAGTCGACTCACTAGTAGCTTATTTGAACGATACGTTGGAGATGGTTGTGACTTAACCGTCCAGGCCAATCAGATTGGAGTTCGGGACATAGATAGGATGCACACACGGAACTGGGATTGTATTGGATACGATCCATCACCGAAATCCTATAAAGGTTCAAGAGTCGTATTGGATACGATTGGATATAATCCTACCTAAATAACGGGATCCCACCCGATAGGCTAAAGTCACTTGTGGGAGGAACGGAAATATGGGTCTTGAGTGTTATGGACTTGGAGTCCCGTATCGGTATGAGGGTTATCGATTCGATAAAATAACACTATCATATAATTATCATATAAGCATATAGATTAAGTACGCACGGTTAGGAGTTAATCTTCATCATCCGTTTAGAATTATGTTTTCAAGCAACACCAAATATATCGATTAGATCGATATGATAGATGGCTTTTGGGCCGGAATTACCATTATTAACCTTGATTGTCAAAGAATAGTTCTTAGACTTAAAGGAACGTGTTGGACACGAAAATGGTAGATTCGGGGCTCGAGGCTTTGGCTTTAGAGAAAGCCGGGTTCGATAAACTTAAGAAGGAATCGAACAATATTACGTGCCTTGTGGTGGCATGTATAGACGCAAATTTCTCAAAATTGTTTTGAGAATTCGGGTGTATATGAAAGTAAAACACAACGCCCATGAAATAGTTTCAAGAGCTAGAGCGCGTTGAATGACTCAATGCGGCTCAAAGAGTAGGTTAATTTTGAGACGCCTTATGGGTCTTTGATTAACACTCGTGTGTTGATGGTACGAGATTTGATCTTTGTGACCGAATATCATATGCATTTGATAGATAAGTTGATCCCTGAATTGCATGAGATGCGATTTAAAATTGAATTGGAGATGCTTGGAGTATCCGAGGAATCCAATGCATTAAGATGCGTGGATGTCCTTGTAATTCAAAAGGTGGGATCGAAAGAAATGTATGTCTAAGGGTATTTTGGAAAAATGTTTTCCAAATAGGAAGTTCGGACAAGAAGTTGTCCAAACTAATGACTCAAAGAACGGTGAAATCCGAGGAGGATTAAACCTAGAAGTTGATTGCTTCTTTTGGCATTGCCGTCTTGGCAATATAAACGAGATACGCGTATCTAGATGCCATGTGATGGAATGCTAGAATCATTCGAATTAGATTTGATTGATTAATGCAATACTTATTTATTAAGCAAAACGACAAAGGGCATCATTCTCCAAAGTATTGGAGAAAGATCCAGCGAATTATTGGAAATTATATTTAGATATGATGTTCCGATAAGTTCCGAGGCAAGAGGAGGCTATCGGTATTTTGTTGCGTTTATGGACGGTTAAAGTAGATATAAAAATATCTATTTAATGCGTGCCGAAACAGAGACTTTTGAAACGTTCAAAGAGTTTCAAAAACGAAATACGAAATCAACTAAGCAAGAAAATCAAAGCTTTTCGATAGGATCGAGAAGGCGAGTATTTGAGCTAAACCTTTCGATAGGATCGAAGAGGCGATATTTGAGTTATGAATATTAATGATCATTTATGATTGTGGAATCGTTTCACGATTGCCTTTATTCGGAACATTGAGATGTGTCCGAAAAGAGGAAATGAACGCATGTTGGACATGGTTCGATAAATGATGAGTCAATAAGATCTCCCAAAAATGTTTTGGGGATACGCCCTTGAGACAGCGGCACTAATGAATGGTTGCATATAAGATATGAACCATAAACCTTCTAATCGGTACAAAAGACGCCATATGAGATATGGATCGGAATGGTTCCGAAGTTGTCACTTGTACAGATTTGAGGATGTGAGTGTATTTCGAAATTTGTTTCGGTTAAACTCAATCCCAAATCTGGAAATTGTTCGTTTATCCTTAAGGAAACTAAAGGGTATTAGTTCTAACGTCCCTATGAAAATGAGATTTTCGTGGCTCGAAGAGATGCCTTCTTGGAGGAGGACTAGATGCGCACAAGTTTGGAACTTGGTGCCATTTATCTCTATGCGGGCTAGTGGGAGTAGAATAAATCTCGAAAGAGTTCGAGATCTGAAAATGAACATTGTACCGATGAAAGTTGACATGGCTTCATCAAGAGTTGATGAACGCAAGTCGAACACACAAAGGAATTTTTCGTAGATCAAATAGGCTATATCATAAGCCGGTAAATGCGAATTTATCGAGGCTAATGATGATAGATCGAAATCATATGATGATTCGATATCCTACAAGGATGCTATGAAAAGTTGATTCCACATGACATGGTGTCATGAAATCTGAGATTCGATCCATGTAAATTATCAAGTTCGGAACTTGATTTCATTACTTTCTGGATTAGACCCGTGAAATGTGAATGGGTTTTTTCAAGATGAAGAACCTACATGGATAGGAATACGCATATATGTAAAGCGAGGTTTTTTGCGAAGAGTTTCATGCAATTCATAGTCGGACTATGAAGAAACGTTTTCGCATGTTGCCATGCTTTCACATTCTTGTAATTCTGCTTGCCATGGTCGCGTATTATGACTATGTGATGTGGCACAATGGATGTCAAAACCGAATTTCTTGACAGAAATTTTATGAAAGGATGTGTACTTGACACAACCTTACGGTTTTGTCGATTCATAAGAATCGGGGATAAGATATGCACGCTTTAACGATCCATATGATGGATTAGAGAAAGCTTCTCGGAATTGGAATATTCGTTTTGACGATGTTATAAACTGTTATAAAATTGTCGGAACGAATAAAAACTTTGTGTACACATGAAGGTTAGTGGGAGCCGCATTATATTTCTTGTAACGACAAAGGATTTAGGCGAGACCGCTTAGGAAATAAGCGTGAAGATCTATATGATAGATCTAAGAAGTTCCTCGTTCTATGTTATAGCACATATATCGACATATTGTTGAAATTGGTTTTCAACATGTAAACTCCTTGGAGGAGTTAAAACGAAATGTCGAATGGCAGAAATTTTCAACGGCTCGATGTGAGACATCAAGCAGCGCGAAAAGTAGTAATATGATGCCTTACATTTGATGTTAGGATCTATTATATCTGTCATGATATGTATGTGGCTATCTGTCATACAAATAAAGCGTCTAGTTCACCGTCAATACAATTAATGGGAATCACATGAGTTTGAATGTAATTCGATTACATGAGACTAACTCTTGTGAATGTATAATGGTTATACAAGTATATACATAACGGTTATGTATATTTAAACCCATCGGGATTTGTATTGATAGAGGTGAAGTTTATCCTTGAATACTTTACGAAAGAATTCAGGATTTTTATCTATAATGGTGTGGAGGACGTGTTGGTTATAAAGAATTATAACAACAACAGTTTCCAAAGATTAAGCACGTCCAAATATGTAGCACGACTTTCGATCACAAAGTGTGTACATGTTTTGCTTAAATGAAAACACGGTTATGTGGAAAGGTTCCACAAGACCAATAGTTTATGATTCTATTTACGGTGGCGAGTATATTGCGGTTATTAATCGCAAAAGGAAGTGGTATGGATCAAGGAAACATGACCAAACTCTCGTAGCCACGAGTTATCGGATTTATGGTTGTTTATTGCGTGAAACGCAATAGTACAAGCCAAAAATGCCGAGGTCACAACCACTTCTAGCCAATACTCCGAAAATTTCATTTGATCCATGAAATTTTGTGAAAAGATGTGATCGTAGGTATTGGAAATGTTCCAATCCTGTTGAAGATTAACACTAGCGGTAATGTGCGGACCCGTTTACAAAACCGCTCTCTCTAGTCGCGCGTGACTGTCATGCGATGACTATGGGTATGGAGATACCTAGAGGAGGAAGAAGAGAGTAGAGTGTAGTTATCTAATACGATAGTCCTCGCAGGTTATGGGTATGGAGATACCCATAGGTAAACGTTGTATCACCCAAATACTTAGTCCATATGAATGCATCCCTTTTAAAATTTTTGTTTACTTAAATTAATATGCATTCACCTTATATGAAAACTGTGTGCTGGGTTGTGTAATATGATTGTTACATGAACCTTGATTTGAACTTGTGTGGACGTCGACATGGTTGAGGACCATGTGCAGCGAAACCGTCACACTTAAAGTGTCATTTCTAAACATCCCTAGTCGCGGGTCAGTTTGCTTAAGAGAGAAGCATTACTATTACAAGGGAATAGACTGAACGCGTACACTAGTACGTTTGCCGAGGAGATGATTATGTTTTGCTAATCATGGGACAAAGGAGTTTGTCGAATCGGGAACGTAGATATATGTTAGGTTACATGTATTGGATATGACCGAAGCCGCGAGACCATGACATGGTTTAGTCATTATAGATGGACTTGCGACGGATGGGGTTTTAGATTCTTCATACTTGAGGGGATCATTGATTGCGTTACGTGCGTAACACAATGCTTTGATATGATCTTACGCTCACCGTAATAGGGAGTTAAAAGGGTCATCATTGGGTATTGTCCGAAACACGGAATTCAATATGAGTCTCCAAGATAGGAATTGTTTATTCCGAAAGGAAGAGATATCTCTTAGGCGCCGCTCGATGAGTCGATTAACGAAAACCGTGGCCACGGTCAATGATATTAATGGTTAATATCGATTGAAATTTGTTAACTCAACTCGGAATCGGGGAATAAGTGTAGTTAATCAAATTATAAGGATGACTATAACCATGCCTTTTGATTAACGGATATCGTAAACAAGAGAACTAGTAACCGCTATTCGAGATAGGCACAATGATCACAATCATTATTCGTTTAACATGGGTAGCTATGATGGAGTGACTAGATCCCGCTCATGAGCTTGTAGGCATTGGAAACAACCTACTGCCATCGTTAAGTCGAACCTACATGGTCACACAACGAGTCGTACTAAGTCGGGCTTGATCATAAAATCGGCACATTGGATGTGCATAGCTTGGTATTTGATACGCGAGCAATATTCTCTAAAATCGTGCGTATTGGATATGCATGAGTACCTTTTAGGTAGATCTGAAATTGAGTGGGAGACTGAAAGAAATACAGTTTCGGATCAACCGTAAAAGTGTACACAAGGATAAACGAATGTAGTCGTACATTCGTGGCCATAACTTTTAGTGGGAAAATCCAATTAGAATGGTTCAAATTGGGTTAGATAGATAATGAGATTATCTACAACCTTCATATAGAAATATATTTCATATGAACGAAGTATAAGTGTCGTTTCTGTGAAATACCGAAAGGGTGCAACAGTATGACATACAGTTAGTAAAACAGTCATAACTTTTGCATACGAACTCCAATTGGGCTGGGCCAAATTGGGTTGTGTAGATAATAAGATTAACTACAACGTTCGTGTTGGTTGATTTTCTGTCAGAGAAATTTATCAATTTCGTATGGACAGAATACTGAACAGGTTCATACAGTTTTCTGTGTGAAAGGGTGTATATTGGATATACATGCCTTTTGGCTAATCCTTATCCTATTATGTATAAATAGGATTTTCTCTCTCATCTTCACTATGGAAATCAGTTGAATCATTCTAAGCAAGTGATTATTCTGCCCAATATACACAAGAAAAAGAGCAAATTCAGATTTGATCTTTAGTGAGTGAAAGGGTGCGAAGAGAGAGAAATCGAGAAAGGAGTTTCTCGAGTAATAGAGAATCGATTAGATCGAGCAAGTTCGCCGGTGCATCGTCTAGGCAGGTGCATCCGCGACCGACGTCTTGCGACTCACGGTGGATACAAGTAGAGGAGCGACAATTGTGGCTCTTGGATTGTGATCGACTCAAGGAGTGAGAAGACGGTCAACGAACGGTGAAAGACGCGTGGTATGGGACGCGCGGATTGTCACCAACGTGACAGGAGATAGAAGGCGGCGATCAACCCTTCGTGCGTGATCAATTTCACGCTGGTATAGATCTATCCTTCTATTCGCATCGTACCCTCGAAGTCGTGGCGTGATCTCGGGAATCGGAGAATCGGACCGGGCCTTCATTCCGCTGCGCGGGCCCGGGGCCGAGGAAATTCCCCAACACAAATATCCAATATACATAAGGTCGATACAAACAAACACGACTAAACAAAATATGGTAATTGGTACTCTCACACTCCGCTAAGCTCGTAATCTACAAGAATGCCACTGCCACCTCAAGTGCTACCTGGAAATGTTGGCTGAGAATTAGATAAGTAAAATAATATTTAATTATTATTTACTCGACCACGACTACCATGACAACTACTAAGAGAGATTAACTACTACAATACTACTACAACTATGATCTTGCAAATACGGTAACAACTACTACATAATTCATAGTGTGATACGACAACGACTACTTCGCTAAGGTTGGCTGCCACATGGGACCCTACTCATAGACTAGTACCTCGGATCTACAATGAGGTAAAAGTCTGCTGCACTCTATCCCAAGAGTGGTGGTTTCCACCACGCCACGACTGAAACCACGCCCCCTCGAACACTACATTTACTACAACTACTCGAGGAGACCGTACTGCTACGTCTAACAGTTCGCAAATTCGGGAGCGACCCGAAAATGCACCTCTGGCCAGACACTACATTAATGTCCAAACATGTGTTCCCTTATCCACCTCTCATCCTCACTACGAGTTGATTTACATCAACAACGATCCTACATACTACAAAGAACTACACCTATTCTACAGATAAAATGATGAAAAAATAAATGAAGAATCAGATTCAGTAATCATAATTACTGCCAATAGAATCATCTCGAAATAAGCTTTCCAACGGAACCAAGAACATGGCAAACGGAGACCGAACGGAGAAGTTATGACCAAATTACGAAGACATGACACACGAAATCTGGTTCGGTAGACCCGTCAAAGAACCGATCAACTACAATACTTCTACTTATCCGACATACCGGAATAACTAATGACTATGAATTGAAACCCTAAACGGGATACGAATGACCCGAAAAAACTTAGCCATGTGTTTAATGTTGGCCAAAAAGCTCACCAATCCAACCATTATATAGTTGAACGTTATCAAGCGATTAAGCCTTTTCTCCATTGTATAATTGTGCCCCTGAAAAATCATGTCTTGCACAATTACTAAAATACCCCTTACATCAAGAATTTCAACTAGGGTTAGAGGATACCGGGTTAATGGATCTTGACTCAAAACCAAACCTAAACCCGACCCATTAAGATCAAACAACTCAATTGTATCACTTCTTTTCTTCCTAAAAACCGAAACCCTAATTGTTTTATCCTTTCTCGATGGAAGCCTAATAGATGATCGAAACGCCATTATTCGAGCGGCCGAATCACCATGGCACCATCCTTATACCCCAAAACCATCTATGAAATCCTAAAATTCAGAATTACTTCCACCCCCAAAATCTAGGGTTTCAACAAGGAAAGCTCAAATCAATCTTCCAATCGTTTTCCATGGCAGTAAATACGAATGATTCTTCGAATTAGATTAGAAAATAGATTTACAACCTCAAAACTCCAAGCTCCTAGGTTTAGACAATTCCACCACCACCTATGTATGCTTGCCTCGATGAAGATAACCTCGAAAGTGAGCTCGCTCTCTTCGTTTCTTGTCTTGAATCACTTGTTCGCTTCCTCTTCTCCAATCTCCTCTTCTTGGTTCTTCTTCTTCTTCTCCTTCTTTCACCTCTCTCTAACTCACGAAAATAAGGAGGTTATGGGACAGAATATATGGGTCTAGAGTGACAAAATAACCTTATATACATGCCAAGGGTTTACGTGTGAAAAGGGTCAGGGGTTTTTGTAAATTTTGCATTTTGATCCATAATTTTCTTGTAATTATTTTCTATCCAGAATTTTGTTGTATAAAACTATTAATATAACATTCTTCCCCCCTTAAAGAAATTTCGTCCTCGAAATTTAACATACCTCGTAGAAAAGTTCAGGGTATTTCTCTTTTACTTCATCTTCACGTTCCCATGTCGCCTCTTGTGGAGAATGATGTTGCCAACGTACCTTAACCAGTGATATTACTCTATCCCTCAACACATGGTCCCTTCGATCCAAAATTTCCACTGGTCTTTCGACATACGTCGAGTCCTCTCTCAAATCAAATGCTTGAGGTAAAAGTACATGCGATGGATCACTCACATACTTCTTTAACATGGAGATATGAAACACGTTATGCACATTCGACAAAGATGGGGGTAAAGCGAGTCTAAAGCTACCGGTCCGACCATCTCCAATATCTGAAAAGGACCGATATATCGAGGAGATAACTTCCCTTTCTTTCCAAAACGCATAACACCCTTTGTAGGCGACACTCGTAAAAATACGTGATCTCCTTCTACAAATTTAACTTCTCTACGCTTCTTATCTGTGTAACTCTTCTGCCTACTTTGAGCCGTCAATAACCTTTGACGTATTAATTGTACCCGTCTTTCTTCTTCTTGTACCAAATCAGGACCTAATAGTTTCTTTTCTCCAACTTCGTACCAATTCACCGGAGATCTACATTTCCTTCCATAAAGGGCTTCGTAAGGGGCCATTTCAATACTCGAGTGATAACTATTGTTGTACACAAATTCTACCAAATGAAGATGTGTATTCCAACTACCCCCAAAATCTAACACACAAGCACGCAATAAATCTTCTAAAGTTTGAATTGTCCTCTCAGATTGACCATCTGTTTGAGGGTGATACGCGGAACTAAAGCGAAGATGTGAACCAAGTGACTTCTGCAAGCTTTTCCAAAATGTAGAAGTGAACCGGGGATCCCTATCCGAAACAATCGAAACGGGTATTCCATGTAATCTCACCACTTCTTTCTCATATAATTCTGCTAGTTTATCCAATTTATCATTTTGCTTGATCGCAATAAAATGGGCAGATTTTGTTAACCGGTCTACGATCACCCATATCGCATCGTGACTACCTCTCGTCCTCGGTAAACCCGTCACAAAATCCATGGTGATATGATCCCATTTCCATTCCGGTATCTCCAAATTTTTGCAACAATCCTTTTCTCATATAATTCTGCTGGTCGTTTGTGTTCCGCTTTTATTTGTTGACACACTAAACATTTCGAGACAAATTCAGCAACATCTCTTTTCATTCCTTTCCACCAATACTCCCCACGCAAATCTCGATACATCTTATTACTTCCCGGATGAATTGCGAATTTCGACCTGTGGGCTTCACTTAGTAACTCTTGCCTCAATTGGGGTTCATCGGGTACACATACTCTTCCGCCTAACCTAACGGTACCGTCACTTGAGATATCAAACTTCGATTGGCCACCTTGAGCCAATTCATCCCGTACATATTTCAAATACTCATCACTCATTTGTGCTTCTTTAATCTTGGTTACCAACACCGATTGTGCCCATAACACCGATAAGAAACCAATGGATTGATTAGGTAAGGCCTTCAATCCTAACTCTCCAAGAGCGGACATTAAACTCCATCTACGTACTGAAATATGCACACTATAACTCGCAACATTTCTACTCAACGCATCCGCCACCACATTTGCTTTTCCTGGATGGTAATTAATACTACAATCATAATCCTTCAAGAAATCCATCCACCGCCTTTGACGCATATTTAACTCCTTTGACGCATATTATCTACACAACCCAATTTGGCCCAGTCCAATTGGAGTTCGTATGCAAAAGTTATGACTGTTTTACTAACTGTATGTCATACTGTTGCACCCTTTCGGTATTTCACATAAACGACACTTATACTTCATTCATATGAAATATATTTCTACATGAAGGTTATAGATAATCTCATTATCTATCTAACCCAATTTGAACCATTCAAATCGGATTTTCCCACTGAAAGTTATGGCTACAAATGTACGCTTACATTCGTTCATCAATGTGTACACTTTTACGGTTGATCCGAAACTGTATTTCTTTCACCTATATGACCGGAATGATATCTGGAATCATAACCCGAATCTGAATAATGACCCGCATAATTGTATCCAAAAGGAGCATTACTTTGGTATGGATTGTATTTAGGTCTTGTCTCAATAAACAATCGTTTATAATTTCCAGTATTGATTTCCATCATCATTATGAGACTTGAATCCCCGTTTATTTCCACAACATCCCAAATTCCTAATTGAATTGGCCAATTCGTTTTCAGAATCAAATCATACATTTCACGATTGATTTTGGTGCAATTGTAAACCAAATTTACCAAATCCTGAAATGAACTTCCGTAAGGCAAATTCATTAACATATTTCGACCACCTTCGTAACGGGATATACTATCGGCAACCCTATTGATATTGACGTCTCAATAAATCACGAAGGACCCGTCTTCCATTTGGTCACTGCGTTTTGTGTTCAACAATTAAAGCATTTCAAATTCAATATTTATTTTTTAATTGATATAAACCCTAAATCATAGACCCTAAATCCTAAATCCTAAACCTAAACCCTAAATCCTAAACCCTAAACCCTACTTCCTACATCCTAAACCCTAAACAAATCCTAAACCCTAAACCCTAAATCCTATACCATAAACCCTACTCTAAATCCTGCTCTAATATTGAAAGAAGAATTTACCTTTCGTTTGGAGAAAATTTCTCGATTAGCAAACGAAATCCTAACCACCGCTTAATCCAATTTTTCGCACAAATCGGTCCTAAAAAACCAAAATTGAAACATACACTAGTTATATAACACATAATACCAAATTTTAGCAACATTTACAACAAAAAATAGCAAAAATATCGTACCTTACTCGAAATCGCCGAGAGAGAGAGAGAGAGGGAAGAAAAATGGAGGAAGGAGGAGGGAGAGAGAAGAAACAGCGCTGGATGGAGAAGGAAAAATTGGCGGAGTTACAGATGCCGCCAATTTAATATAGTGGCGGAGTTACAAATGCCGCCAAGTTTTTAATTTTGTTAATTCCCGATGGCAGGTTAATGGAGGTATTTACTGCTTAAGAATTTGCGGAGTTACGAATGCCGCCATTTTCAATTTTGGCGGAGTTACAAACTCCGCCATTGTGTATTTCCGGAATTATGTTCAACGGTTGTGTATTTTGGGAATAAAATTTGAAAAGTTGTGTAATTAAGGAAATCCTTCTTAATATTATATTACTAAATATTTTACTTCACTACACTTGACTCTTCACATTTTCATTCCAGTACGATACAGTAAGAAGAAAAATCACAAATTTTTCGAAATAGAAATCTTTTCAAAATTGGAGTACATTTTTCAAAAGAGTGCAAGTATTTTTTTTAAGAATGGTTGAATTATATCATCTATCTAGTCTTAATCAGATTTATCGAGATAACGATAACAATATATTAATGAGTTATGTTCATTTTTTTCGTACTTTGATTGCTAAAACCCTTATAATTACAATTTATATTTTCATATAACATTGTTTAGAACAATGTATTGAAATCCGATTCCGACTATCAAATTTTTTATTTAAAATACAAAAAAGTTAACTATATCGGGTGAGTTGTATCATTTTAATCACAAAATAATGTTTAAGGTCGTTATTTTTCTATTTTTCAGAAAATATTACGATTCTACCATCTGATCCGATTCTAGTTTGAACAATTCAAGACAAATCCCGATTTTAACAATCTTGGGTTGTTTGGCTAGTAGAACCAAGTACAATGAAACTATATTACCGGATGGAGGATATAGGATTTCTAAAATTAGTTATTTTTTTTTATGTTAAAAATATACTATGCTGAAAATAATGGGTCGGGGTCATGCTCAAAAGACTTGGGACAAGAATCCGTCCAAAGCCTTTTTTCAGCCATAGAATTTTTGATTCAACAATCAATATTTTCTATATGAAAAATAAATCATTCATGTAATTTTGTTTTATGTTTTTGAAAATGATAAAAAAATCAATTGGGAATTATGTTAAAATTTTGTAATTACAAAAAGCTTTGGACGGATTTTTGTCCAAAATTCTTTGGGCACAACTCGGACTCGAAAATAATAATTCTCTTTCTGGCTAAGTTGAATAGTTCTGGAATTTTGTTATTTTGAATAGTAAAATAGTGTTTGATTCAAATTAGTGAAAACATGTCATGTATTATAAATAATTAAAGTTTGAGAAATAGTTAATAAATTAGTGTTTCATTATAAAGTTAATTTTTATCCCTTCTGTACACTGGGTCCCACAAGTCAGAAGCGTCGCCTCCAATGTCAGATAACAGATCGATTCTCAAGCCCGATTACTTGCACTGTGCTAAGCGTAACCTGATTGAGCTGTTCAGTTCAAATGTAACTCGCCGAGAACAGGTTCGGAGTCATGCCGACTTGGTTGTAGAGAAGAGACGGGGAATCAACTTCTCAGATCAGCCATGTGTCCATAGTACTGCTTCGTCTTCATCACTCTTGTCTTTTCTCAACTAGTTTTTTCTGGCTACTTTGACTAGGGCTAAAAAGGTATTTCTGTGCTTTCAGTTCAGAGTGTGTGTGTGGTTACTTCGAGCCGACATATAACCGGCACGTGTTGCTGCATTCGTCCTACTCTCTTGCTCACTTTTTCACTTTCTTGTGTATTATGTATATTACCACCATATATAATGACTAAAAATTTGTATATTGTTATCTAGGAGCACTTGGCTCGAGAAAAAAACGAAGATACAGGTGGAACGTGTTACGTGCCGACCATATTTGAATGATTTTTGAGGAATGTAGTGGGTTCTTTGACCATGTTATTTTACTTATTATAGTTGCTTGCAAAATAGTAAAAGAAAAGGAAAGAAAAAAGAAAGGACAAGAGGAAAGGGATTGCACACTGATCTCATCTGTACAGCCGTAATTTTTGCTTTTCCTGTCGTTTCTATTGATTGATTGACTCATTCATTTATGACTTGACCTCTCTCTGCGTTTTGTGTTCTTCACTGTCGAGCATCTACTATCTACTAATCTCGTTAATTATCTGTAAAACCAAGTACAGAGAGTACTATAAAATAGTGATAAATATATGTAATGTATATACGTTGTTGTACTTGGTGTGAAGAGAAACAAAGAACATGGTGCCCCATGCCTTTGTATAAAACCGACCAAGTAATGAACAGTCCATGGTTCATGTTTCATGTTTCATACATCGGTTTTAATTTATACTCTCGTTCATGCATAGAGACAAGTAGCTGTCCATTTTTCTTCTCGAGTTTCATCCCTGCATGCATTATGATATCAATATTTAGGGTTTTGTAACAGCCATGCATTGCATGCATGGACCAGTGTATACACTTGTTTCTCTAACAAGAGCAATGCACATGTAGGACGTTGGACAACTAAAGGCTTCATTATACCTCTAGCAATTATATGTAATTTATATGTTCGTTATAACAAGTAAAATATGTCTATATAGATTTTGTCTATAAGATCCAGAACAGTAGTAATAATATAGATTTTGTCTGTAATATTTAATGTAGCTTCATCTAACGACCAATCCTTAATTACAGGTACGTAATTGGTCAGTGATATGGGCTTAATAATCTAAAGATCCTATGTTGTTCCTTAAAAAGGATAAAAAAAGTTTGAACTTTGAGATTCATAATTTTTAGAAAGGTAAATTTGATAGGTCGTCTTCTTGGAAAGGGTAAAGTATAAAACCGACCTTTTTATTATACGTATATTAATAATACATTAACCAATGCAAAGCCTGGTAATATTTTCCAGTATGTCAGAAGTTTTGATATAACTTTAATCATGTAACAAATGAGTTTTTATTTCTATATTTCCCTGGAAAAAAGTGCGTTGAGAACGAGGGTCAAGAAAGGGGTAGGGACATGTGTCAATGCTGTTAACTAGTATTTCGTAGTGTCTCATAACTATATAAACTGTCATAATTGTCTTTTATTGAGATTAAATGGTTATTAACCACTGGCTGTCTGTCACCAATATCTTATTATTAATATACTGTAATACACACCTTCTATTTTGCATATAACTAGCGAGTGAATTCAACCAAATAGGTAGGGATGTAAATGATTTGATATTTATCCGAACATATCAAAATCCCAAGAAATATTCAGATCCGAATAATTTTATTTGGATTCGAATTCGATATTTGTTTTGAGTGTCCGATCAGTATATTTTTCCGAATTCGGTACACATTATATATATTTTATATGTGTCATATTTGATAACAGGCGTAAAAAAACATAAACAACTAATCATTAGTGAATGATTTAAAATAACAATCATAAAATTACTTTTAAATATAATAATTTAGATTGTTCATGTCGCAAATTATGTATATATATAATTAAAACATATATTATGTTATGTTATCATAGCATTCGTTTTAATATTCGAAACAGATATATATTTGTATACCACAATATCTGAATCATGTCGGTATATGCTTAAATATCCAGACTCAGATCCGGATAGTTTCGTATTTGGATCCATATCTGAAAAATAATATGGATACAGATCTGGTCAGACATGTTGTCCAAGTATGGCCTAGAGGAGATGAATAGGCTTAAATATGCATAAGCTAATGTAATTATATGCAAATTAAATCACTTTTAAATATGGCCACTTTTAATAGATTGATTGTGCTAATTAACAAAGATACAGAAAGTAAATAAATATAAAGATGGAGAAATTGACATCATATATGACTACGAAGTTCGGTGGGTGATATTGTGAGATTAAGCCACCTTCTACGTGCTCAACGACTGACTTGCCTCACTCGTAGCTACGTCTCAGAAAATGCCTCAACAGGGCATTGTCGCCAAACCTTGGCGATCTCTCAACTATTACGGATGAAAACACATACAACTTTGTAGGCCTTTACAATAAATAGCTAGCATACTACGAACTACATGATATAACTGAAGAAAATACATTTTTTGATAAACTAGAAGAATGTACGAATAAAAATAGACAAACGTACGCGTTTGATGAAATGGTTGAGTTCGCAATAAGATTGTGCAAACTCAAGAACCAGGAGACAGCTCGTTCGAACGAACCACGATGTTTCGTTCGAACGGACTATGGGTTCGTCAGAACGAATGGGTTATTCCGTTTCGAACGAACTTGTGTAGAACTGAAAAACAATAACAGTGTCTGGTTCATTCGAACGAACCTTATGGTTCGTTCGAACGGACTATGTTCCGAATTATGTGTTAGCAATTTTACAAGATCGCTCCAATTAATTGTCCTTAATTAATGGCTTGATCTGAGATTAATGGAGATTAATGATCAGATCTGGAGGTGTGAGAAAGTGAGTTGTTCATCTTCTTCCTCAAGCAAGAAATCCAGTAGAAAGTGTGTGAAAAAAGAGTTATCTCTAAGAATCAAGTAAGCTTACACGTAGATTTACTAGGAAGATCTACGTCTAACCGAAAGGAGATAACTCGAGGTGGATACGAGTAAAGAGGTCTCGGTAGAGTTCTTTCATTGTGATCCCAAGGAGAGTAAGAACGAGCAAGGTCGGTTCTTAATCGAAAAGGTTTTGGTTGTATACGACAAGGCGAAGCTTCATCGACGATATCAGATCGTGTGGGCGTGGGACGCACGTGTTGCCTGAGAATTGGAGCAAGAGCAATAACAAGAACGCGTCAACCATCCGTCGTGATCAATTTCACGAGATATGACACTTTTTAGATAGTATTGCATGATTCGTATCATGAAATCGACGGCGTGGTCCTCGGGATCGGATCGGACACGAATAAGTGTTATTCTTGTTCGTGCATTGAATTTGGCATATTTTATTAAATTTCGATATCAAGACAAGTTAAAATCTTACTAGAGGTTGATCATGAGACGATCAAAAACATCTAGAAAATATCATGACAGAGTTTCATGATCGATCGTTTTCGAAACGATCAAAATCGGCAAAAATCTGAGGTTTGTTCGAATGGACTGATTTAGTTCGTTCGAACAGACGTTGAAGAATCGCGGATGAATTCAGGAGAGGCTCGGTAGTGATGCCGATACCCAATAATAACGAACGATCATAAGTCAGCCACACGATCTCGAACCCTCATTCTTGATTAAGGCTAATCTAACTTGGTTTTTAGTTCAAAAATTTTAGGGTTTGAAGCTCATTGGGTGCAAGTGAGTTTTTTCAAAATGTAAATCGGCATGAATGTAGATTTTGTATTTTATCAATCTTATATTTATGTTAAATATTTTATCAATCATTTTGACAATCAAATATATATATTCATATAATTCAAATTTTCTCCATTTTATAAACTATCAAATTCCACAAATTTTTCAACAACCAAACAAAGAATTATGTTTTCCAGCATTGTGTTTTTCATACATCCAAACAAACCACAAATTAGCGAATTCCAGAATTTTTCTTTACTTTATTTCGTAACCCGGCTCCATTTTACTAATTGTACTTGTCAAACATGCTCTTAGATAAAATGACAAAAATCTAGTCTTTTAGGCAAAGCTGTGGGTAAAAACTTTAGCCACCATATGTTGGTAACACCCTGTGTCCCTTAATTCAAATTCCCCCCCCCCCCACACACACACACAAACACACACGCCCGCCCGCCCGCCTGCCCGTGCGTGCCCGCCGCATGCCCGTCTGCCCGCTTGCACGTGCGCGCGCGCGCACACACACCTACACAGGCTCAATTGCCAACAATTTTGTATGGCCAACACGGTTCTAAATCAAATTTCAACTGTATGATATGATCATTATCACTTAGAAATGTTGTAGATTTAATTTCGTAAAAAACAAAAATTTATGTCATATTTATCATAATACGTAAAAGAATTGATCGCCAAAAATATATATGACGTGATTCATCATTAAATAACTTGCAAAATTCCAATTTGTACGATGGATTCAATTTAATTTTAATATATATTGGATTAGGATAAAACTTCACGATGTTTTGAGTTTTCCTTCATGAAAATCAAAAAATTTACCAAAATAAACGGTTGTAATAATTATGAAATTGATCATATCCGTACGGTTGAAACTTAATTTTTATATTTACATTTAGAGAAGTTAACTCCGTTGGCTGTCATTGACATACAAGGGTGTAGGACATTGAGCCTATATATATATGATGAATGACCAACGCGGCCAACGACAATAATTATTATGTTTTGTACACACACACACACACACACACATATATATATATATATAAGGGAGGCTAATCTATTTAAGTAAATACAAGAACTAAATGTTTTTTCACCGTTGAATTTGCATTGAGATTTATGCATTTAGTGATGTACACAAAATATCAATGCAAATCTAATGATGAAAAATCATTAAATGCCAAAGTGATATATATATACAAATTCAATGGTGAAAAATTATTAAGTACATCAAAATTTTGGTACTTAATTAAATATGTTAATATATATACACATATTGACATTGTTGTCCATAAACTCACTGACAAGTGGATTAATGTTTTTTAAGTACAAAAATGTTAAACGAATATATATACGATAATTCGTTTCAAGGATAAACAATATCTCGGGAATTCAACTATAATGAATGTCTGCAACATATTAATGCGGTTACAATCAATCCAACATTTTGTGAATACATTTATAAACCCTTAATCCAAATTCTTCTTCTAATATCATATTTATCCCTATATCAAAATAAAAAAATATTATTTTTTTCCTAATTCTAATAAAACATAAATTTATATGGGAAATTTACAAATAACCCCCTATATTTTCTTGAATTTACAAAAAAAAAACCTAACTTTTGAGAAACTTCAAAAAAAACCCTACATACAAAATTTTCTTTTCAATTACCCTCCTAAAGGGGGTATTTCATGTTATTGCAAAAAAATTTGACCAAAATATCCCTCTATTTTTCATCTCTAAATTTAATAAACATATTTTTGTATTATTATATTAATTTAAAATCACTATAAATATTTTTTATCATTTACTAATTTTAAAAAACTATATGTCATATACATAATTTTAATTTTTTATTTATTATATATTTTATCATAGAAAACTAAAATTAAATAAAAATATGATATAAAAAATATTACTGTTAATATCTTGACAAATTAATATTATTCTAGTATTTAATTTTAATGTTAAATAGTTATTAATAAAAATAGGTATTAAATAGTATTTTTGACCAAATTAGCAATACATAAGTGAACCTCAAAACTAGCATTAAAATAATATTATCGTTAGTTCTAATTTCAACAGCTAATTTTATTTCAGCAGTTAGTTTTGTAGTAATTATTGTTATTAACTATTAGCAAATTAGTTGATGAAATAAATAGTTGTTAATAAAAATAATTACTAAAAATTAGCTACTAAAATAAAAATAGTTACTACAAATAGTCGTTGAAATTAAAATTAGTTGCGGAAAAATTCATTCATTCGTTATTAAAATTAATATAATAATACAAAAAATTTAAAGATGAAAATAGAGGGGTATTTTGGTCCAAAAAATTTACAATACCATGAAATACCTCTTTAGGGGGTAATTGAAAAGAAAACTTTGTACGTAGGATTTTTTTTGGAGTTTCTCAAAAGTTAGGGTTTTTGTTTATAAATTCAAGAAAAGATAGGGGGTTATTAGTAAATTTCCCAATATATATATATATATATATATATATATATATATATATATATATATATATATATATATATATATATATAATCATGAAATAACATCCCAAATATTATTTGGAAATCATTGACTGATGCCAGTACAAAAATTTCATGAAAGTTGTGCTAAGTTGAAAAAATATGCAGTTATTATCATGTGCAAGTTGAAAAAAGAAAGATCCTTCTAGTTTCTTCTTCAATTATCCGAGCACCTGGCAATGTTACAGAAATTCAGAGGTGCTAGTTGGGCGGATGGACACCGTCTAGACGAATTTGTAATTTTACATATTTTTTATCATATTTTTGATTTTTGTGTATTATAATTTGTGCTATAACTTTTTGAACTAATCATAGCATCCAAAAAATAGAAGTGAAAAAAAAAAAATTTAAGTGGGTTAGGCCTAGGCGGATTTAGGTGGGTTTAGACGGACTTAGCCGGATTTAGGCGAAATTATTCGGTATTTAGACGGCCTTAGACGGTATTCCGCTTAGACATAAACGAATAGCGCAGATCTAGGTGTTTGTACGTCGCCGAGCGCCTAGGCGGCCGCTTAGTCCGGTTTTTACAACCTTGGCATCTGGTAGTACACTTGGTATATGAAGCTAGACTCGATGTACATGTTTCCAGTGGCGGATTTAGGGGGGCGAGGGGGAGGCCCGCCCCCCCTATAAAATCAAAAACTGATGTATTAGCGAAAAATTAAGGTGATTTTGCTCGTTTGAAAAGTAATAAATAAAAAAAAAATTGTTTGTATTTCACAAAGATTATAGTGGTGTAGTGGTAACTTGATGTTTATAAGGTTAGAGGTCTTGAGTTTAAGACCCTCAAGACACATATTTTGATTTTTTTTTATTTCGGTCTCCCCTATAAATTCCGGCTCGCCCTATATATCGATCTAGATCCGTCCCTGCATGTTTCGTATCGATGGATTTATCCATTTGAAAAATGCTTCGGAATAAAACTAGAGTCGATGTTTCAATTGTCGAAACTTATTTAATATAATAATTGTCAAATTTTTGTTTTTGAGCATTTTGCGCACGATATTGCAATTGAGCGACTTGTCTCGATCGACACTGTGGTACTGGGGGGCTTCAAATTGCTTGTAATTTATGATATTTTTTGAGATATTTGAGTATCCAGAACGTTCGGGATCTATAGAGCCGAACGGCAAAACTGATAGCATCTATGGAGTAAATTGTAAATTCAATTAATTTCTAGGGTGTGTTTTAGGGAATCTGAAAAAAATGAAAGGACGCAGATAATATTAAAAAAAAAAGAAATTGACGCAGATTGCCTCATATTTTTTTTTTTTTTTTAATAATAAATGGAGAAGGCTCATATGTCCTCCATCCATTGATGTTAATGAGGATCGAATACACAATCTATCACAACACATGATTTTTTATACCTCAAACTCAACCAAGTAGCTTATGGACTATTGCCTCACATTTTTAATCGGCTCACAATCTGGGTTTGTTTTCAGATCAGCCCAAATGTTGCCAGCTCAAAGTACTATTAATTTACTTACCTACAATCACGTTGTACGTACATACATTAATCAAACTTTTAATATTCTCACCAATGAATACGAGTACGTGGCGGAACATGATTAGTAATAAAATCTACGGACCCTACAGAAACTTTGGAGCGATGTTAATGTTAGCTCAGAGCGAGAGAATTAAATGTCCTGGCAGCTCTAGGGTGGCTGCAGGTACCGTCACTGGTACGAGCTATATTGGCTACGTGACAGTAAGACAAGAGAAAAGAGAATCCTAGCCGTACATTCTTTCCGTGATCTCTGTGTCTAAAGATTGATTTTGAGAATCTCCATCTCTCCATCTCTCCATCTGGCGTACATCCCAAGCTTTGGCGTCTCAGAACCAGCCATGGCCCATCAACAATGTATTTCAATTAGTAACCAGTACCATATTGCATCCCTTTAGTTTTGCTCTATAGCTACTATCTATACTAGATACATATTAGCATTAGATATGTATGATCATATTAATATTAATATTTGAGAGCGAGAGCGAGAGCGAGAGCGCGAGAGAGAGAGAGAGAGAGGGAGAGGGAGAGAGAGAGAGAGAGGTGTGACGGCTATGGTTTGTACGTACCATCATCACCCTTTTTGAGTTGTGAGGGTTTATTATCCCAATGCTACAGCCACTCTCTTCTTTTTGATAGGAGTTCAAATCATGAACCGGTACGGACATCACTCACTCTGTCTTGTTCTAGTGGTACTAGACCTCTGCGGCCTACGCCACATGGCACTTTTCTGTCTCGTCTCCATCTTCATGCTGTACTCTTTTACCCCACCCACTCACTAGAAAACCCTAGAAATGGTATACTTGGAAATTATTCATACAAACGAAACCTTCCAAATCAATTAAGGGAAATTTTTAAAAAACCCCTTACGTTTTTCAATATTCTAAAAAAACCCCACTTTCAGAGAAACTCCAAAACATCCCATAAAAACAAATTTTTCTTTCAAAAAACCCCCTTTGAGGTGTTTATTTTTTTTTTTGAGACCAAAATACCCATCTAGTTTTATAAAATGCATTTTTGCTAATAATCTTTAGTATTTTTTTAATTTAAAAATTCATAAAAATTTCATAATTAATTAATTATATATTAAGTCCTATAATTATATATCAGTTTATATATTTGCAAAATCATACATCGTTTGACCTATAATTTATTTAACGACTAACAAATAATAAAAGTATAAATAATAACAAATGAATTTACTTTTATATGAATGATACATTAGATTATTTATTTAGAATCAGATTTTTTGCCAATACATGCACTTATTATGAGATGAAAATAAATTGTATTTAATCACTTTCGCCAATCTGTCTGACGAAAGTAAAAAAAAATTGACAGACTATTTAGCAAAGTGGTAGCTCTGAAATTCAAACATAATAGTGTTAATTTTAAAATAAAAAATACTAAACATTATTAAGAAAAATTGTATTTTATAAAATTAGAGGGGTATTTTGATCCAAATAAATCCCCCCCCCAAAAGGTAACTTTAACACCTATAGGAGTTTTTTGAAAGAAAAGTTTGTTTTTACGGGATTTTTGGAGTTTCTCAAAAGTGGAGTTTTTCGAATATTTTTGAAAATTTTGTCAAAAATAAATTGCTTGGAAGATAATTTGATAATTAAGAAAATATAACACTTGGTATTAATTAGTTTAAAGAAAAAAGATGTAAGGATAAAATGGGAATTAATAAAATTTAAAATCTCAAAGTTGACTTATAATTAACAAACCTTAATGGTAGGGGAGTCTTTACAAAGAGAAGTTTGGAATAGGAGGTTTTTTAGAAATTCAAATAAGTTAGGGGGTTTTTTAAAATATCAAGAAAAGATAAGGGGGTTTTTTTAAAAATTTCCCATCAATTAAAAGCAAGGGAAGTATTTTCATTGATGATATTCAAACATAATAATTAACATATAACAAAGGCAGTAGAAACATAACTTCGGACTTCAAACATGGACAAAAAGAAACAACTAACACAAAAAACTAAAGAACTAAAATATTTTTTAAGGAAATAGAAACTCCAAACCATTACACCACCAAAACTGGAGCTCCTAACTATATACTTATATCCTAATGACTCCATATATTTTTAACAAAACGAAACACATCACAACCATAACATAAACCCTAATAAACCAACTTATTCATAGCTTTAGCAACAGCAACAAGAGGCTTCTTCATCTCCAAAGAAAGCTTGAGTACCTCATCAAGGTCAACGTTTTGGCCATCAAACTCAGTCCATTCAAAGTGGTGCACCAACCTGGCAACCCATAGACCAACAGTTACTATACCGAGGTTCTTTCCAGGACAAACCCTTCTCCCCGCTCCGAACGGGGCAAGCCGGAGATCTCCTCCTCGGATGTCCACGTCAGCACCACCTTCCGGTACCATAAACCTCTTCGGTTCGAACTTCAAAGGTTCGGACCATATCTCAGAATCATGTGTTATGGCCCACATGTTGACCATGGCAGTGGTACCGGCCGGTACGATCATTCCATTGCTAAGATGAACATCGTCAGTAGAAAGTCGAGCCCATGATAGGAGCGGACCAGGCGGGTGGACGCGTAGGGTTTCTTTAACTACTGCTTGGAGGTAGGGCATGCGAGCCACATCGGCATCGGTGACAGTACAGTTCGGACCAACAACTGAGTTGATTTCGTTGCGGAGTTTGGTCTGAACGGTTGGATTGAGGATCAACTCGGCCATTGCCCATTCAGTTAGCAAAGCAGTCGTGTCTGTGCCCCGAAAGATCATCTCCTAAAAACATTATATTAAAGTAATCACCACATTAGCATGTTAAAAAATATTATTATTGTCATGAATATGGTGTGAAAAAGGATGAAACGACCGAGGTTTAGGACTTGGGGTTTAATTCCATGTGAATCAAAAGTCCAATATCATGTTTTAAGTAAAGAAAATGAAGGTTACGAAACGTTTTTGACTCTTAATATATTAAGCATTAATTTACATAGGATATGGCATAATGGAAAACAGTCATGAAATTAAGCACTTAATAAATAAAATAAAGAAACGTACCCAAAGAATAGCAACCATATCGTCTTCATTCAACGATTCATCTCCCTCGAGAGAAAGTAAAACATCCACGAAATCAGCATTATCTCTCAGGTGTGTCTCATTCTCCTTGCGAGCTCTTCTATGCTCGTAAATAAAACTAGCCACTAATTTCCTGACACGTGGCACCAGTTCGGCACACCTCTTCTCAACATTGGTCGGATCAAACAATCCTGCGAGCCATGTCAAATGATCGGACCAATTAAAGGCGCCCAACAAATCAAACCCTTCTCTCACCATTGCCTTCAACATATCGGCCTCGGCATTTTCCTTCGTCACGTCGTACCTCTTTCCAAACACACTCGTCATTATATTGTTCAAAGCTGCTCCTTGCAAATGGTGCCTCAACATGACCGAACCGGATCGCTCCATCTCGCTTTGAATACCGGTTAACATCGTGGCACAATCCATTTGTCTGTTCGACTCGTGGGCCGAAATGCGACGAGGTGCAAAGAGATGGGTAGAGGCGATCCTACGGAGCATACGCCAATATGTTCCGCTCGGTGCAAATCCAATGGCCCTCGCAAACATGAGCTCTCGTGCGGACCGCTTAAGAGGGCGGTCCGCGAAATTAGGGTGACAAAGAATCTCTTTTGCGATAGTTGGATCGGACGAAACGATAGCGGGCGTTGATCCGATGGAGAAAGCCATTAGTTTTTTAGCGTTGAAGGTGTTGGATAGTTTGGCTAAGGCACGGTGTGGAATGCAGTTTGTGAACGAGAAGATACTTCCGAATATAGGGATGCCACGTGGCCCGGGGATTTTGGTGGCTCCTCTGTGGGACCTGCCGTTGGCCCATGCTGGACCGCCTGAGGAGAATGCCCATGAGAGAATGATTGCGGAAATGGAAGCAATGAAAAGGGAGAAAATGAGGAGATAATGGTCTGAAAGGGCTTCGGTACCGAGAAAGGCTGGTACGGTAAAAAACCACCAGCTTGAATCGGTACAGGAGGATGAAATGAGAGTCATTGGGGAGTTTGTGAGAGTAGGGGTTGAGAGAGGAGAAGAAGAAGATGAGAGGTGTGAAGAATTGGAGAGAAAAAAGTGGAATTTATAGGGGAGAAAGAGAAGGAAGACAGGAAAGGATGGAAGAGGTAAAGTTCACGTGCCTTTTATTTCAAAATTTAATGGGTTTCAATTTCAAAAAACAATGTGTTGAGATTTATCGTATTGGGGAATACATTTCGTTAGTAGAGTTTTTACGTTGGTTAATCATGATTTGTCAATCATTATTGCGATTTTGAGAGGTTGTTGGATTTAGGTTTTGTATGAATTGTATTTGCTTAGTTATCGAAATTCTGAAATTATGGGGATATGGATATGAATATGAATGAGACCACAGGGAAACCACTAAAGAATTAAATATATGAACTTTACAAAGGCCCTTTTGGGCCAGTTTTTCAATCAAAATTGGGCCGGATATCTATAAAAAATATATATATATATATAAGATATTGTCAAATTAATTTGGACTAATTTTTCATAAATTAGTAAACTATTAATTATTATTAATTATACTTAATATAATGCTACCCGCTTCACAAGATAGTGACGCGTGGAAGGGGGTAGTTTTTCAATTTAGCCCTCTCTTTTTTTCAATTTTGAGCTTTTTTTTTTTTTTGTAATTTTTATTTGACCTCATTTTTTCCCCTTTTTCGATTTTGGTCCTTTTTTATATCCATTTTTTTTATTTGTTCATTTCGCACGGATATATATATGAAATTTTGTAAACTCAAATGTATGCGATTTTTCATAGAAATTTGTCATGGGACAGTTATATTCATAGAAATTTTGTGAGTTTTTTTTGTAATTTTTTTTACCTCATTTTTTCTCCTTTTTTGATTTTGGTCCTTTTTTTTATTTCCAATTTTTTTTTTATTTGTTCATTTCGCACGGGCATGTATGGAATTTTTGGTCCTTTTTTTATATCCATTTTTTTTATTTGTTCATTTCGCACAAATATGTATGAAATTTTGTAAGCTCAAATTTATGCGATTTTTCATAGAAATTTGTCATGTGACAGTTATATTCATAGAAATTTTGTGAGTTTTTTTTTGTAATTTTTTTTACCTCATTTTTTCCCCTTTTTCGATTTTGGTCCTTTATTTATTTCAATTTTTTTTTATTTGCTCATTTCGCACGGGTATGTATGAAATTTTGTTTAATGAACCCTTATTAATGCATCTATTGACATCAAATATATTTCCAAATATGTCATTATTATATTAATCGAGTTTAAAAACACCCGCGCAAATGTTATTTAAACAAATTATATCAGAAAATAATATTCATGATAGACTAATTTCGTGAACCTTATGATTTATGGACATCATGATATTTCCAAATATGTTATGATTAAATTAATTTAGTTGAAACGCACGCGCGATAATTCTATTTAATTAAATTATATAAAAACATGTAAAAAAATAGGTATGTTGTCCCGCGCAATTGCGCGGGAATAAAGCTAGTAATTACTAATTTCAGTCCAACGTTCCACCAAACAAAACTGGGAGAATAAACGCGTGTATGAATGAATCATAGTAATATTATCTTGGTTACTTTTTTGACTGAAATATAAGCATTTAAATGGAAAGAAGTGTACTTAATGAAGTGTGAATTGGACTTCTTAAAGGTAGTAATTAGGTCATCACTTTTAAGTTAATAATTAATAATTAATTTGCTAATTGTGTGTGTATACGTGTCATCGATTAATTAGTCAACAAATTATATGAAAATGATTGGAATAGTTTATTACGATGGATGGTCTTAATCATATATATTGGCTTAAAGCATATACTATGTTGCATGATACGGATACGGATACGGGTATCGTATACGATACGGATAAGACGATACGATGATTTTGAAAAAAACTAGGATACATATACGACTGCATAGTTATTATTTTAATATATTTATATCATGTATAGGATAATAATAATTAAATAATAAATTAAATATAATAGCAATACATAAAATAAATATCATCAAAATAACATAAATACATTCTACATGTATCATGGAATTAATTTGGAAGCATCCTAAAAAAATTATATAAAAATATTATCAGTCGGAATATATATTGGACAGAAAGCTGCTAAATGGAATATCTGTTGGTTCAAATTTCCTATTGTTTGATTATCTCAAATACAATGTCGATACTACTAACGAAATCTAGCAAGATAAATGTGTAGGAGATAGGTACAAAATGAAAGGATCAATCAAGAATAACAAGAATCAAAGACGTTGAAGAATCATGGATAAAATCAAGACGCACATGAATCAAGACGTTGAAGAATTGCGAAGAAGATCAAGACATAGAAGATTCCGCAAGTTGGGATACCCACCTAATCATCAATACAATATATAGGTATTTCTAAACTTGTTTAAAAGATTAAACTCAATGAAAAAGTACTTGAATTCAATTAAAAAAGGCTGAAATCAGTATGTCCGTTGCAACGGAACTCCAGTACGTTGTAACGGAACTACTCGATTTACTTAACATTGGAAAGGACAGTATAGTCCGTTGCAACGTAATCACCAATACGTTGCAACGTAACATTACGTTGTAACGGAAATCTATCTCCGTTACAACGTTATTTTATTTCCAATGAGGAAGCCTGTCACAGAAGAATGTCCGTTGTAACGAACATTAATGTCCGTTGTAACGGACATCATGGCTTCACTTCAGTGCCAACTTACGCATACGTCCGTTGCAACGGATTAACCAATACGTTGTAACGGAACACCTCATACCGTTGTAACGAAAAACTCTCCGTTGCAACGGGAAATTAAATTCAAAGCTGAAGTGCTGTCTCAGTAGAAGGTCCGTTGTAACGTACTACAGTCCGTGGCAACGAACTAGTTAACGCAGAGTTCCGTTGCAACGGACTTAAGTTACGTTACAACGGAATGTTCAATTAATTCAAGTACGGCAGCCTTAACGGCTAGTTTTTGAAAGTTCCGTTGCAACGGACCATATGTCCGTTGCAACGGACTAGTCAGAATAAGCAAGAGAGGGAAGGGACTATGTGTTCTATAAATAGAATCCTTCCCTCATTCTCTCTCATCACTTCTACTATCCAAATCTAAACTTCCAAAGAGAGAAACCTTGCTATATCATTGAGCTTAAACAATCTTCTAAACCATTCTTAGAGATTAGATTTCCCTCTTCCTTTCCAAATACTATTCCCAACTTGCGTGACCGATCACGTGTAGTTAGTATTTAGATATTGTAATAGGCTAGTACCAAGAGTGTAAAGCCGCCATAGATCGAGAGAAACGTGTAACTCGATCTAGGCAAAACCTTGTACGAGTGAGTTGGAATTCAATCGAACGCCGAAAAGGCACAAGGCATTCCCGGAGACGTAGGTACTTGCAATTAATTGAATCGGTCAATTAAGCGAGTAAAGGGTGAGTTAAAGCTACAAAGCAACCACCTACCGAACTCCGTAATAAACATCGCGTGTTCGGTATCTTCTTTTCATTATTAACTTAAATTTATATTCCGCACTAAAATTAGAATTTGTATACCTAGTCGATAATTGCCCATTAGGTTACCTATTCACCCCCCTCTAGGTTAGAATTAACCAACAATTGGTATCAGAGCAAAATACTAACCGTCTCTTTGAGTAAAATTGACAACTTGTATACGATTATGGCCAATATCACCGTTCCCAAATTGCAACTTACCTATCCCAAGGAATTGGACGGTAAAAATTGGAATGTTTGGAAACGATGCATGTTGAATGTGTTTTCCATTCAAGGCCTAAAATCGATAGTAGAAGATGGGTTCACAATCAACTCTACTACCGATGCCGAAGGGAAAACACTTCTATCATCCGATTCAATGAATAACCAAACCTCCGACATCTATGCCCAAAATTTAATTCTCACCAACATGGTAGGATCACTCTCCGTTTTGGTAGATGGATGTGATACCTCTCATCAAATGTGGCGAGCTCTCCTAAATCGATTTGAAGGGAACAATCAAATGAAAAGGACCAATCTTATGGGACTTGAACAACAATTTGATAGTTTCCGAATGATCGAGGGCGAATCCGTAGATGATATGTACCTTCGTATGAATCATATCAAAAACGGATTCACCGCTCTTGGAGAGTCCCTAACAAACTCTCGAGTTGTAGGTAAATTGATTCGAGCAATGCCAATGAGTTGGGAGACTCTACGAGTGGCATTGGAGACGATGATGGCTACACAAGACATGTCGCCCGAAGAATTGGTAAGTTACTTCCGAAACTTCGAAGCTCGACTCAAGCAACTCGCTCAAGAAAATGCTTCAACCTCTCGCCCAAAGGCCGTGGCTCTACCCGCCGTAGATGCGAGTGATGATGAGAGCGAAATAGCTCTTTTGGTAAGAAAATTTCGTGAATTTAGGTCACACGAAAAGCGGTTCAACGACAACCGAAAACGACAAAACTTGAAGCCATATTGCTTCGAGTGCAACAAGAAGGGTCACACCATCGAGACGTGTTGGACTCTTCATCCCGAAATCGCCCCATGGAACAAGAAGGAGGACGAGAGCAAAGATAGAGAAAGGTATGAACAACGACATGAAAGGCGACGTGAAGACAAAGGTCGAAATGAACGCCAAAAGGACAAAGGTAGAGAAGGTAAAAAGAAAAAGGCATATAAAGCTCATGTAGGGATATGGGGAAAATCGGATGCATCAAGCAACTCATCCGACTCGGAGTGTAACTCGGATCGAGAAATCGCCAACTTGGCACTAATGGCGGAAATCACTCCATCGGTGGATGATGTAGTGGAAAGAGCGATCCAAGCAATGCTCCTCCAACGAGCACCAATGCCGGAACACCATGAGCATCACTCTCCGAGAGTTGCCTCTCTCACCTCTACATCCTACACGTCACGTGACCTAGGTCATGAGGTATATCTTAACTCTTCACTAGATTTAATTATGCCCATCTCAACCTCGTATTTGTCCTCTCAAGATGATTCGACATTAGAGCTTGAATCCTTTGACGAGCTCTTAAGAGGAGTTGATGAACCTCGACAAAATGAGGGCAAACTCAAGAGCTCGACACTAGCTCTTGAGGAAAAGGTAGATTCTCTAGAGTTAGCGATTAGGTCGTATAAGGCACAATTAAAAGAATTTCAATGTTTTCCAAAATGTGAGTGTCAAGTTTTAAAAGGCGAGATATCTCACTTAAAAGTCGAACTTTTAAATTTGAAGGTTGAAAATGAATCCTTGAAGAGGACTTGTGCATCAATTGCACCAAGCTCCACCTCATTGGATGAAGTCTTAAAAGGGTCATTAGTGGGACAAAAGCCCAATGACAAATCCGGTTTAGGATTTAAGAAGGATAACGGTAATAAACCCGGTCCTTCCAAATCCAAAAATCAAAAATCAAAATGGGAGAAAAATCTAACAAATAGTCACGGAAATGCTTTCATGTACCGTGACTATACTACGGGTAAAAGTGTGAAAAAGGAACAACATAAAAATGCTAGCTTTAACAGGACTAATCATTTCACACAACATACACCCCATAAACGTAACAATTTGGGACGATCCGATTGCTTGTTCAAACGGGGACCAAATGGTTATTTCTATGAGGTAAATTACCACAATGACGCTACATTAGAAACAAGGGCTCCCAAACATTACAACAACACACACAAACATTTTTCAACTAATCAATTTGCCAAAACGACCAAACCGTTAATTCAACGGAGAAGCGACACAAACCTACTCTCAAATCATTTTGTCAAGAGTTCCAAAACCGTCAACAAACCAACAATTGCATTTTGCAACTATTGTTGTAAAGTAGGACACATATCTACCTCTTGTGATCTCCGCAATCCTAGGCTTAACCCAAAGGTTATGTGGATGCGTAAAGATCGTCACACAATGGGTCCCTCCTCCTCAAAGGGAATCGGACCTTCTAGGACGTAAACGAGTGTGTGATTATATACTCCCTCATCCAATTACCTTAAGCCAATTATTAAGGGGGAGTATAATCATAAGAATTCATATTAGGATAATTTTTCTTATGAACTATTGACTAATATGAATTTCTTGTAGATGTGCCTAAGTTCCAAAAGCAAGTCATCGAAATGGTGTCTAGATAGTGGTTGCTCTAGACACATGACTTGGAACCAAGAAATGTTCAAAACCTTAGAACCATTCAAAGGAGGTGATGTTACATTTGGAGGTAATCAAAAAGGTAAGATAGTCGGTATCGGTTCCATAGGTACTTCAAATTGGACCCTAGAAAACGTCTACCTTGTCATAGGGCTTAAACACAATTTGATTAGTATAAGCCAACTATGTGATGCCGGGTATTGTGTAAAATTTGATCAAACCTCATGCCTAATCGACCGAACAATAGATAACGTTACGGTGTGCAAAGGAACCCGACACAATAATCTCTACTACTTTGATTTTGAATCATTCACATCGGGAATCCATTGTCTCACCGTAACGGAATCCACTTCACGATTATGGCATAGACGATTGGGACACATATGTATGGAAACAATTCACCGTATGTCCAAAAAGGAATTAGTTAGGGGTCTACCATCCCATAAACTCAAATTGGAGGGATTATGCGATGCGTGTGAAAAGGGTAAGCACACGAAGTCCTCCGGTTTCAAATCCAAAGATACCGTCACGACAAGACGACCTCTCCAACTCATCCATCTCGATCTTTGTGGACCAATGAGCGTCTCAAGTCTAGGTAATAAAAGGTATATGTTTGTAATTGTTGATGATTATTCACGCTTTACTTGGGTAATTTATTTACTTCATAAAAGTGAAACGTGTGACGAATTCGTTAAATTTTGCAAAATGGTTGAAAACGAAACCAACACTTCCATCATCACCATTCGAAGCGATAATGGAGGTGAATTCAAAAATGCAAAATTTGATGAATTTTGTCACACCAAGGGATATATACGTGAATTTTCCGCTCCTCGCACGCCTCAACAAAACGGTGTCGTTGAGCGTAAAAATCGAACGTTAATTGAACTTGCCCGTACCATGCTCAATGAACACCCTTCTCCAAAATTTCTTTGGGCCGAAGCGGTTAACACCGCGTGTCATGTCGTAAACCGACTTAGCCTAAGACCATTTTTGAAGAAAACTCCATATGAGCTATGGTATGGGAGAAATCCAAATATCTCATATATGAGAGTATTTGGATGTAAAAGTTTCATTTTAAATGAATCAAATAATATCGACAAACTTGACCCAAAATCTCTTGAGGGAATCTTTGTTGGATATTCAAGTACTAGTAAAGCATATAGGGTTTACATTAAATCCTCGAGGATAGTATGTGAATCCGTACATGTTCATTTTGATGAAACTAACAAAGAAGCCGAGAAAGGAAATCAAAATGTAGGTACCCAAGAAAAAGAACTCACGGAGGCACCTCAATGTTCCACACCACTCGAGCATAGATTCCTCGACATCACACTCGATGAAGTTGAACATCAAGTGGAACCTCTTGAAGATGAAGAGGAAGAATCGATTAACCCTCAATACCAAATTCCCGAAGTTCTTAGGGAGGTATCGGCTCATCCTCTCTCAAATGTCGTGGGAGATCCAAGGGAAGGGGTTCGGACCCGATCTCGAATTCACAATTATGTAGCTCATTGCGCATATCTCTCTCACATCGAACCAAAATCATTCAAAGAGGCCAACAACGATGACGATTGGATCTTAGCCATGCAAAAAGAGCTAGAACAATTCGAGCGAAATCAAGTGTGGACCTTGGTGCCAAGACCGATGACAAGGTCCATAATTGGCACTCGATGGATCTATCGAAACAAGTTAGACGAGCACGGAAATGTGGTACGAAACAAAGCTCGACTCGTAGCCCAAGGGTTCAAACAACAAGAAGGTATTGACTTCGAAGAGACATTTGCCCCCGTCGCCCGTTTGGAATCCATACGACTCCTATTGGCTTACGCCGCCATCGAGGGATTCACTCTCTATCAAATGGATGTCAAAAGTGCTTTCTTAAACGGGGAAATCGAAGAAGAGGTCTACGTTGAACAACCTCCGGGATTCAAAGATCCAAAATACCCAAATCACGTGTGTCGACTATCGAAAGCCCTATACGGGTTGAAACAAGCCCCTCGAGCTTGGTATGGACGTCTCTCGACATTTCTTCTATCCAACGGATTCGAGCGTGGTAAAACCGACACCACCCTCTTCACACGTAAAAAGGGAGATTCAATTTTACTCATTCAAATTTATGTAGATGACATTATTTTTGGATCTAGTGACCCGGCACTTGCCGAAGAATTTTCAATTCTTATGCACAGTGAATTCGCCATGAGCATGATGGGGGAGCTCACATTTTTTCTCGGACTTCAAGTCAAACAATCATCCGAGGGAATATTTGTAAATCAATCCAAATACACTCGCGAACTCCTCAAACGATTCGAGCTAGATCAAACTAAAACGAGTGACACTCCCATGGCTAAGGAATCGAGACTAGATGCGGATGAGGATGGCGAATCATTCGACATAACGGAATATCGAGGTATGATTGGAAGTTTACTATATCTAACGGCAAGTAGGCCCGATATTATGTTTTCCGTATGTCTATGTGCCCGGTTCCAAGCTAACCCTAAGGTATCACACTACATCGCGGTAAAACGCATCTTCCGATACCTTAAGGGAACAATCGACTTAGGAATTTGGTATGGCCATAGTGGAAATCTCGCTTTGATAGGGTACACGGATGCGGACTTCGCCGGTTCAAGGGTTGACCGCAAAAGTACGAGTGGAACTTGCCAATTCTTAGGCGGGTCACTCGTCTCGTGGTCAAGCCGGAAACAACATTCCGTTGCCCTATCAACGGCCGAGGCCGAATATGTAGCGGCGGGAAGTTGTTGTGCCCAACTACTATGGCTAAATCAAACACTAGGCGATTACGGGATAAATTTTCGAAAAATCCCCATATTGTGCGACAATAATAGCGCAATATGCATCTCGAAAAATCCCGTGCATCACTCCCGAACCAAGCACATAGACATCCGTCATCACTTCATCCGGGATCACGTGGAAAAAGAGGACGTCAAACTCGAACGGGTAGACACGCTAGATCAAATCGCCGATATCTTCACAAAAGCTCTACCATTTGCTCAATTCTCCGTCCTACGATTAAAGCTAGGTATGCTTTCTCTTAAAGATTAAAATTCCTATCAAAATTCATTAGATACGCATCATTGATTATCATGAATACTCTCATGCTCATTTCTATAAATTTTTCATACGAAATTTTGTCACGAAACGCATATTTCCATATCCATAAAACCTACTTTACATAAAGTATATATTTTTGGAATTTATGACACACAAAAACTTTTCAAAAGCAAAATTTGAACTCCTCATCCCAGTAAATGGTCCGTTGTAACGCACCAATGTACGTTACAACGGACATAAGAGGCCAAGCCAAAACCTGCGAAATCATAAAGTCCGTTACAACGGATAAACCCATCCGTTGCAACGGACATACCCTTTCCGTTACAACGTAAGTATCTGCGTTCTAACGGACTAACTGAGTTCTCAAAACCTCTTCAAACACTGAAGTCCGTTATAACGGATTGACCCATCCGTTACAACGAAATAACGCGTTATAACGAACTTATTACGTTGTAACGGAATTCTGCAATCCAGTCCTATTATCCCCAAATTCGACTGTTCCGTTACAACGTATTAATCAGTACGTTGCAACGGACTAGTACGTTACCACGGACATACTGCGTGGTAACGGACTACTGAAATACCAGTCCAATACCCCCAAATCGACAGTTGCGTTACAACGGAGGTACACTTCCGTTGTAACGGACTTGGCGGTAACTGCAATAAAACCCAAGGGACGGTTTTCTCTCTCTCCACTCTCCTCATCTTCTCCCGTGGTTTTTCACCCTCTCCACTCTCCTCACCACTTCCTGGTCGGTTTCTATTCTCCAAACCGGTAAAACCACCCCTCCTCTCTCTACATCTCCTTATTTAAACCCTTTACTCAACTCCATTGAGATCTAAAAACTCCACTTCTCTCTCTAAAACCCTATTTCTCTCCTAACCCTCTCTCTCTCTCTCTCGAAAATGTCTACCAAGAGAGCGAAACGTCCGTTACCAACCGGAAATCGCCGATTCGAGTTCAACAACACCGAAAACCATTACCTCTTCGAATCAATTACGCGAGCACGTAAATTTCAGGACGAATTCAAAGAGCGTCCGGTCGCGAAATGTTTCTACGTGGAAATTCCTCCCGAGGCTATCACGCTTCGCGAAAGCCTCCAACATCGAATCAACGATTGGAGTATCGGCGGGTTGTGTAGTCTTCAATACCCCGTATACAACCAAATCGTGCGTCTCTTCTACGCTCACGCCACACATGACGACAACAACAAATGCATTCGAAGCTATGTCCTAGGAAAGGAATTAATCATCTCCGAAGAAAAATTGATCGAATGGCTCGGTCTATCCTCGGCCGGTGAGCGCTTCTATGTGAGTCGTGGTGACTCATATCATGGAAATGACGAGGAAGAGATGGAGAAAATAACTACCAATGATAGAACATTCTCTTACTCCACAAAATACGAACCCAATCTCCGAATCGCGTGGCAAATCGGGAATAACGTTCTCGCCCCGGTTGTTAAATTGAAAACGAATCTCGAAACGCGAAACAAGGTGTTGATCTACAACTTTTGGTACCAAGATACACCCACAATCCACATTCCAAACTTAATCATCAAACACATGGAATACTCGTTGCGAGTCGGCACATCCTCTCTTCCCTATGGCCACATCATCACCCTCGCATGTTTCCACTCCGGGATTACGATACCGGAATCGGAATGGCCATTCGGGAAGGTCACGACCGACAATCTCTTGTCTCCCGAACGCCTTGAAGTGTTCGGACTAAGTCGAAAGACCACTCGAGGCCTCTCGGACCACTATTCTCGAAATAACCGCGCCGGTCCCTATTTCTTTCCCGAAATTCCCTCCGCATGGGTTCTATTTGACCCGCCGGTGCAAGAGACCAACAATCCTCCGGCATTCTCCCAAAGGCACAAACGTCGTGCACTTAATGATGGTTCGAGCTCATCGTCTCAACCGTCGTTCTCTCTCGAAGACATTCAAGCTCTTCTCGAAGCCCAAACCCTCGCCATAAACACTCGTCTCGATGCTCAAACCCTCGCCATGAACACTCGTCTCGACGACCAAACCCTCGCCATAAACACTCGTCTCGAAGCCCAAACCCTCACCATGAACACTTGCTTCGAAGCCCAAGCCGCCGACAACGCTCTTACCCGGAGCCATGCGGTTCAAATCCGTGATGAAATGTATGAACGCATGGACACCAAGTTCGAGGCATTGAACCGTCGTCTTCAAACCGACGACGATCCCGAGGAGGAAGATTCGAATGGAGACGAGTAGACGTGTGTGTGTCTATCTAGCTCATTAGAGCGTAAAAATATTTTCTAAACATTATTAGCTATATGCATGTATCTTGTCATATTTATTTTCGAAAAACTTGTTTTGTTTGTGCTATGTCGTATTTGTATCCATGCATGTTTGATTGTATGAACTTGAATTTATGAGTAAAAGTGTGTTTTGGTTAAAATATTTGTCCAAATGCTTAGTATATCACTTTGTTAAACTTCTCATTACTAAAAATTGAAAAGTATATCACCTATTAAATCTCAAAAATCATTCATAATTTAAAAAAAAAAAAAAAAAGGGGTATTCAACTACATCAAAGCCTATACACGCGCGATATGCACATGTTTAGGGGGAGCTTGCATGTAGGGGGAGCCTTCCTTCATGATTTTTCAAATTCAATCCCTTTTGATCCACTTTCAAAAAGGGGGAGAAAGGATAATCATATTGGAAAGTTACCGATAATCGATGTATCTCTCCAAATCGACATTGTTTTGAAATGAATCAAAAGGGGGAGTTTGTTGGTTCAAATTTCCTATTGTTTGATTATCTCAAATACAATGTCGATACTACTAACGAAATCTAGCAAGATAAATGTGTAGGAGATAGGTACAAAATGAAAGGATCAATCAAGAATAACAAGAATCAAAGACGTTGAAGAATCATGGATAAAATCAAGACGCACATGAATCAAGACGTTGAAGAATTGCGAAGAAGATCAAGACATAGAAGATTCCGCAAGTTGGGATACCCACCTAATCATCAATACAATATATAGGTATTTCTAAACTTGTTTAAAAGATTAAACTCAATGAAAAAGTACTTGAATTCAATTAAAAAAGGCTGAAATCAGTATGTCCGTTGCAACGGAACTCCAGTACGTTGTAACGGAACTACTCGATTTACTTAACATTGGAAAGGACAGTATAGTCCGTTGCAACGTAATCACCAATACGTTGCAACGTAACATTACGTTGTAACGGAAATCTATCTCCGTTACAACGTTATTTTATTTCCAATGAGGAAGCCTGTCACAGAAGAATGTCCGTTGTAACGAACATTAATGTCCGTTGTAACGGACATCATGGCTTTACTTCAGTGCCAACTTACGCATACGTCCGTTGCAACGGATTAACCAATACGTTGTAACGGAACACCTCATACCGTTGTAACGGAAAACTCTCCGTTGCAACGGGAAATTAAATTCAAAGCTGAAGTGCTGTCTCAGTAGAAGGTCCGTTGTAACGTACTACAGTCCGTGGCAACGAACTAGTTAACGCAGAGTTCCGTTGCAACGGACTTAAGTTACGTTACAACGGAATGTTCAATTAATTCAAGTACGGCAGCCTTAACGGCTAGTTTTTGAAAGTTCCGTTGCAACGGACCATATGTCCGTTGCAACGGACTAGTCAGAATAAGCAAGAGAGGGAAGGGACTATGTGTTCTATAAATAGAATCCTTCCCTCATTCTCTCTCATCACTTCTACTATCCAAATCTAAACTTCCAAAGAGAGAAACCTTGCTATATCATTGAGCTTAAACAATCTTCTAAACCATTCTTAGAGATTAGATTTCCCTCTTCCTTTCCAAATACTATTCCCAACTTGCGTGACCGATCACGTGTAGTTAGTATTTAGATATTGTAATAGGCTAGTACCAAGAGTGTAAAGCCGCCATAGATCGAGAGAAACGTGTAACTCGATCTAGGCAAAACCTTGTACGAGTGAGTTGGAATTCAATCGAACGCCGAAAAGGCACAAGGCATTCCCGGAGACGTAGGTACTTGCAATTAATTGAATCGGTCAATTAAGCGAGTAAAGGGTGAGTTAAAGCTACAAAGCAACCACCTACCGAACTCCGTAATAAACATCGCGTGTTCGGTATCTTCTTTTCATTATTAACTTAAATTTATATTCCGCACTAAAATTAGAATTTGTATACCTAGTCGATAATTGCCCATTAGGTTACCTATTCACCCCCCTCTAGGTTAGAATTAACCAACAATATCTTATTCGTATCATGAAAATATCTCGGCTTATCTTGATATATCCTGAAGTATCCGAATCGTATATGTAAAAATTAAAAATTAAAATAATCGGATACTTCGCGTGGCGTATCCGACCCGTATCGCACCCGTATTCGCATCGGTTATATGTATCTTAGGATATTTTCGCAATTTTGAATTATATCCGCGTAACATAGAACATATGTATAGAGGGTACTTCTATAATCATATTATTTTCGCATCAAATATACAGAGAGAGAGAGAGGGAGACTAATGGACTCTCCCCGTTTATTATGTTTTCTCATAATATGATACAGAGAAGAATTATATATATGTATAAAGTTAAAAAAAATTCGCTCATTTGGTTGCTCCACGTTATCAAATTTTAATCATTTACATATGTACATGTTATTTTTTAATAATTTTAATAAAGTCCTAAATTTTGGTACCATATAATAATTTTAAAAAAAATTATTATATGTTTTATTTATATAATTTTATTTATTTTAATTCACAGAAAGATAGTTCGACAAACACTTATTTGTAAGATAAGAAAAATTGTATTTTTACTTCATATTATTTATGTGTGGATCATAGAAACTGAATGTTGACATGAAAATTAAGTTAATTTCTCATGACATTGAACCAAAAAAACATCCTACCTAATGTCCAAGAACTAAATGTCAAACTTATTTTGTTCTCATGTTCATATAAATTAAACATTTCGCTCTTAACTTGGAGGTCAAGTTACTAGTTTTTAAAGACAATACAAGAGCATTTTTTTTTTATTAAATCTCTAACTTGGAGAATTTATCATTTATACAAATCCCACTTTGAGCTAGGCCGAATTACTCATTGGGACTAAACTCATGATCTAACTCGAAAAAATTTGAACTCGACATTCGATTTAATTTAACATTTCATGGTGTTAACAAATTTAATTATGTATACGGCATATCGTTTTTGAAAATGAGTATATGTTAAAAAATATTTACATAAATTTTTAAATTAATAAAATAATACAAAAAGAGCTTTAGGCCCGGTTCGCTCCTTGAGTTTTGGGGGGGAGTTTTGAGGGAAAGCTATGTTTCATGGGGATTGATTAAAGTGGGTGTTCGGTGACCTATTTTGGATCCTAGTTTTTGATTCCTAAGTGATTAAAATCCTAGGATTAGTCTCAATTTCTTAGCTTTTGAAAACTTATATCCGAGATAAGTTTTGGCAATTGATTGAAATGGCATGCTTTATTATTATTTTTAACCAATTATATTCATCAATTTATATGATTAATATTTTTGATGATTAGCTTATTTTGAAAATAAATGTGATAAGTATACAACTGATTATTTAATAATAATAAAAATAAATAATAATAATAATAATAATAATAATTATTATTATTATTATTATTATTATTTTTATTATTATACAACTAATTCACTTATTAGTGCAATTAAACATGATTTCGAAATTAATAATAATAATATTTGCAATAATGAAAAATTAATACACAATTAAAAATGTCTTTAGCAATAATAATAATAATAACCAAAATACATAATACATAATTAAAAATATATTTAGAAATTAATAATGATAATAATAATAAATTAATACAAAATTAAAGATACATCCAGAAATTAACGACAATAATAATAATAATAAATTAATACATACTTAAAGTATATTTATAAATTAATAATAATACAAATAATAAATAATAATACAAAATTAAAAATATATTTAGAAATTAATAATAATAATAATAATAATAAATAATTAAAAGTTAAAAATATATTTAGAAATTAATAATAATAATAAATTAATAAATGATTAAAATGTATTTAGAAATTAATAATAATAATAATAACAATAATAATAATAATAATAATAATAATAATAATAACATCAAATTAATACATAATTAAAAATATAGTTAGAAAAAATAAAATAATAATAATAATTATTATTATTGTAATTATTGTAATTATTATTGGTAATAATTAAAAATTAATACATAAATAAAATGTATTTGAAAAATATTAATAATTACAATAATGTATTTAAATAATAATAATAATAATATTAATGTAGTTAGAAATTAATAATATTTTGATATGATTAAGAAATAAATATTATAGTTATAAAATTTCATAAGAAATAATACAATTATGAAATATTTTATTCATTTCCTACATCTAATCCTATGATTTTCATCAAACACCTTTTAAACATCCTACACTCGCAGTTTTTGCATTTTCCTTCTACCAGAGTTTCCTGATATTCATATATCGGTTTCCTGCTACTATGAGTTTCCTGCTGCTACACAAAACTGACCTAGCAAACACGCCCTTAATAAAATTAAATATGAAAAATAGAGGGATATTTTGATTCAAAAATTAACTTTGTTAGCACCATGAAATGTTAAGATGAATCAGTATTTGAAAATGAAATCTTGTTTAGGAGGTATTTTTTGGAGTTTCAAAAAAGTTAAGATTTTCTTTACAAATTCAAATAACGCTAGGGAGTTTTTGAAAATTTTCCTTTATTTATTTTAGTCTTTTACTAACCTATAGCTGACCTAGATGTAGGATCTCTTGCTATCTGTAAAAAGTATCTTTCAACTAGAACGTGAAATTAACAGAAATCTTATATAACAAGTTTCCGAATTAAAGAAATCCTCCTCGAAAACTAAGCATAGGAACCTAATATTCATTGACTACTGCACCACAATGTACTTTAATTATTATATTATAGATATCAGAACTTTTAATTAGCAAACTTTCATGCCTAGATTCTAAGCTAATTTACAATTTCGATCAATTAACAAACTTCAAAGCGACACTTTTCATATTTTTGGACCAAGAAAGGCTTAAAGGTGGTAAACCCTAAATATTTAGATTATTAGTCCTTTCCACCAATAGAAAATTAGACACGCGGTCCTTCGACACATGGAAGTCGTCTCTTTGTTCAAAGATCGGTTGTATTTGTATATAATATAATAATGTTAATACTCAGAACATACTAATTAACACTTTTTCTAGTTAAGAAAGCATGCTTAATAGTTAAATACCACTACGACAAACCAGCTACGCGGAATTACTTTAATACAGAGAAACAATTTGCTGCTTGTCTATGTGCCGTCCACCATATTTTTGGTTTACATTCAAATTTAAAGAACAAATATCCAACCATTTATACATTTTATCTTAAGATTATGATGAGAACTTTCATCGTCATATCTTTTGTTACTATCATTGTTTCTGTCATGATTATCATGGTAACCTTTTCCATTTATACAAAGTAAAAAAAAAAAATTTATCTCTACTGTAACTTTTTTTGAACATTCAGGACTGTAAGTCCCGGTCAGATTCTCGTCAAATGTCGAAACAAGACGATTCGGTGTTTTGAGTTTTGGGTGATGAACATGTTTTTAACGGTCATTTGATGTCATATGTGAAGAAGAAGAGCAGTGTCGGATCTATTAATGGATTAGGGGTGCAACGGTTCCCTTAATTTTGAAAAAAAAAGATAGTATACACAATGTAATACTATTATATATATGGAAAATGTTGTACCTCCCCCTTGCCCTCCCCCCACCTCTTGATGTGTTGGCGGAAGAATTAACACCATCCATTTTAACATCTTAATTATGATTTAAATTCTTAATTTATAATTTAACATCTTAATTATGATGATACACTATAAATTAAGATATTAAATCATAAATTAAGATGTTAATTTTGATGGTGTTAAACCATACGATGACACATCAAGAGGTGGGGGGGAGTGCAAGGGGGAGGTGCATCATCACTCTATATATATTGGTCGAAAATCAAAGTTTATATAGTTAAAAACGAAAAAGCCAAAAATCGTAAATTTCAAAAAAAAAAAAAAAAAAAAAAAAAATTGGGGTGGTGTAGCCTTAATTGAACAATAATAAAACATTTGCTAAAAAATAATTGAACAATGATAACACAACTCAGAGGGGCGGGTTACCCCGAAGGCAAGAGAAGCACATGGTCATAGAGATCAATATTCTTACAAAATATGCATACAATAGGTTTAAATATGAAACGTATGTTTACGGTGGGACGGATCCAAGGAGGAGCCATCGGGGGTCCGGCACCTCCTAAAGAATCGAGAAACATTTATATATGTTAGATATCATTATATATAATCTAAATTATATATTAATTTAAATTATGTATATAGTAAATCACATGTCGTGCTCCGCTCACATATGGTTAGCCCGGCCATTGTTTAGGGATGCATGCGACACGCCTCAAAATGTACGATGTCTAGTTATACAAGACCTAGCATGTTTGCGGAAAATAAAATCAAACGCACAACTCAATACAAGAGCATAAAATGATGCATACTAGAGAGAGGAAAATTAACCCTAATTCATATTTTTTATTCTCTAATGTATTGTGTTTTGAACTATTTACTTATGTACGTAACTCGATAAGCTAGAACATTGTACTGATATTTTCCATTCCAAGGAAACATGCGGTCCGGATAAATAAGCCTTACGTGTCTTACTAAAATTAAAATTAAAATTAAGAAGTTAATAAAGGTTAAGGTTAATTAGAAAATAAGATTTAAGCACCCCCTAGTATGCCAAAGGTTAAGGTTATTAAAATCTTGTGTTATGCGCTTAGTTAATACTACACAATTTTGTGAAAATGTAAAAGAGTAGTGATGTACATCCCCTAGTACGCTCCCCGGTCCCCCAAGGTCTTGATGACGTATGATTTAACACCTTACAAATTAATACATAAATACTTGATTTAACATATTAATTTATGATTTAATTATCTTGATTTATGATTGAACATCCAATTAAGATGTTAAATCATGAATTAATATGTTAATTCTTAACATGTTAAATCATATTCACGTCATCAAGTCTGTGAGGGGAGAGTTGGGGTATGTCCAACATTTTTCCAATGTAAAAAGATCAAGTCTATTTGAAATAAAATAAAATAAAATATCAATAGCAGTACGGTACTCATTTCTTGTAATCAGACTTGTGCCCTAATTTGAGAGCACAAATTGGGTCGGCAAGGCAACCCTTTTCATGTCGGTCTAAGATTTCAAATCTTTTTGGTCTCTCAGTCAAAAATCTCATTGTTTATTAGATCATCTATCCGTGTTGTTTCCCAATCTCGTGCATGAATCTTCATCAGAACTCCTCTTTTCAAATTCACAATAGTTAACTTGCACTTGTAATTTTATATTCAGTGTCGAATTAAATGACATTTTGAAATTGAAAAAATGGTTTAAACATGGAAAATATCATATCTACTCCTTACAATTTTAAAAATATATAGAGGGTATAGGTATGATATGTTTATTTTGGAATTACAAATATGATAATTGTTTTTTAGAAGTATGCAATTATGTAATCCCCTATATATAGTATGTGGTGTGATGAATGGATTGGCTGGCAATTAAGAGAGAATTAGTTGTGATAATGAAAGTTTGATTTTGAAATATCTATGGTTTAGTTGACTCAAGTCAAGGTCACCGACCAATTAAATATCTTATTACCAAATATAATATTGCAAAAATCCAGCTATAGAGCTTGAAGTTATGATTTTAATATCTAATAAATGGCACGTTGGATTCATCTTAATGTTTGGAATGATCTGTGGATCCAAATCCACATTTGAACAATATAATTTTTCTTGATTGCAAAGCCTAATGATTAGTTTATGTTCAAGTGATAAATATTCACTTAAAAGAATTAATCATAGGAACTAGATAATGTTGCAAGAATTATAAATACATGAAAAAATTGTATTTCTTTTATTTTCAAAGCACAGATTTGAGAGTTTTATGATTGGTGATGAAATTCTTGAAGCCAATCTAATTTGGGCCTAAATATTTTAAAAGATAGGTTATATAATTCACTATTTATCAATGAAAGTAGTTCCTTGACATATAAACTAAGGCCCAACTGAAATTTCATTCTGACATGAAAAACCCAAATTAAGGCCTGCTTAAGTGAAGCTTTTATATGCCACTAAAATTTGAAAACAATTAACTGGAATTGGCGAATTTTTTTTAAAACAATTAACTGGAATTGGCAATTAGATGGGTCAAATCGCGTCATTCTGTGCTCGAGTTGGTTCGGTTTGCGAGTTATTCGGGTCATCAAGTCATTCGGGTCGTTGATAGTTCGGTTTGCGAACCATTCGATTTGCGAGTCGTTTCGGTTTTCAAGTAATTTGTTTTCGGGTTGTTTCGGTTTCAGATCGTTCGGTCTGGAGTCGTTTCGGTTTTCGCGTTCGGAACCGTTCGGTTCCGGATCATTTCCATTTCCGGGTCGTTATGGTTTACGAGTGGTTTGATTCCGGATCGTTTCGTTTTTTGGGTTATTCGAATTTTGAAATTTTTAATTTTCGGGTGATTCAGATTTCGAAAAATTTACTTTTTGACTCCTGTGAGTTCTCGAACATTTAGTTTTCGAATTACTCTTATACATAAAATGTGAGTATCATTTTGATCATTCAGATTTTATGCGGATAGTTGGTTTGTACGTCGCAACAAATCTAAAGAATCATATGATACGATTTTTTGTAGTGTCAATGCGTATTCAATACTAATATATATCATTTATAGAGTGATTATACAATTATTCTATTGAACACATCTTAATAATAATATATAATATTATTTTTAGCAATATATCGTACGGGTCATTCGATTTTTCGAGTCATTAGGGTTTATGGTCTGTTCGGTTTCGGGTCTGTTTGGATTTCGGATTCGTTTGGATTTCGGATTCGTTCGGGTTTCAGATCGTTCGAATTTCAGGTCATTCGGTTTCGGTTCAATTTCGGATTCAAGTCATTCAATTTCAGTTTGATTACGGTCTCGGGTCACTCGGTTTCGATTCGATTTCAGATCCGGGTCATTCAGTTTCGATTCAATTTCAAATTCAGGTCATTCAGTTTCAGTTTACGATCGTTGATTTTCAAAATTTTCCTGTCCGAATCAAGTTCGGGTTCCTACAAATCGGGTCGTTTTTCGAATCGGATCATATTTTGTCAACTCTACAATTTAACTAGAGGTAGCAAACCGAGCCGGAACCCAAAAAAACCGCCCGACTCGCCTGCTACCTGATAAATCTTTAAAAGTCAAACGACCGAACCCGTCCAACCCGAACCCGAGAAATCTGATCCGAAATTGACCTGATGTTAGTGTGTTAAGTATTATACCTATCCAATTCGACCCGAATACGAATTGTTCGAAACCCGATAAAGTCAAGACTGACAAGCCCGAAACCAAATAGTCCGAATTCAATTTGACCCGATTCAAATCATTTCAAGGCAAAAATTATCAAACAAATTTTTTGAAATATCAAAGTGGCGGTTGATTTACAACTGCAACTATTGACATAGAGTGTACGAATTTGACTTCAAAGAAGCAAATCGTACTTCTTCTCCGCCACGATGATCCAAAGAACTCGATAGAATCTCACCTGAAACTAGGCAATGAAAACAACACAATTGATTAGTCAATCGGGGTCGACTGGTGACACGGCTTACTTGACCGAGTGGTTCGAGCTCCTATAATCAATGAAAGGAATGAGGTATGTATCAGTTCTAGTATAGCCACTACGACTACTTTTGCTACTAGAGCTCCGGGAGCGAGATTGGAGATGGTGTTACTTACATAGCAGAAACAATTACAATTTTGGACCCGCAACCCTTGTGAGTCTAGCCCACATCAAAGCAAACGAAAAGAAAAAAAAACACACAGAACTAAAAAGAACCTGTCAACAAACTTCAAACTCTTTTCCTCATTAGATGCAATACCAAATCCAATTATTTTCCTCAACCCACAATATCAACGGGTATACACCCGTTATCGACGGACTTCTTAACCGCATCCAACACAATCTGAGTCTTCCTCGTAATCTCCATCCACTTTCCTTCCGGAACCTTCTTTTCCTCCTTCACCCCTTTAACCAATCTCGCAAACTCCTCCACCATCCTCACCTCCTGCGCCAACTCGGTCCTCACCTCGTGGTAACTCGGTTTCGGCTTCCAGCACGACACGCGCTCGTCAAAACCCGCATCTGATACGAACCCGAAACCCGCTTTCGATTCCTCGTAAGGGATGACGAAATCGGACACGCTCAATGCTCCTCTCGTCCCTATCGCGTTGATTTGCATCGTTAAATGCGCCAAAAATGAGCATGTTAACGTCGCGGATTTTTTGTTATCGGGCCATGTTAAGTGGGCCCCGCATGATAATATTACGCCCGAATTATTTTTTATCGATCCGGGCAGTGCTATTGCGGTTTTGGGGAGCTCGTACGAGTTAGCCCAAAGGATTGAACGAATGCAGTACCTGTTAAAAATTAAAAAAATATTACTTCAATAATTAATTTCCGTGTTATTAATGGGGTAAACTTTTGTTAGTACCAGCCCACATCGCCCAGAGCACCAAGGGCGTCTAAATCGGGTTTTACACGTATATCATTTTGGAGGAAATCTTCATCTGAGTAAAATGTGAATATACTATTCACCTGTAAATTGAACAAATATGGCAAATTTTAGATAATATAATGATTAAGAGGAGATTATGATAATTATTAATTACCGTCTTAACATCACCAAAGCGGGTCGGGTCAGAAATAAGGTCCTTCATCACCTCTGTTCGAGGATTGTGCATCCACATGGTGGAATCCATGAACTGGACGTGATTAACCCGGCAAGCCTCCAGTATCTTGTCCAGTTCCTCCACGCACAGAGCCGTGGGCTTCTCTAACAGAATATGCTTCCCCTTCTCGGCCGCCTTGACGGCCCAGATCACGTGCAGACTGGTCGGTAACGGGATGTAAACGGCGTCGACTGAAGGATGATCCAAGACAGCGTCGTAGGGGGCGAGAGCGAGAGCGGATTCACGGAGGCGATTTTGAGAGATGAATTGCTCCGCCTTGGATAGTGATCTTGATCCGACGGCCACGATTGTCGCGTTGGAGGCGAGGGAGATGGCCCGGGACACCTTGCGCGCGATCTCAGCGCAGCCTATGATTCCGAACCTCACTGGAGTTGCTGTGCTAGACATGGTGTAGGGTTTTGCGATCTTCTTCCGCTTCTTCGTTTCTTATCGGTGCTGAATTTTGATTTTTTTTTTTTTCAGTGGACTGGTGCGAGGAGACTTCGAGAAGATGAGGTCTTTGATTTCCTCTCCATTTTAAGTAGAATGGAGGTTACCGATTTTGTAAACCAGGCCGATTTCTTTGAATTTTGCTGGGCGTATTACCCATCTAATATTTGTCAGCCCAGTCTAAAAATTAAATCTTTCAGAACTTAAGTTACTTCTTCCGTTTTTTTTTCATACTAACTTCTAATGCATAATTAACTCAAACTATATATATGGAACGTCTCTTTCAGAGTGAAGGATCTATCAAGGAAGGGCAGTCTAAATTTTTGTGCGGTAGTATATATATGTGATTATGCTAGTGTATTTTACGATAAAACTGAGAAATTACGTATCATATCTTGTAACTGCTTGATTGTGTGATTTTGTTTGATGTTACGTAGTAATTGTATAATTTACTATGTTTTTATTATTTATTTGTCAGTCATAAGTTGAACTTTTCTGAGCTTTCATCCCTAAATCTTCTTTCTGAAGGAATTCATCCTTCAGCAAAGATGTAAGTAAGAAGAAGAAGAAGCACCTCACCCGTTGGACAAAATGATGCGAGCAGTAAAAGGTTGGCCCGATCGATTTGTCGATTCAATAGACTTCTTAAAATTAAGTATGAGAAATGGTATTTCAGTAATTTCTCTCTTTAATCGCATAGTCATGAAGATGTGGTCTTGTTGCTCTGGATTTTGTTGCTGTGGATTTTGCAAACAAAGGGGAACTGGAAGAAGAGAGAGATAACTAGATTAATATAATTTACAGAAAGATAATATTTTCAAGTATTACATCGATTACCAATGAGGTTAATTATATTATATAGTCACATATAGGATTGGCAATCGGGCGGGTCGGGTTCGGATCGGATCATTTCGGGTTCGGATCGTTTCGGTTTGCAAGTCATTCGGGTCATCGGGTCGTTTGGGTCGCCGGTCGTTCGGGTCGCCGGTCGTTCGGGTTCGTGTCGTTTCGGTTTTCGGGTCGTTTCGGTTTTCGGATCATTCGGGTTCGGATCATTTTTGTTTTCGGGTTATTCGGTTCCGGATTGTTTCGGTTTTCGGGTCATTCGGTTCCGGGTGGTTTCGGTTTTCGGGTCATTCGGGTCTTGGCTATTTTGATTTTCGGGTCATTCGGATTTCTCAAAATTTGATTTTGAATCATTCGATTTTTCAAAAATTTAGTTTTCGGATAATTCGTGACTTATTTTATTGGTTCCAAAACATATTAGCAATATTATATTGATTTTAACAACAATATTTTAATTTTCGGATCATTCGAGTCGCGAGATTCGGGCGAGATTCGGGTCATGAGTTTCGGATCATTCGGGTTTCGGGTTATTTCGGGTTTCAGGTCGATTTCGGGTTCGGGTTGTAATAAATATCAAAAATAGGATTTTGATATTTGTAGATTATTATTCCTAAAATTCCAGAATATACGACCCATATTAAAAATATAACTCTTCGAACGATTAAAATCGAGTTCTTATGTGTCAAAGTTTTCGAAAGGGTATAACCGTAATTTCATTTTTATGGGTTATTTAAATAAATATATTACAGGGTCTTATTTGCATAATGACCAAACCATTAATAATAGTAAAAATAGAGTTTGCAAAATAAACCTCAAATATGTGAAAATTAAATGGTTTTCAATTATGTTAAAGTTGTGGGTTATGCATGAAATGTGCCATCCACCTCATCACACCCTCATTAATCCTGTGACCCACACCTCGCACCTTCCATATCCATTAGAACACATCAAACACTCATGAAACCCTAAGAAAAGAAAAGAGAAAAGGAGAAAAAAATTAAGGAAAATAGGATATTTCGCAAAACGAAAAGTGCCATAATCTTCAGGGGGTTGAGTTGTGCGAGTTGACAAGATCAAAAGAAGAATTCCATCCAAGTTTCGAGTTTCTCAATTTTCACTCAATCTTGTGCGCCGTTTCGATTAATCTCTGGTTTGTCGAGTTTCTTTCCATTATGTGGGTGCTACTCTCACTTTTCTCTTCTTAAGAATCGAATTACGAGCGTTTCTAGACCTTACATGCTAGTCAAGGATTCTTGATTTAGAAATCGTATTTTGTTTTAAAACCGTGTTACCACATATAGTTGTATATTGTGTAGATATGAAATTATGTAGTTATGCAGATTTTGCATTTGGATAAAACGTAACATGGTGAGTATGTTTGTGATAACACAACGCGACTCCTCCGGTGTGTTATATTTGTGATAACATGACACGGCTCCCCCGGTATGTTATTTTTGTGATAACACGACGCGGCTCCTCCGGTATGTTATTTATGTAATAACACGACGCGGTTCCTCCGGTGTGTTATGTTTGTGATAACATGATCCGGCTCCCCCGGTATGTTATTTTTGTGATAACACGACGCGGCTCCTCCGGTGTGTTATTTGTGTGATAACACGACGCGGCTTCTCCGGTGTTATATATATATATATATATATATATATATATATATATATATATATATATATATATATATATATAATGTTTGGTGTTGCTTGACACTCTATGTAGGTATCCCGATCGTCGAGGATCATATGCAGGGATAGCAATTTTGGGAGCAAAATGTTATGTGCCACGCGATTCATCCGGTATGTTGTATGCATGTTATGTTTGGTGTTGTGTGACACACTACGTGGGTATTCGGTCCATCGAGGTTCTTCTTTTGGAATAGCAATTTCGGGAGCAAAATGTTATATGCCACGCGTTTCATCCGGTATGTTATATGTATGTTATGTTTGGTGTTGTGTGACACTCTATGTAGGTATTCGGGCCATCGAGGTGTAGGATTACGCACACGATTATCATAGTGTGCAGCGGAAATTAGTTCACGTGCGTAACCTAATTCTACCGGGATCACGCCCTAAAACCAACGAAAAAGGAAGAGTTGTGGAGATAATTACCTCGTACAAGTTAGTACGTATCGATTACTTCTCCAAATCCGTGAACCTTCTCCAAGAATCGCTCGTGCAATCCCTCTACTCGTGTCCACCTCGATTTCGTCCGATCGGAAATCACCAACGTCGTTCTAGTCGACGTCACGATTGAATCTCTCAAATCCTTTTCTCAATTCTCCCTCTCAATCTCTCAGATCTAATCTGAATTCTGTGGAAGAAGAAGAAGAGAAACGACGGCTCAAAACCCTAGAAAACTTAGGTCAAATTCCGGAATCAGAACTTTATATATATAGGAAACAGGTCAGTTCGAACGAACTTAACATGGTTCGTTCGAACGAACTGGGTTCGTTCGAACGCACCTAAATGCTCGTTCGAACGAACCCACTTCTGTTTATAACGAATAAGTCCGTTCGAACGCACTGATATAGTTACTTCGAACGAACCTTATTCTGACTGCAGAATTGCCTATTTATATAAATTATTCCATGTTAATTCTTAAGCCATATTTTCTTTCAAACTCCCTCATGGATTAAGACTTAATCAACTTGGTCATATGTCCAACATATGTCGTGAGATCTAATCTTATGTGATTCCATTTTGTTTGTCCAACAAACGTATTGGTGAGCAATATCTTGAGAATCTGATATATTACGAAATCTTGGTGCGACCTTGTAGGTTCGTCTAAGACTGGCAGTGGATATGGCAGCAATCCACAAGGTATTGCGAGCACTAGACTGCCGTTAACACCTACCCAGAATTAGCACGAAAAAGGTGGAGAACACATTTATGAAGATGCAGTACATCTTCATACCTAGCTCAGATAAGTGTTACTAGTCCTCTTGTTCGCGATATCTTCCGATCAAAAGTGTCACGGTGAAGCGTAAGACGTCAAGCCATCCCCTTTTATTTTTGATCAGATACACTCTTTCTCGATAAGAATTAGATTGATAATAACAATGCGAACTCTACTGAGTTCCATCGAGCTTGGCCAAGCATTTCATCAATCTCAATTCAATCGAGGGGCCCGAGAGATATCTCCCTCTATCCTTTTTCAAGTTTAGAAAGGAACAATTCCTATCTTGCAATCTCACATCCTTTGCCTATGTTAAAAACAATGCCCAATAGTAATCTCAGCTACACAGTTACGCGTAGGGTTAATTATATCAAAGCATTGTCTTTTCACATACTAGGTATCCATGAGACCAGTAAAGTATGAAGAACTAAAACGCACTATCTGGATATGAGTTCGTCTCCAATGACTCTAACCATGTTACAAACTCATATAGTGGTCAGTCCAATATACGACGCTGCGTATATCCATATTCTAGAATCGACGCTACCGTCCCAGATCAGTAAAACCTGATCATCTCATCTACGAATATGCCAGTGTATGTAAAAGTCTCCATTCAGTGAATGGATTACCTGGTTCAAACCTATGAACAACTTTATACACGAGGGACGTTTTAGAATTATATTCATTCCGTTTAGCGGTTTTACTATCATTCAATTGACGAATCAATATGCCAGACTATGGCCATGCAACATATTATTCTCAATTGACTCGATGCACTAAACTAGAATAAAATTCAAGGTCTATCCGATTATTATAATCGAATAACCTTTCACACACTTTCTTGTTATTTAAATTTTTTTTTGAAATATGAAGGTTTAGGTCATATAATGAATAATAATATAAATATCTGTCTCATATACAAATACAATCCCAATAACACGCCTAGGGCATAATAAATGTTCGCCCACTTGCACTAGGCAGATCTAATCCCCTTATGCAATAAGAAACATAAATAAAACACCCAATCTAACACTGCGATAGATATCCCAATCCTATCGCCCTAGCATGCTGCTCATGCTTGGCACGTGATAGTGGCTTCGTAAATGGATCGGCCACGTTATCATCAGTAGGTATCTTCATTATTTTCACGTCACCTCTCTTCGTAATCTCACGAATCAAGTGGTAACGCCGGAGTACATGCTTGGACCTGTGATGCGCTCGCGGTTCCTTTGATTGTGCTATTGCTCCGTTATTGTCACAATACACATCCATGGGACCCGAGATGCTTGGCATAACTTCAAGTTCCATCACGAACTGTCGTAGCCAGACAGCCTCCTTTGCGGCTTCCGAAGCCGCGATGTATTCCGCTTCAGTTGTAGAATCAGCCACCGTCTTCTGTTTGGAGCTTTTCCAAACAACAGCTCCGCCATTGAGCGTGAAGACGTAACCACTTTGAGATTGGAAATCGTCCGGGCAAGTTTGGAAACTAGCATCTGTATATCCTTGGATAACCAGATCTCTTTCCGCACCTCCATATACAAGAAACATATCTTTAGTATTCCTGAGATACTTAAGAATGCTCTTGACTGCGGACCAGTGAACTTCCCCGGGATCAGACTGATAGCGGGAAGTCACACTCAACGCATATGCGACATCTGGCCTAGTACATATCATGGCATAAATGATCGATCCTATAGCCGAAGCGTATGGGATCCGACTCATTCGCTCACGTTCAGCGTCCGTTCAAGGACATTGATCCTTAGTGAGAGCGATGCCATGTGACATTGGCAGAAATCCTTTCTTGGATTGCTCCATGTGAAACCTAGTTATCACTTTGTCAATATATGTACTTTGACTTAGTCCGAGAAGTCTCCTCGATCTATCTCTATAGATCTTCACACCTAAAATATAGGCGGTTTCTCCTAAGTCCTTCATTGCGAATTGACTACCCAAATATGTCTTAACCTGCTTAAGCATTGGGATGTCATTTCCAATGAGTAAGATGTCGTCCACGTACAAGATGAGGAATACGACCGAACTCCCACTGAATTTCTTGTATACACAAGGTTCCTCAACATTTTGAATGAAACCATACTTTGCGATGACCTCATCGAATCGTATGTTCCACGCACGAGATGCTTGCTTTAATCCATAAATGGATCTCACAAGCTTGCACACTTTATTCGTATTCTTTGGATCGACAAAACCCTCTGGTTGTGTCATATACACATCCTCGGTAAGGTTCTCGTTAAGGAAATCGGTTTTGACATCCATCTGCCATATCTCATAATCGTGATATGCAGCTATTGCTAGAAGAATGCGAATACTTTTAAACATGGCTACTGGAGAAAACGTTTCATCATAGTCTATACCATGAATTTTCTTGAAACATTTCGCCACCAGTCTTGCTTTAAAAGTGTGTACATTACCATCCATGTCGGTTTTCTTTTTGAAAACCCATTTGCACCCAACGGTCTTAGCACCATTAGGTAGATCAATAAGATTTCAAACCTTATTATCATACATGGACTGGATCTCGGTTTTCATGGCATCATGCCATTTCGAGGAATCCAGGCTAGACATAGCACCTTTGTAGGAGGTTGGCTCGTCATCTAGAGTCAACTCATCATCGTCATTACTAATGAGAAATCCATATCTCTCAGGTTCTTGACGATTCCTACTAGATCTACGTATAGCTTGTGTACTAGATTCTGGTTCACCATCCAATGGTAATTCAGAATCTTGTTCCAGATCAACTTGTTCACTTTGTGGTTCTCGAATTTCTTCGTGATCAATTTTACTCTCACTGTATGGACGATCTAGGAATTCCTTCTCTAAGAAGTGTCCTCGTCGAGCCACGAAAACCTTGTTTTCGTTAGGCAAGTAAAATTAGTATCCTTTTGTTTCTTGAGGATACCCCACAAATAAACATTTGTCTGATCTTGACTCGAGTTTTTCCGTCAATAACCTTTTGACGTATGCCTCGCAACCCCAAAATCTTTAGATAAGACAATGATGGCACCATGCCATGCCATAATTCATATGGTGTCTTTTCAACCGATTTGGACGGAACTCTATTCAGTATATGAGCGGCCGTTTGAAGCGCGAAACCCCAAAATAACTTTGGCAAATCCGTTCGACTCATCATCGAGCGAACCATGTCTAACAAGGCCCGATTCCTCCTCTCGGACACTCCATTCCATTGGGGTGTACCAGGTGGAGTCCATTGTGATACTATACCACAATCTCGAAGATAGTCCTCAAACTCATAGCTCAAGTATTCGCCACCTCGATCCGATCGAATGGATTTTACTTTCTTGCCCAGTTGAAGTTCTACTTCATGTTGAAACTCTTTGAATTTCTCAAAAGTTTCACTTTTGTGACGCATTAAGTATATATAACCATATCTACTATAATCGTCAGTAAAAGTCACAAAGTAGCGATATCCATTTCTAGCCTCGACACTCATCGGTCCACATACATCGGAATGTATGAGGGCCAACACATCTTTCGATTTTTCTCCTTTCTTGGAGAAAAGTGTCTTTGTCATCTTATCCATCAAACAAGATTCGCAATTTTTTATTGACTCTAAGTCAAAAGAATCTAGCACTCCATCCTTTTGGAGTCTAGCAATGCGTTTCTCGTTTATGTGTCCGAGACGACAATGCCATGAGTATGTTTCATTAGTTTGAGTAGTATTTATGTTATAAATGGACTGATTATTGTTGTTATTTTCTAAATCCAAGACATATAAACCATTTTCAACTAGAACATTACTAAAGAAAATGTCATTCTTGCGAATAAAACAATCATTAGTACCAATAACTAATTCATATCCATCCGCAACAAGTCTCGAAACAGAAATAATACTCCTCCTCAAAGTAGGTACATAACAACAATTATCCAAAATTAAAATAAGTCCATTTGGCAAAGTTAAATCATACGTCCCTTCGGCTAATGCTGCTACGCGAGCTCCATTCCCGACGCGTAAATCAACTTCGCCACGAATCAACGATATTCTACTTCTTAGGCCCTGCATATTATTACAAATATGAGTCCCACATCCAGTGTCCAACACCCATGATGATGAAGTAAAGAAATAAGATTCGATAACAAAAATACCTGATGCCGGTGTGTCCAAGGAAGCGGTCTTTTGCTTGCCCTCCCTCAGGAAGATCTCGCAATCACGCTTCCAATGCCCCTCCTTGAGGCAGTGGAAACAATTCTTGTCATCCTTGGCTTTCTTGCCCACAGACTTAGGCACAACCTTGTTGTCCTTTGCCTTCCTCTTCTTGTTTTTGTTCCCATTGCTTGTACTCTTCCCTTCAACCACCAATACTTCCGAAGTCCTACACTTCATGTACCGTAGTTTCATGTCAGCTTCGAATGTTCTGAGCATTCCGAAAAGCTGGGGAATGGTCATTTTCATGTCTGACATGTGGAAATACGAAATGAACGAATCGAAACTCGGTGGCAGTGACAACATGATCAAATCAGTTTGTAACTCCTCCTCGAATTTTATGCCAAGCCTCTCAAGATGATCGAAATATCCTTTCATCTTGAGAAGGTGCGAGCTAACGGGCGTACCATCTTGCATCTTGCATCTTGCATTGCGTCGCATTGCCAAGAGCTTGATACTTCTCCACCCTTGCTTGAACCTGAAACATCTCCCTGAGCTGTTTCATAATCTCGTATGCTTCCTGTTTCTCAAACTGGATTTGATATTCAGGAGTCATAGTAGCCAACATGAGGCATGTGACATCATTCGAATCGTCCGACATGGTCGTATATTCGAATATGGCATCCCCAGTTGCGTCATCCCCTGGCACAGGAGGGATAGGCGTCTCCAAGACATGTGCCTTTCCTTCCTGTTTCAGAACGAATTCCAGATTCCTCTGCCAGTCGAGAAAGTTCTTTCCGTTCATTCGTTCCCTTTCCAAAATGGGACGCAAACTAAAGCGGTTATTACTTGGTAAAGCCATGTGTTCTACAATTTTGAAAAATAATGTAATTAATAACGTGGTCTTTCATATATTAAAATTCATTTTAAATAACTTGAAATACCCATTATTTTATCATTTCAAATAGCCCCCACTATTGAAACGGAGATTTGATACCTTAAATCTCATAATGGACAAGATCCCTATTTAACGTAATTCTAAGGTGACTATGGCCAACCACTCAGAAAATACGTCACGTCGGGTCGGACGGTGTCCAATCATCTCTAAGACGATTCTTGTTTTATTCGTGAGGTCCGGTACTGAGTCCAACTCAAAACCAGAGTGTGTGTAACTCACTCCTTGCCCCAAATCGTAGCCTGGCTAGCGAATTGGTCAAGTCCAAACCACAAATGGAGTATCACTCAATCAGCGAATTGACATGCCGGACTATGGCCATGCAACATATCAATTCCTAATCAATGCATGCCTTCCTTGCTACGCACGTGTAAATTTGTGCCAGACTATGGCCATGCAACACAGATAAACAAACACTAGTCTAAAAGGTTCCATTTAGGGAGGCATAAGACTTGATAATTACGTGGGAGGATTTTATTTTTATTAAAATCATTTTATTTTATTTATTAACCAAAACAAATAAAATAATAAGGTATAGCATATTGGCCTTTTAGTTTTATGAGCAATCATAAAACCCTAAAATTCTCAACCCTAAAACCCAAGATGATTCCTTGCTTCATGTGAAGATCCAATCTTCGTATCGTGTCGTCTTGCCTTGAAGGTCCTTCTTCAAAACTAAACCTATTTTATTTTATTACAACTTTGGAAGACTCACCGGTCCCCACATAATGAAATAAAATACAATTTGGAAAGCTCACTGGCCCCCACACAACACACATTACAAGCAACACAAACAATCATCCCCGTTTTAGGCTATATGCTATACCGTATCGAATTTATAAATTGAAAATTTTAAAATTATTGGGCATTTTTGACGGAAAAAAAATTGGTTGTCCAGAAAATTGTTCGTTCGAACGCAACTCCAAGTTCATTCGAACGCAACTCCAAGTTCATTTTTTTTTTTTGAACCAGAAATAGGTCCGTTCGAACGCAACTCCAAGTTCGTTCGAACAGATCAGTCCGTTCGAACCGAACACTAGGTTCGTTCGACCAGACCAGTTCGTTCGAACGCAACTCCAAGTTCGTTCGAACGAACACTATTCTGCCAGCTTTTCTAATTTCTGAAATTCAGCCCAAAAATTCTAAAATTTCCTAAATTCGAATTAAATCATCGATTTTCGATGGTTTTAACGAGCGATTGCTCTGATACCACTGTAGGGTTACGCACACGATTATCATAGTGTGCAGCGGAAATTAGTTCACGTGCGTAACATAATTCTACCGGGATCACGCCCTAAAACCAACGAAAAAGGAAGAGTTGTGGAGATAATTACCTCCTACAAGTTAGTACGTGTCGATTACTTCTCCAAATCCGTGAACCTTCTCCAAGAATCGCTCGTGCAATCCCTCTACTCGTGTCCACCTCGATTTCGTCCGATCGGAAATCGCCAACGCCGTTCTAGTCGACGTCACGATTGAATCTCTCAAATCCTTTTCTCAATTCTCCCTCTCAATCTCTCAGATCTAATCTGAATTCTGTGGAAGAAGAAGAAGAGAAACGACGGCTCAAAACCCTAGAAACTTAGGTCAAATTCCGGAATCAGAACTTTATATATATAGGAAACATGTCAGTTCGAACGAACTTAACATGGTTCCTTCGAACGAACCCACTTCTGTTTATAACGAATAAGTCCGTTCGAACGCACTGATATAGTTATTTCGAACGAACCTTATTGTGACTGCAGAATTGCCTATTTATATAAATTATTCCAAGTTAATTCTTAAGCCATATTTTCTTTCACGAGGCTCTTCTTTTGGGATAGCAATTTTGGGAGCAAAATGTTATGTTGTCACGCGCTGTATCCGGTATGTTATATGTATGTTATGTTTGGTGTTGCGTGAAACTCTTTGTAGGTATCCGGGTCGTCGATGTACAAATGTTGGAATTGCAGTTTCGGTAGCAAAATAGTTTGCTAGCATGCGCGGTTTCGCAGGTATGTTTTGTGTATGTTATGATTGAAGGTAAGTGATTTTGATTTCTAAACCCGGGGCAAGTACTTTGAGAAGTATTTCTCAATACATATGATTATTTACGAACAAGACTTGTGACTAGCAATGTATACGATCGATCTTAATAAGCTAGGCTCAAAACTCACTCAATTAGTCACTTCAGTGACTAACCATTTTATTTGAATGTTTTGAGTTTAGGTATGGTGGACAGACGATTCGGGGAAGCGGGTATCTAGAAAGTGAGTACGATGGTTTCGTTTTCATCGGGAAACTTCCATGTTGTGTATATTAGTGTACTTTCGTTTATGAGCAGCGAGCCTTTTGTTGCTGCGACATCTTGTTTAGTTTTGTGTTTGTTCATGTCGCGTATGTGTTTATATGCTTCCGCTAGGTTTCTTTATGTTCGTTTGTATATGTTATGGTGATGCATGTATATATATGTGTGTCGTTGTTTTCGAGTTGTGGAGTTTATGTTTTTGTGAAATTATCATATAAGAGCATGTGGTATACGAGTTGTATACTGGCGGGTTTGCCTCACCCTTTTCCATTTTATTTTGGGGTGTGACACGGGTCATTCGGTTTCAGGTCAATTTCTGATTCGGATCATTCGGTTTCGGGCTCGGGTCGTTGATTTTTCAACATTTTCGGTTCGATTCGGGTTTGGGCGGGTCGGGTCATTATTTTCGGATCGGGTCAGATTTTGCCAGCTCTAGTCACACAGTTGAGTACAAAATAGTTATCATCTACTTACCTACACTTTCATCACTACTACACTATCATAATTTTGATAATGGGCTACGCCTAAATACTCATAATAAAAAAAATGATACATTAATAATATGTATAAAGTAATGAAAATTCTTGATCATACATGAGGTCACGTCACCTATTTTATATTTTGGTCCTTTTTTTTGGTTTATTTACATTTTGGTAATTTTTTACATTTTTTACATTTTTTCCTATTTTATATTTTGGTCATTTTTTACATTTTGATTTTTTTTTTATATTTTGGTCATTTTTTACATTTTGATCATTTTTTCTTATTTTCCAATTTTTTTTTTAATTTGCTCATTAGGCAGGGTTATGTATGCAATTTCGTAAGTTCAAATTTTTTTTTTGTAATTTTCCTTTTTACCCAATTTTTAACTTTTTACATTTTGGTCCTTTTTTTGCTTTTCAATTTTTTTTTATTTGCACATTTTTCACGGGTATATATGAAATTTTGTAACCTCAAATTTATGCGAGTTTTTTTTGTCATTTGACCGTTGTATCCATATGACACATTGTGATCCTTTAATGAACCGTAACTATAATGCATCTATTGACATCAAATATATTTGCGAATATGTCATGATTATATTAATCGATTTTAAAAGCACCTGAACAAATGTTATTTGTACAAATTATATCAGAAAATAATATCTGTGATAGACTAATTTCATGAAGCTTATGCATATATTGACATCATGATATTTGCAAATATGTCATGATTAGATTAATTTAGTTCAAACACACGCGCGTTAATTCGCACACGAGTTAAATCTATTTAAATAATTATATAAAAAACATGTAAAAAAATAGATATGTTGTCCCGCGCAATTGCGCGGAGATAAAGCTAGTATGTTATATATCGAAAGGGAAGATTAAGCTATTTTTGGATAAGCTAACAAAAGCATTGATGATGGACAAAAGTCACAAAACTGTAAATTGGCTTGATAATTTTCTGTAATCATTTTTTAGTTCCTGACCGAACTGTAAAATAATAAGCTAATAGCAACTATTCATGGAAGAAATCGACAGTGTAATTAAGAAATAACATTGATGAAGTTTGGTGGGACTATTCAATTCCAGCGACGAGCATCGACTATCGTACCGTCCAGGCAAAATTGAACCCAACAAGACAAACCGCCCTCTATAATTGGGTCCACTAATAAAAGGTACATTAATTATCATCTCATTATATCGGGCCCATAAAAAATAAAAATAAATAAAAGTTTTCAAGTTTCCAGATAAATAAATTATTTACTTTCGTCCCATTTTTCTTTTAGAAGATTAAAGCACATATATATTTATATATAAGAGTGTCATGAAAATTACATTTCAAAACAACTCTCCAAAGCCAAGTACTAAAACCTAGAAAAACATCTCTCTATTTAGAAAATCCACATCTTCAAGCTCCTATACAACAATGGAAATAGCTGAATATCTTCTTCCTCCCCTACATTCATCAAAATTATAATTATAATCATATTTTTATTAGTCTAGTCAATATTCTAATTTTCTTTATTTTGTTGCTTTTCAATATATTCTAATTTTGGTCCAGGCACTTTAATTAGTCTGATCAATGAAAATGACTTGCAAAAATATTCAAAATTTATAATTCCAATTTCATAACCAAACAACAAAATTTCCAAATATACCAGTTTATTCAATTAAGTTATCTTTTTCTTTGATTAATCAATTAATTCATTAATTTATTAAATGATAAGAATGATTAACAATGGAGAAAAATCACTATCAATTAATGGAACAAGAAAAGCATAGTTGGAAATAGTTTGGCATGATTAGGCTGGTAACATCACAACCGTCCAATATGCACTCAGATTTTCTTAACAAATTATTGCATGGACCCGGTGTACCATACAACTATGGACCGCATTTTCATTTAAGATATTATTTCTGTGGTTGTGCAAAAATTGAAGTGCTCTACTTCGAAAATTGAATGAAAAAAATGATTTACTCACCGTAGGAGAGTGGTCGCCGGCACGGTTAAGAGGGTGGCGGTGATCGATCTCATCCGACGATCCGCGTGAATCCACTTGACGGTGGTGGCTGTGTTCTTGGCGAGCTACACCGCCTTTGACGAGCTCCTCCTCGTTCCCCAAGCTAGATCGCGAGATCTCCTTCTTGTTCTGCTTTCTACTCTCGCGGATCTTGGAGAAATCCATCGAGTAATCTGGCATCGCACCGTTTTTCATGTCCCAGTCGCCGAACGTCGGTACTGACATCCAATTCCCCTGTTCCACAAAGTAAAATTCATGTCAGTAATCCAATTTTTTCATTTTTCTGAAATAATTGAAAAAAATTGACTACAGAAAAAGAAAGTATGGAGTAGGAACTAACCTCTTTCTGATTCTCCATGGATGACTTCTAGATTTACGAAAATCTCCTTGCTTTTCGTTGAGAGAGAGAGAGAGAGAGAGAGAGAGAGAAGAAGAGAGAGGAAGCAAGGAGTAGAGATGGGAAGTATATATACGAGGGGAAGTGTGTTTTAATAATGGAGAAGTAATTATAATTTATACATGATTGTAGATTAACTTTTGAGTTTTGACTGTTTAATTATCTAATTTCTCCTTCTCCATTTGTTAAACATGATTTCAGTAGTTTTAAGGATAACGAAATGGAGAGATAAATATCCAGTTGTTATTGGTTGGGAAGTCGTGTAAATATTGAATACAACTGGTTTAAGAACGTACAAAACATAGTGCCTTTGTTTGTAGATGTTTGTTGATAGGTCTCCAGTGTACGGATCAAAGCCTCGTGCATTCAGTGGAAAGGTATAAATGGAGTGGGCCAGTGAAAGGAGTGCCGAGTCCGTGCATTGCCAGGCTGAGTACAGTACCCGGTCTGCTTTTCTCCGTGGCGTCCTACTTGTGTATTTATTTGGGGAAAATGTGACTCGGAATGGTTATCAAATGTTTTTTTTTTATTTAGTTTAGAGTTTAGACTAATTTTAATTACTACCACTCTACCACTCAACCAGTATATCATTTGGGGTATATTTCCAGTTGGATCATTCAAATTTCAAATTCATATTTTATGCTAATTAGTAATTTTAAGTATAATATATGCTAGTCCGTGTCCAGTTGGTTGAATGCGATACATAAAAATCATATGTTATGAGAAATTGTGGATTTAATTCTTATTGACATCAATTAATGAAAAATCAACGAGACTTCTTCACTTACTTATAAGTTACGTATATATTACCAAAAGTTTTAATTTATCAAATTCAAATTCAAGTTAAATTATTAAACTTCCTTTTATTGTTCAAACGAAAGAAGTGTTAGTTATATTTTTTAAATGAGAATCGATATTACTAGAGCTAATCTTTTTTTTCGTCTAGAGCGGTAACTATATTTTAACCAAAATATCGTTCTTAATTATAACATGTATTTCTCTCTTCTCGTGCCGGAAGAGTAAAGAGCGAAAAAGACAGAGCTTTCCAAATTTGAGGATGTGGCCGTGTGAGCTAATCCTAGTCGCCTCCGCCCCCCACAACCCCAGCTCTCTTCCACCCCTACAAGAACTCCTTCTCGACCCACCCGATCTCCTCCTAACCCGAGCTCCTTCTCACCCCATCTCTTCTCCATTAATACCGTTCTTCTAATCTTGTCTTCAAGGTCATGACAACAACGAGAAGACCGTGTTTAGGGTAGACGGCATTGCAAGCCACAAACAACAAGCAACAACAACGGTAACACCAGACTCTAAACGACAATGACCACCATTGAAAGGCACGTCGTCGAGTGGCCATGGCCGCGAGTGAACGGATACGACATCTACAAAAAAATAGGGCAGTGAAGGCCACGAGTCCGCCGTCATGATCAACTAGTTGAGAAAGAGCGAAGGCCCCGACAGTCTTTGAAGGTGGATCTTCAAGGCGATGAGAAGGCAATGTAATTCTTGAAGCTAGATCTTGATAGCCCAGGAGATTTCGACGGAATATCCGGAATCCGACAATGAATTTCAACAAGAAAATTCATGACGGCCAACGACGGCTACATTAGGACTTGTTGTAACGTAACCCTAAGTAGAATTATTTTTGTTAGTTCATTATAGATTATATAAACAATAGGCAATAGGCAATAGGAAATAGGCTTCGTAAAATATTTTTTTTTTTAATTTTGTCAAGAAAATGTTACCCTTTTTTTTTTTTTGTTATAATGCATTCTAAGGTGGCTAAGCATGTTAATTAAAAAAAAAAAAGTAATCATAACTGTTATTTAAATGATAATATTTCATTAATTTATTATACGTTGTATCTTTCTTAAATTAGTATTAAAAAAATAAGGAATCACTAATTTAAATAAGCAATAACTCAACAATGATACTTTTAGATTATTCGTGTATATATTAATAATAAATTGTATTTAATACATTTTTTTTGTATGTTGTTAAATTAAGAAAGATAAATATAACAACTCAAAGCACGATTATGTTTCTAGTACATATCATAACTAAAGAAGGGTATTTTGATAAAAATATAAGTTGCCGCTCTAGATGAAGAAATATTAGCTCTAGAAATAGCGCTATCATTTTTTAAATTTATCCAATAAATTAATTCATAAATAAATAGTAATCCAAAATACAAGTGGTGCTCAGACGGATCAATTAATTCGGGAACCGAACCGGTCGATTTTGGTTTAATCGGGTCGATTTTTCGGTTTATTTGTCTCGGTGATATTTTTTTTTTGTTCGGTTCGGCTATAGTGTTTTGAAAATCAGTTAAACCGAACCAACCGAATAAGACCTCACTTTTTATATTTTTTCAATATGTTAATGTAGTCTAAATTTGGTCCCTCAACTTTTGAGTTGTAGATACATTTTTTATTCCTCAATTTTTACATGGTTCATTTTTAACTCCTCAACTATTATGTTGGCCCATATATAATTTTTTCATCCATTAAATGCTCATGTGTCTGTTAACTTGACACATAAGCAATAATATGTTATTTATTTATTCTATGACGTAAACAATGATGTGATATTTAAAATATATATCTTGATATTCTTTAAAAAAAATTAAATTCATATTTTATTGTCATAAACTCTAATATTTGATAATACAAATACCAAACTTTTAACAAATTTTATGATTTACAATATTCAGATTATTAAGTGATTATGTGGCGGAATTTTTGTCATGTCACTTTTAATACATTAAAATTAATAAATATGAATATTAAATCATTAAACTTGTTAAAAATGTGATATTTGTATTATTGAATATTGGAGATTATGAACAATAGAATATTGATCTAATTTTGATTTTTTTTTATAAGTATATTAAATATATATTTTAAATGCCACATAATTTGCTGATGTGGTAGAAATATTTGACATGATTACATGTTAGTAGTTAATGAACACATAATCATTGGTTAATCTTATAATTAAACATACTGTTTCGGAAAGAAGTAAAAGAAAAAGAATACACAAATTTTGGGAAGTGCAGTCTCAAACGCGTTATAATTTATATTTGTATTCTTATGGTTCCTTTTAAATAAAAGAAGATTAAAAAAAGGAAGAATTGAAATGTGCCGCGTACAAACCCTGAGTTGGAATCCGCCTGTATTTGCCCAAATGATTAAAAAAGGATTAAAGGGGGGATACTTTATTTTATTTTGTGCGGCATGATTAGTGGGAAACCGAGAGGCGTGGTGGGCCGAGACAGATATTTGGTCGGCGGACTTGACTAGGTCTCAACTCAACTCTCATCTATCAATTAATTTTGCTCATTATAAACTAATGATATTTATTTACAAAAAAATGTCTTAAGGGCTTTTTGCAAAGAAAAAAGATTTTTTTTTTTTTTTTACAAAAACAATTATCTTATTGGGTCCGTTCGGCAAGAGATGGAACAGAGGAATAGGGAATAACCAATTAAACTATTTTATTCCAACATTGATCGTCAAAGCTGATGGAATAAAAATGTATGTTTCAAAATAATGAATGGTTCTAATGACCATAATGCCTTTATCGAATAACTTAATTTTTTTCTAATTAAAATCAAATCAAATAATAATAATACTAGTAACATTAATAATAATAATAATAATAATAATAAGGAGTAAATTGGTCCAAAATAAAAAAATTACTAGGTGGAATAGATCTATTTCATGCTTTATATGGAATAGCTTAAACCGACTAAACTTTCATTTTATTTCATGATAGTCCACCATTGTTCGGCAGGAATAGAACGGATTAACTCATTTAATCTTCTATTTCATTCTATTCTATGATTGCCGAATTGGCCCATTTGGAACATTAAATTTTAATTTCTAAGGTGGAGTATGGAGTAATTGAATACTTAATAATGCCTCTTAAGCTAAGCAAATTATCTCCAATTGTTTGTTTGAGTTGAGTACAAGTATATTCGAGCATAAATACATGTCGACTTCAATCAATGGAAGAAAAAAAAAATATCATTGGTTAAACATTATATAAGATTGCATGTTACCTGTAAGTTGTAACCATATCATATAATCTGGTACAAATGTATGATAATATTCTCTTTTGGATTCCTTCGGAGTACAACAAATATGAAACGTATCAGTAGCAATGTTGCAAAAGACGGAAAACGGTACGGTACGGTCGGCCACCGTTTTAATGTTTTACTGTAAAACGGTCGTAAAACGGTAAAAAAACGGTTAAAAAACGGTTACTTAAATCGGTAATATTTTATAACAATTATAATAGAAATTTAAAAATAAAACTAACAAAAATATAATAATTCAATTTTTATAATTCAGCTTAAACATACACGAAAGTCTAAAATTTAAAAAAAACATATGAAATATTAATAAAACATATCGAATAAATGTCCATCGACCTAAACATATCAGAATAAATATTCTTAGCTATCTAATTAGACAAAACGATCAACTAATTAGATGCGTCAATCGAAATTATACACAAAATAATTAACCATGATAAGCTGGATCAGAATTACCTTGTTCATGTAAGAATTAAACACAAAATACCACTAATTACAATTGTTATTTGAAAGAGAACATTTGATCTCTCTCCAAATTTACTACGAAACAGTTACCGGTTTGTAATGCTAAAAAAAAAAAAAAAAAAAAAAAAAATTAAAAAAAAAATCTGTTTTATGAAAAAAACGGTAAAAAAAAACGTTTAAAACGTTTTTTGACAAAAAAAAACGGTCAAAGACGGTAAAAAAACGGTTGACCGTTTTTTGAATTTTTCTTGCAAAAAACGGGACGGTTTGGCACCGTTTTACCGTTTTTTTACCGTTTTACACCGTTTTTTGCAACACTGATCAGTAGAACATGTAGTTAGTTAGTTACATGGGTACCAAAGATTTTATAGCTCCTACATAGTATTATGAACATGTAATATTTGAGTGATGTAACCAGGCGGTCCGAAATTTTCAAGTATCCGAAACCAAAATGAAGAATGGACCCGTAAATTAATGAACTTACTCAAAAATATCAAAACAATATATATGACTCACTATAGAAAACAATTTATAAACATAACAGTCACATAAAATCTGTCCAGAATTTTATATGTTTTTACTTTTATTTTTATTTGGAATTAAGATTGGGCTTTTAATTTTTTTTTTGTTGTTCTTACTTTTATTTTCATGAAGAATGGCTTTTAATGAAGAATGGTGATATGTTTTTACTTTTATTTTCACTTGCGTATCCAAAACAGAGTATACTAGTTATGTATATATATATTGAAAAAATATTGGATTCCTAAAAAAATTGGACCCGAAACATTGACTTCCTCGGCCTTATAGATGAGCCGGGCCGGGCCTGGATGTAACAAAAATCTTCCATCAAACATCACTTATTTAGTTGTCTAGGATGTTACTTGTATACGAATACGAGTATCGGATGGTATCGTATCTGATATGATCTGATATGACGATCTGGTATGACTTCTATCTGAACCGTTGACCCATCTAATTTTACTCCATCATAAAAATATCAAGGTGATTTTATGGAACCTCTTAAAAAAAGTTAATTTGGGTATTTATAATTAATTTGACTTTTTCTTTATATATACGGTAAAATATTTCTATTTTGTTTAACATTAATTGATAAAAATATACTTGAATATTATTACCAATGATTTAAATTGCGGCGCAATTGCGCCGCAATAGCGCAATTCGCAATAAATATCTATAAAACGCAACACCGCAACCTGCTATATAGCGCCGCAATATCGCCGCAATATGGCGCAATATGACGCAATATCGGGGATCATGTGTAAATTATTGTTCAAGCGCAATGGACCGCAATATCGCAATTTAAAACATTGATTATTACTAAATATTCATTAATTTACAAATATCCAAATTCTTTTTTATAAATCCCCAAAATATAATATCCTGCACATCAAAATCCACAACATATATTGACGCGCATTAACGCTTCCACATTTTTAACAATTTTAATTTGACATGTAAATAACAGTAATACAACATATAAAATAGTTTACATTTAAATTCAAGGCTAAAATGACATCCCAACACATGTACACATAAAAATATACTAGTATATATAAAGAAGTACAATAAACACAAACAATATTATATTTAACAAATTTATATATTGATATTCAAAAATATATTATGATGATACAAAAAAATAGTTGATATAAAAAATATATTATAAATATTTTAAAACAGATGTATCCATACTGAAAAATATATATTTCTATGAAAAAATGTATCAATTTTGACCAATGTTGCCAATGGCCCCATAGTTAGGGATGTAAAAGGGTGCGAATATTATTTGAACTGAACCGAATCGTATCCGAAAAATATCCGGACCCGGTATTCGGTTTTGATTTTGGATTCGGATCCGATATTCGATTTTGGTGTCAGATTCGAAATTTTTTTTTAATCCGGATATTTCCGGATTTGGTACTTGGATCCGGATTCGGATATCTGGATCCGGATCCAAATTTTTACATTATATTTTTTATGTGCCATATTTTATATTAGTTGGAAAAAAACATAGTTAATTAATGATTTTTCAATGATTTAAAATCGTAATCATAATATTACGTTTTAATATAATAATTCAGATTGTTCATGTCGTAAATTATGTACGTATATAATTAAAAAATATATTATGTTATGATATAATAATATCCGTTTTAATATCCGAAAATAATATATATCCGTATTCGTATCCGGCAATATCCGAACCGTATCCGTTTAATATTTGAACCATATCTGGATCCGGATTGTTCCGTATTCGAAAAATATGGACACATGTCTGGTATGATCACTATCCTAACTGTTTACATCTCTACATAATCTAGTTGGTTGAGTGTTTCATACAAAAAATCAAATGTTGCGAGAGATTGTGGATTCAAATTTGTTTGATATCAAAATGAATACCGATAACAACGACAAGCCAATACTTGTTGGTGTCGTTAAAAAATTTTTTTGACCAATGTTGAGACATTAAATTTGTCCTTACAATTTTGGCCTGGATTGAAAACGGTGCAAATCATTTTATCCTTGCAATTTTGGGTTTCATTAAGTTGGGTTGGGTAGTACTTCGCCTTAATAACGAAGTTAGTTTATTGATTAGTATAATTAAGGGGCAAATAAGATTTGCTGCAATGGGTCTAAACTCTGAATTAAGGGGCTAATAAGAATAAACCCATTTAATACATAATTAATAATTATTCGAATTCATAAATTTGAATAAATTTTACTGAATATTTAATTATATCTTTTAATTAGCACGTAAATTAAATGTAATTGTTTGAAATGGAGGATTCGGCAGTTACATTTTGGGGAGAGTGATTTTTTTTAAAAAAAAGTTACTACTGACTACTCACAGGTTTGAAAAAAAAAATTTTAATTTATTGCACCCAAAATGTGCCTACCGAATCCTCCATTACAAACAATTACATTTAATTTACGTGATAATTAAAAGATATAATTAAGTATTCAGTAAAATTTAGTCAAATTTGTGAATTCGAATAATTATTAATTATGTATTAAGTTAACAACCAACATGTACTAGTTATTATTTTAATTAAATATACTAATTAGGACATAGAGATGTTATGGTAAAATTTGGATAATTTCGATTCGTCTATTTAATTAAAATGATAACCAGTACATGTTAGCTGTTAACTTAACATATAATTAATAATTGTTCGAATTCATAAATTTGAATAAATTTTACTGAATATTTAATTATATATCTTAATTATCAATATAATTGAACGTAATAACAAATAATGGAGAATTCGGCGTGTACAATTTGGAGGGGTTTAATTTTTTTTTTTTTTAATATCCGACACGCTGACACACGGTTTGAAAAAAAGATATAAAAAAATTATTCCACTCCAAGATGTACTCGCCGAATTCTTCATTATTTAGTTATTACGTTCAATTATATTGATAATTAAGATATATAATTAAATATTCAGTAAAATTTATTCAAATTTATGAATTCGAATCATTATTAATTATGTATTAAGTTAACAGCTAACATGTACTGGTTATCATTTTAATTAAATATACTAATTATAACATAGAAATGTTATGATAAAATTTGGATAATTTCGATTCGTATATTTAATTAAAATAATAACCATTAAATATTAGTTGTTAACTTAATACATAATTAATATTCATTCAAATTCATAAATTTGAATAAATTTTACTGAATATTTAATTATATATCTTAATTATCAATATAATTGAACGTAATAACTAAATAATGGAGAATTCGGCGGGTACATCTTGGAGTGGAATAATTTTTTTTTTAAAATATACATGTTGGAAATATATACATATAAAGGCGCTGATTCAATCAGCACCGGCGGTGTTTCATTCGGCACCTTTCTTTATCTGCCTTAATTACTTCCGTAAACAAATGCGCTGAATGATACCTCGCCTGACGCTGAATGGTACCCCGCAAAAGACATTTTGATAATTATGTTCAAAACTTGATTATTTCGGGAATTAAGTTGGAAAATTTCCTTGATTTTAATGCATGGCTCATTCAATTGGGGATCATATTATTTGTGGAATTCAATTAAGATAGCATCAAATCAAATAAATATTCGACATTGATTTCCACCAATTAATCATTAAATAAACCAGCCTTTTTGTCTTCTATTTTTTATTTGCTTTTTTTCAAACAAAACAAAGTTATGGAATGCCATGTTCTAAATTTTTATTACTTTCCAGCTGCGACTTTTGTTTTATATAGTTTGTATTTATTTTAAAAGAAAATGAAATAATGTCAAATTCATCGTTTTAAATTCTTGATTAATTGTTTATTGCGAGTTTTTTTTTTGCAACAAAATGAGCAGTGATTAATAATTTTGTTGCATACAATTTGTGATTTTTTCCTTTCATACTCTGTAATTTTAATTTCCTTCACAAGCAATTTATCACAAACCCTATATTGAAATCTTTTAAATTCTAAACACAAAATTTAAAAGGCAGTGCATCAGAAAGAGAGACTTAAATTCCAATTATCAGAAAGAAAGAGAGCTTGCAAAATTAACTTATAATCCTTGTATTTGCAAGTAATATCAATAATGGTACATAATTGTATCAATAATCCTAAAATACAGGCACCTTCACTAATTTATATCTTTTGGAAATATTAAAAAGAATACAAATAAAAATCACCACATATAGTTCCATAATTGGATAAAAATGTAATGAAAAGATTTCACTTTCGCCTATCTAATTTACAATTTCCACATAGAGCACTTTCCCTTAAAACGAATTTCAAAAAGAGGGGAAAAAGAAATCAAATCAAATCCCCATTTTAATTCTCCTCAATTATCCTGGTCAGCATAAAATTCAATTATATCCCTCAAATTAAGCTGAACCATGGAGAAAGCCGATGATTGAGACCGATCATTACAAACCAGCCAAAGAATATGCTCGAACAAAATCGAATCCACGTCTACAAAGATCGCCCCTTTCTTCTCAAATCGACACCCTTTTCTCTCCTTCCCCACCGTCTCCATTAAAACTCGAAACGGGTATTTGTCGAGCACAAACGGGTCAACCAAGAACTCTCGTCTTTCCTTCCCCACTATAACCTTCACCGTCGTTTCTTCCGATTCATCACGACCAAGCTGCTTGTAGCCTAGACGCGGTACGCTGGGCCATCGGAGAAAGACGCAACAACCCATTTGAGATGGATTCTCCATTAATTTGAGCTCGAAAGAAGATTTGAGTTTTGGGTTTGGGAAGAGTACAACTTTGGAGGTGTAACGAACTAACGATCACAGTGAATTGTGTAATAAAGGAGAAGGGATAACGTGTATTTGGAAATGTTTCATTATCGATTGTGATATTAGTTGGCAGTGGAGAAAGAGCCGTTGGTTGGACTTGGCCAAAGTCTATGTGGTTCATAGTTTAATATACACCTAATTTCCTCTGAAAAATGGACCCACATATTCACATATTGGCATGGTGTAGCTAATAATTTTGATAAGTGCGGATAGGATCCAATGTGGAAACTCGATTATATGTGGTTATGATATAATTTGAGAATTAATTGACCATATATATGATGATATAAGATTAGTTTTGCAAAATTTGGGATATGGATATATATGGCAGAGAAGATCAGTTAAAGCCGGCCCTAGTAACTCGGTTGATATTGGCCCATTGGGTCTCTATAGGCGCGTGAAATGTCCAGTTGGTCCCCAAGATTTGAATCCTCTCCATTCTCACTAAAAGGGAGATAAGGGATAATTATTATTATAATATGAGGGATAAGATTTAACAAAGGAGCATTTCTGCATGTAACCCGTTATGGGATGAAAATTCAAAAAATAACCCATTTTTCAAAAATATTCCAGAAATGACCCTAACCGGGTTTTTAAATCCCGGTACTACAGTGTTTTTTGAAAAAAAAATATTCTTCTCCTCCAAAATGTACCCACCGAATTCTCCATCTATGTTTTAGTTAGAATATTTAAATAAAATGATAACTAGTACATGTTAGCAATTAACTTAATACATAATTAATATTTATTCGAATTCATAAATTTGAATAAATATTAATGAATATTTAATGATATGTTCTAATTATCACATTAATTAAATGTAATATTAATGAATTCTCCATTATCGAACTATTATATTTAATTAATGTGATAATTAGAACATATCATTAAATATTCATTAATATTTATTCAAATTTATGAATTCGAATAAATATTAATTATGTATTAAGTTAATAGCTAACATGTACTAGTTATCATTTTATTTAAATATACTAACTAGAACTTAGATGGAGAATTCGGTGGGTAAATTTTGGAGGAGAATAAATTTTTTTTTTCAAAACACTGTAGCACCGGGATTTAAAAACCCGGTTAGGATCATTTCTGGAATATTTTTGAAAAGGGGGTTATTTTTCGAATTTTCATCCCATAAGGGGTTACATGCAGAAATGCTCCTTTAACAAATAGTAAGTTGCTTGGTTATTTTCAATTTTGAAATTCAAAATTACGCAAACATATATAATTCCATAATTTATAATTGTGGTTGTAATCATAAGGAGAAGGAGATGATAGGATTACTCATTTTGTTATCAATAATGTTAGACACATAGATTTCGCATTTAGATTTTATTTAGAAATATACGTGAAAAATCACAGTGGATCCACGTCAAATTTTTAAATGAAAAATACATTCTGGGAGTTTCAAATTTAATCGCCACGTGTACTTCTAGGTGCAAATCTAGATAAAAATTGGGTTGTTATCGGGGTTTGGATTTAGGTTTTGAATTAGTTTATTGGATGGAGGATTATTTGAGGGGTAAATTAGTCAATTACAATTAATTTTTCGTTAATTTTGGACAAATTCGATACTAATAAAATTTGGTAGGAATAAATATGATATTACCAATCTAAGAGGGATAAATATGTAATTTATGAGTTTTGTAAGGATTTGATAAGGGGACTTTTGTGCATATTTTACATATCTAAAATAGGAATTTAAGCACTATAAAACGATAAGTTTGTATATAAAATGTTACAAATTTACATCATTAGAAAAGACTTAACTATCTTGTTTTGTGTTAATTTCAGGAGTAAACGAAGGAATTGGGCAAATCTGAGGGTATGGATGGATTCCTCTCCTCTTCCCGACAAATTTGATATATTAGATCATGAATTTCAGATAAGCAATGAGAGAGAAAATAAGCAAGGAACGAAGAGGGTCAAAACCAACTCATTACACGATTTTTCAGCAACCTACAATCCAACCCATTAACTTCAACTACCTCCATTTCCCCTATATCCCCTCAACCCAACTTGGACCAATGAGAGAGCTCCAAGAATACTATATAAAGACCCCCGAGCTGACCAAGGAGGATCACCACTTGATAACCACTTCACATGCTCTTTTTTCTTCACTCTTCTTCAAGATCTTAACCTTCTTGATCCCGAATCAAGAAAGCTTCAAGAACCGCTCGTTTATCGACGAATCTTCATGAATCTAGTTCGAGGGCACCACGAGTCTCAACTACAGTCCTCAAGTCCAAATTCATCGATTTTATCGATGGATTTCTTCGACAACCAAGCTCCGAGTGCGAATTCGAAGCAAGTTAGTCCTTCTCCAAATTTTGAGGACCAAGCCAAGAGGGCACCACAAGTCTCAACTCCAACTCTCTCACCTTCGGAAGCACCACGAGTCTCAACTCTAGCTTCTTAATCTCGATCTAGGTTGACCTTTCCAAATTCTCTTTGTAATTTGAAGGTTTTATTATAGATTCTTTTGAATTTGCGTATTGATCTTGAAACGATTTGTTGATCTAGTTTATTTAATTGAAGTATATTTTTATCTTTACCTCTTGATCTTTAATTTTCTTGAATATTTTTAATTATAAAAACCTCCAAAGTTGAATCAATTAACTCCTTGGAAAATAGAGTAACCAATTTCAGAACTACTTCTGTACGAACGGAACGCTCTTTGCGTTCGAACGGAAGCTCTCAAATATCAATTGTAACTGAAACAGAACTTCCTCCGTATGAACGAAAGTTTTTCTGCCTCAATTGTCAGTTTAAGTCTAATTTGTGAAATCTTGGATTAAAATAATTTCATAAACGCACTAATCTTCTCGAGGAACTATCCTTTGCTAATCACTATACTAAGTAGAGATTTTTCTAATCTAAATTGTTTTGATCAAGCCTAAGAATAACGAACGACATATATACACGCAATTTTTGAGCTCGTCAAGATATAAGAGAAATTTTCCCTTTTTAATATGTACTAGGAGAATACTCGCGCTACGCGGCGAGCATGTTATTTATGTTTTTCATTATAATACAAATTACACATTTGTATGATCATATTAATAATATCATCTTAAAATAAAATTATTTGAATTTATTTATCTATGATTATTAAATGTTTTACAATTATTTTACATTATGATAACAAAAAAATATATTTTTTAATCAAATAATAATAATTATATTAGTGTCATTATATAATAATATATAAGAATAAGATATAATACAATTTTACGAAAAATATAAAAATAAATATGATATCATTGTTCACAATATTTCATACAATATCAAATATTAAAATAATGAGTTGTACAACATATGTAGTAATACATTATTAATTATATAGTAGTAATATTTTTATTTGTTCAAAATGCAATGAAAAATATAAAATAATATAAAACGTAGTAATGGAAGTAATTTAGTAAATGATATTAGAATTTAATTTATAATAAACATAAATACAAATTATTATACATCATATGATTTTTTATTTTACATTTTGTAAAATAACAATATAATTTGATAGGTGTTTATAAGTTTAAGAAGTTATTTAGATGGATAAAATATTTTTTAGTTCTACTATTTTTTGAAAAAAAATTGTTTGCTTAAAAACACAAATATAATCTACTTAGTATTATATGAGATTCTTGTAGTTACAATTTTAAAAAAATAAATAATAATACTTAAAAATTCTATTATGCAAATAAAATTCTTAAAAATCTATTATGTAAATATGTATTTTTTTGCATTGTATTTTCTTACATAATATATTTACAACTTGAAATTATGAAAAACGGTATGTATGATTTATAATACATATATTCGATGGGTTTATAAAATGAAATTTCTAAAATAATATTATTATATGTTGTATGTTTTATAATATTACATATTAAATTATTAATATTTCATATATAACCTTTTCATATTTTATTGCATTTACATTTGATCATTATAATCTTATGTGAAATGTTATACAATTGATTAGATGTTATGCCACATCATCGATGTAGGATAATGTGGAATTCTAAGAATGTTTAAAACATGATGTAAAATAATGACACATAAATGACTATACAAAATATGATCTTGAGAAAATCTAACAAAAAAATAATGATTGAGATTAAACAACATCACTACATCTAATGGTTCAAATTAATACTAAAAAATAATCATACAAAATGCATGTCTTTAATGATCAATGGTGATGCCACATCACACAATCTAATGGTTAATAATTATGATAAACATGATGATGTGGTTTCATGAGAAGATTCAAAGATAAGTGCAAAATAAGAAGGTGGGTAAATTTTAGGGTATTGAATTCTAAGAAATATTTTTCTTTTAATTAATGAAAGTTATAGTTGACTGAAAATTTGATTTAAGAAAATTAAAATAATTCATTTCTTTTAATCAAAATGTGTTTAAATAAGTTACAATATTAAAATAGTATTTTATACAAATAAAAATAAAAACTGATTATTTTGGCTCTTATTTTTATTAATGTAATAAAAACTGATCACAAAATATTTCACTGAACCGAAATAGCCTTTAATTGAAGAATTTGTTTCGAAGAAAAAAATGGCCGAAAATCACTTCTCGACAATGAATTCTCTGATCTCAATTCCAGTATGACGGGCCCCACCTTGCTTTCTAATGAACACCTCATCTCCTACTTGCAGCGATGTCACTGGAATTAGCGTTCTCTCCATCTCATCTGTCAAATAATAATAATAATAATAATAATAATAGTTTACTTTCACATAATTCTATACAAATTTGCAAAACAGCCCCTGCATTATTAATTAATTACCTCCAGCGTGACAACATATAAGACCGACCGTCTCGGCATTTTGAAGAAAAATGCTATGCATTTCATCTCCTTCTTTGGCTTCTACAAGAATTAGCGGTCGAGATTCGATTTTAACACGACCAACAATTGCGGTGCGCCACGAGCCGTGTTTATCTACAATTTTAACCTCTTTACCGGCACTTAGCTCTGACAAATAACTCGTCTTGCCCCCTGGTACTGCCACATAAGCATGTACTGGTCCCTTTAAGTAGCATTAAAATAATTAATAAAATTGTCTTAAGAAATAATTAAAAAAAATCGTAACTTTACCGCATTAACCCTGAAAGGGCGACTTGCAATATAATTAGTCTCCAAACATTCTGAATGAACCAAGAATAACCCTCTTGCAAATGAGCCCACCTATTAACCAAATTACAAATAAGAACCAAGTACAATGAGAGAGAGAGAGAGAGAGAGAGATTCACGAACCAATAGGCCTTCGCCAGGTGTCATCATGCTACAAAGATCAACACAAACCCTATCTCCCATTCCAACCACTTGTATTCTTGATATCTTTGCCTTTGTTAGCTCTAATTGATTTCTTTCCCCATTTCTCGTATCGATATATTCCTAATTTATTTCATATCGATATTTTAATGCAAAGAAATTATGTACATGAGAAATAATAATGAATAGTGCCTTTAGTTTGATTATATCCTCTGCGTTTTCTACATGTAGAACTACTCCGTCGAGACCTTGCTCCAATGCCTGGACATTTTGAATTAATCATCGTAAAAATTAACGTATAATATAAACCGTATTAAATTTATATTTTTACCTCTAGAAATACTTGTGCATCAGTTGAATTTGTTGAAACGGCCAAAACGGCCCCTTTGAAATCCTGAAATTTCGCAACCAAATTCTCTGCTGGTATGACCTAATAAATTGTAGAAACAATAAAATTAAATTCCGTTTTATACTTTGCTGGTATTAACCTAATAAATTAGTCAATGTGGGTCCCACCTGCCATTCAGCCTTGAAATGTATGATGGTATTCTCTACTTGCATATCCTCTGGTTTAAGAAATTCCAAGTCTTGGGGTGAAGAAATTTCATAAAAGTTTGCAACTTTTTTGTTTCCTTCATCTAATATGGTGGAACCTTCTATAAACAGAGGATTTATCATCGCCATTGCTGCCCCAAAATGAAAACAACAGACAAATAAGCTCAAGAAATCAAAATGAATGATTTTGTTTAATGAATTGAATAGCTTACAAGACCAATGTTCTGCTAATTGTTTGAATTGAGGCTCGGATTCGAAGAGAAACGTGCTCCAACCTCTCTCCACGGCGGCGCTCATGACCTGTTTGTTCTGTGTCCACACCCAAACCACCTTCTTTCCTGCTCTCTTTTCCTTCTCTTTCATGGCACATTTCACTGTTTTACATCCACTTTTTGGAGGATTCGACACTGCAATTGGTCGAGCAACCACAAAATTGATAAGGTAAGTGTTTGAGCAGAGATTCTGAGTTGAAGGCGAACCAATTTGTACCTTTACTGAGAGAAGAGATTGAAATTGGTGGAGTGAAGGATCCAAGCATCATTGAAATATGTTTGGGACAATCAAATTCCTTTCTTTCAATGGGATATTTTCAAAAAACCCTGCTTACTTACAAAATTGAAAGGACACCCTTATAAACTGAAAATTGCAAAAACTATGTAGTATTAAAAAAAATGAAAAAGAAAAAGACCTCTAATATTAAATTAACTTACGATATTATCTTAACAAAACAAATCCATATATTGATTTTATTAATATATATAAAACAATCTACTAGTGTTAAATTAATTTGTGTTATTATTTATACGTAATATTTTATTAACATATATAAAACTATATGGATTTAACGGCAGTCGAAAGATTCTAATACGAAAATGGTATTTTTAACTTTCTCAACAAAACTGTCCTAGCAATGGATCATGCAAAAAATGTGAAATTCTAAAATAAAATTGGCCAAATTTCATATGTACCCCTACAAAATTTAACAATTTCGTGTATATCCCCGCAAACCGATAAATATCATGAGTACCCCTACAAAGATATTCAAATTTCATAGATGCCCTTCTAATGAGAATTCTGTTAAACGGATGTTAAGGCTAGAGTTAATTTTTGTTTTTCCAACTTTACCCTTCATGTGAAAAAGTAAATAATACAATTTTTTTTATTCACCCTCTTCTCACAAACGTGTGTGGTGAAAAAGACATAAAATGAGGAAAAATTACCAAAGGGGAGAAAGACTAAACCCATCTCTCGTCACTCGCGAAAGAAGTCTCATCTCCACCAGCACTCCCGTCGATACGTCTGAGATATGATCGCTTCTTCGCGTTGCTGCACCAACATGTATCGTTTCCTTTTGTTAGGAGTTTTAGTACGCACATAAGGTGTTTGTTGATTTGCCTTATAATTTGTGTATCACAAGTGTTGAAATTATTTGTAAGTTATTCTTGTTTTGTGAGTTATTTTGGGTCAAGCGAGAAAAGATTATGTTTTATTTTCAAGGGACATGTTGTCGAAATCGATCTAACTATATATTATATCATGTAATGCCAGTCTAGGGGCATATTTCGTCGAAAAAACACGCTGCAACTTTTGGTGTCCCTATTAATCAATACTGACTTTTGGATTGGATGTACATTTATAAACTCTAAATTCAGCACTGCATATCTGTATATTATAATTACCAAAATCATAGAAAGAATGAAAAACTTCCAAATTAAATCAAATATTAAACCAACAATTACTACACTAATTCAACTACTCTTAATGAATGAAAAACTTCAAAACTCTCTTAATTTTTCATGCTAATACATCTCTAAACAATTCAACTACTCTAAAATTCGTCACAAAACTAAAACAAATTAAAGATACACCCAAAAATTGTTCTAGAAAAAAACAATAATTTTTAGAAACGAAAAGCAATAACTTTACAAAATAATTTTTAGAAAGTCTACTAAGTTCAGAAAATTTTCAATATCTGAGTTGCGAAATTTCCATGAAAAACGAGATCTCGAAGAATCACCCGAGGCGTGATTATTACTTCTCAATTGAGTTGCAAAATTTCACAAAGAAGAGTTGGAATAGTTGCAAAATCACCTGAGGTGTTAGGTAAATTTGAGAAAGAATAGTTGGAATTTGGTGAAAGAATTTGGAGAAGGAAGGCAAGCAATTTGGGAAAGAAATTAATAGAATACTTAAAAATATTTCTTAACAATTTTATGAATCTTAAGTAATAATAACTGACAAGGGCATAAAGGTCATTTCATATTAAATGATATTGATGAAAAAATCAGATTTATAATTTTACTAACGGTTCTTCACAGACCATTAACAGCAAGGGTATACGTGATATTTCAAGGGTTTTGTAGGGGTATTCTTGAAATTTTAATATATTTGTAGGGGTATTCATGATATTTCTCGATTTGCAGGGGTATACGTGAAATTGTTGGGTTTTGTAGGGGTACATATGAAATTTGGCCAATAAAATTATAGGGAATTCTTCAAAAAACCCCCCAACTTTGAAGAATTTCCCTAAAATTATTATAAATGTGGCTTGCTAGCAATTTATTGCCTCAACTCTCAACTCAACAAGTTACATTACATAGTTGATGATAGATCTCACACAAAAAATGGCAATACGGTTTTTTCATGACCGAGTCATTAGAGGAAATCAAACCAGTCATAAGTTCGACACGGATGGGAAGATAGACGGATTCAAACAACAAATTCGCGTAGAAATGGACTCGACTGAATTTGGAGGAGACCAATCATCCGCGAGTTCAAATTTGGAAAATTATACCATGCTCTCCCATTTCCCCCCCCCCCCCCCCCCCCCCCCCCCCCCCCCCCCTCATGAGTCACGTTAATGGAAAAGCTTCTTTCCATTTCCAATTTGTACCAAAATTTTTTCACTCAATTAATTATGTTTTGAATTAACAGTTAATTATGATGTAATTAACAGTTAATGCAAAAATCTCATAATTAATTATTTCAATTAACAATTAATTCAAAGTATTATTAATTGAGGGGGGAAATTTTGGGAGATGGAATAGAGCCCCCATTAGTGGGGGGAAATGGGGGCACCATATATGACCTCTTCAAATTTTGTTAAAACAAATTGCCCACAAATTTCCACAATGTGGACGCTCTTTGTTCACTAAATGCTTGGATAATACTGAAGTAGTATGGATGAGGGTGTACTTACAATCTATTCGAAGCTAGATAAAGATCCGCAATCGTCATTGGACGTTGCATGCAGCATAACATTTCCTCAATGAAACAAAAAAGAGTTTTTCGATTATTCCTCCAAAAACTCAAGATATCAAATTTGTCCATCCAAAACTAACAATATCAAATTTATCCTTTAAATCTTAAAACCTATCAAATTTATTTTTGAAAAATAAAAAAGGAGAATTCTTGAAAACCACCTAATTTTTTTGGGATTTGTCAAAAAAAAACCTAACTTCGAAATTACCAAAATAATTGAAAAATATTATAAATTGAAAAACATTATAAATTTCAAACTCGAATTACCAAAATAACTGAAAAAACACAATTCTTTGCATGTCAATGTAACAACTCAATAACACAAATATTATAAATTTCAAACAAATATTCGATACTACAAGTAAATTATACAAAATACTCAATTTAAGAACTAATTGACCAAAAATTACAATTCATTACACAATAACACATCTAAATAACCTATGACCTTCTCTTAAAAAATCATAATCCATGATTACTGCCCCCAAAACAGCACAAAATTTGTTATGTATTGCTAGACCTGCACCAGACTTGACGGATACCAGTGGTACCAGTACGGTTTTAAGAACTCCATCGAAAATTCATCCAAAAACAAAACATAAACATTCAAATTGACCGTGCATCTCGTCATCATAGTTCACAAATCACAAACAAAACAAAACAAAAGACAATAAAATAAAAATCACTCCTTCACCAAACCATCAAATTTACAAAAACCCAACTCCCCCATATTCAATACACCGTTACACCCGGTCTATGCACCGGCAAAGGCGAAGAATTCGCATTCACATTCGAGCGCCTACGTGGCGAACCACGCACACCTCTAATCGGCGACTTGGCCACCAAGCCATGCACCACCTTTCTAGACTCGCCACTCTCGAATTTACCCTCTTGCAATTGCTCCAATTGGGCCAAAACCTCGGACATTTTGGGCCTCAATTTGGCCTCGCCACGAATACATTGCATGGCCAAGTTGGACACGGCTTGTGCCCCCTTTTTGGGGTATTGAGCCTCGAGTCGCGTGTCCATTATGCGATATAATTTTCTCTTATCGCCTAAGTAGGGTTTGGCCCAATCGACTAGGTTTTGTTCGGTTCCCACTTTGGTTCGGTCTAGGGCTCTGCGACCTGTCAATAATTCGAGCAGCACGACTCCAAAACTGTACACGTCAGCCTTTGCTGATAACCGACCTATCAAAATAAATAAATAAATAAGTAAATAATTTTGTGAAATAAAAAATAGAAAATTAATATTAATAATATAATATACCTGTAGCGATATATTCGGGAGCGGCATATCCGTGAGTACCCATAACTTGAGTTGAGACGTGTGTTTTATCACCCGTGGGGCCCGCTTTTGCCAATCCAAAATCCGATAATTTTGAATTAAATTCCTTCAGAAAAAACAAAAAATAAATAAAATAAAAACATTAAAAAATCTCGTAAACGGAATAATCGTTTTTTAACGTACTGCATCGAGGAGAATATTAGAGGCTTTAAAATCGCGATAAATAACTTGGGATTCGGCATCGTGCAAAAACGAGAGACCCTTAGCAGCCCCAATTGCCACTTTTAATCTAATTGCCCACGATAATGGCTGTGCACCCTCTATAAATATCAAAAAATTACGACTTAATCAGTAATTAATTAATTTGGTTAAAATGAAAAAATATATATATATTACTTCTGAAAAGATGGTTTTCTAAACTGCCTTTAGGCATGAATTCGTAAACCAAAAGACGATTTTCTCCCTCTGAGCAGTATCCTATTAATTTCACCAAGTTTGCGTGCTGGAGTTGACCCAAATAATCTACTTCAGTCTACATACATAAGCAACCAAAAATAAATTAGTAATTTCAATATTTACAAATAAACCCTCGTAAGTATACAAACTTTCATTTGCGTACCAGCCATTCTTTGTGGCCTTGAAACCCTTCAGGTTTGAGTCTCTTAACGGCAACAACGATTCCCGTGCCGGGTTTAGACGGGGCGAGGGTTTGCTCATCCAACCACCCTTTATAAACATACCCGAACCCGCCTTCGCCGATCAGACTATCAGGGCGAAAATTCTTAGTCGCGGTTCTCAAATCCCCGAATAGAAACGGTTTTAGATTCGGTGAAGAGAGGATTTCCCCTTCGGTTCTGGTAATGGGGAGGGATTGTTGAAGAGAGGAGGATTTGAAGGAGGGGAGAGTTAGGGTTGAGTTCGATGATTTGAGCGAGGAGAGGCTTGATTTGCTCGATTTGCTTGATTTGCTCGTGATTTTTGATTGGCCTGAAATTTTTTTGAAGGGATTGATAATTAGCCCAAAAAGGTCGGTTCTTTAGAGAGAGATATAAGTTATAACAAGTAGAAATTGATTAATTTCCTTTTTCAATCAGTAGATCCGGGTATAGATGAACACAAATTCATGCTTTAAATAGTGTGTAAAACTGAAAATATTCAAAAACTAGAAAAGGAAATTTAGAAAGGAAGAAAAGTTACAATCTTTTTCGAAAACAGTAAAAGAAAATCAACTTTTTGTAGCTCAATCTCTTTTTTCATACGAAACAGCTGATAAAAACATAAAACAAAATTACAAGACTTGACTTTTCACCCACTCCATTAAAGACCTCAATCCCAAAAACCAAGCAAAGAACAAAAAGAAAAAAACAAACAACCCACACGAATTCAGTAGTAAAAGAGAGAGAAGAATCACGAACCAGTATGGGAGTTCAAACCAGTATCAACTCTAGAAGGAGAATCAAAACAGTTCCCCATTTCTCCCCCTCTTAATAAGCTAATTTAAACACACATAAACACACCAACACAAATATCTGAGCTTAACAGACGAGTCCACAACAGAGGAAGAATAGATAGATACAGCAATTAAAGCAGAGGCCCTTTTGCACTTTCAGATCGATTTTTGCGAGGAGTGAAAACGAAAGAGCAGAAGGAGAAAGGAGAGAAAGTAAATGAAAGAGGTACGAAAGTAGAAGTGTACACACCTTCCTGGTGAGAACAAGACAAGAAATATGTGCATCTTTCGTATAGGAATAACTCCTTATATAGCCCTACAAACATCCGAAATGTTGTATATATCCTTATAAAGTGTATGAGATTTTGCAGATTTAAAGGGTATTAATGGGAAATCATCCAGGGAAGAGGGAATACGTTCGATGTGACGTTGGATTCGTTTACAAGAGGTCATTGGTTTAAGGAAAAGTATACCGTGCCCCCCCCCCCCCCATTTCCCCAATCAGTCATTGGAGGGTTTCTTTCCATCTCCAATTTGTACCCAAAATTTTTTACTCAATTAATTATGTTTTGAATTAACAGTCAATTATGATATAATTAACAATTAATACAAAAATTCCATAATTAATTATTTCAATTATTAACAATTAATTTAAAGTATAATTAATTGAGTGGGAGAATTTTAGAAAATGAAAATGAGCCCTCATTAATGTGACCATGAGTGGGGAGAAATGGGAGGCACCATATATGACCTCTTGGTTTAATATGATCAAATATGTGTGGAAGTATAATATGTCACGTATTAAGTCGCATTTATTTACTTACTTATTACTTAATTATAATATTTACTTATTATGTTTTTTTAGTGATAATCAACCATCGATCGTTTATCGTTAATGTTACACAAATATTTTTTATATAATGTCGATGAAACTCGAATCCAATTATGTGTCACGTCATTTAGTTATACATTAAACTCAATTAGTTAACTAATTTAAAACTAATATAAAAATGTCACGCAATTAATACAAAAATGATTGTAAGAAATTTCATATTAACACTTGTATTATATTTATATTATTTAGGGGGCCCCGCTAATTGTCGCTAACCCGGTCGCCACCAATCGACGCTTGACATTTTTTTTTTCCTACCGATTTCGTGTATTGTTATTAAAAAAATCTTTTCGAAGAAGATATAATACATTGAAGGAAGGTATATATAATCAGTAAATAAATATATTTATAAAAAGTATAAAATAAAATCCTACTAACAAGTATATATTAAAATTTTCCATTAAAGTGCAATCATGTTTAAAAAGATAAAATAATCATATAAAAAGACAAATTAGTATTCAAAAATGTATATCACGGATTTTTAAAAATTCAATAAAAATATAAATTACTATAAAAAATATAATAGTCATGTATACAATCTATTCATAAAAAAATATAAATTTCTATTAGTGGATATTTTCAGATAATATAAATTTCTATTCCAAAAAATGTATAATAATAATGTAAAAATACATATTGTTATTCAAATAGATATATCACACATCTGAAATATTATAATTCGAAAAAATATATTATGGTAAAAAAATATAAATCAAATATGTATTGTATTTCAAAAAAATTATATAGCATATAAATAAAAAATATATATCATAAATTAAAAAGATACATCTTATATCTAAATAGATTTATTTCAGACTTAAAAAAAAAGATATATCATATGTGTAAAACGATATAACACGTGGTTAAAAATATATACGATACATCTAAAATATATATTTTTTGAAATAATAAAAAAGAATGTATTGTATTTAAAAAATGATTTTTTGGAAAAAAAATCCTAACTTTTTATCTCTAAACTACAACGCGCTACAAAACTGCAGCGCGTAGCGTTTTGTTTCTAAACTAAGCTATATCGGTGTTGCGTAGCGTTTAGCGAAGAAATTTGCAACCATGATCAAAATTAATATATATTGAAAATTAGTGTTAGATATTTTTCAACAATTACTGTATATACAATATTTTAATAGATATGCATTGATTATTAAATTATGGAAATTTATAAAATAAATTTATGGTTGTATAATACATTACAAAAAAGTTAGGGGGTTTTGACGAAATTTAAACATGTTACGAGGTTTTAGAAAGGAAGTGAAAAATACAGCGGATCTTTTAGGAAATCTAAAAAATTAGGAGGTTTTCGTAATTTCCAAAAAAAGTAGGGGTATTTTGGAAATTCTCCTAAAAATTATAGGGTGACGTTATTGCAAGAGCCAACATGACTAAATTGAGAGCGATTTTAATTTTGTTTTATCAAATGACCCTTATATCCCTGTTAATGATGAATTGATGATTGATATTTCTTACATTTATATATTAGTTTATCATTTTTCATAAATCATGCAAATAAAATCTTTCATATATATAAAATAATTTTATTCTTAATTTTTTCATCATTAAAAAATAATTAAATTGTAACATGTCATATATATATATATATATATATATATATATATATATATATTTAAATATGAAAATTAATATATATTGGTTAGATTTGGCTTTTTTCATAATATTATTTTTGCATTATTCATAGAAGATATAAATAATACTATATAAATATAATAAAACCAATCACCATAAATAGGAATATAGTGGTTCATTTAATTAAAAAAAATTGAAATTGTTTTTAGTTTAGTCATATTAGCTCTTGCAATAGCGTCACCCAAAATATATTATATTTAAAAAATATACACTAAAACAAGAAGATTAAAAATGACGTGGACAAACTTTGATGAAATTTCCCTAGCAACAAATATATTTTCTCAATATAAGGTTACTACTCAGTTTACTTAGGAGGTAATTATATGGGTTCCAATTCCGAAAACATAAATGGTGGTCCTGTGAGTATAATGATTATTGCACATATGAATATCCTATGCAAGCATGATTAATTATTAAGTTTGCTCTTTAATTATGATCTTATCCCCTTTGTATTCTTTTAGTGGACTTGTGAAATTAGTTAGTAATTGGCTTTCGAATTGTCAGTAGGGGCCAGAATTGTTGGATTAAATATTAGTGGTAAGTAACCAATTTAGTGAACAGTATGGAAGTGGACTATTTTCCTCTCGAATAATAAATGCTTTTGTTTCTTTGCTTCGAGGTTCGAGCAACATTCCAATATCTCATTTGTTTTATATTATATGTATGTGTATGTGTATTTTGGAGATTCAGCAAAGTTGACAAATACACGTACGGAACATATACAAATATTTCATTTGACTCTACCAAGTTTTGAAAAAGAGCCAAGAAGTATCAGATTTTTTTGAAATTCAGTAAATTAATTAACTAAAAAGCAATGTTCCAGAAATCGCTCGGCGCTTGCTGGTCGGCAGACGATCATCAAGCGTCAAGGATGATTAATCGGGATTAATCGGGAATCTCGGCGGACCTCGGCGGATTTTTATTTTTTTATATTTAATATTTAAATTAATTAAACAAAATTACAAATCACAGTTTTTTTAATAAGTTTTGAATAATTTAAGTAACAAAATACACTACGTCACAAAACTAACATAAACTCAAATAATAATAATAATTTATATATATATAAATAATATTAAAAATATGAAAAAATTTAGTCCAAATTTATTTTTTTGAATAGTATCCGACAAACGATCGTTTTCATTATTGATGCCTAATTTTTTTTGATGTCAATGAAGATCCATTGACAATCCATAACGAAAACGATCGTTATTTTGAATAGTATCCCACAACTTATCATAATATATGCTTTTTTGTTCTTCACATTCAACCAACTAGGTTATGGACCGTTGGCAATTAAAAAAAAAAAAAAAAAAAAAAAAAAATTGCCAAAAAAAAAACAATTCTAAAAATCGGCTCGGCGGTGGCTTGGCGGATTCCGCCAAACACAAAACGCCAAGGGGTTATCTCGACGGCGGACCATCGAGGAGCGATTAATCACTGATTAATCGGCCGCCAAGACCGATTTCTGGAACACTGCTAAAAAGTATAAGATGACACTATTGCAAGAGTCAACATAATTAAATTGAGAACGATTTCAATTTTGTTTTATGAAATGTTCGTTATACGCACGTTAATGATGAATTGATGATTGATATTTCTTATATTTATTTATTAGTTAATCACTTTTCATAAACCATTCAAATAAAATCTTTCATATGTAAAACATATTTGTATTCTTAATTTTTTCATCATAAAAAAATAATTAAATTATAAATTGTCATATATATTTAAATATTAAAATTAAAATAAAGAAGATGAAGAAATAAGGGCGAAATAAAATAAAATTAATTATGGCTTATAAATGGAGGTTACACAAGTTACCAAGTATGGGGTAGACTAATGGGTATTATACTATTACTATTAGATTCGGTTGATTTGATCAAATAGAGTAAAATAGTAAATTCGTAGTCAACATGATATTATAATTATATTATAATAGGAATAACTAATGTATCACAAACAATAATAAAAGACAAAAGGTGCTGAGAAGCAACAAGTCAAAAAAATAGTGTTTTATCAACCTAATCTCGTTGACCATTCATGTCATGCCATTTTCATATTCATACCATTTAATGTATAATAATCACAAAGAAAAAACTCGGTTACCCGACAGTAATTATTAATTATTAATATATATAATTCTATTTTTTTTTTTGCTTTCGTACAATGACACATAGTCATGTTAATTTGAATTGTTCAATAAAAATTTAATATCCATTAAAAATAAATTTTATAATACACCCTTCAAAATATTCAAAATACTTTTTTAAAAAATTATATGATAAAACACTCCAATAATTAAATTTTTTTTATTATTATATGTTATATTTATATAATTTTAATATTTCATATATTACATATATTTAGCTTTTATATTTTTTTTCCTGAAAAACTAACATAAAATAATAAAAATAAGAACAACAATATTAAAAAAACACCTTGCAAATATTTAAAAAATAAAATATCACGAAACTATTAAAAAAATACATAAAAGGAAAATCAAAATAAAAAAGTAGATGTTTAAACATATATTTTTTCTATCAATATATTTTCAAAGTTTTTATTTATTATTGTTTATTTTATTATTATCTGATGTTAGTTTTTCATGAATAATAAATGAAATATTAAAATTATATAAACATAATACGTAATAATTTTATTTTTTTGAAATCACTACATGTTAAAAAATGTATTTTAATTTTCTTAAAATTAATAACAAATAACATTTTTTTTAAGTATTACATATGAAAATAGAAGGGTATTTTGGTCAAAAAATATTTAGTATCATCCATAGGGGATATTTGAAAATAAAAGTTTGGTAGAGGGGTTTTTTTTGGAGTTTACAAAAGATAGGAGCTTTTTTACAATATCCAAAAAAGTTAGGGGGTTAAAAATATATCAAAATACAAATGTGTGAGCAATCAGAAAAAAAAAACGTAGAATTCAATTACATATTAGATAAAAATAAATCATGACAGATTCGAAGACTCTCGCGCAATTGCACGGGGAAAAGTTAGTTACATTTTATTTTAAGACGAAGTACTAATTTTTAGGGAAATTTTCAAATAACTCCCTCTATTTTTCTTGAATTTGTAACAAAAAACTCACTTTTTGACCAAAATATTAAAATTATGCTCCAAACAAGGTCTTGTTTTCATTTATATATCTATAGGGGTTAATTTAAACATTTCATGGTGTTGAAAAAAAATTTGGACCAAAATAACCCTTTTGTTTTTCATATTTCATTTTATCAAACCTATTTTTATATTATTTTATTAATTTAAAAATTTCATAAATATTTTTCAACATATATTAATTAAAAAATTATATGTAATATACTTAATTTTAATATTTCATATGGACATGTTTGAATTGTTGGGTATCGGCGTCACTACCGAGCCCCACGCAGCGGATTGTGAGGCCCAGTCCGACCCGATTCCGAGGACCACGTCACCGATCCGAACGTACAAATCATGAAATGCAACTAAGACCTATGAAATCAACTCTTAATTCATAGATAATCATACCGCGTGAAATTGATCACGGAGACGGGTTGATCCTTTCGTAGTTGCTGCCTTGCTCGCTTCGATTCCGGTAACCCGCACGTCCCACGCCCGCGCGATTCGACACCTAGATCAAAGCTCCGATTTGTCGTATACAATTACCGGAATTGCTCCGGTTCGTCTCCGACCTTGCTCGACCTTGATCACCACAGAAAATCTCAAGCGAGATTTCTCTACTCGTAAACACCTCGAGCTAGCGTCTCTCGGTTATGCATGATTCTCCTAAAATCGCCGTAAACTTGCTCAACTTTCAATCTCTCTAATGGAGTTTTTCGTCAACTTGTCTCACTAGTTTTTTCTCTCTTTCAGATCTAGAATTAACCAGGAGAGAAGAAGAGAAGACAACCACAATCTTATAATCAAGGCTGAATTAATGGGCATTAATGAGTATCAAAACTGCTAATCCAGAATTTGGATCAGAGTGCGTAATTACGCACGATATGGTGCGTCATGAGTGCTAGATCTAGCCGTTAAAATTGTGTTCCGTCATGACGGACAATACTGTGCGTCATGACGCACCACCGTCATGACCCACTAAATGATGCGTCACGACGGTATACTCACAGATTGGTCTGCACATAAATACATTATTGTGCGTCATGACGGACTAGATGGTGCGTCATGACGGACTATGTAATTTCTGTCAGATTTGCATAATCTTATTATGCATCCAATCGTTCCGACGAACGCGTACGTTCATCTACCCTCATGTGTACAATCTACTAGTTGATATGTAACTGTATTTCCTTCACGAATAACTGTAATAAAGATAGTTAGTAGTATTAATTGTTGTAATTTGTCTAAAACATGTATTTGGATTGTGGTAATGATTATATTATTGCAATTTCATCTTCCCTAATTCGTCTCATTACCGCATTGGTGACTCTCATAGAAACTCTAAGAATCACAACAGCTGGAATGAAAATAAATTGGCGTGAGAAAATAACTGCTCCTCTTGCATTTTCTTTAACCTTTACTGTCAAAATTCCTTCACGGTCAAAAGCTTTGGTTTATTTCTCTGCTCATTTTTTCTTCTCCTTTCACTAGGAAATAACTTCATATGCTTTGTTTCGTCTCTTCAGATAAACAACAAAAAAGGACCACGGAAGCCATTTGGAAAAAGTAGAAACGATTTTGGGGCGATTTTGGGGTGGAGGCAAACCCTAGCCGCCGCCTCCACCCCCTCCTCTCTCATGCTTTCTGCAAGGCGAACGTGGAGATTCACGAAGCGGCGCGGCGACTGAAGGACGAACGGCGATTCGCGAAGGACGCGAGCGGCGCGGCGACTGAGGCGAACGCCGCGGCACGGCACCAGAAGTACGAGCGATTGCTCAGGCGAACGGAGCGGCGCGGCGACTGCAGGCTGCTGGCGACTGCTGAGGCGATTCGCGAAGTACGAGCGGAAAAGGAAAAGGAAAAAGGGCAGCAGCTAGCTGCTGCAGGCTGCGCTGCGATTCGCGAAGTACGAGCGGAGAAGGAAAAGGAAAAAGGGCAGCAGCTGGCTGCTGCAGGCTGCGCGGCGATTCGCGAAGTAGGAAAAGGAAAAAGGGCAGCAGCTGGCTGCTGCAGGCTGCGCGGCGAGGCGATGGTAGGAAAGGGAGAAAAGGGGCCACCGCAATGGGAGCTTGGAACCCTAGCAAGGCGACGACGGACCAAGGCCACCGCGACGACGGCAAAGGCGACAGCGACACGCGACGGCGACAGCCCCTGGCGGAGATCCGAGGACGACAGCCCCGGCGACAACCCGAGGGCGACAGCCCCTGGTGGAGATCCGAGAGCGACGGGCACAGCCCCGGCGACAATCCGAGGGCGACAGCGACAGCGAGGGCGCGACAGGCTGCGACAGCGAGGGCGACGGTGCCGCGACAAGGAAAAGGGTGACAGCTCCGACGAGGTCGATAATGGAGACGAACCGATCGTCTAAGGATGGCCGAAAGCATCATCTCGGTTTGTATCTTACTTTTGCAATTGTAATTTACTTTTGCGCTAAATTACTTTTTTACATTAATCATGTAAAATCGTATCTAATGTATTAAACTATGCTTTAATATATTAAAAGAGGCTTCGCCTCTTTAGTTTTCAACAAAAAAAATAAACAACAAAATTAAACTCTCTCTCTCTCTCTCTCTCACACACACACACACACAGAGCTGAAATTATACATTGTGTTGCCTAATTTGTTTTCTCTTAATTTTCTAGCCAAGTCCAATTCTAATTTTCATCTTTCAAACTTGTCCTAAAATCAAAACTATAAATTATTGTTACCTCTAGCTCTATGTACTAACTTCTTCTCTGTTTTGACTTTTCTCTGTGGTTATTGGCTTTTTCATCTTTGCAGCTGTTTGAATGACGATAAACATGACTGTTAGTAACTCCTCATGCATGAATTTGTCATTTTAGCTTGTTTGGTTTGATGTAATTAATTAAATTCTCGTAGTTCTTATTACTTGATGTGAGGCAAATAAGGCACAAATTTAATGCTTAATTTAGGGATTTTAGCCCTCGTGAAGAACAATTATATATACTTTATTAATCATATTTGAGATAACATGAATATTTCTTCACTAAGTGTGTTTTATTGCTTAATCACAGGAATTAGAAGGAATTTCTGGGAATTTGGAGAGTGTAGTTGTCTCCAACACGTCAAGAGGAGTGAAAACGATATATTACACCGATATATTCGGTACATGAATGAGACGGGAGGCAAACAATTACCATGATAGAAACTTACACAAAAGTCTACACGAAAACCACTCAATCCTTAGTCCTTATCCTGCCCACCTACCTTTGGTGGGAATTACTTCCTTACCCCCAATCCTCTTCACCAACTCGTGGCCAATAAGAAGACTCCATGAGTGCTATAAATATGACTACAAGGGCCACGAGTTTGACACGTTCTTTTCACCCTTTTTTCTGCCCCATCTCTCTCTCTCGCTCTCTCTCTAAAACACTCCAAGATCCTTCAAGAACTTCAAGAACCCTACAAGAACCAAGTGATTTGCCAAGGAGATTAACCGTGACCAAGGAATTCCTTCCTTTTTCGGCGAATCATCCTCTCTCAAGACTCAACCGTGACCAAGGATCTCCTTCCTTTTCGGTGATTCAAGAGTTAACCGTGACTCGGGATATTTCTCTCTTTGGCGTTGTGAAGTGATAAGAGGAAAATAAAGCACCTTTTTGATATCTAATTTGGGGATTTTAGCCCTTTTGAATCACAACTTTATATATACAATTGTTCATATTTGAGATAACAAGAATATTTCTTCACTAAGTGTGTTTTATTGCTTAATTACAGGTTTTAGAAGGAAATTCTGGGAATTTGGAAAGTGTAGTTGTCTCCAACACGTCAAGAGGAATGAAAACGATATATTATACCGATATATTCGTGTTGGATTATACACACGAATTTAGAGGTTTGCAGCGGAATTATTTCGTATGTATAACCTAATTCTACCCTGGATCATACTCGAAAACCACGAAAAAGGAAGAGTTATTCAGAATTTTACCTCGTACAAGTTAGTACGTGAAGCCTACTTATCCAGATTTCGTGAACCTTCTCCAAGGATTGCTCTTGCACTCCCTCTACTCGTGTCCACCTTGATTTCGTCTGATCGAAACCGCCAACACCGTTCTAGTCGATGTCACGATTATTCCTCTCAAGAACTTGCTCAGAAACTCTGCTCAAAAACTCTCCAGATCTCAGTTTCGGTTTTGTGTGAAAGAGAGAAAATTCGGCAGCCGAATTAGGTCAGAAAATTGGAGAGAGAAGAAGAGAGAAAAATGAAATTCTGAATATATATATAGGCAATTTTAGGTTAAATCCGAAATTAGGTTAAGAAACCCTAATTTCAGAATTAAAGCCCAAAACTAAATAAAATCAGAATAAGCCCAAAATTCTAATTAAAATCTAATTATTAGAAATTAGATTAAAATCCTAAATTCTGAGCGGGCCCAGATTATGAACTGGCCCAATTCTGATTGTATATTTGCCTAATTATATAAATTCTTCCAAGTTAATTCTTAAGCCATATTTTCTTTCAAACTCCCTCTTGGATTAAGACTTAATCAACTTGGCCATATGTCCAACATATGTCGTGAGATCTAATCACACGTGATTTCATTTTGGTTTGTCCAACAAACGTATTGGTGAGCATTATCTTGAGAATCCGATATGTTACGAAATCTTGGTGTGACCGTTGTAGGTTCGTCTAAGACTGGTAGTGGATATGGCAGCAATCCACAAGGTATTGCGAGCACTAGACTGCCGTTAATACCTACCCAGAATTAGAACGAAAAAAGGTGGAGAACACCTTTATGAAGATGCAGTACATCTTCATACCTGGCTCAGATAAGTGTTACTAGTCCTCTTGTTCGCGATATCTTCCGATCAATTGAGTCACGGTGAAGTCTAAAACTTCAAGTCATCCTCTTTTCTTTTGATCAGATATACTCTTTTCTCGATAAGAATTAGATTGATAATAACAATGCGAACTCTATTGAGTTCCATCGAGCTTGGCCAAGCATTTCATCAATCTCAATTCAATCGAGGGGCCCGAGAGATATCTCCCTCTATCCTTTTTCAAGGCTAGAAAGGAACAATTCCTATCTTGCAACCTCACATCCTTTGCCTATGCTAAAAACAATACTCAATAATAATCTCTGCTACACAGTTACGCGTAGGGTTAATTACATCAAAGCATTGTCTTTTCACATACTAGGTATCCGTGAGATCACTCAAGTATGAAGCACTAAAACGCACTATCTGGATATGAGTTTGTCTCCAATGACTCTAACCATGTCACAAACTCATATAGTGGTCAGTCCAATATACGACGCCGCGTATATTCATATTCTAGAATCGACGCTACCGTCTCAGATCAGTAAAACCTGATCATCTCATCTACGAATATGCCAGTGTATGTAAAAGTCTCCATTCAATGAATGGACTACCTGGTTCAAATCTATGAACAACTTTATACACGAGGGACGTTTTAAAATTATATTCATCCCGTTTAGTGGTTTTACTATCATTCAATTGACGAATCAATATGCCAGACTATGGCCATGCAACATATTATTCTCAACTGACTCGATGCACTAAACTAGAATAAAATTCAAGGTCTATCCGATTATTATAATCGAATAACCTATCACACACTTTCTTGTTATTTAAAATTTTTGAAATATGAAGGTTTAGGTCATATGATGAATAATAATATAAATATCTGTCTCATAAACAAATACAATCCCAATAACACGCCTAGGGCATAATAAATGTTCTCCCACTTGCACTAGGCAGATCAAATCCCCTTATACAATAAGAAACATAAATAAAACACCCCAACTAACACTGCGATAGATATCCCAATCCTATCGCCCTAGCATGCTGCTCATGCTTGGCACGTGATAGTGGCTTCGTAAATGGATCGGCCACGTTATCCTCAGTAGGTATCTTCATTATTTTCACGTCACCTCTCTTCGTAATCTCACGAATCAAGTGGTAACGCCGGAGTACATGTTTGGACCGATGATGCGCTCGCGGTTCCTTAGATTGTGCTATTGCTCCGTTATTGTCACAATAGACATCCATGGGACCCGAGATACTTGGCATAACGCCAAGTTCCATCACGAACTGTCGTAGCCAGACAGCCTCCTTTGCGGCTTCCGAAGCCGCGATGTATTCCGCTTCAGTTGTAGAATCAGCCACCGTCTTCTGTTTGGAGCTTTTCCAAACAATAGCTCCGCCATTGAGCGTAAAGACGTAACCACTTTGAGATTGGAAATCGTCCGGGCAAGTTTGGAAACTAGCATCTGTATATCCTTGGATAATCAGATCTCCTTCCGAACCACCATAGACAAGAAACATATCTTTAGTATTCCTGAGATACTTAAGAACGCTCTTGACTGCGGACCAGTGAGCTTCCCCGGGATCAGACTGATAGCGGGAAGTCACACTCAACGCATATGCGACATCTGGTCTAGTACATATCATGGCATACATGATCGATCCTATAGCCGAAGCGTATGGGATCCGACTCATTCGCTCACGTTCAGCGTCCGTTGAAGGACACTGAGCCTTAGTGAGAGTGATGCCATGTGACATTGGTAGAAATCCTTTCTTGGATTGCTCCATGTGAAACCTAGTTATCACTTTGTCAATATATGTACTTTGACTTAGTCCGAGAAGTCTCCTCGATCTATCTCTATAGATCTTCACACCTAAAATATAGGCAGCTTCTCCTAAGTCCTTCATTGCGAATTGACTACCCAAATATGCCTTAACCTGGTTAAGCATCGGGATGTCATTTCCAATGAGTAAGATGTCGTCCACGTACAAGATGAGGAATACAACCGAACTCCCACTGAATTTCTTGTATACACAAGGTTCCTCGATATTTTGAATGAAACCATACTTTGCGATGACTTCATCGAATCGTATGTTCCACGCACGAGATGCTTGTTTTAATCCATAAATGGATTTCACAAGCTTGCACACTTTATTCGTATTCTTTGGATCGACAAAACCCTCGGGTTGTGTCATATACACATCCTCGGTAAGGTTCCCGTTAAGGAAAGCGGTTTTGACATCCATCTGCCATATCTCATAATCGTGATATGCAGCTATCGCTAGAAGAATTCGAATACTTTTAAACATGACTACTGGAGAAAATGTTTCATCATAGTCTATACCATGAATTTGCTTGAAACCTTTCGCCACCAGTCTTGCTTTAAAAGTGTGTACATTACCATCCATGTCGGTTTTCTTCTTGAAAACCCATTTACACCCAACGGACTTAGCACCATCAGGTAGATCAATAAGATTCCAAACCTTATTATCATACATGGATTGGATCTCGGATTTCATGGCGTCATGCCATTTCGAGGAATCCAAACTAGACATAGCACCTTTGTAGGAGGTTGGCTCATCATCTAGAGTCAACTCATCATCATCATTACTAATGAGAAATCCATATCTCTCAGGTTCTTGACGAATCCTACCAGATCTACGTAGAGCTTGTGTATTAGATTCTGGTTCACCATCCAATGGTAACTCAGAATCTTGTTCCAAATCAACCTGTTCACGTTGTGGTTCTCGAATTTCTTCGAGATCAATTTTACTCCCACTGGCTTGACGATCTAGGAATTCCTTCTCTAAGAAGTGTCCACGTCGAGCCACGAAAACCTTGTTTTCGCTAGACAAGTAAAAGTAGTATCCTCTAGTTTCTTGAGGATACCCCACAAATAAACACTTGTCTGATCTTGGCTCGAGTTTTTCCGTCAATAACCTTTTGACGTATGCCTCGCAACCCCAAATCTTAAGATAAGACAATGATGGCACCTTGCCATACCATAACTCATATGGTGTCTTTTCAACCGATTTGGACGGAACTCTATTCAGTATATGAGCGGCCGTTTGAAGCGCGAAACCCCAAAATGACTTTGGCAAATCTGTGCGACTCATCATCGAGCGAACCATGTCTAACAAAGTCCGATTCCTCCTCTCGGACACTCCATTCCATTGGGGTGTACCGGGTGGAGTCCATTGTGATACTATACCACAATCTCGAAGATAGTCCTCAAACTCATAGCTCAAGTATTCGCCACCTCGATCTGATCGAATGGCTTTTACTTTCTTGCCCAGTTGAAGTTCTACCTCGTGTTGAAACTCTTTGAATTTCTCAAAAGTTTCACTTTTGTGACGAATTAAGTATAGATATCCATATCTACTATAATCGTCAGTAAAAGTCACGAAGTAGCGATACCCATTTCTAGCCTCGACACTCATCGGTCCACATACATCGGAATGTATGAGGGCCAACACATCTTTCGATCTTTCTCCTTTCTTGGAAAAAGGTGTCTTTGTCATCTTACCCATCAAACAAGATTCGCAATTTTCTATTGACTTTAAATCAAAAGAATCTAGTACTCCATCCTTTTGGAGTCTAGCAATGCGTTTCTCGTTTATGTGTCCGAGACGACAATGCCATGAGTATGTTTCATTTGTTTGAGTAGTATTTATGTTATAAATGGACTGATTATTGTTGTTATTTTCTAAATCCAAGACATATAAACCATTTTCAACTAGAACATTACTAAAGAAAATGTCATTCTTGCGAATAAAACAATCATTAGTACCAATAACTAATTCATATCCATCCGCAATAAGTCTCGAAACAGAAATAATATTCCTACTCAAAGTAGGTACATAACAACAATTATTCAAAACTAAAATAAGTCCATTTGGCAAAGTTAAATCATACGTCCCTTCGGCTAATGCTGCTACTCGAGCTCCATTCCCGACGCGTAAATCAACTTCGCCACGAATCAACGATCTTCTACTTCTTAGGCCCTGCATATTATTACAAATATGAGTCCCACATCCAGTGTCCAACACCCATGATGATAAAGTAAAGAAATATGAATCGATAACGGAAATACCTGATGCCGGTGTGTCCGAAGAAGCGGTCTTTTGCTTGCTCTCCCTCAGGAAGATCTCGCAATCACGCTTCCAATGCCCCTCCTTGAGACAGTGGAAACACTTCTTGTCATCCTTGGCTTTCTTGCTCACTGGCTTAGGCGCAACCTTGTTGCCCTGTGCCTTCCTCTTCTTGTTCTTGTTCCCATTGTTTGGACTCTTCCCTTGAACCACCAATACCTCCGAAGTCCTAGACTTCATGTACCGCGGTTTCTTGTCACTTTCGAATGTTCTGAGCATTCCGAAAAGCTGGGGAATGGTCCTTGTCATGTCCGACATGTGGAAATGCGAAATGAACGAATCGAAACTCGGTGGCAGTGACAACATGATCAAATCAGTTTGTAACTCCAACTCAAATTTCATGCCAAGCCTCTCAAGATGATCGAAATATCCTTTCATCTTGAGAAGATGAGAGCTAACGGGCGTACCCTCTTGCATCTTGCATTGCGTCGCATTGCCAAGAGCTTGATACTTCTCCACCCTTGCTTGAACCTGAAACATCTCCCTGAGCTGTTTCATAATCTCGTATGCATCCTGTTTCTCAAACTGAATTTGATATTCAGGAGTCATAGTAGCCAACATGAGGCATGTGACATCATTCGAATCGTCCATCATGGTCGTATATTCGAATGTCTCATCCTCAGTTGCTGTATCCCCTGGCACAGGAGGGATAGGCGTCTCCAAGACATGTGCCTTTCCTTCCTGTCTCAGAACGAATCCCAGATTCCTCTGCCAGTCGAGAAAGTTCTTTCCGTTCATTCGTTCCTTTTCCAAAATGGAACGCAAACTAAAGCGGTTATTACTTGGTAAAGCCATTAAATCTACAATTTTGAAAAATAATGTAATTAATAACGTGGTCTTTCATATATTAAATTCATTTTTAAACAACTTGAAATACCCATTATTTTATCATTTCAAATAGCCCCCACTATTGAAACGGAGATTCGATACCTTAAATCTCATAATGGACAAGATCCCTATTTAACATATTTCTAAGGTGACTAAGGCCAACCACTCAGAAAACAAGTCACGTTGGGTAGGACGGTGTCCAATCATCTCTAAGACGATTCTTGCTTTATTCGCGAGGTCCAGTATTGAGTCCAACTCAAAACCAGAGTATGTGTTCCTCACTCCTTGCCCCAAATACTAGCCTAGCTAGTTAATTGGTCAAGTCCAAACCACAAATGGAGTATCATTCAATTAGCGAATTGACATGTCAGACTAAAGCCATGCAACACGTTAACTCCTAATCAATGCATGCCTTCAATGCTACGTATTTGAAAATATGTGTCAGACTATGGCCATGCAACACAAATAAACAAATACTAGTTTCGAAGGTTCCACTTTGGGAGGCAATTTACTTGATTATTACGTGGGAGGATTTTCTTTTCTTAAAATCATTTATTTAACTTTTATTTTATTCATGCATAAAAACAAAAACAAAACAAAAATTGTACGGTATAGCATATAGGCCTTTTAGTTTTATGAGCAATCATAAAACCCTAAATTCCCAACCCTAAAACCCAAGATGATCTTGTGCTGTTCTTGAAGATCCAATCTTCGTGTTGTGTCGTCTGTTCTTGAAGATCCAATCTTCGTGTCGTCTTGTTTTGAAGGGTCATTTTTCAAAACTAAACCTATGCTACTACAATTTGGAAGATTCACCGATCCCCATATTTAAAATAGTTTACAAATTGGAAAACTCACTGGCCCCCACATTACATACATACAAACAATCACAACACACATACAAACAATCACAACACACATACAAACATTCACAAACAATCATCCCCGTTTTAGGCTATATGCTATACCGAATTGAATTTATAAATTGAAAATTTTAAATTATTGGGCATTTTTGACAGAAAAAAAAATTTGTTGTCCAGAATTTTGATCGTACGATCGCAACTCCAAGTTCGATCGAGAAACGTCAGAAAAAAAAATTTCAACTTTTGTACTCCAATTTTCAACATATATTTATTAAAATATATTTAACAGATTCATTTTTCAACATATCCAATATGTCTTTATTACAATATATTCTAAAAATCCAATTTTCAACAGATCTAATCTGTTTTTAAATACAAAATATATTCTGAAAATCTAATTTTTCTGAATTTCCAATTTTATTCTGAAAACCTAATTTTTCTGAAAATACAATTTTAAACAGATCTAATCTGTATCAATTACAATATATTCTGAAAATCTAATTTTCTGAAAATCCAATTTTCAACAGAATTTTAATTATGTAATTTTTGCAATTTAGCCCAAAAATTCTAAAATTTCTCAAATTATAAAATTCTAATCTAAAAATCTGAAAATCTAATTTTCGATGGTTTTAACAAGCAATTGCTCTGATACCACTGTTGGATTATACACACGAATTTAGAGGTTTGCAGCGGAATTATTTCGTATGTATAACCTAATTCTACCCTGGATCATACTCGAAAACCACGAAAAAGGAAGAGTTATTCAGAATTTTACCTCGTACAAGTTAGTACGTGAAGCCTACTTGTCCACCTTGATTTCGTCTGATCGAAACCGCCAACACCGTTCTAGTCGATGTCACGATTATTCCTCTCAAGAACTTGCTCAGAAACTCTGCTCAAAAACTCTCCAGATCTCAGTTTCGGTTTTGTGTGAAAGAGAGAAAATTCGGCAGCCGAATTAGGTCAGAAAATTGGAGAGAGAAGAAGAGAGAAAAATGAAATTCTGAATATATATATAGGCAATTTTAGGTTAAATCCGAAATTAGGTTAAGAAACCCTAATTTCAGAATTAAAGCCCAAAACTAAATAAAATCAGAATAAGCCCAAAATTCTAATTAAAATCTAATTATTAGAAATTAGATTAAAATCCTAAATTCTGAGCGGGCCCAGATTATGAACTGGCCCAATTCTGATTGTATATTTGCCTAATTATATAAATTCTTCCAAGTTAATTCTTAAGCCATATTTTCTTTCAATTCGGTACATGAATGAGACGGGAGGCAAGCAATCATCATGATAGAGACTTACACAAAAGTCCACACGAAAACCACTCAATCCTTAGCCCTTATCCTTCCCACCTACCTTTGGTGGAAATTACTCCATTACCCCCAATCCTCTCCACCAACTCGTGACCAATAAGAAGACTCCATGAGTGCTATAAATAAGACAAAAAGGGCCACGAGTTGAGCCCCCCTCCCCCGCTCTTCGGAGCACTTTCTCTCTCTCTCTCTCGCACTCTCTCTCTCTCTCTCTCTCTCTCTCTCTCTCTCTCTCTCTCTCTCTCTCTCTCTCTCTCTCTTTTAGCAAGTCCAAGAATCTTTCAAGAACACGCAAGAATTACCAAGAACGAACGATAAATTCTCTAAGATCGATCACCGAATAGAAGCTCACTTCATTCGGTGAATTGGTCTACACTTCAACGAAGATCGAGTTGCGAGGATTGAGGTGGAGCATTCTTCATCCGAATCCGCGCAAGCAAGGAGTCAAGCTTACTCTATTCCACTCGGGAGCTTTCTTCCAATTGGACTTCTTGCAAATCTCGAGTTCACTCAACCGGTACGGAGCTCACTTCGATTGGCGAGTGGATTGGTACGAAAGGAACACGTTGTGCGAGGCGACTAGCTCACTAGCATCTCGAGGCAACGGAGAAGGCATCCAAGACGAGACTCGGAGCTCACTTCATCTCTCTAGGTGTTTTCTTTCCTTTTCTTGAAATTCTTGTAGTATTAAATTGAATTGGATTTGTGTAAAGAAGTTAAAGATTGTGTTGAATCTAGTTTCTTTGTTCTAAATCTTTGTTCTTGCATTCGATCTTTTGCTCTCTTTTGTGTTCTTTTGTTGTTCTCTTTTTACATGCTTTTCAGCTCCTAATTAACTCATCAAACATTCACAAACCAAATCCCTAATAAAAATAACAAATTCCCAATCCAGGAGATAGTCCGTTATAACGGAAGTTCACCATCCGTTACAACGGACCTATCGTTAGTCCTTATTAATTTCAGTTTGTTGAACTCCGTTATAACGCAACTTGCTCCGTTGTAACGGACTAGTGTGGATTCCTTCAGTCAAAACCTTAACACACAGTCCGTTGTAACGCAACTTGTTCCGCTGTAACGGATTCACCAATCCGTTGTGACGGACCAGCAGCTCCGTTGTAACGGACACCCACTTCCGTTGCAACGGACTTACCTCCGTCATAACGGATTAGTGTCCAAAACTCAGAAATTAAATCAATGCACAAGTCCGTTGTAACGGACATTCTTCCGTTATAACGGACAATTTTCTGGAAAAGTTTCTGTCCATTTTTGCTTGTTTTTGATTCATTATTCGACGCATATACTCCTCGTGGAACGAACTTGCATATTTTCCACTATACACATATATTTTCACACTTGTTGATTGAATCGGGTTTTCGAATACAACGATAATTTTACACGCCAAAAACCCGTTCATCATGAAGTTGTGTTCAAACCGAGACTCGTAAGAACCCTCTTTTGGAGCTTGAAGAAGGCATTAACCATGACTAGGATCTTCTCCTTTTGGTGATCTTTCTTGAGGAATCCACGACTCGAGTGTCTCTTCTTTTCGGTACCAACCAAACGAACGACCACGACTCGGAGAATTGACCATTCGGTGCGAAGGCATAGAAGACAAAGGAAGACACATAGAGCTACTTGCTTCATCTTTAGGTGTACTCTTTATAATTCTTGTAGTTCTTGTTGTTTGTGGATTTAGTTGTGTTAAAGAGAATTCCTTGTTTGAATTGAATCTTTGTTCTAAACTTGTTCTTTTACTTGATCTTTTGCTCTCAATTTCTGTCTTAAACTCAGTTTAATCTCATTTAATTCAATCTCAAAACAATCCTTTAATTCAAGTCTCAAATCAAAACTCAAACCAGAAATCCAGAACTACTTCCGTTATAACGGAATTCATACTGCGTTACAACGGACTTGACGGTTTGTACCTGATTTTCAGTTTGTTGATACTCCGTTGTAACGCACCTATACTCCGTTGTAACGGATTAGTGAGAAAATTCATCCAATAGTACTCATATAATTGCGTTGTAACGGACAAACTGGTTCGTTGTAACGGATCAACCAACCCGTTGTAACGCTACCTCTGTCCATTGTAACGGACTACCTCTTTCCGTTGTAACGTAACTACTTCCGTTATAAAGGACCTTGACTTCAATTAATACGTAGACATAACCCTAATGTCCGTTGTAACGGACTATAATTCCGTTGTAACGGACTATCTTCTGTGAAGTTTCTTCGTTATTTCTAGTCCATTTTGATCCAAATTTTGACGCAATTGCTCCCCGTGGAACGAATCTATACATTTGCCACTGTACAAACTTAGATTACAAATTTTGTTGATTGATCGGGGTTTTAACACAACGACATAAAACACACACAAAAACCCAATTCATCAAATGGCGCCGCTGCCGGGGAGCGGTGTTTAAGTCAATATTTTAGATCAAAATTTGAGATTTAATTTCATAAATTTGTTTACTCACTTCATTGTTTCTTTTGTGACAATCTAGGTGAAAGAAGGAAGCTTTATGCACAACACAAGACCGCGAAAAGGCGAATTACTTCCATTTGTCAAAGAAATCGAAACAAAGAACAAAAGCTCTAAGAAGGGCAAGGAACCGACACGAGAAGATCAAGACGAACTTCAAACTCAAACTTTTTCTTCTCTCTCTACTCATTTAAATTCAAACATGGGTGATGAAACTAGGATTCCAAGACCTAAAACATTAAAGGAATTAGTGGCCCCAAATATCATAGAAGATAATTACAATTTTATTAGGCCGAATATACCGAACTTTAAAGCCGATCCGAGCATCATTGGCTCTTTACCCATCTTTCATGGCAAAGCAACCGAAAACCCACATAAGCATTTGAAAGATTTTAAGATTCAACTAAACATTTATGCAAATTATGAAGCATTTAACGATATTCTACTTCTTATTTTTCCTTATTCGCTAGGTGAAGGGCCGAAAGATTGGTTCTACAACCTACGAGGACCCCTCGATTTCAATGAAGTGGCTAGGCGTTTCAAGGAGAAATACTACTCGCATTCGAGATTGGCGGCAATTAGGAGAGAACTTCTAGCAATCACGCAAAAGCCAAACGAAGCTCTCCACGAGTATTACGATCGATTCAACCGGTTGATGGAGGAATGCCCAAGCCACAATGTCGAGGTCCATTTCCTTTACGAGCAATTCATCCAAGGGCTAGGATACTCCGAGAGTCAGTTCCTCAATGCATCCGCGGGAGGAAGTATCGCGAACAAAGATCTCGAAGAGATTAAGAAGCTACTCGAAGTGATGGCAACCAATTCTCAATCAAGACGGAATGTCGAATACCGAGTTAATGCGTGTAGCGACCTCAATGTCGACATGCTTAACAACAAGCTCGAGATCATCATGAAGGCTTTGGGCAAGGAGGAAACGAAAAAATGTGGGGTTTGCCTCGCAAATACCCACCACACCGATGAGTGCCCGTGTGTGATCGAAGATGCAAATGCCGTTTACAAGAAATTCGACGCCTCGAACTCGTATAATCCGAATCTCCGCAACCATCCTAACTTTAGTTGGTCGAATCCCAACAATGCTCAACCCGACCCATATCGACAAGCGGTTGAAAAACCGGCCACGTACCAACACCCGAATGCAACTAAAATGATTCTTCAACCAACCCAAACACAAGAACCAAATCAAGATATGAAAACAATAATGGAGTTGTTGCAAGGTATCAATAAAAACGTGGACTCGGTGAAGCAAGAATTGAAGCAAGAGATCTCAAATGTAAGGCAAGAGGTTTCGAACACGAATCGCCATGTGGGTAACTTGGAGACCCAATTAAACCAAATAGCTACGCGAGTGAATGTTCTAGAAACGCAAGGTACATCTCGACTCCAATCTCAATCGTTGGCTCCTTCCGAGCAAAGGCATGTGAACGCAATATCGCTCCGAAGCGGTAAAGAGGTGGGTGAAAGTTCGACGAGCAAGAAGGTACAAGAAGAAAAAGAACTTGAGGTACCGGTTCTAAAGGAGGGGCCAACTCAATCTTCAACGAATCGAGAAATTCCAATCCAAGCTAAGGAGCCCGAATTGGCGGTCCAATTCAAGCCACCATTCCCGAATCATCTAGCAAAGCCGGTCGAATCAAACAACGATGTACTTGCGATCCTCAAAAAGGTAGAAGTTAATATCCCTCTCATTGAAGCTATTAAAGAGGTACCGAGATTAGCCAAATACCTCAAAGAACTTTGCACGAATAAGAGGAAAATCAAGGGACACGAAACGATAAGTATGGGGGAAAGTGTATCGGCAATTCTCAAGCTTCCGCAAAAACACAAAGATCCGGGGATGTTCGCAATCCCGTGCAAAATTGGGCAACATGAGTTGCCAAAATGCATGCTCGATCTAGGCGCCTCAATCAATGTAATGCCATACTCGGTTTATGCCACTCTTGATCTCGGCCCTCTCGAAGAAACCCAAGTGGTGATCCAACTCGCCGATCGATCAACGACACGACCGGTTGGGGTGATCGAAGACGTGCTTGTAACGGTGAATGGATTGCTCTTTCCGGCGGATTTTTACGTATTAGACATGAATGAAGGCAATAACGAGTCGACCCCAATTCTCCTTGGACGACCCTTCTTGAAAACGGCCCGAACCAAAATCGATGTACACGCGGGAGAGCTCACGATGGAGTTCGATGATGAGGTAATCAAATTCAATATTTTTGACAAACTAAAGGAACCCATTGTAGGTACACTCAACTCGAGCGCGCTTGATGTGATCGATGAATGCGTACAAGAAGTTGCGAATCGAACCTTCGAAGATTTTCAAGAACATACCAACCCTTTGTTTGAAGAATTCGAGGGATGCGACAATCCACTCTTCGAAATCGAGACGGACATTGAAGAAGAAAGAACTCTAGTTCAAGCGATCTATTTGGGGGAGCTCGACATTCCAATACAAAGAACTCCACCTTCAACCGAGCAACCACCAAGGTTAGATTTAAAACCTCTTCCAAATGGATTGAAATATGTTTTTTTAGGTGAAGGAGAGACATTGCCGGTGATGATCGCATCGAGCTTAGCAAAAGAGGAAGAAGAGAAGCTAATCGAAGTGCTAAAGAAAAACAAGAAGGCTTTTGGATGGACTCTCTCCGACATACCCGGCATCTCCCCCTCCATGTGCACACACCGAATCCTTCTCGAGGACGAAGCAAAACCATCGCGCGAACCTCAAAGACGGCTCAATCCGCCTATGATGGAAGTGGTAAAAAAGGAGGTGATCAAGTTGTTAGATGCGGGGATCATTTACCCCATCGCCGACTCGAAATGGGTCTCGCCCATACACGTGGTACCGAAGAAAACGGGGATGACGATTGTTGAGAACAATGAAGGCGATCAAGTACCGACTCGAGTTCAAAACGGGTGGCGAGTTTGCGTCGATTACCGAAAGCTCAATAAGGCGACGAAAAAGGATCACTTCCCGCTCCCATTCATCGATCAAATGCTCGAAAGGCTCGCGGGAAAACCGTACTATTGTTTTCTCGATGGATTCTCGGGGTACTTTCAAATTCCAATCGCACCCGAAGATCAAGAGAAAACGACTTTCACGTGCCCGTTTGGAACTTTCGCCTATCGACGAATGCCATTCGGCCTATGCAACGCTCCCGGCACATTTCAAAGGTGTATGCTTTCTATTTTCTCCGATTATATCTCTAATTTTATTGAAGTTTTTATGGATGATTTTTCGGTATTTGGAGATTCTTTCGATTCTTGCTTAGGCAATTTATCCCAAATACTCGAAAAATGCATCGAAGCTAACCTTGTCTTAAATTTTGAGAAATGCCACTTCATGGTGAGCGAAGGAATTGTTTTAGGTCATCTCATCTCAAAGGAGGGCATGGAGGTCGACAAGGAAAACATTGATGTGATCAAAACGCTCCCTTATCCCAAGACGGTGAAGGATGTGAGGTCTTTTCTCGGCCATGCCGGATTCTATAGGCGCTTCATCAAAGACTTCTCGAAAATTTCGCAACCAATGTGCCAACTTCTCCAAAAAGATGTAAAGTTCGAGTTTGAGGCAAGGTGTAAGGAGGCATTCGACATGCTCAAGGAGAAGCTTTGCTCGGCACCAATCATCAAGCCTCCAAATTGGGAGCTCCCATTCGAAATCATGTGCGATGCAAGCGATTCGAGTGTGGGTGCGGTTCTCGGCCAAAGAGTAGGTAAAAATCCGCATGTCATTGCATACGCCTCGAAGACCCTCGACAATGCGCAAAGAAATTACACCACAACCGAAAAGGAGCTCCTTGCCATCGTGTTCGCCTTAGAGAAATTTCGATCGTACCTTTTGGGTACCAAAGTAATAGTGTTCTCGGATCACGGGGCTTTAAAGCATTTAATGAAAAAGGAGTGTAAACCGAGATTACTTCGGTGGATCTTATTGCTCCAAGAGTTCGATCTCGAGATAAAGGACAAAAAGGGGTGCGAAAATCTTGTGGCGGATCATCTAAGCCGGCTCCCGTTGGAGGAAGAAGATAGTGTACCGATTCGAGACGAGTTTCCCGAAGAGCACATCCTCGCAACCCGAATCGACACACCTTGGTACGCCGATTTGGTGAACTACATCGTCATGAAGAAATTTCCTCCGAATCTCTCACAAACTCAAAGAAATAAGATGAAAAGTGACGCCCGATATTACGTATGGGAAGACCCGATCCTTTTTCGAGTTTGCTCCGATCAAGTCATCCGAAAATGCGTTCACCAACATGAGGTACATTCTATCTTATCCTTTTGTCATACTTTACAATGCGGAGGACATTTTGGCATAACTCGTACCGCTCACAAGGTACTAGAATGTGGATTTTATTGGCCAACTCTTCACAAAGACGCTTCAAGCTTTGTGAAAAGTTGTGAAAAATGCCAAAGGACGAGAAATTTGAGCCAAAGAAATCAAATGCCCCTCAATAAAATTGTACCATGCGAACCATTCGATGCATGGGGCATTGATTTCATGGGGCCTTTTCCCTCGTCCTTTGGATACACTTACGTTTTGCTTGCCGTAGATTATGTGACAAAATGGATAGAAGCGGTGCCAACAAGGAGCGCGGATTCGAAAACGGTGGGCGAATTTCTCAAGAAGAATATCTTCCAAAGGTTCGGGGTGCCAAGGGTCTTGATAAGCGATCGAGGGACGCATTTTTGCAACAAGAGCCTTCAAGCCTTGCTCGAGAAGTACCATGTGAATCACCGAACTTCCACCGCATACCACCCACAAACAAATGGACAAGCCAAAGTTTCGAATCGAGAAATCAAGTCTATCCTCGAGAAAGTGGTAAATCCATCGCGAAAGGATTGGAGTGCTCGACTAGGCGACGCACTTTGGGCGTATCGTACCGCCTTCAAAACTCCAATCGGTATGACCCCTTTTAAATTGGTATATGGGAAAGCATGCCATTTGCCGGTAGAAATCGAACACAAAGCCTTTTGGGCCATTAAACAACTCTCCCTCGATTACCCAAAAGACGCGTTGGCTCGAAAATTCCAATTGCTCGAGCTAGAAGAGCTTCGACAAAATGCATACGACAATTCCAATTTATGCAAGGCAAAGGCAAAGGCTTTTCATGATAGATTGATAAAAAAGAAGGAGTTTTGTGTTGGAGAAAGAGTGCTACTTTTCAATTCCCGTCTCAAGCTTTTTCCCGGGAAATTGAAATCTCGATGGATTGGCCCGTTCACCGTGACAAGTGTTAACCCATATGGAGTAATCGAAATACGAAGCGATGAAACGAGTAAAGTCTTCAAGGTGAATGGCCATCGACTCAAACACTTCTTCACCGATTTCGACAAAAGTTGGATGAACGAGCAACGATTCGAACGTGTTAATCAACAATGATGAGCTCGACCAAGTCGAGCTCAAGACGTTAAACAAGAGCGCTAGCGAGGGAGGCACGCCCACGCATCAAAGGTTGTATCTCTCTATTATCCCTCTTTTAGGAATTTTCGATTTGTTATACTTGAGGACAAGTATTCTCTAAGTGTGTGGTGTGGGGGGGGGGGGGGGGGGGGGGGGGGGTAACATACAATCTTTGACCTGTATGAGCCCAATTAAAAATTTAAAAAATCAGGGAAAATTGAAATTTTTTGATCTGGCCAGCAACTCCGTTGTAACGGACCTCAATGTCCGTTGCAACGGACTGTACAGAAATTTAAAAATTTGACTGGCGCCAAGAGTTCCGTTGTAACGGAAGGGTATTGCGTTGTAACGGAGAGCCCTCTAAATTCAATTCTCATTCTACGGCTAGTACTCCGTTACGACGGAATACAACTTCGTTACAACGGACCAAAAATAGCGTTGCAACGGACATGAAAAAAACACAGTAAATTGCGTTGCAACGGTAAATATCCAAAATTTGCCAGAACTATGTCCGTTGTAACGGACCTCAATGTCCGTTGCAACGGACTTACCCAGAATTTTCAAAATAAGCTACGGAGAGTTCTCCGTTATAACGCAGTTAGTACGTTGCAACGGACCTCAATGTCCGTTGTAACGGACTTTAACTGCGTTGTAACGGAATAGTTTCTGGCAAGTTTTCTCTATTAATTGAAATTTTCGAACATTTAACATTATTTTTTGAACCTGAACATCAAGAATAAATAAGTCAAGCAATAAATGCATAGAAAGATTTTTCTCCACTTCATTGAATTAAAATTGTTGGTTTTTAAACGAATTTTCACCGAACCACCATTTCTACTCTCAAAATTCTAATTTTACATAATATTTGAAGAATTGAGGTTGACATCTTTAAGAGATTCTTTCGGGGATTCAAGCCCTAATCAATATTTTCACAAATTAATGAGTTTTTGACAATTTGATCGATCCTCGATTTACATGACACACCATTTTCAATAAATAAACCCATTTTGAACTTGGAATTTCTAAAAAGTTTTGTTTGAACCAGTTTAGTAAGTTTTGCTTAAATCTAAAATTTGACAATTTGCACTTAAAGGATCCGACCGTTCATGGGGATTCGAAATTACACTAACGGGAACCAATTTGCGCTCAAAGCTTGATTCGATGAGCTCATGCACCTTGATTAAGTAATGAGTGGTGTGAGTCATGACCACTTGTTGGCTAAAGGGGTGCATGAGTCGTAGTAAACCAAAGTAACCGGTTCTTGGTGTGAGTCATGATCAAGAGTCGATGCGAAAAAGTTTTCTACAATCACGGATTAAAGCGCTTTCGATTGTCGAGTCCGTGCGATTGATTAAGTAATGAGTGGTGTGAGTCATGACCACTTGTTGGCTAAAGATTGCGCGGATCCATGGGGTTTTACTAAGTAATGAGTGGTGTGAGTCATGACCACTTGTTATCCCAAAGGACACACATGGGGACCATCGAAAGCAATAACGAACAAAAGAAAAGAAATAAAAAGAACAAAAGAAAAGAAGAAAAGAAATAAAAAGAATAAAAAGAAAAGAAAAGGAGTTCAAAAATCGAGAGCAAATTGGGAAAATTTAGTAGAAATCGAAGATGAACCAAGTACTAACGTACCGAACGGTTTAAAAGTGACAAATTACAATTAAAGAAATGATTTTTTTTGCAAAACGGAAAAATTGGTTTTCACTAATGCTTTTTCTTGATAATCCTTGTGAATAGTGGAGTGAAAAGAGTTGAATGATGGTGTTTAAATCATTTTTTTTCAGTTGAGATCATTTACTTTATTAAACTCTTCGAACTTGTGAAATTTATTGAAATAGATTCTAAATTTGATCAAACTATACTTCTTTCAAATATTAGTAATCATGATCAAATGAGAGTACCCCAAGTTGCTTTGTGAAATTAGTTCTTGAACCAACAATATAACTTCAACAAAATCTTATGCAATTCTCTCTTATGTTTGACTTTTATACTCTAATTGATCGAGGACGATCAAGGATTTAAGTGTGGGGGTATTTGATGTGAGGCAAATAAGGCACAAATTTAATGCTTAATTTAGGAATTTTAGCCCTCGTGAAGAACAATTCTATATACTTTATTAATCATATTTGAGATAACATGAATATTTCTTCACTAAGTGTGTTTTATTGCTTAATCACAGGAATTAGAAGGAATTTCTAGGAATTTGGAGAGTGTAGTTGTCTCCAACACGTCAAGAGGAGTGAAAACGATATATTACACCGATATATTCGGTACATGAATGAGACGGGAGGCAAACAATTACCATGATAGAAACTTACACAAAAGTCTACACGAAAACCACTCAATCCTTAGCCCTTATCCTGCCCACCTACCTTTGGTGGGAATTACTTCCTTACCCCCAATCCTCTTCACCAACTCGTGGCCAATAAGAAGACTCCATGAGTGCTATAAATATGACTACAAGGGCCACGAGTTTGACACGTTCTTTTCACCCTTTTTTCTGCCCCATCTCTCTCTCTCGCTCTCTCTCTAAAAAACTCCAAGATCCTTCAAGAACTTCAAGAACCCTACAAGAACCAAGTGATTTGCCAAGGAGATTAACCGTGACCAAGGAATTCCTTCCTTTTTCGGCGAATCATCCTCTCTCAAGACTCAACCGTGACCAAGGATCTCCTTCCTTTTCGGTGATTCAAGAGTTAACCGTGACTCGGGATATTTCTCTCTTTGGCGTTGTGAAGTGATAAGAGGAAAATAAAGCACCTTTTTGATATCTAATTTGGGGATTTTAGCCCTTTTGAATCACAACTTTATATATACAATTGTTCATATTTGAGATAACAAGAATATTTCTTCACTAAGTGTGTTTTATTGCTTAATTACAGGTTTTAGAAGGAAATTCTGGGAATTTGGAAAGTGTAGTTGTCTCCAACACGTCAAGAGGAATGAAAACGATATATTATACCGATATATTCGGTACATGAATGAGACGGGAGGCAAGCAATCATCATGATAGAGACTTACACAAAAGTCCACACGAAAACCACTCAATCCTTAGCCCTTATCCTTCCCACCTACCTTTGGTGGAAATTACTCCATTACCCCCAATCCTCTCCACCAACTCGTGACCAATAAGAAGACTCCATGAGTGCTATAAATAAGACAAAAAGGGCCACGAGTTGAGCCCCCCTCCCCCGCTCTTCGGAGCACTTTCTCTCTCTCTCTCTCTCTCTCTCTCTCTCTCTCTCTCTCTCTCTCTCTCTCTCTCTCTCTCTCTCTCTCTCTCTCTCTCGGGAGCTTTCTTCCAATTGGACTTCTTGCAAATCTCGAGTTCACTCAACCGGTACGGAGCTCACTTCGATTGGCGAGTGGATTGGTACGAAAGGAACACGTTGTGCGAGGCGACTAGCTCACTAGCATCTCGAGGCAACGGAGAAGGCATCCAAGACGAGACTCGGAGCTCACTTCATCTCTCTAGGTGTTTTCTTTCCTTTTCTTGAAATTCTTGTAGTATTAAATTGAATTGGATTTGTGTAAAGAAGTTAAAGATTGTGTTGAATCTAGTTTCTTTGTTCTAAATCTTTGTTCTTGCATTCGATCTTTTGCTCTCTTTTGTGTTCTTTTGTTGTTCTCTTTTTACATGCTTTTCAGCTCCTAATTAACTCATCAAACATTCACAAACCAAATCCCTAATAAAAATAACAAATTCCCAATCCAGGAGATAGTCCGTTATAACGGAAGTTCACCATCCGTTACAACGGACCTATCGTTAGTCCTTATTAATTTCAGTTTGTTGAACTCCGTTATAACGCAACTTGCTCCGTTGTAACGGACTAGTGTGGATTCCTTCAGTCAAAACCTTAACACACAGTCCGTTGTAACGCAACTTGTTCCGCTGTAACGGATTCACCAATCCGTTGTGACGGACCAGCAGCTCCGTTGTAACGGACACCCACTTCCGTTGCAACGGACTTACCTCCATCATAACGGATTAGTGTCCAAAACTCAGAAATTAAATCAATGCACAAGTCCGTTGTAACGGACATTCTTCCGTTATAACGGACAATTTTCTGGAAAAGTTTCTGTCCATTTTTGCTTGTTTTTGATTCATTATTCGACGCATATACTCCTCGTGGAACGAACTTGCATATTTTCCACTATACACATATATTTTCACACTTGTTGATTGAATCGGGTTTTCGAATACAACGATAATTTTACACGCCAAAAACCCGTTCATCATGAAGTTGTGTTCAAACCGAGACTCGTAAGAACCCTCTTTTGGAGCTTGAAGAAGGCATTAACCATGACTAGGATCTTCTCCTTTTGGTGATCTTTCTTGAGGAATCCACGACTCGAGTGTCTCTTCTTTTCGGTACCAACCAAACGAACGACCACGACTCGGAGAATTGACCATTCGGTGCGAAGGCATAGAAGCCAAAGGAAGACACATCGAGCTACTTGCTTCATCTTTAGGTGTACTCTTTATAATTCTTGTAGTTCTTGTTGTTTGTGGATTTAGTTGTGTTAAAGAGAATTCCTTGTTTGAATTGAATCTTTGTTCTAAACTTGTTCTTTTACTTGATCTTTTGCTCTCAATTTCTGTCTTAAACTCAGTTTAATCTCATTTAATTCAATCTCAAAACAATCCTTTAATTCAAGTCTCAAATCAAAACTCAAACCAGAAATCCAGAACTACTTCCGTTATAACGGAATTCATACTGCGTTACAACGGACTTGACGGTTTGTACCTGATTTTCAGTCTGTTGATACTCCGTTGTAACGCACCTATACTCCGTTGTAACGGACTAGTGAGAAAATTCATCCAATAGTACTCATATAATTGCGTTGTAACGGACAAACTGGTTCGTTGTAACGGATCAACCAATCCGTTGTAACGCTACCTCTGTCCATTGTAACGGATTACCTCTTTCCGTTGTAACGTAACTACTTCCGTTATAACGGACCTTGACTTCAATTAATACGTAGACATAACCCTAATGTCCGTTGTAACGGACTATAATTCCGTTGTAACGGACTATCTTCTGTGAAGTTTCTTCGTTATTTCTAGTCCATTTTGATCCAAATTTTGACGCAATTGCTCCCCGTGGAACGAATCTATACATTTGCCACTGTACAAACTTAGATTACAAATTTTGTTGATTGATCGGGGTTTTAACACAACGACATAAAACACACACAAAAACCCAATTCATCATTACTAATGATCATTCTACTACGGTAAGTCGACTTCATCCCAAAACTACGAGAGTCCCAATCGCAGGAAAATAAATAAATAAACTACGAGAGTCCCAAACGCAATAATGAAAACGATCATTTGTCGGATACTATTCAAAAAAATATATTCGGACTAAATTTTTTCATATTTTTAATATTATATATATATATATTATTATTTGAGTTTATGTTAGTTTAGTGACGTAGTGTATTTTGTTACTTAAATTATTTAAAACTTATTAAAAAAACTGTGATTTGTAATTTTGTTTAATTAATTTAAATATTAAATATAAAAAAATAAAAATCCGCCGAGGTCCGCCGAGATTCCCGATTAATCCCGATTAATCATCCTTGGCGCTTGATGGTCGTCTGCCGACCAGCGAGCGCCGAGCGATTTCTGGAACATTGTTTTCAACTATAAAAACGTAATTTGAGAATTATTGTGCCTCCACAAGACTACATATATTCAAATTATCATGTGTATTTGTATACATGAGAAAAAATAATTTGACAAAAACACGACATAAATAATACACTTGTGGTGTTGTGCATCATGTCTTTCAAAATGTATTACTAATTGAAATAGTTTATTTTATAATTAAAGTCACCAGATTAAATCATGTTATAAGTAATGCATATCATTTGCAAAACCAACATTGTTCGGGTAAATAAGAGCATTACGCGCATTGCCGATGCAATGGATATAGACAAACCGCTTGATTTGCAGGTATGCTAATCGATGCCATCATGAGCTTGCAAGATAAGTTTTCGGAGTCATTGATGTTATCGGTATGTCAATATGTAGCAATACATAAAGATATTGTTTGTATGTTCTTAAAGTTTAGTTTATACTCTTCAAGCTAGCTGGATTGATAATTTCGTAATCGAACATCAGAGTATTTGTTAATTTCTGATATGAAATTATTTACCTAAGAATCTTGTTTTATTTTATTTTTATTTTTGGATTGTAATGCGATGGTATATTTTTTGGATGATTATTAGTTTCTTGGTTAAATTAAATTATTGTGTTTATTTAGTCAATATTTAAATTTATTTGAAAATTTTAAAACATATAAATTTCAAAAATTTCATAATTCAATTACATCAACCCAAACATAAAAAATTATAAATCCAGTAATTTTACTTTCGTCAATCCCAACATAAAAATTTGAACTGCAATTTTCGAAACTTGACTTGCGGAAGATTGACTTTCTTCATGTAAATTACAATACGGCCACCAACATGCCCATGTTTTGGATGGTTTAATTGATTATTCTTTTTGTAACTCAGGTTTAATTATAATTTTCATGTTATAATTTTTGGAATTTTGTAACTGTTTCTGTGGAAAGAATTTTACCCTAAAATCGGAACTAAAATTTCCAATTAGGAAAAAGAATTGATCCATAATTTTCAACTAATATTGTACTTTTACTAATATTTCACACTAGTCTCCCCCTTAGATGACCCCCCATTGATACGGGACAAAATTCGCCACTGAAATCGGAGTTCATTATCACTACACTATTATAACTTTTGTGATGTTTCATATTGTATAAGTGTACTATATAGCAAAGACACGTGTCAGTATAGGGTGATTCCCTTAACTTTAAAAGAAAGAAAAAATACGGAACAAAATCCCCCACTGAAGTCGGAGTCCATTACCACTACACTATTATCACTTTTGTGACGTTTCATAATGTATAAGTATACTATATAGCAAAAACACGTGTCAGTATAGGGTGTTTCCCTTTAAAAGAAAGAAATATGTCAATGCGATTATGAGTCCTCGGTGTTGCATCCTTACATGATTTGGAAGAAGAAGCAAAAAAAAAATATCATAAAATTTTGAATTTACATTAATTAAAAACAATTTATTGGAAAGTTCTATGATATACCATTTAAATAGATATTTTAAGTATTTAATAATTAATTAGATTTTGAAAATATGTACCGTAAAACTCATTTTTCATGAAGATCTTTTTCTTTAAATGAATAATACAAATTTTCTATTTAACATACTATTAATTGATAAATGGTCCCGATCTTGTCCAAAGGGTTTTGGACAAAATTTCGTCCAAATTTTTTCATGAGTATAAGATTTTTAATATAACTTCAATTAATTTTTTTATCACATTTGAATAACATAAGATATAAATTACATGAATTATCGAATTTTCACTAAAAAAAGTTGAACAATTAATATGATTTTCTTTGATATAAATGATTTTTGTAATTTTGAAAAGTTAAAGGGGTTTAAATGTAAAATTATGTTGCAACGATTATCTATCTTAGGATTAAAAATCACGTGACTATTAAACGAAAAAGAAGTCGCGTGGCTATGAAATGACTTTGGACGGAATGTTGTCCAAAGCCTTTTGGACAAGATCCGATCCCATTATAAATACACTCAAGATCTTATCTTAAATGTTCATTAATTAACAATTATTTAAAATATCTTTGATAAATAATGTATCATTAGAAGAAAAAAATGTATTATAGAACTCCCCAAATTTATAACCATTATATTTTGTAGTAGCTAATTAATTATTTATTTCCCGAACTATCGAGTCTCATATAATTTGTGCATTTGCGAGGTTTTTGCAAGTGAAAATAAAATAAAATTAGTTGGTAATTGTAATCTTATTCACCGTGACAATTATTTTTTCCGGAAATGCATTTCTTGTTCATACCGAAAGAAGCTTTGCTATGATACTAAGCTAGTCTGAATGACCTTAAAAATGAGTAGGTAGTCTTTCAACATAGGGAAATTGTTCCCTTCTCCCCATATACACCACCACATCCTTTATATTCCTAATTAACAAACTTAATTAATTGATAATTAACAAAATACATTCGATTAACTATTAATTAGTATTAATTATTAATTGTTAATTCATGTATATGTTAAATATATATTAATTAATTGCTAATCGAGTATATCTTGTTAATTACTAGTTAATTAAGTGTGTTAATTAAGGATAGAGGATGTGCAGAGCCGGCCCACATGTATAAATTTTGAAGCCACTGCTCGGGTCCGGGTCCAAAAAAAAAATTACATAGTATAATTTATGAAATTTGAGATCCATTATAAAAAAAATTGGGGTCCATTTTAATAAAATTATATAACATAATATACAAATTTAAGGTTAATTATAAATAAAATGAGTTTTGTCCATGATATGACTTTGGGCCTTTGAAACTCTTGGACCGGCCCTGAGGATGTGGTGGTGCATATGGGGGAAGAGTAAAAGGCCTCTTCAACATATATAAACAAAACCTTGATTATCAACCGAAAGTTATGTTTGTGTAACTTTAAATAAATTAATTAAGAATTAATTGATCAAAAGCAAGCCATGCAAGCAAGAATCAATTGCTACTAGATAAACCATCATTAGTGTGGCCTAACCAAAACGTGGAATCAATATGTTCTACCAAAAAGAATTGAAATTCAATGTATGGACATGTCATTCATAATTACTACCACCAATACGAGAGCCAGATTGAATAATTTAAGAATTACATGGTGCGTAACACAGTTAGTTGAGTATGATCCGCAAAAATCATAAGACATATGTTTTGCGAAATTGTGAGTTAAATTTTTATTGACATCAATGAATAGAAGACATATTAGACTTCTTTATTTATTATCAAAATAATAATAATTTAAGAACCAAATTGCTTTCTTTTTTTTATTCAAATAATGTACGTTTGTGGCTTCTAATGATAGGTATGAAATATGAATACAAGCTTTGTGGTTTCAATTCGGTCAAGATATTAATGGACCTCTTCAATTATTCTAAAGGTATGGATAGCTTTGAATAACAGTACCATTTTTGAACCAACAATTGAAACCAGAATCTAAATGTACAAGTTTTCAAACTACAAAGGCAGAAGAAAAAAAAGAAGGTAATAAAAGAAAATGTCCCAACAAAAAATAGTAAATTTTGACCCAATTGATTATTTAACATTGATTTATTCTGTACAAGTTAAAACAATTTTTAATTTCTCTTGATTAAATTAATCTATTAGTTCTTCATTCAATTTTTTACGGAATGCACCGGACCTATTTTACAGAGGACGATTTTTTATTTGTCTTGATTAAATTATATGATATATTCGATCAAAACAAAAAGTTGATTATTTTTTAGTAAAGTATAATTAAAAATCTACAACTTCATTACGCTTTATATAGTTTTAACTTTATTATGATTATATGCTCATATATACTTACTTAACTTCGAGATAAATGGGAATATACACAGACCGAAAGAAAGAAATGCGGTGGTGTCCCTTTCTTTGACTGATTAGTAAAAGCAAATCATGAACAATCCATTAGTGTGATTGAGTTTTCTATTATGATTAAGACAAAATCAAGCCTAAATGAATCCAAAATCCAAAATCCAAAATAGGATTCAAGATCTAAAAAGTTTTAAAAATTGTTTTTTGTCTGCTGAATGTCGGACTCGGGCATGTTTAGGTTGATTCATTATAACTGGACCATGAACATTTTGATACAACCAGTAGCCCAAATTAAGAATTATTTTAGGCCCAAATTAGTTTCAAATATGTAACCAAATTAGATCTTGTTTGAAATACACGTTATCTCAGCTTGAATTAGGAATGTACGTGACCGGATTGAACGATTTTTAATCGAAATTATAATTAAATCCAAATAGAAGGTAATTTGATTTTCTGAATCCAAGACAATTCATGATACTTACAAAAAAAATCCAAATTTATTTTGCACTTGTTGTGCGGATTGGTTGAGTTTTTTTGCTAAGTATATGCTATTGCGATATATGTTGTTCAAAATCTAAAAAGATTTATTCAACTATGTAAATTACAAAAATATTTCTAACACACTAATATTAATATTTCATTCAATTTTAAATGTTATCACTTGTGCCTCAACCAAAAAATATAATATGTAAATATAAAAGAAAAAATTAACAAGGTTTTTCTATATATTTATGAACAGGTAGATTGCTTTTCCACTAGCAGAAATGATACAGACCATACCTTTTTCCCAAGAATTGACCACGAATTGCCACGTGGCAGTCATTTATTGGCTGCAGCTTTCCACCACTTTAGCTGCAGCCAATAGCTGGCTGCCACGTGGCAATTCGTGGTCAATTCGTGGGAAAAATGTGTGGTCTGTATCATTAATCTTCCACTAGTCACGACACGACCAAATTTTTTGTGTGCACGAGATTTCTTAAAAAACTTAAGATGATTTTGAACATAATAAAAGAAGGTAAAATATGATACCTTATTAAACATACATTTTATCGTATAATATTTTAAGAAGATAAAAAACGATATTAGACATAATCAAATAATCAAATATTTGATCTTGACAAATTTCAAAAAGAAAAGGTACCTTAATCAAGGTCAAGAGCATTTATTTTCTCCGTGAGTTTCATGATTATTATTTTTCTTTAACTATATGTAAGGAAATTTTATGATTAATTAACTTATGGCAATGAGTATTTGTACCATCTCAAAAATCATAATTGGACATTATTACAAAAAAAGTTAATAAAATATAATTTTTAAGAAAAATATTACACCACATAATTTTGTAATAGAAATATAAATTGAATTAAATAATTGAATATTTGGTGTTGTACGGGTCAGATCTGATTAAATATGAGTTTTTGACAGCAAACTCGTAGTCCAATTCATATTTCCGGATTTTTCAAAATTTCAGTTTGGACCCGATTCAACTTTCAAACTCGCAAAAAAATTAATCGGGCCGGATTGATTTGTACGGATTGAACGGATTGAAAAGTTTCGTGTACGTCCTTAGATTGAGTTACAAAAAAAGTTAATAAAATATAATTTTTAAGAAAAATATTACACCACATAATTTTGTAATAGAAATATAAATTGAATTAAATTAAATAATTGAATATTTGGTGTTGTACGGGTAAGATCGGATTAAATATGAGTTTTTGACAGCAAACTCGTAGTCCAATTCATATTTCCGGATTTTTCAAAATTTCAGTTCGGACCCGATTCAACTTTCAAACTCGCAAAAAAATTAATCGGGCCGGATTGATTTGGACGGATTGAACGGATTGAAAAGTTTCATGTACATCCTTAGATTGAACTACACTAAAATTAATTTGGTTACTGGCCAGAATTTAGATACACGACTACAAAATACAAGTATATCACATTTCTAAATAAACATATCAGCTAACTTAGATACTCATATATGCAGAAGAACCATCATTAGACAGTTCAATCGAAAATAATGTTACATTAGCATTTCATTTCATCGATCATAATAATATCTACAAATTAACACACTCCAAACCTGAACTTCCTTCATCTTTTCACATATACAAAATTTTCAAATTTAAAACATTACAAAAAAAAAAAAAAAATACAAACCTGAATTTCCCAAATTGTCCCTACCGGCGACTTCCCTGAGTTTCTTCAAATTCATTTTTCATAGTCATGCAATAATCGGCAATCTCTCTGAACCTCGGCGCGCTCCTCAAATCAACCACGGTCCCGTCTTTGAGTGTAATCACGACGTCACCCCATTCCCCGATGAACCTCGGCACCACCTTGACATCCTTAATGGATTCGTACGGAAAATCGGATCTGTCCTGGCCCGTAAAACCTGAAATGACCGAGACCCGTTTGTTGGTGAATCTGTATCGTAGAAACAAAGCTCGCGATACCGCTGCTAGAGTTAACGGTAACCAGAGTAGAGTGAAGCCGAACAAGAGGTTCGATAAGAGATCACCGTAGTGGGCTCCGCCATCGAAAAATATTTGTTCTCGGTCTACCGGAGGCGTCGTGCTTGAATCCGTACCGGTACTGGTACGGGCGGTACGGGACGAGGAGCCAGAGGCCGAGAACTTGTTGCTCTTTTGTACGGGGAGGGACTTCGATGGGAATTTAGAAAGGTATGGAGAGAGATGAGTTGGCCGGAAAAGGGTGGAAGCTCCGGCCGTGGTGGTCATTTGGAGTTTGAGAAATCTTCGAGATTTCTCTTTTGCTTTTCTTGGTTTATTTTTCTGATGGTGGATTGGATAAGATTTTGGCGGGTGAAATCAATGGAAGGGATTTTGATTGGTGGTTGGAAAAGAAAATAGATTTTATCTATGGGCTTGAAAATTGGATGCAAAAATTATAGCCCAAATATATCTTCTTATTCAAATTCAAACTAAATTTGAAGGGCATTAATAAGCTGGACTTTGTTCACATTTTTGGGTATGTAACAGGGCTTTGAATAGGATTATTTTGCCTAATGTTGAATCTTATCTTACACAATCTGTGATCAATGTGTATAAAAGATTATTTTTAGTAATAAGTTATATAGTACAAAAATTATGATGTAAATTAATTGGTAAATAGGAGGTTATGTATTTATTTGTTTGTTTATTCTGACTTCAGTTTATTTAACTCTTACTAAGCTAATGATTAAGATCTCTCAATAGATAAATATGAAATAGTGTTTGCTTAATGCTTGTTACTAACTCTGTAGTGGTCTTATAAAAGAGAGTACTTTTGGCAAGCTAAAAGCTACTTTCATTTTTCCAAAACAATCTTTTGCAAACAAAATAATAATAAAAATAAGGTTGTTTGATTGAAAGTAGCTTTTATAACTTAAAAGACATGTTTTTAAGATTTAAGTAGCTTTTCCTAGGAATTAAAGGTGCTTTGGTGTTAAAAGGAAATTTAACCAGTACAAAATGGTGATTCTAAATTTCTAATATCAATATAATATTTTACATAAAACTACTATTATTCTACAAATGGCCCATGTTCTATACACAGCTTTTTTCTCTATTTTGTTTTTTTTTTTTGTATTTTTAGGGTGATGTTTATAAGCAACAGAATATATATGTATATACTTCTCTTATTAATTAATTAGATCATGTGACTTTCTAGACCTAATTTAGTGTATAAATCAATACAAAAAACAGAGCAAAATAGGAAAAAGGAAGATATTAAGGGCCAGCTTGGCTACACATGCCCTTCCCTTTTAACACCTAATTATATTTAAGAACCTTACTTATTGTCACCCATCTATTTGCCTCCAAAACAACTCCTTGAAAATTTGATAGAAATATCTCATACCAAACAAATCACGTATTTATTAATGTAATATATTTTTAATCTGAGGAATATATTTCTTAAGTTGATTAATCATGCATATCTGTACCACTAAGGGGAGGCTAATTAACCGTATTATTAATCATTAAGCAACTTAGGCATGATGTGTATTAAATTAATTTCCCTTTATAGACCAATGATTTTATAAACCTAGAATATATATATATTTCGCTGACTTTCTAAAGCCTCAATTTCATGTGAATCGACACTATATGCTTGTTAGAGATTCCTTATGGTATTTTTAATTATATATTTGAGGCATAATATATGTACTCTTGATCACGTTGTTACTAAACATATGAATTTGATTCTGTTACTCGTGTCCCTCTTATAATGTTACTAATTACTATACTTTAGTGTGACTATAAGAAAATTATTTTATCTCATGAAGTAAACATCTCATATTTTTCTTAGGAAAGACATAACCATAACCATAAGCAAAGCTAAAATGTGGTACAAAGTTTGTACTATGATAAGATGCAATGTATATATGTTGTCACATCATTTGGGGGGACAAAGATAATATATAGGGTAGATGAGTTTTTTTCCAATCCTAATTCTAACCCTAACCCTAATAACCCCAACTCTAGAATTAACAGTACTATGTATTTACTGGATTGGATGGATGGTTGGTGCCAAGTCTATTTCCATTTCCAGCTTGGTTTTGCTTGAATTTTAAGATCATCACTGTTCATTTCCACTGTGCTTGTTTTCTTCTCTCTCTCTCTCTCTCTCTCTCTCTCTCTCTCTCCACTTCATTTATTTTTGTTTTGGAAAATCCTCCAAATTTCCCCATAACTATAAAGATAGTAATTGAGATGTGGGTTAATAATTAACATATATGTAAACTACCATTAGGATTATAATTAGCCCGGTTAACAATAGTTCAATTTTCGGGCCGAAAATGACAAAGCAACAGCCCGCAAGAAGAAAATTTCCTGTTGTATTTTATTTTTGTTTTTTTTGCAACCCTTGTAAATAACAATTTTACTTCTTAATAAAATTCAGCTCGGACATGGGACTTGAGCCCTTTCCAGCTTTTGTCAAAAAAAATAGTTCAATTTTCATTTACCGTTTGGCAAGTGGAATTATATTATAAGATGGATGAGTAAAAAATTCTGAAATTAGTAATTATATAATCTGTTTGGATGTCCGAATTATAATATGCTGAAAAACATAATTGTTTGTTTGGATGTTTACAAAGTTCTGATTATTATGTTTTTGGTGAGTATTTCTTGGATGAATCACATGTTTTATGATATAATCCAGAAAGCTAAAAAGCAACGTATTATACGAACGCTAAAGATTGATATTAGAAAAATATTTTTCTACATTGTATATAATATGTAATCCCGTATATCAATGAATTATAAACGTACTTTATGTATTATGCAAATAAGCAATAGACAAATTGCGAATATTTAACAAAAAAAAATAATAAAACACTTTACCCAACTTTTAGTAATGAGATAACTTACAATAATTACAATAATATATAGTTTTAATTAATTAAATTATTACAAAATAATGCAGTCAAATGCATTTAAAAGAATAAACACTTTCACCATGACACAAAATATGCTACGACGGTGTGTTTGCCTCGGTAAATTACGATTTTTAGAAATTCTAAAGCAAGACCGCCTGAATAGTTCCAGAACCGGCTTCCTTGAACTATTTAAACGGTACCCACTACTAGAAACAGCACTATCACCGGCGGAGCCAAACCGCCGCTGATAAACCGACACAGATATGCTGACGCTAAAAATAAGCATCACCGGCGGTACGCTTATTTTCAACGTCGAACGTTACCACCGGCGGTCTAATTATCACCGGCGGTATATTATTTTCACCGTCGATATTATTACCGGCGGTATTTTTATCACCGACGGTATATTTATTTGCACCTTCGAATATTATCACCGGCGGTATGGTATTATCACCGGCGGTACCCCCGCTGATAATTATTTTCCAGATTACAAAATTATGAATATTTTCTAAAAATTTAAAATTTTAAAAAAATCTGAAAAATAAAAAACAACCATTATTTTAACGTCATAAAATTCTCACACATCGAAAATGATAAATTATCAATAATAAAAAACGACCATAAGTCTCGACAATCACAAATCCTAACATCATAAACCCTAACATGATAATTCGTCAATAATAAGAACCCTAACATAACACGAAACCCTAACAAAGCAGACAAATTAATCAAACTCCGGCGTCGGTTCCATTCCCACTACCATCGACAATTCGCGCTGGTGTCGGTGCATTAGAAGCCTGTCATAATAAAATTAACAAATATAAATTTGATTTGATAATAGAATAAATTAAAAAATATAATCTTAAAACTTACAGATCCAGATTCTCTCATCGACGCAAATATATCCATCATTTGCTTTCTCATTTCGGCTTCCATTTCGGCTCTCAATTCGGCTCTCATCTCGTCTTTCATCTCGGCTTTCATACCCGTCACTCTCTGCTCCACCTTCTCCTGCACATTCTCCTCCATAATTTGTTGCAACTCATATGTGGAGTACATACGACGACGATTACTTCCGTCAACAGAACCATCGACACAAGAATAATATGTCTGTGTTGTCCGCATCTGAAAATATTTACAAAATTACAATTTATAAATTACACAA